>JAHRHZ010000058.1:32918063-33011053 GCA_024137785.1 Ginglymostoma cirratum | reverse complement strand
GCTCTACACCGTGTTATCTCAGACTCTCCAGCATCTGCAGTTCCTACTATCTTGTGTTGATGGAACATGCTTTATAGCAGAACCGACAGTAATGGGGAATGAGCTCGGCCAGGTGATCAAAGTTTCAGTTGCAGAGCATTTCGGGAATCATGACCACAATTTTGTACATTTGAAGTTAGTTATGGATAAGGATAAGAGCAGTCCTCAGGTGGAAGTACTAAATTAAGGGAAGGTGAACTACCAGAGTATTAGGCAGTAACTGGGGAATGTAGACTGGGGTGGCTATGTGAGGGTAAATCTGCATCTGACATGTAGCAATCTCTTAAAGGCCAGTTGATTAGGGTTCAGGACCAGCATGTTCATGTGAAAATGAAGGATAAGGATGGCAAGATTGGGGAACATTGGTTGACATGAGAAATGAGCGCTTAGTCAAAAAGAAAAAGGCAGTATACCTTAGGTTTAGGAGATTGAAGACAGACAGAGCTTTCAAAGAATACAAAGATAGAAGGAAAGAACTCAAACAAGGAATTGGGGGCTAGAAGGGGCCATGGAATGTCCTTGGCAAATAGGATTAATGAATATTCCAAGGCATTTTATGTATAAGGAGCAAGAGGATAGCGAGGGAAATGATGGAACCATTCAAGGACAAAGGAGGGAATTTACGCGTGGAGATAGAGGAAGTGGGTGAGGACATTAATGAATACTTTGCATTGGCATTCATAAAGGTGCAGGATATTGTGGATTCGGAGTTGTGAGATAGGTATTTTGATACTGTAGAGAATGTCAATATAAAAACGGTGGAGGCGTTGGGTGTTTTGAAATGCATTAAGGTAAACAGGTCCCCCGGACCTGTTGGAAGCTTTCCCAGAACGCGGATGGAGTCTGGTGAGGAAATTACTGGGGCCTTGTCCAAAATCCTCACATCATCTTTTGTCATAGGACAGGTCCCAGAGGACTGGAACGAGCCACTGTTGTTCCTTTGTTTAAGAAGGGCAACCGTGATAATCAGGGAAACCACAGGCCAGTAAGCCTTAAGTCAATGGTAGAGAAATTATTGGAGAAGTTTCTTAGGGATAGGATTGGCCAAGAGCATCTCAATAGGCAGAGCAAGGTTGTGAGCAGCTGGAACCTCAGTTCCTGTATTTTGTTGGAGCCATGGGAAGGGAAGGGTACTGTAAACTAATTAGATGGGGGAAGGACTGGAAGGCTGCTTGTATAGGTAGGCTTACAAAGCATTGCAGTACAACTACTTTGATAATGATACCCAAATTAGGACAGGAAAGGACAGAGTGTACAACATTCAAAACAACACAAAGTAGAGTTGGGTGGGAGGGATACGGGAATGGTAAAAAGGCGTAATTGCTTAATTGTGAGCGGTATTCAGGTCAAAAGAAATGAGTTAATAGTGCAGAGGGGATTAATGGGCATGACCTTATCTCCCTTATAAAGATCTGGTTACAAGAAGACCAAATCTGGGAATTAAATATTTAGGGACATATGACTTTTTGAAAGCACAGGCAAGAAGTCAAAGTTGGTAGGGTAACTTTATTTGTATGAAATGGAATAACTATGATAGCAAGAAATTATCTAGGCTGTCATCATGTAGAATCCATATGGGTGGAAGTAAGAATTAACCAATTGAAGATGACAATGGTGGAGTAGTCTATAGGTTACCCATCAGTAGCTGTTTTGTGGGACAGAGAACAATGAGGGTGCATAAAAAAATCAGATCTGGCATTGATTTTCATGTATATTGGGAAATGAAATTGGCAAAGGTAGGCACCATAGACAAAAAAATTATTGCATCTACTCAGAATAGTTTCCTGGAACAATATGTTGTGGATCTAACCAGTAATCAGGCTACGTTGGTTCTGTGTAATGAGACAGGTTTAATAAATAATCTCAGAGTAAGAGATCGCCTAGTAAACAGGACCATAATGTGGTGGAATTTAGCAATCAGTTTGAGAGTGAGAAACTGGGCCAGAAACACTTGAGTTAAACTTAAATATGGATGATTACAAAAGAGTGAGGGCAGAGTTGGCTGTCATGGACTGGGGAAAGAGTTTAGCAGGAAAGATGGTTGAGGAATAGTGGCAGTCACTTGAGAAAATAGTTCATGACTCACAACAAAGACATATCCCAAAGAGGAAGAAGGTCTTTAGGAAAGGAATAAAACAGCCACGTTTAAGCTAAAAGATATGGATACTGTCAAGTTGAAGGTAAACAGACATACAATATGGCAAAGATCAGTGCTAAACCAGAGGATTGGAAATGTTTTATCAAAAAAGAAAAGAAGACCAAAAACATAATAAAGAGGGTGAATATAAATTATAAGGGCAAAGTAGCAAGTAATATCGACAGACAGTAAGAGCTTCTCTAAAAATGTAAGAAGGAAGGGAGAGGCCAAAATGAGCGTAGGTCCCTTCGAGAAGGAAGCTGGGAATAATGGGGAAACTAAAGGAGTTGAACAAGACTTTGCAACAGGCTTCATGGTAGAAGGTTAATAGCATTCCAAAAATATTGGATTATCAAGAGGTTAATGCAGTAGAATAAATAACAACTATCACTAGAGAAGGAGTACTAGGGAAATTAATGGGGCTTAAGGACAATATCATCCATGGACCTGATGGGTTGCATCAATGGATTTGAAAGGAAATAGCTACAGAAATAGTCAATGCACTGGTTGTGGTCTTCCAAGAATCCTTAAATTCCAGAGAAGTCCCAGAAGATTAGAAAACTGCCAATGTGGCATCCTCATTCACAAAGGAAGGGAGACAAAAATTAAGTATTTCAGGTAGGTTTAAGATCTGTCATTGGGAAAGGGTTACAGTCTATTATAAAGGATATACCGGAAGAACATTTATAAATACATAATAAAAACAAACATGGTTTCATGAAGGGGTAATCTTGCCTGATAAATTTATTACACTTCTTTAAGGAATTAATAAGCAGGATAATAAAACTAGAACCAGTAGTTGTTATATATTTGCATTTTCAAAAGGCATTTAATAAGGTACCATAAATTAAGATATTAATAAGATAGGAAACCATGGTGTTGGACGAAGTATATTGGCAGGATGCAGGATTGGCTAACTAACGGAAAGTCAGGCTCGAGGAGCACTTTCAGCATGGCAACCTGTAAACTAGTGGAGTGCCACAGTCATCAGTCCTGGAACCATTATTACTTACGATATATATTAATGTCCTGGATGAGGAAAGTGAATGTATTTTTGCCAAGTTTAAGGATGATGCAAAAATAGGTGGGAAGGAAAATAGTGAGGATGACACAAAGATCTATAGAGGGACAGGGGGCAAGTCAAGTGTGGACGAGAACGTGGCAGATGGGATCAAATGTGGGAAATTGCAGGGTTATGCTCTTTGGAAGGAAGAATAGAAGAACTGAATATTAGTTAAATGGAGAATGATTGCAGAAAGTCACAGTACAGAGGAATTTGGGATCGTTGTATATGAATCAGAAAAAGTTAGCATTAAAATTCAGAGTGCTAATAGGGAAAGTAAATAAACATTTGACATTTATTTCAAAAGGAATGGAACATGAAAGAAGAGATGTTTTGCTAAAATTATGCTAAGCGTTAGTCAAAGTTCACCTGGAATACCGTGAACAGTTTTAGTCTTCTTAGAAAATATAAACTGACATTGGAAGCAATGCAGAGAAAGTTCACTCGGCTGATTCTGAGCAAGGACTGTTTTCTTATAACAAAGTGTTGAGTAGGTCATGCTTGTACTCATTGGAATTTAGGAGAAAGTGAAGTGACCTTATTGAAACATATAAAATTCTTAGGAAGCTTGACAGGATAGATATGGGGAGGTTTATTCCCCTTGTGGGAGAATCTAGGGCAAAAGGGACAATCTTGGAGTAAAACTTCCCATTTCATTCAGAGGGAAGAGGAGAAATTTCTTCTCTCATGCAGTAGTGAATCAGTGAAATTCTTTACCACAGAGAGCAGTCAAGGCTGGGTCATTCAGTGTGTTCAAGGCTGAGATAAACTTTTTTATTAATCAGCAAGGGAATTAATGTTTATGGGATAAGGCAGGTAATTGAAGATGAGGATTATCAAATCAGATTACTTTTATATCTCCAGTTCAAAAAGAAAAAAAAAGTTTTGCAACAATTAATTATTCATTAGCCCATGGAAAAGCTATTACTTCATGTTATGTATATAGGATTTCCGCATGAAGTCCAAACTAAGATTTTTTTGAAAAGATGGAAAATGAAAAATATACGAACAAGATGCACATTTCCAAATGAGAAATAATTTTAGAGACAACAAGGGAATCTTTAACTTCCAGGATTGCATGGATAGGAAGGTCAAAAGCCAACAAAATTGAATGTCTCAGGATTTAAATCCAACCTCTGCTGTATCAGATTACTTACCACAAACCTCTTGCTGGTGTTAATGCTGCATATTAATATATGCTAATCGCTCAGTCAGAATAATATATCAACAGGCTTTTAAATTTGACAATGCCAATTTAAAATTAGCACAGAGCAGCAATTTCCAGCAGAATTAATTTGATGGAAACACTCCAATATATTCTCAATATTCACAGCTACTTTTCTTCTGCTCCTGGGAATGGGTTATTCTACAGTATTGGCAGTCTGAATGAGCACACACTGAGGTTTGCATGTTTGGTGGACTTTCCACATTTGCAGGATATCATTGATTGCACGTATGTGGAAATCTGGACAATCCCAGTTTAAACATAACCTTCCAATCCATCAATGTGCAGTTTGTGTGTAAACACAAAAGGATATGTCTGCAGATGTGTGCAAGATTCTCAGGGGGGGTTGCTGTAATAATACTGTCCTGCAGTTGTCTACCTTCCTGATGTAGTTAGACATGCAAACAGGTTGGAGACAAGACATAACCATCTCAAACCTGGCTGATGTCATTTAACCAAACTCCAAACAAGTGACAACAATGAGCCATCAGATCATACAAACCATTGGCATACAAAAGTTACAGTTCATGTACCTAAACTGATTTGAAAGCATCCCTCAGTACACAAGAATGCATGAAATATTGTGTGTTGCTGCATTCAACAAACCATCATGATTGTATCGAGGTGTGAGAAACAAAGTGTGAAACTCAGTTCCTGAAGAAGGTTGATGTGGGCAATGCATCAGCAGCTGCTCACTTTTGATGCCAGCCGTGTCCTAATGAATAGAAAACAAAATTTTCTAGATGTCGAAAAATGAAAATCTTCATATTGTAGAATCCCTACAGTGTAGAAACAGGCTCTTTGGCCCAACAAGTCCACACTGACACTTTGAGTATCCCAACCAGACCCATCCCCCTGTACCCCACCTACACTACACATTGCTTAACACTGTGAGCAATTTAGCATGGCCAATCCACCTAACCTGCACATCTTTGGACTGTGGGAGGAAACCCACACAGAGAACGTGCAAACTCCACACAGACAGTCACTCAAGGGTGTAATTGAACCTGGGATCCTGGCACTGTAAGGCAGCAGTGCTAACCACTGAGCTACCATACCAGTGCTGGAAAAATCAGCAAGTTTGGTGTTGATCTGGAGAGAGAAATGGTGTTACCTTTGCTGATAATAATCTTTCATCAGAAATTCCGTATTAATACTAAATTCACTTATAAGTTCCAACAGGGGACCTGTTTCCCTAGTATGTACAATGGTAATGATTCTTGCAGCAATCCACAGATCCCCTAACCCCACTAAGTCATTGATATGAAATAACCCTACCAATAATAATGGACAAGACAGGAAATTGGTGCTTCAAGTAAACAAAAGAGAAAACATTCTCTTCCATCCACAGGCATAACTTTGTGCGAATACAATAATACTACTAGTTGCAGAAGCAGAAGTAGACCAAGCTTGCAAATTTCACAATGCAATGTCCAACCTTACATATGATTCTGCAAATGGACAACATATTGGACAACATTTTCCAGATATTCTTGAATGCACAAGGAATTATGCTAACTCCAATTTAATATTGTGAGTTTGATTTGCAGTGCAGTGCACTGATGTGCATTGCAAGCCACATGTATTAACACATAAGGACTTTTTCTTTGTAGACATGAGGAACATGTACATGCACTGAGTCTGCTTCAACTCAACAAAATAGGTGACAGCCATTCACTAATTCATTTCTCGGGGCAATGCCCTAGCCAATCAGAGTTAACTTTCCTGGTTTAAAATTTAAACAAAGCATTGCTGTTTACTGTCAATCAGCATTACTGGGTGCTACCATCCAGAGTTCCACGTGCCAAACACTCAGGAGTCCCATTTCATGCAGTTTAAATGTTGATTTCCCCCTTCAGACTGTATTCCTGCAAAATGTCCTAATGCGTGCAAGATGAAAAGTTTCAACAAAGTGTTTTTTTAGTAAGGCTCAAATTCTCTATTACCAATGACCATTTAACTTTTATATCAAAGAAACTTTCTGATCAAAATTGAAACTTTTACTTTTCTTGACTCTTGTCCTTTTCTTGCCTCAATTAAGTTGCAAGTTTGAGTGTGTGGTTATAAAGTAATAGCAACATGAATAAAGGTCTTTAATCGGTCTGACTTATTGTATCAGAAACTGATCGACAAAAGCTAAATGGTCAATAAATATATTACAACGTTATCGCAGTGTTATGTTGTGAAAAAAAGCTTTGCTTTCCAAATTTTATGTCATCTGCACTTTTTGAAATTGATGCCTGCATACCAAGACCCAGATCATTAGTAGATATCAGGAAAATCAAAGGTCCTGAAACCAATACCTGAGGAACTTTGATACAAACCTTCCGTCAGCCTGTAAAAATGCATTGATAACTACTCTCGGTTTCCTATCACTCAGCCAATTTTGTATCCATATTGCTACTCCATTTCCTTTCATAACACTCTTCACAAGTCTGTTGTGTGGCACTGCATCAAACTCCTTCTGGGAATCCTTACTGAGCCTTTCTGTTACCTCTCCAAAAAGACTCCACCAACTTAGTTAAGCATACTCTTCCATTTAGAAATCCATGCTGACTCTTCCAAATCAACCACCTCCTCCATGTAACAGCTAATTTTATCCCAGATAATTGTTTATAGAAGCTCCTCCACCATCCAAGTTAAACTGGCTGGTCTGTAATTGTTGAGATTATCCTCACAATGTTTTTAGATCAAGGCTATAATGTTTGCAATTCTCCAGTCTTCTGGCAGCTCTCCCGAGCCCAGGGAAGACTGAAAGATTAATGCCAGTGTTCCCGTAATTTCTACTCTCACTTCCTTCAAAATCCTTGGATACATCTCATCCAGTCCTAGTGCCTTGTTAACCTTAAGTACTGTCTATCCAAGACTGCTTCCTTATTAAGTTTCAAACTTTCTAGTGACAGAGTTCCCTCCTCTGTCACTATGGCCTTAGTAGCATCCTCCTTTTTTGTGAAGACAAATGCAAAATGTTTATTTAACACCTCAGCCATCCCACCTGCCTCTATGTTAAATCCCTTTTTGGGTCTCTAATTGACACTACTCCTCCTTCAACCACTTTTTTTTAATGCTTATAGGCGTATAGTAGACTTTGGGATTCTCCTTTATATTTACTGCTAGTACTGCACCCAAACCATCTCCCATTGTTAAATTATTGTCTTTCCTACCAACCTCATGTTTCAGTTCTACCCAGTTCTGTTCTTGCCCCATTGAAATCTGCTCTCCACCAACTGATTCTCAATCTAGATTGTTGCATGTCATTCCCACTATCATCCCAAACCTTATGATACAACGGTCACAGTCTCCTAAATGTACCCCCACTGACGTTTGAAGCACTTGGTCCACATCATTTCGAAGGACCAGGTCCAACAATACATTTTTCTTCTTGGACTAGACACATGCTGCTGTCGGAATCTCTTCTAAATACATTCTGGGAATATTTGCCCCTCACTGCTCCTTACACCACCAGTAACCTAGTCAATATTTAGGAGATTGAAGGCTCCTTTTATAACTACATCATAATGCTGGTATTTCTCTGTAAATAAAAGGAGACAGAGTCTAGAATTTTTCAACCTCTTGGCATTGTTTTTTTTAAGCAATCTTGTAATGGACAGGGATGAGAATGGTTTGGGTGTATTCCACCACCATTTAATGTTGCTGTGATTGCCTATCACAAAAAGCAGACGGCATATGTGACTTTCTTTAAATGATGGAAATCATTTACATTATATATAGGATTATACATGATCTTTTCTACTGTTTACACCATATCAAACCATGATGTAATACTAGGTAGCAGAAGGAGGATTTAAAATTTAACCCATAAAGTTTATGTTATCAATCATGGACAATCAGTTTTACAAACTTTGATGCAAAGTTTTTCAATTTTTGTTTAATGGCAGCACATGCATCAAAGAGATTTAAATGAAAATAAAAGTATTTAAGTGATGCCAAATAGTTGGAGTCATTTTCAGGTCTATGTGGCGAGCAAAAGTCCTGCCACCCTGAAGATGAATACCAAGTCAGCAAAAATATTTTCATGAAAGGAGGGCTAATTTGATCTAAAGCTCGTATTTTTACTTTTCCAAATGGATCCCAAGTCAGTAACCATTCATGCAGCAAGGTGAAGACTGTATTGGATAAATGTTATTTTTTTACACACAGAAGGCAAAGTTTAAGATGGCAGACTGCTCCCAGAACAGGAAGGTGTTTATGAAAATGACGGCAATGTTTTTGCTGTATTTCTGCCAGTTGGCTGCAATCATGGTGTAACTTCTCCGTTTTCCTCCAGTATCTACACTTTCTTTCTGAGGTGGCCTTTAATTGTTGGTATTGGATGCAATTGCTGTTTAGCATCACTAAGTCCTGCTACATGGCACTGGACAGCTAAGGAAAGCAAAATTAATGAAAACGTTAATGTTTAACCTCTGCCAACAATGCCACAGCTTGTTCATTTCCTCCTCCTACACTGTTCTCTTTGTCCCAGTGCTTACTCTAAAGCAGAGATGGATTTTCTACCTAAGCCAGAGGCTATATGGAGCTGTCTCTAGGGATAGGTGGTAATGCTGACAGTAAAACACAATCCAGTCATCCTCATTCATTTACTCGCTTTCCCTTTTAGCTGCATTTTCTTTTTCTAGCCAGTGTATAGTTTAATATCACATGTCACCTTTTCTAAACTAAGAAAAAGTAACGTGGACAAAAATGACACCATATCGAGTACCCCATAAATTGCCAGTCAGATCTAAAGTTAAATCGGAATGACACCAATGAGAAAAAATATTTTCAGTTTGTGATATCTTAACATCAGTGCAAAAGTTAGCTAACTTAAATTTAAGATCGTGAAAATTATTCTGCTATTATAAACTACAGTAAAACATAGTTCACTGACTTCTTTTAGGACAGTCTATCCTTTTTAGATATATAAGAACTTTATAATGCAACTGTCTTAACTTAGGACTGGAGTTGTTTAGGCAGTGGACCTTTACCATGTCTCATTTAGTAAATTTTCTTGAATTAAATATGTAACTGAAGGGTAAATGAAACAAGTATTAGAAGCTGACTTGGTCGATTGGTGCTGCAGGACACTTTGCAGGTAATGGATGAGCTTACTTTGCAAAAATAACTAAAAACCACAAATCCCTAAATGTAAGCACTCAACCATAATTACAACTGGAGTTCCAAATGTTGATTGCTCGCCTCATCTATGCAAAGGTTCATTTCCTAAATGCACTGTCCACTGTACTACTGAGACACCCAGACTAAGAAAATTCTAAATTTGTCCCTTAGTCCATTCTGAAACACACAATCTTAGTGAGGGAAGACATCGAATCTTAAAACTAAGCTGAGCATCTTTGAGCTTTGTAGCACTTGATAGTGTGTCATTGCTGCTGGAATCAGCCAAATTGTCAATCTGTCTGAGAGTTCTGCATAACATGAAACACTTAAATCAATATGTTGCTGATGCAGGTCATGAATTCTTCTTTATCATTTCAACCATACTCTTGGAAAACACCTTCACTCCCTCCACGTGACACTGATGGCTGAGCCTCTGAGGTCAGGGTTCGTGACTTCCTTAACTAAGGGCAATTTCTCCACTTTTTTGTGTAAAACTAGCACTCTTCCCCCTCTTCCAGCCCCAACTTTGACATTCTTGTTAGTGTTCACTTAAAGACCTGGCTGACTCACTAGCATCTTCCACCTGGTTAGATATCTCAGGCTGGTGCAGGTAAGATGTTCTGGTGGAGTAAGTGATGAATTCCAGGTCTGAAAGAACCTTCCCTGAGATTCTAGATGTGCCTAGATGTTCATTGTCATGATCTGCTTTTTCCTCCACTGGTATGAAAGCTAGAAATAGGAGCAAGAGTCCCTTCAACCTGCTCTCCCAACCAATATGAGCAAGGCTCGTCCTCTATCTCAACGCCATATTCCTGCTTTCTCCCTATGTCTCTTGAAGTCTTTAAAAGCTAATTAATCTATCTTTTTCTTGAATATATTCAGTGATTTGGCCTCCACAAAGCCCAATGGTAGAGAATTCCAGAGGTTCACCAATATGAGTGAAGTGATTATTCTTCATCTCATCCTAAAAGATCTATGTCATATCCTGAGACTCCCCAGTCCAGGAGAATATCCTCCCTGCATTAGTCTGTCCAGGATGTTTCAATCAGGTCCCCTCAGATTCTTCTCAACTTCAATGAATACAGGCCAGTCGAACCAATTCCTCCTCAGAGGATAGCCCTGTCATCCCCAGTATCAGCCGAGTGAACTTGCTCTGCGCTTCCTCTATGGCAAGTACATCCTTTCTTAGGCAGGGCAACCAAAACTGCACACCATATGGTTTTCCCACTAACCTCTGAAAATCCAAATATACCACATCCATTGGTTTTGCCTTATATATTCATAGATTCATAGAATTCCTACAGTGTGGAAACAGTGTCTTCGGCCCAACAAGGCCACACTGATCCTCAGAGCATCCCACCCAGACCCATCCTCCTATAGCCCACCTAATCTACACATCTCTGAACACTACGAGCAATTTATCATGCCCATTCCAGCTGTACATCTTTGGACTGTGGGAGTAAACCAGAGCACCCAGAGGAAACCCATGCAGACACAGGGAGAATGTCAGTCAGTCGCCCGAGGATGGAATCAAACCTGAGTCCTTGGTGCTGTGAAGCAGCAGTATATTCTGCTAGCAATATCTTCAAAAACTCTACTAGATTTCCTAAGCATGATTTACCTTTCATAAACCCATGTTGGCCTTGTCCAATCTCATTAATGCTTTCCAAAACTTCTGTTATCATATCTAGACTCTAGCATTTTCTCCTGTTGGTATTAGGCTAACCAGTCTGAAATTCTCCATTTTATCTCTCCCTCCCTTTGTCAGTTGTAGGGTTGTATTTGTCACTCTCCAATCTGTGGAAACTGCCCCAGAGTCTATATAATTTTGGAAGATCACCACCAATGCACTCAATATCGTCTCTAGCTCAGTTTGTCCGATCTATATGTAAATTAAAGTCACTCATGATTACAGTTGTACACATTTACCCTTATTAGCACTTGCACTTAAAGAAGCACTGGCTGAGCGTGATGTGATATCTGTGATATCTATGAATTACTTCTTCATAAACAGCCACTGTTGCTAACCCAGATTTGTTTTGACCTCGTGACCTGTCACAGATACAATGATGGACTTTTTAACTTCAACAGAATATTTGTGCCTGTTGAGGTGACATTTATGTTATCTCCTAGAACGAGACATGGCTATCCTAGTACTGAAGTGGTTAATCGACTTTTATTACAACTCCCCACATAAATTATAATCACAGACACTTCATTGTCTGAGCACAAGTTAAGCAATTCAAATGTACACTGTAATAAATTTCCCTCAGCATGTCATGTTGCAAAAGGACTGAGCAAAATGTAGACTGAAACTTTTATACCGTCAGGTTATATACCATAATATGATGATGACATTGTGAGCATGTCCGCTAAAGGTGTATTGAATTGTAGCCATGAGACATAATCTAACAAACACCATTTTCCAAAGCAAATAGAAATTGCAAACAGATATACATAATTGAACACAGGCACATTTGGTCAAGTTGATAATCGTGACAAACAGGTAAAAACAGAGATAACAAGATTTGCTTTTCAACTTCAAAAAATATAATGTTTTGAATGGTTAGCAACTCACCCAAACCTGATGATCATATACCTATCTGGAGATAGAGATAGTTTTTATTAAGTAGTTGTTGGATGACAACTTGGTTGTCTTGTCACTGGTTGTAGTCATTCAGCATCCATGCACAAGCATAATTGTTGGAGATTTCCTCCTCACTCTCTGAGTTGGGATTACAGTTAGGGTTAGGATAATGATGAGATGTCATGCATTGGTCTGAGGTAGCTTCTGTTCCTTCACAATGTAGTACCATATTGAATATTGAAGTCTGGTCACATGTATTAGATATCTTTGCAGGTATTGAGTTATTTGTGCTCAGACTTTTGACTCACACCATTTGTCATGTGTGTAGATTTTGGCGTTCTTTATCTGCTTGCCGAAAGTGTGCCTCATTTATGCTCATTTGTCTTTCAAGAAGAAAGTCCTCTGGCTCTTTCATTCTCTCAACAGTGAGTGTGATTTGAATCACACAAATGGTTACAATGCAGAGATCTGCTGGACCGTTGGTATCTACCAGGTGGAAGATTACAGAAATCCAAGATGAACTTGCAAATTAGCACTGTTGTGCATTTGTGACACCGCATGGAATTGGTGACCGGGTATATATGCTGAGACAGTCTTTTGTGGGGTGTTCCATGGAGTGTCATTTGCTGAGACACATAGCTTTTCACATATGTAGTAGCAATACTTCAGCACTAGTTTCTGTATCAATTTGGCTTTCAGGGTGTGTCAACCTGCCTTTTAGGCATTTACAATGTTAAGAGCGATAAAAGCTTCAGGTTACCTTATACCATCAACGTGGTGTGTGGGGTTGACAATTTGAAAAGCTTGTCTTCTTCCCAAGTTTCCTTTTCATTTTATTAGCTGTGGACTTCATTGGTATGGTTTTATTTGTACATATTTATACAGATTTCCACGTATCCAGATTTATGGTGTTGTACTATCTTGTTGGTCACTTGGGCCTTGTTCCGGAGCCTAGCTTGGTTTTTGAAAGCAGATTTTCTGAATATGTGTGCCTAATGTTCTTCGGTGCCAACTGCTTTGAAATGTAAAGAAACACATGCCAACTTTTGAGTAGTTATGACAACCTGTACCTGACAGATCTTGCTGGTTTGGTGCTTTGGGTTGACCATAGCAGTTGTGTTCTCTGAACCCGAAGCATGTAATTGCTGTTGACCTGCTTCATGCTGGTGCCCATCCTCCAATAACATGTCAATGGTGTGGCTCTTTTTCTTGCCCAAAAGATCTTTCCTAAAGATTTAATCTGTGTAGAGACAATTACCAATTTAAAGATAAAAGCAATGTACAAACACTGGAAATTTTAAGCGCAGATAATGGACAAGCTGTTGCCAATGGGCATTTTTTTTGAGAGTATTCCTACCTGATGAGGTGATATTTATGTTAGCTCCCATAACCTAAGAACAAGATGTGGGTAATGTAGCCCTGAATGATTCAATGGAACTTTATTACAGTCCCTGGTATCTATATTTATACGTAATAGGTGTTTGCCAGTTTGGATCTAGATAATCGATCTGGATGTAGACTGTAGCATAGCATGCTGTGAGAGGATTAAGCAAGTTGGGGCTGACTGATCTACTCCTGTTCTTGTTTCCTATGTTCTTATATTCTAATATAGAGCCTTTGATCCATAGAACCATGGACAGTATTGGCACAGGAAGAAGCCATTCAGTCTATCGTGTCTGTGTCATCTAAATAAACTAGGAATCCATTCTAAACACGTTTTGCAGCATCTGGCTCATAGCCTTTCAAGTTACAGCATTTCAGGTCTAGAACCAGGTTCCTTTTAAATGAATGGAGATTTTCTTCCTGAACCAACAAACCAGGCAGCAGATTCCAAACATCCACAAACATCTGGGTGAAAAGCCTTTCCCTATTTTACCTCCTTTTTAATTCTTCTTCCAATCACCTTAAAATTGTGCCCCTCAATAACTGACCTCACCTCTGGGAGAAGCAGGTCTTACCAAGCCCCCCATTAAATTGAACACCTCAAACACATCACCCTCAGCCTCACCTATATTAACGAAAACAACACTAGCCTATCCAATCCTTCCTTGTAGCTATAACTTTCAAACTTTGTTACCATTTTTGGAAATATCCTCAGTTATCTACCTGGAACAATAATGTTCTTCCTATGATGTGGTGATCAGATCTGTCCGCAGAACTCCAGCTGTAGCCAGCAAGTGTCTAATATTGTTGCAGAATTACATTATATTCAATAAAAGAAAATATTCCATGTACCTTTCTTACTGAGCTATCTATTTATTCTGCCACCTTCAGGAAACTGTGGACATGCACACCAAGGTCTCTCTTTCTCCTCCACCCCTCCTGATATCTCCTGATTTATTGTGTATTCTCTTCCTTTGTTTGCCTCTCCAAAAGGATAACCACACACTTCTCTGGACTGAATTACATTTTGCCACATTTCCACCTACTCAACCAAACCATTGATATCATCCAGCAGTCAACAGCCTTCCTCTCCATTATGAGCTACAAGCTCAAGTTTAGTGCTGTCTGGAAATTTCCCCTTCATGCCTTGCACACTTGGGGAGGCATGGTGGCTCAGTGGTTAGCACTGCTGCCGCACAGCGCCAGGGACCTGGGTTCATTTCCAGCCTCGGGCGACTGTCTGTGTGGAGTTTGCACATTCTCCTCGTATCTGCGTGGGTTTTCTCCAGGTGCTTTGGTTTCCTCCCACAGTCCAAAGATGTGCAGACTAGGTGGATTGGCTGTGTTAAATTTCCCATAGTGCCCAGGGATGTTTAGGTTAGGTGAGTTAGACATGGGAAATGTTGGAGAATGGGTCTGGGTGGGGATGGTCTTCAGAGGGGTAGTGTGGGCTTGTTGGGCTGAATGGCCTGTTTCTACATTGCAGGGATTCTATGATTCTTTAAGTCTGAATCATTAAAATGTAACACAAACAGCAAGGAGCCAAACCTTCAGACTTGTGGAACACCATTGGAAACAGCTTTCCATTCCCAAAAATATCTGTCAACTATTACCCTTCATTTCCTGCGACTTAGCCAATTTCTTTATCCAATTTGTCACATTCCTCTGTATCCCATGGCCTTTAATTCTTTTTGAGCAGTCTGTCAATTCAGATCTTGTCAAATGCCTTTAGTAAAATCCATCTATACAACATCCACTGAAATACCTTCATTAATCGTCTTTGTTGCTCCCTAAAAACTTCAATTAAGTTAGTAAAACACACTTTCCAGTAGCAAAACAATGCTGCCTATCCTTGAATAACTCATGCCTTTCTCAGTAACAGTTAACTGTATTTTTCAATTTTGATTTTAGACATTACACCATCACTGAGGTCAGGCTGATCGGCTTATAATTGTTCGGTCTATCTTTCCCAGTTTGAATAACAATTTTTGCAGATCTCCAGTTTTCAGGTACCTTGTCTGTTTGAGTAAGGATTGGAAAATGACCCTCAGGACATTTGATATTTCCTTCTTGGCTTCCTTTAACAGCCCATGATTCAATTCACCAGGTCCTGGTGATTTATCTGCCATCAAAAAGTTCAGTCTCTCCCCTTCCTATTAAACTCATTTTATCTAATTCGGCACACTCCTCTTTAACTAGAATATTTACATCATCCCTCCCTTTGTGAAGATGGAAAAAAAATACTCATTAAGAATATTCTGTCTACATCTTTTGCATCCATACACAAGTTACTGTGTACGTCTCTGACAATGCCTCCACTATCTAGAACAGAGACCCGAGAAAGTCACACCTGAAAACGCTTCAAGAAACCTTCAACGGGACAGACTTTAAAGAAGGGACATGCCCTACAAGGTGAACTGTAAACGCCTTGAAGTTTTTCTGTCCGTGACATTTGTGGGAGTTAAGAAAGCAATCTGAGCAAAAGACATGTTTTGTGTCTTCCCCTTTCAAGAAAAGATAATAACCAGGGGTTAAAAACCATTGGTTTTTATGTATGCTGGTAGAAGAAGTGGAGCTAGTGAGCTGAAGGGCTCATGCATACTAGTTTGAGTGCTGGTTTGTTGTCAAGATCAAAGTCACCCTTCAATTGCAGGTAAAGGACTCTCTCACTCTGTGTGTTAGAATCCAGCAAGACAGCAAGACATTTGAAAGGAAATAGGGCAAACTAATTATAACTAACCTGTAAAACCAAGAATTCTGAAGTAAATAGTTCAACCATCAATGGTCAATTTTCTACCGTTTACAAATAACTTATAAAGACTAATTCATCTATCTTTTAAGCTGTATCTTGTTTTGAAATTATTTCTCCTTTCAAATCTGTGCTTATTTGTGCAATGTTATTGTATTTTCTTGTGTATAGTTATTAATAAACTCGGTCTTTGTTACCTCAAGAAAGCCAGGTTAAATTGACTCCTAACGTATAAGTTCATTAAGTCTGAGAGAACGTGGGAGTCTTTTGTAAATCTTTGTTGTGACCAAGTGAGAGGCGGGTGAATAAAGAATAGGTGCTAGTTTGTCCCTCCTCACCTGGATTTTGACAATTTGGGCTATCCCATCTCGAACTGCAGTAACATATGTCTGGTCTTAACAGCTCCTTTCCATAATGACGCTAAATCTAACTGTGTTCTGTTCACTATCTCCAAGAGCTACTTCATTCACTTACTCAACTTTATTTCCTAAAACTAAACCTGGAATAGTGCCCTTTGTTGTTAAGCTTGTTATGTGCTGGTTGAAAAAAAGTTCTCTTGAATGCAGTTCAATAATTGTATGCCCTCTGCCTGTTTCACACTGTTTCCATCACGGTTCAGAGTTGGGTAGTTGAAGTCCTTAGCTATTAATTCCCTATTGTTTTTGTGGGCAGAACGAGACAATGCTGAGGGCCTTCCTATTGGGCCTGCTGGGTGCCTATTCAGCTTGTGATCCTTGAACTGGTCACTGCTTCCAGAGGTGACATTTTAACCAGCTTGTCCAGGTGGGTAGACATATCAATCCTCAATAAGGACAGGAGGTCAGAGCAACATCTCAGAAAATCTACAAAGATAGTAAGTTTGCCACCAATGTAAGCTAACAGAGTGATTGTGAGTTCAGGTGATGCTTGAGATTTCTTTTGTGGAATTTCCTTTTTCAATGGAGAGTTGCCATGACAGAGAAAGGAGACAAAGAGGTGGGAGAAGGCTCCAAAAGTGAGATAATATGTTGATTCCTGTATTCTGTGACAGTTGTGGGATCAGAGGAGGTTGCACTCTGTTTCTGTAATCTTTCTTTTTCCCTCTTGCAGCCTAACATGTCCTTTATGGATCTGCTTGTCCTCAACCAACAAATGACGTCACCTTGATTTCAGAAATTGTAGGAACTGCAGATGCTGGAGAATCTGAGATAACAAGGTGTAGAGCTGGATGAACACCACAGGTCAAGCAACATCAGAAGAGCAGGAAAGCTGACGTTTTAGGCCTAGATATCTGAAGAAGGGTCTAGACCCAAAACGTCAGCTTTCCTGCTCCTCTGATGCTGCTTGGCCTGCGGTGTTCATCCAGTTCTACACCTTGTTATCTCACCTTGATTTCAGATTTCTGTAAGCCCATTTGCTACTGCTGGGCCCTCTGGTGTGTCTGCCTGTTTTAGCAGTCACAATTCTAGCTGCTGTTAAAGTGATAGACTGCTAACTCGCTTCACTCTTTATAAAGTTGCACCTCAAAATATTTGCCTCCCCATCAGACGCAGTTATCAGCCAAGAGTGATATTAGCACATCCTCTGCATGGCTGAGGACAGTTGCAGAGGAAATTTTAGTGGCCTACTGATAGAGTCACATGGCATGATGGAAGATGAGCAATTCTCTTTTCCAAAGGATGGGTGGAGAATTTGGCCTGGGATCTCCAATATTGACTCCCTTGCTAATCTTGGGAGTGTAAGGGAATTAAATGATGAAATAAAAGTCAAGACCAAAGACCTTTAAGCCTATTATTCTTTCAATGAACAATACATATAAAGTTCATTATCACTCTTCTCCCCTTATCTATAGGGTGTTTGTGTTTCCATTGCAGATGTGAGGTTTTTTTGACTCCTCACTTAGTCACTAATGATCTTTCTTCTTGGATATGAACATAAATGGAATTATTAACAAATTTGTGGTCCTATTCTCCCTTTGACCTGAAGTAGCAAAAAAAAAGAACTTGCATTCAGGTAGCACCGATCAGTGAATCTCAAAGCACTTCATAGCCAATGAAGCAGTTTGAAATAGAGCCATGTTATTCCATTGACAAAGAATCCCAGGCTAGTTACCACAAAGTCAAAATATAGAATGAACCATTATTTACCATTTCCAACATTGTACTTCCGAACCAAACTTCAGATGTCCCACCATCTCAATTGTCAGTTTCTTGCACCCATTATCATTCTGAATAATACTCCGAATATAGCCCCAATTACTTCCAAATTATGTATATTTTCAGACAGTGTGGTCGTATCACTAGAAACTGGATTGCAACGAACCTAATGCACACCGTTTGGAAATTGTGCCAGTGTGGATTTAAACTAAGAGGTAGAAGATTCAGCAACACACAGTACTTTATAACCAATGGATTGTCCTTAAAGTGCAGGTTCTTTCAAAATGGAAAAGCAGAGCGAGCATTTTGCACAAAGTGGAGTTTCATAAATAGCAAGTCAAATGTGCAAGCAATTAATCTGCTATGGATGGAGTTGACTGATGGAGGAAATGTTGACACGACACAGGAAGAACCTCATCCTCACTTTGGATAGTATCATGTGATTCTAATATCTACTTGAGGAGGAATGCACCGCCATAGTTTAAATCTCATCCAAGGTGGAAGGATAGTCTAGAAAACTATTATATTATCTAATTATCTTTGTCAATGTTCCTTAGTTAAACTTGGGGATAAAACCCAATGACACATACTGACACTGTACAGTGTAACTGAGACATATGGCAGTTATTTATTTCTATTTGCAGCTTTACTTTCAACAGAGAAATAAAAAGCAAAACTGAAATGAACTGATTAACAAGACATCATAACAATTGTACTTAGCAATAGGGATTACAGGCTTCCCAGTATTAGGTAACCATCACTTCAGAAAGGGAAGCAGCTCATAGTAAAATGCAGTCTTACAGAGTAGAGAGAGAGGGGAGGTAATATTTCTGTTTCAACTGCATGAAGTTCAGTTTCCTGTAGGTCTCAAATGAATAACAGTCTGTGACAGTGTTGGGTTGAAAAATGTTCCAAACACATGGTGCGAAAGAAAGGTTCTGTTTTTATTAACATTACACTGTAGACTAATTGATTAAAGATACAACTACACCCAACACATCAGACAGGATACAGTGTGGGTGGTTTAGGTGTGGGCAAACAAAGGGATCGTCTCCACCTGCTCCAAACACTCTAATGATATCTCTGAAGAGATTCGCAAGACAGTTTATTAACTAGTAATGTCTTAGAAAATTTAGCAACGAGAAATACTAATACATTGTATTAACTAATGCTTATTCCAAAAGAAAACAAATGTTGCCTGAATTTAGTATCGTCCATTGCCTTAAGTTCAATAACATTTAAAAGTAAAGAACTTCTATTCTTTATGGCTTTTCTTCTGTAATGGTTGTTTTACATTGATTAGCCGGTGACTACGCAGCGTAAAATTAGATCAGCGTAGAATACAGTTTAATTGTCCCAAGTGTCTGAGTCATATAAAATCACAATCAGCCAGTCTTATGAGACCAAGACATTGTTTTTAGGTTGCGCTTAATCTGAACCTCATGATCTATAACAGAGTCAAGGAAAGGAGAGACAATATGAAATGCTGCAGGAGGGTGCACAAATGGACTAACTTGATGAAAGTTAACCTCTATGTTATAGTTTGTGGGGGAAATATTCCAGGTCCCAGGCAGTAATTGCACCTTTGAATTATGATGGAGAAGTAACCTATTTACAAGTGCTGGGTACAATTCATCAAAGATTTCAGTGTATGTTGCAACTGTGATTTTAATGACTTGCAGGCAGCAGCACAAAGCAATTTGGATTGTTCAAGCTTTTCCATCAGCAATAACATGCTCTGTATTCAGCTGATTTGCTAAAGTAATGCTGAAGAAATATGAATGACATAAAATACATACTGCAGACCTTATACTAACATAAGAAGGAGTTTAAATATTGGCCTGGATTTTCTTCAATTGTGCGACAGGCTGGGGGGTGGTTCTGACATTTATCTGAGCAACTATACCACATACAAGCAGGAATTTCCTCCTGCAGCCCTCATCAGCTACCCAGATAGGTTTCAAGATGTAATACCACTGCTCATAGCTCTCTTGTGACTTGGAGAGAAGCAAATTTGATGCTGTCATATTCAAAGTGATACAACTCATGAAAGTAGCCCTTGTTTTTGCAAAAAAGAAACAAGTCAGACATAAGCAGATCTGGACAGCTAAATCTTATGTCTTTTTGTGTTAGTCTGAGTTGCATTGAGTTTTTTGGAAGGGTTTTTAGCTATGACGCCTATGTTATCAAATAAACCTGTTTAATGACCCACCACACCCCTATGGCATCTCTCACATCTGATTTCCACCCCCTCTTACCAAGCACTGTTACTGGAACAGCTCACCACTCAATGGCTATCTGCCGAAACACCAGCACTCCTTGTGCCTGTGCCATCTTTGAAACCCTGAACAAGCACAGTCAGCCCACAGCTGTCCTTCATCGTTCCCAACATTTACCCTAAACATGGCAGATAGGGGGAGTTTGGCATCTTGCTTTGTTGCCATGACAATGGAAGTTCTGTTGGGTGGCAGGAGCTAACCTGGGCCTTCCTCTTCCCCTTGCACTATCAGCAGGGCCAAAACATCACACTATGCCAGCCTGGTCTGAGGTTGCCACCCAGCGTAAAGCAATCTCAGCGGTCTGGAGGAATGTTTAGCACTGTAAGATGAATGTCCTTCTCCATTCCACCAGCCTAAGTGTCCCATTTTCTCTCTAATACCTCACACTCACTCTATCTCTGCTACTCTAACCAACCCCCACCCAGCCTCATTCTCTACCACTCTCACTATCACCTACAACATCTTCTGTCACTTTGTATCACCCAAGTAACCCTCAATACCCTGCACACCCTGTGTTACTCACTCACTCATTCACTCGCTCACTCAGGAAGTCTCCTCTCTACCTGCACCGAAAGCAACAGCTGTGTCATCCACTTTCATCTCCTGTAATATCTGCCCCTATCTCTCTCAGTCCAAACTAGAGCATAAGCACTCAACACAGGCCATGGGCTGCCCATCATTCAGACCATCCGAGGAGTGCATTCTGACTCTGACTGACCTGTATGGCTGACTATCCTATACAGACCCTGGACTGATATTGGACGCTGCCATTGACTAACTGTGTTAAGAAGCTCAGAACAAAGGCTTGGCATACACATGCTTATCCCAGACCAGGATAGACAGTTCTGGGGCATTTTGCCTTTAACCCTGTGAGTCAGCATTGGTCACATGCACTGGAGAGCCCTTACATATTATTAGAACCACTTTAATCCCAGTTTCAACACCTATGCCTCTGTTGCCTTTTACAGCCGAGTTCCAAAGTCACAGACGCCTCTAGGAGAAAATATATCTCCCGATCTGTTCTAAAAGGGTAACCCCTAATTTTAAAACATTTTCTACTAGTTCTCCAGTCGCTCACGAGTAAACATTCTTTTCATGTACACATTGTCAAGACTCTGCAGGATCTCATACACTTCAATCACCCTTCTAAACTCTAGTGAAACTAAGTCCAGTGTCTCTAATCTTCCCTCATTAGGCAACCTGCTCACTACAGGTAAACCAAGGAAACCTTCTCTGATCCATAACTACGTACAGTATTGATGCTGTAGTTTCACCAATGCCTTATATAATCGAAACACAACATCCTTACTGTTATGTTCAATTCCTCTCATAATGAAGGATAGTATTCAATGAGCTTACTTAATCACTTGCTGCACCTATACACAAACATTTTGTGATTCTTGCACAAGAACACTGCATTCCCAAATTCTGCAATAATATTTTGCTTTTTTTTAATTTTCCCTGCCAAAACGAACAACTTCATATTTTCTCACATTATACTTTACCTACCTTGACCTGCATCCTTCTTGTGTCAACCTCATAACGTACTTCCCCAACTATCTTTATGTTATCTGCAAATTTAGTGACCACAACTTTGATCCCTTCATCTAAGTCATTGTTATAATTTGTAAAAAGTCGAGGACCCAACACAGAGCCCTGCAGAACTGTACCACCAGATGTGGCCACTGCAACTTCCATCAGCCCAAGGACTGCTGCACAAATGCAGGAAATAGGAAGTAAGTCAAGATGATCTTCTGGATACTTATTCTCACTAACATTGCCTTCACTCACTCCCCTCCTGCTCAGTTTCTCTTTTAGCAACTGTGGTGTTCCAGTAACGTGATTGGGACAACATCTTAACCAACCGCAATGGGATTCCTCACATGGGGGAGAGAGGCAGATGGTGGAAACCCATTATTTGAAACAGAAATTCAAAGTGCTGACAAAAAGCGCAGAAAGTGAATGCAAATTAACATTTCATGTACAGACATTTTATAAGGGAAAAGCTTATTTGGTAGGCCAGAATGTATGGAGCCCCCATGACCTTGACTGAATTGTAATTCTCTAACCTGAGCCAGGTACTGCTGGTAGTCTTCAGCTATGCATCAAAATGTAATAAAGAATCAAACTCTTTCACTCAAAAAAAGCAAATATTTCAGACTGGCTAGATTTCTAAATTCCTGTTGAAATAGCTTTAACTATTTCATGAAAAGTTTAGGTTTGGGAAATATTAATAAATTCTATTCTACCCAAATCAGAACAATTAGACAGGAGTAAAATAGGCCACCAAATGGGAACAGTTAAGATGGACAGATTGAAATTGGACAATGCCTGTGACTGAAAAAGGGTTGATTGGGAATCAGTGGCCTGTTTATGGACCAAATTTCCTTTTATATTTTCCACTGAAAAAATAATTGGTGGCTGTTAGCAAATCCTATAGGCCGAAATAATTGAATTCCACTCGGGTAATAATCATAAAGAGTGCTGAAATCTTGCAAATATTAACGATACGTTACCACCAACTTTTAAGGTTTTTAATTGTGCTTTTTCTTTCTTCATCAGCAAAGAAGGCATCAAGCCTCCAGCTATGTTCCCCACTTCCTGCCTCAGCTCTATCCTGGCTCATTTCCCATGCTGGCAACCTCACTGAGGTATAAACATAGCCTGTGGCTTCTAATGGAAGCAGGGGTGGTTGCAGTGTCTCAGATATTTGATTGAGACGCTGCAGGGCATTTGATAGATTTTGTTTCATAACGCATTGAAGCATGTTTCTGTGCCCCATCAAAACTCTGATTATTGTTGAAGAAAGTTCCAAACCCGCTCCCCATCACGCCCCCCCCGATTCCCCACTTCCAGTCCCGCTATTACCCTCGATCTGCGCCCCCCACCACCAAATCCCCAACACTTCCATAAATAGATGGATCGTTGCAAGTGGCCGCAATGGAGTAAGATCATATTTCATTACTAATTCTGGATTTCTGCGATATGACTTCAGTCGAAGGGCAGCCAAATGAAGGAATCTGCTTCAAGGATTTATGTAGGCAGGGCAAATATTCAAACATTTCTAATTTATTGAGGTGACAACTCCATAATTATCCTTGCTTATATTAATGCAGTAAATTGGTACAAGAAGTGTGAATGACTAAACACTGCTTACTACCAAGAAAATAGACTGTACAGTAATTGCTGTCTTCAGAGTTGTTGAACCTTGATTCCATCTTGGTGGCGTCAGTACATCTTTTACCCAACCTAAACAAAATAGTAACGAATCCTTGCGTCTGAAATGTTCCATTTGACCTTGGTATTTTGCCATGTTTACTCCAGAATAATGTTACTCAGATTCCTAAAATAGCCAATCAGGGCTGTCAATAGAGAAAAAGGGAACGCTCAGAAAATGCTGACATTTAATCAGCTCCGCTATCAGTTACCAAATAGAGGTTATCATTAACAATATCGAGCATTATATAAGCACTCTCAGCTTTAGTAATGCTCTAATAAGTCAATGCACCATCCAGGGAATTGGGAAAATCCCAGGTTTGGTTCTTGGCTAAAACCACACTGACTTTGGCACTCCTGTGTTGGCTGGGGTAAGTGGAAATCAACGTGAATTCTCACTACTCATGGCTGTTCAGTAATTGTCACCAAACGTTGTACGAGCGTAAATACCGAGAGGGAACAGGATCTGCTGTGATGCTTCTGCAGTTGAATAGCCCAGGCCACACTAACTGCTGAAGCTCACACTTGAAGATCTCAGCGTTTAAGTGAAGCACCTGAAGCTTGGTGGCTCTGTGCTTCAGCTTGAGGCTGTACTTTTAGCAGGGGAGCTGGGTAAATTTTGAGTCCATGCTCTGATTCCATTTGGAAGAAGTCCTTTGTTTGTATTTCACTGTGGAACAGAATGAAGCTGAAGCATGGTATTAGATGATGAACATACTTACATTAGTTTGGAGATATTAATCTATTTCTGAAAGACAGCAGCTAAAGATATTCAGGCCCAGCTGACAAATTCTGGCTGACCTTTATAAAGAATTGCAAACTCAGTTTGTAATTTGTAATTTCAACTGTTTTACTAGTAGCCATGAAGGTCACAGCAGCTTTTAACTTCTTTGATACCAGCTACTTACAGGCAGTTTTCAGGGGATTAAGCAGGGATCAGTCAGCCATCCATACTGCATTACAAACAGTAGGTCACAAATGCCTTACTCAAGAGGTCACATCATTAAATATGGTTCTCCAGAATCAGTAATTGGAAACTCAGTAACAGTTGTACGCTACTAACTGGTTACCATGGATACTGGACACTATTGATTGCACACATGTCAAGATATAAGCATTGATCCTTAATTTAATTGCATACTTAAATAGGCAATGCTTTATTTACATCGTTTTGGTGCAACTGGTGTGAACAGCCAAGGTTTGCAAGTGTATGTGCAAATTACTGTGGCTCTACACTTGACTCCCTTATTCTAATTTAGTCATCTGCGTCGAGAATTTTTGAAACAGATTAGCAGTTAACTATTGGCAACTGTATTGATGCCCTCCAGATAAGATTAATGACTCTCCTAGTTAATTCTGGAATCCCTTCTTTACACAGCTATGACCTAACTACTAAACATTCCAAATACACAGACTCATTTGAAGGTAAGCTTTCAAAAAGGTGTTGTTTTTGGAGGTGCTCCAGAGTGACGTTTCCTTTTGTTTTGTGGAGAATACCACATACATTTACCCTTTTTGTTTCCAAACAGTTTTGCATGGAACAAGTAGGTTTTAATATTTGCAGTTTATATAATGGATCACTGAAAACCGAGTCTAGATTCTTCACTAACGTTCCCACTTTTTTTTATTGAAAACGAAGATCAACAACGACAAATTTATTCGCAGAAAGAATTGTGTCCGGCTTGCATGTAATCATCAAGCCAATGTTAAATTTGGCAGGGCCTTTCTTTCAGGCACTATGGTGGCTCTTTTACATGAGGTTCCTTTGCCCATTTCTGGAGCAAGTGAGAAAATGCTGAACGTGATCAGAATCTGAGAATCTTTTGGGAATATATTTGCTGGAAATGTAGTGAGAAATGTGACAGAATTACAAGATTGACATTTCACATTGCAAAATAATAGAACACAATGGGATTGAATCAGATAGCCTCTGAAAATGGGTGTGAGGATTACAATGTGTGATAGATAAGCACCTGCTACTTGCAGTGCGGTCAGTGCACAAAGTTTATGCTGCCTATTCATTAGCATCTAGCCATCATTCCCGTGCAATTCATTGGTGGGAGCGGCTTGCATTGAATACAGCCACCCGGCACCTCTTAAAAGGGAAGTGCATTGTGGCTGGGAGTCTTGGTTGAACAACAGATGCTTGTAGAGGTTCATGCCAAGATTTAAACCTGAAGAAAATGAAAGCAGTTCCACGTGAAATTCAATGATCTCATGTGATTGGGCAAGATTAATTAATGCAAATTCAAATGACAAATTCCAACAACCATATCAGCAGCATCAGACGCTGCTCAATTCACCATATGTATGTTACAGTACTTAAAAATTGGCTTTATCAGTTAGACTCCCCTTGAGTGTGAATTGCAGACACCATGTTCAAGTTCTAATGGCATTTTTTTAGTGCCTAAAGGAGCCCAACTTTTTAGGCAAAATTCAATGTTATTGTATTGCATGTAATGCTTTGCAAAAGAAGCTTTTTGACAAATCTCTGTCACTTTCTCATGCATGATATAATGTTAAAGCTCTTACCTTGCAAAGAAAGGTTAATTTGATTAGGTTTGTCAAATATGCTGGAAATAAACATTGAGCATGGGGAGGTGATTATCACTGGACTATTAATCCAGATTAACTCTGGGGACTTGGGGTTGAATCCTATCCATGACAGATGGTGGAATTTGAATCCAATAAAAATCTGGAATTAAGAGTCCAACATTGACCATGAAACCATTGTTGTTTCATGAATGTCCTTTGGGGTGGGAAATTGCCACCCCTATCTGGTCTAGCATACATCTGACTCCGGGACTCCAGTTATACCCTCTGGGCAATAAATGTTGGCCTAGCCAGTGATGCCCAAATCCTGTGAGCTACTTTTTTAAAAAGTTAATCAAAAGCAGACATAGCACTCTTCACTGAGTTCACAGATTCTTGGCAAATATTTACAACAAAAGAAGCAATGAACTTTGGAATTAAGCAGTCATTGCTGGTCCAACAAACCAATTTCTCACTTAGAAGAGGCATGAGTTCAGTGATTGAGATGTTATGTAGTCTATAACCTTGACAGCAGTAGATAGTTACATCTGAGAGCTCTTTAGGCATTGCATTTAGGTTAAGGTGACACCTGGCACAACAGGATACAACGACTTTCCCCCAGGCAACAACTACTGCACATTATTGTGGGTTTTGCCCCTTTCTTGCAAATATCACAACACCACAGAATATTTAAACTACAGAAGCAGGCCATTTGACCCTGTGCTGCATTTCTCCAAGAGGATCTCAATTTGTGGCTTTCCCCTGTCCTTTCGCTATGGCTATGCAAAAGATTCTTTCTTCAAGTGCTGGTCCAATTTCACCATTGCATTTCCCCTGACTATGTACACAGGCACTGCATTCTCGATCCTAACTCACTGTGTAAAAACATCATTCCTCATTTTGTCATTGGTTCTTTTGCCAAACATCTTAAATCTATATCTTCTATTTCATGATACTTCTGCTATTGGCAACTATTTCTTTCTATTCACTTTCCTAGACACCTCATGGTTTTGAACGCATCTGTCAAGTTTCCTAAACAACTTGCTCTTACCTTTTTTTCGTTGAAAACAAAACATTATGAACCCAGTCAATATTCTTATCTATCATATACCATTCTAAAGTTTTGAAGGACTCTTTAGCATTAGTTTTTAATGGGCAGAACATCAAGCTAAAAAGTGCTTTTTGATCTTGGATGCACTGTTGTATTGACTGAAAAGCACGCACTGCCTTGATACGGTTGCTATTCTCATCAATTTGCAGTGTGAAAAATAGCTTTGCTGAGCTGCTTTGATTTCCTGCCATCTAAATATCTCCTGTGGTCTGCATTCTTCTGCTAATAATCAGGATGACACTGATCTGGTCATCCTTCTAAATACAATCGATGCTACTTCAATAGCGGCTGGCAGTGCAAGACTGTCAGCAATCACATGAGATGTTCTAATGCTACTCTTAGATAGGAGACAGTGGAAAAAGCTACAAGAGCCTTGGCAAAGGATTGTACCATAATTTTCACATGAAAGAGCTTCCATCGTTTAAAAAAAAACTCAACAGTTTATGTTTCAGGCCACAATGATTCGTCAACAAGTGTCAGTTCAGTTTGTTCAGTTTCAAGTTAGCCTAAGCACAAACTTCAGCAGACAGACCACTTCGCAGTCAAGATTTTCCTTATATATCAAAGCCGTCAGAGCGAAGTCCAAGACAGAAGGATCATTTGTCCTATTTTCCCATTGCTTGGCCATACTTATTCATTCCATCATTCAACCATACCCAAAGCTGTCCTTCAAAAAAATGCCCCTTTCTTCAAAGCTTTCTAACACTCAAGGACACCACACTCATGCCTTGTTGGATGGGTGAGAGATTTGGAAACACTGAGGTATTCAGAACATTATAATTTGATATGGGAGATTAGTCCAGCTATTAATTCAGGTAGGGATCATCAGGACAGTTGGTCAACTATAATATTATAAAAAGGCACAGGGCTAATAATATACTGCTAGTTCTAAGAGGTGGCAGCGTTCTGTCGGTATGTCCTTCCTTAATCATAGGCTGTGAACACTTTGCTCCTGACTTTGCTGGAAGTAGAATAAGCGTTCCCAGAGGACCCCTACCTGGTCAAAGTCTCCTGCTTAATGTATTTCTCCCTACATCCCCGTTTGTCTGTGAACAGATTGTCTTCATAGTTGCTACCTTGGGACTTTCTCCCTCCCATGCTGCAACCTGAGAAGGACAGCTCTTGCAGTCCCTGTTGACAGGGAGCATTTCTTCAACTTACGGCCCTTACAGTTACAAGCAACAACTTCCTTGCACACCTCACCAACTCTAAGCAACTCCGCAAAACACTTAGCACTTCTACAAACTCAAATGAAACCAGTAGAAAATCATTAGCAATAATCTTGTAAGTTATTCTTTACCTCTTTAAATAGTTTTGTGATTCTTGTCTATTCTTTCACGTGGTAAAATAATTTTATTCCTATGGAATACTTGGAGTATACTTGCTCTTTTGTCTTTTGCCTTTGTGACCTCTTTTGTTGAGCTGCCTGATCTGATGGCTGACAGCTAAGATTGTTCTACATAATCATGTCTGAAGGTACTTTCCTGGACTTTTAAGGACTCCTGGCATTACGCTTACACTACAACTTAATTGAAATGTAGCATATTTGTTTCTTAAGATGAAGTGAATTATTCCTACACCTGCTTCAGTTGATTTCATCATCTACTTAGATTTTCTGCTGATGGTGGAACAAAAATTGAGTGTTCAAGGACAAAATAAATATTACAAGAATGTGAACAGAATCATAAATCTACAGCGACCTTGAAATGACACATTTTAATATTTGTGCACAAACATAATTGAGTCCTATGAAATTTCTTTGCCATTTCAATGTTGTGATTTAAAATAAACAGATTAATGTCTGTTAAATTAGCTGACAGAAATTTCCTATGAGTACATTAAGAATTTGTGCACTAATATGCTTGAGTGTAATTTCAAGGCCCCTGAGATCCCTTGATGTTTCTGGCACACTTGTTGCAGATTGAGTCACATAGCCACTCTCTGAAGTGAAAGCTTAAATGAAGAAGCATATTAGTGATTTATATAAACTACACTGCAGAAAAAGAGACACATTTCTGAACTGGAGCCATATCCGTTGCACCTAATTCCAAGTTACCTCAGTGCTTTAGGAACACCTGGAATATTATTTCTTAAAATTCAAGCAAGTCTTGAAATGGGAAGTACAGAGGCTACAACAGGGAAATACATGTTAGTACAGCCAATTATTGTTCTTTTTGGAAAGAATTATTTAACGTAAGCATGCATTTGCACAGGAAAGCATAACAAATAAAAAAAATTGGTAGAAACAAGACATATTTGGATATTGCCTTTAAAAGCCAAATCAATAAGTTGAATGAGGAGTTAAAATTTGTAATAACCTGCATCTGTGATGCAAGGTGCTGATAGGTTGCCAAAATCAAAATCAATTCTAAATGAAAAGCAGAGAAACAAAAGGAGGCATTAAGCAGATTATCTGGGAGGTTAATGCAAATTAGCTCCATATCTCCTTTAACATTGCAACCAATCGTTTTAAACATTGCCAACACTCTCCCCCTCCCCCACCACCCACTTAGTTACATTATTTTCACATGTTTGTATTGCGTTAGATCCTGTCACTTTATATGTTGTGTTGGTGCTTCATGCATTTCTTGAATAGTTTGGAGCTGCAATGACCATGATTAAGATTGATTCAAAGAAAAGATTGGAGCATTTTGTTTCAACTTGCGTTCAGTTCCCAATATGGAATATGGCCATGAAAACGTCAACACCTACAAAATGCATTTAAAGAGCAATGAATTCTCAGTCCCTTCTGTCTCACAAATGTTCCACTTTTACCTAGTACTTTCAGAAGAATTGTAGAGTGCTTTGGTAGAATGAATATGACTCATAATCTGGAGCAAAGGGGGTCAACCACCTATTATGTCTTGATTGAACTTTCTGATTAATGTAGTTTCTTTTGCAATTTTAAAAATTAGCTGAAGCTTTTTGGAACACAATGAAACATAAGTCAATGACTCTTGCTAGAATCTATTTTTATTGTTTAAATTCCCGGGTGATGTAATTTTTAAAAGTTTTGAAAGAGACTTACTGTGTTCTTTATAGGTACAAAAGTTGTTCCGAAATACGTGGAAGAGATAAGCAAGTGTTTTGTGAAATCTCAAAAAGAAAATGTTACTGCAATTTTCACAGTTCTAATTATAGAAAGCATTCATATAGCACCTTTTGACAACCCCGAAGTGTTTCAAGGCACTGGAGTATTTTTAAAGTGTGATCATTGCTATAATGTGCAGTGAAATAAAGCAGACAATTTGTTCAAAGCTAATCCCCATAAATACAACATACAATTATAAAAGAATTGCACTTAGTATCTTCTTAAGTGTGGCATGCTCCAAAGTATCTAACTGCCTATCAGCTACTTTGAAGTGTTACCGTTGTAGTCTAGGAAATGCCTATTTGAGCACAGGAAGACCCCACTTTAGCAATGTAACAATGGCTAAACAATTTTATTTTGTATTATAGCTGAAAAATAAACATTCATGAAAAATACTAATTACCACATAGTCTGTTCCTGTTACATAAGATAATGGTCTTGAAATAGTTAATGTCAAAGTTTCGTTAGTTCCAGTTCACACAGTTTTTGGATGCAGAATCTGAGGTTCTGATGAAGACAGAAATGTCATCACTGGCTCCTAATAACTGTAACTATGGTTAATTAGTCAATGTTAATTGTACCTATGGCTACCCATGCAATAAACAACACTTTGTTATGTAAGGCCAGTTAAAACTTGACACAGTTATCTTCTGCCACTAATATTTGGACGGGCCCTTAGACTTATCATAGGAAGGAAGATTGTTGTCCGTGAACTACCCCAACCACAAGCCACCGGTAGTTGGTACCCAGAGCCCAATGTGCTATGGTGATCAGCAATAAGCATTTTTGCAAATAACATTTAAGCCACACAAATGCCAAGTAACAATCATCTCCAGCAAAAGAGAAATTAAAAATTACCAATGCTGAATCACCTATTATCAATATCCTATGGATTATCATTGATCAGACACTGACCTAGACTATGCGACCATACGATATAGGCGCAGAATTAGGCCAATCAGCCCATCAAGTCTGTTCTGCCATTCAATCATGGCTGAGATTTTTCTCAATCCCATTTTCTTGGCTTGATCCCTTTACTAATCATGGACCTATCTATGTCTGTCTTAGATATGCACAATGACTTGGCCTCCACAGCCTTCTGTGGCAGTGGATTCCACAGGTTAACCATCCTCTGGCTGAAGACATTCTTTCTCATCTCAGTTCTCAAGGATCTTCCCTTCGCTCTGAGGCTGTTCCCTTGGGTTTGAGTCTCTCCCACTAGTGAAATATTTATTGCTCGTCCACTCTATCCAGGCCTCTCAGCATTTGGTAAGGTTCAATGAGATCCCCCTCATCCTTCAAAACTCCATTGTGTATAGAATCAGAGTGATCAACCACTCCACATTTGGCAAACCCTTCATTCCTGGGATCATTCTTATAAACATCCTCTGGACACCCTTTCAAGGCCAGTACATCCTTCCTTAGATACAGAGCCCAAAACTACTCACAATATTCTGAATGCGGTCTGACCAGAACCTTATTCAGCCTCAGCAAAATGTCTCTGCCCTTGTATTCTACCCTTCTTGAAATTAACAAGACCAACTATATAAATATTGTGGCTATGAGAACAGGTCAGAGGCTGGGAATTCTCACCAAACAGTCAACTTTCTCACTCACCCAAAACATGTCCTCTATGTACGAGGCACAAGTCAGGAATATGAGGAAACACTTTCCACTTGCTTGGGTGAGTAGAGCCCCCAGACCAATCAAGGCGATTGATGAAATCCAGGACAAAGCAGCTTACCAGATTGGCACCAAAATTCAAAATACACAGGGGCAGACGGCTGTTCCATGCCAAGAAGTGCTGGAACCAACCAGGAAAATCCACTCCTGAGGACCATCAAGCAGGGAAAATCCAAATCTCCAAAGTGTTATTCAGACAATCTGAGATTGGTTTTCTCTCCCACCCGCTGCTAATAGGCCCACTATGAGCCTATCTGCAGCAAATGCTGGGGAGAGGCAGCCCACGAATGAGAATGCAATGAGAAGGTGAATGGTGGCAGTGAGCAAGGCTGCCAAGGTTGGAACATGGCCAGAACAAGCAGAACTGTGGGTCAGTGTGAATGGGGCTAGAGATTGGAGCAAACAGCCAAGCAAATAGAGACTTCCAATGTTGTGGGTAGTGGGGTCAGATGCTGGGTCAGAAACAAAGCTGGTAAGGCTGGGGAGTGAGGACACGGACTGGTGAATCCACAAAGGGAGAGAGGGTGAGCAAAGGGAAGAGTGGTATAACAAATGGGGAAAGGAAAGGTGAAAGAGGGGCAATAAAAAAGCGAGATAGAGGTGTAGCAAAGTGGCAGAGAGGTGCAGAAAAGAGGAGAGAAAGAGGGGCAGGAAAGGAGGAGAGGGGCAACAAAAGGGGAAGAGAGAAAGGGGCAGCAAATTTGTGAAGATGAGGGCAACAAAGGAGCAGGGGAGAGGGACAGCAAAAAGAGGCCAGTGTGGCCAAAAGATTAAAAGCTTTCAACAACGGAATAATGTATTATATAAATGTTACTGCGGTAATGAGTGCTGTCAATTGGATAATTTAATATTAAATAGTTTCATTTCATGAAGATTTGCACATGTAATGTCACATCTCAAAGAATCTGACATTGTAAAATACAATGACTGTATTAGAACATACTTTTCGGTTGTTTCCTTTAAATAATTTATTTCTTCCTATGCTTGTTACCTTGTGCCAAATTAAGTACTTTGGTGAATTGTCTCAATTTTGCCCTCAAGTCCTTGTAAGTGAGGCTTCAACTCATAACCACCTGACTCAGAGAACGGAGCTCTATGCTGCAGCACAGCTACATCTGAGAACTAAGAATTTTCTAGGGCAGTGAATTACAAGCTTGCAATCTTTGAGAGGTAAAAAATGAAACATTCTGTCAGTTACTCAAGTCTGTTTGGTCAGCTCCACTTGATTGTAAAAGAAAGGCCACATAGATAGACACTTCAGAAATTCTCTAACATGTCAAATACTTTGTCTAGTACCTGCTACAGAACTGTATCCTGCAACTACAATTTGTTCTAATCCAAATCCTTTAGCAAGAGGTGCTTTTACAACTCATAAGAAAAAATGAATTCAGACATTAGCGAAGCTATAGATGCTCAAGCAAAGAAATATGTGTTGAGGACAGTCTTGGAGGTAAAGAGGCAGAAGGGTTTAAAAAAGTAATTCCAGAACATGGAGTTCAGGCAGAAACTTGCAGGTGCTGGTTTTCATAGGCACCTGCTAAACTTGTCTTTCTCAGCGGCATAAAGGTCATAGGTTTGGAAGGTGCTGTCAAAGGGACCTTTGTGAGTTACTGCAACGCATCAGCTGTTTAGTTCATTTTGCTGCCATTGTTCAATGCCGGAAGAGACAGTGAATGTTTTAAGGTGGTGCCAATCATGGGTCAAAATAATTTATTTTCCAAGGGTTTCTCTTGAGATTTTCTCAAGGGCTACTTTTTGGTTTTTCATTCTTACTAACTCCTCCATTAGGTAAAGTTGTCATATACAAAACATTAGCTTCTGGGTCTGTGCTCTATGGGGTATTTGGACAAAGACTGAATCAGAATTAGATGAATTCAACAATATCCTTAATAAACATCATTGCTCTTTTAAACAAAAAAACACACACATAGAAAGTATTAATTTCAAGGTCCATATCCAATAATATCTTTACTTAGCAAAATATTATCTATCTAAAATTTAAAATTTACAACTGATCTAACATCAATTGCCATTTGTGGAAGAAGTGCTTCGTTTTGTGTGTAGAAGTGCTTCCTAACATTTCTCCTGAATGGTTTGACCCTAATTTTTAGACTATTCCCCAGTTCTAAAATCCCCAAGCAGTGGAAGTAGTTTATCTTTAATTACCCTGTCTTTTCCTGTTAATATCTTGAAGTCTTTGACCAGATCACCAATTGACTTTCTAAATTCTAGAGAAAACTGGCCTAATTTGTATAATCTCTACTACCAATTTAACTCCTCAAGTCCAGGTATCATTCTTGTGAATCTATGTTGTACTCCTTTCAAAGCCAATATATCCTCCCTAGGGTGTGGTGCCCTGACCTGCTTATAGTACTCCCAGTGAGGTCTAACCAGGGTTTTGTAGAATGGCAGCATAACTTCTGCATCCTTATACTTCAGTCCTTGAGATATAAAGGACAATGTTCCATTAGCTTCCCTGATTACTTTCTGTACCTGTTTATGTCCGTACAGCAAATTCTGGAGCACAAGTATTCAGTACTAATGCTGGAATATTGTCATTGCCCATTGTCATTACAGTACCTAGTGTCTTCAGCCATTTCTTTACGTCATGTGAATTGGCTAAAGATGCTGGGTGCCTCAGTATGATGCTAAGATGGATCTTCTACTCAGCGTTTCTGGCTGAAGTTTGTTGCAAATGCTTCAGTCTTATGTTTTGCATTGATGTGCAAAGCTTCACCATCATTGAAAATGGGGTTATTTGTGGAGCCTCCTCCTCCCTTGAGTCATCTAATTATCCACAACCATTCACAACTGGATGTGACAGCACTACACAGCTTAGATCTGATCCATTGGTTGTGGAATCGCTTAGCTCTGTCTGTAACTTGCTGCTTGTGCTGTTTGGAAAGCAAGAGGCGCAGTTGGAAAATCCCACGTGGTTCACTAATGCCCTCAAGGGGAGCAAACCGCCATCCTTATCTAGTCTGGCCTACATGTAACTCCAGACACACAGCTGTATGGTTGGCTCTTAATTGCCCTCTGAAATGGACTAGAAAGCCACTTTTTTGTAACAATTGTAAGAAAAGATCTTTGCAACTCCCTCCTGACTGCATATCATAGCTGCCAGCTCTATAGGATGTGTCCTGCCATTGGGTCGTGATATACCCAGGTATGGTGACTTTAGTGTCTGGGACCTTATCTGTAAGGTGTGATAACATGAGTATGACTATGTTGCTTGTCCAGTTTGTGAGACAGCTCTCCCGATTTTGGCACTTACCTCCAGACGTTAGTCAGGACAACTTTGCAGAATCAACAGAGCTGAGTTTGCTGTTGCCGCTTCTACTGTCTATGTTAACGCTCGGTGGTGTTTCTGCTTTAACTCCTCTGATGCCTTTTTTTCAGTGATTTGACACCATTGAGTAGCTTGATCAGCTATTTCATTGTTATTGGTCTACAGTTACATGTATGTGAGACCAGGTAAGGAGGACAAATTTCTTCCCAAAAGGACATTGGTGAACCAGATTTTTATGACAATTGACAATGTTTTCATGATCACCATTGGACTTCTAATTCCAAATTCTTTGAATTTCTAATCCACAATCTAGGATTCAAGCCAGGTCCCTGGAACACGCAAAATCAGAAATTGCTGAAGAATCTCAGTAGATCTGACAGCGTCTGTGGAGAGAAAGTAGAGTCAATGTTTTGGGTTCAGTGATGAAGAAAACGGTCTTCTGAAGCAAAGTCACTGGGCCGGAAACATTGACTGCTTTCTCTCTACAGATGCTGCCAGACCTGCTGAGGTTCTCCAGCACTTGCTGTTTTGGCTTCAGAATTCTAGTATCCACAGTTCTTTGTTTTTTGCTTTACCCAGAGCATTAAGCTGTGTCTATGGATAATGAGTCCAATAATAATATTACGACACCTTTGCCTCCCACAAGATTGAAGAAATTTAAACTTGAAGTTGAGGAAAACATAGCTTGACTTGTGAAGGACTTTGTAGAGAAAAGTTAAGTTAGAGATAGGTGATATTGTGGCATTTTTCTAGATAACCACTCCTGGCACCTTATGGTATTTGTCAGCTCTACCACAGGATTGACGTTGTTTTTGAAGTAATTTGCAAGCTATCATTCTTCATTATCTTTGCTTTACCTTGAGCCATTCTTTGGCTAATGGTAGAGGATACACTATTGTAGAGTATCAACAGAGGAGCTATTGTTCTTAGATAACAAGGATGTTTATTGCTTGATAAGAGCAAGTGCAACTACATTTGGTCAAGCTTAATTAATGAGACCTTAGAGAGCTGGTCCAGGTACATCTCTTTCATCCAAAGGCTAGAGTAGAAATAACATGTGGGCTCCAACCATAAAATCTGTGTGACTTCAGTGGATTAGTGTAACTGATGTAACATGAATATGAATCCCTTCAAAACCATTATCTGTATAACCTCTTCCCCCAAGCCTTATTAACTATAGCTAACTCACTGTACAGTCAAGTATATAACGATACTACATTTACCGTTAGCTCATCTCCCATCCCAAGTTTCTGACTTCACAAATGCAATTTGGATATTGCATGGTTTCTTCAGAATACACTATTTGGACTTGGACGTTTTACGCTTGGGGATATTGTTCCTCGTTCTGATGTGTGGATCATTTTTCCACTGAAAGATCAATTATTTCTCAGATATCTTTCCTCGGAGGACATCGTTCTTTGAAGATATTATTGTTGGTTCTTATGTTATCTGCAGGTCTCTTGATCACCTGAATTTCCTTCTGGTAAAACAGATACTCTGTTGTAACAAGTTCTCTCTTCCTTTTCATATCCTGCATCATGCAATCACTTTCTAATGGTAAGAAGAGGTCTTTTATTTTGTTGTTCCCTGAATAATTAATCTGAGAAGTTTCTTCACCTTCTTGATTGTGTTCTGGATCTGTGGACATTTGTCTGGGTCCACCGGAAGCTGTCGATGCATTCAGTCTTTGTAACAAAGAGCTATTGCATGTGATGTTGGAAGTGTAAGTATTGCGGATAAGGAAGAGAGATTTTAGAGATGGTTAGAGTTGTGGTAACATGCTGAGGATGATCATGGCACGCCTGGAGTACTGAATAATTTTGACAGAGGAGAAGAGTACCCAAGAGTGCATGAATGGTTATACCAGCTGTGCACCACATGTTTCCAATTCTGCGCCCTTATGCTTGAAGGACTTTTGACGGGGCTTGTACTAAGAGAATAACCAGATTTGTTTTGTTACGCTTCTTGGAGGTAGAAGATATGCAATTACTGTGGCAGTTTGAATGAGGTTAATGGTAGAAAGCATAGCAAGTTTTCTTACTTCAATTCCCAGAATATGATTTCAATGGATCGTGATGACAGTAGTACTATCATTGAGTTTAGAATTCGTTCTTTTGGGCAGAGAGAAAACACCAGACAATGTTCTTGTTCACTGTCCCATAGCTTCTTCACAAAGGTAGACGAGGCTCAACTGTCACTGCTGGACTCCTGTAATCAAACCAAGTGCTGCTGGATTATGGTTGTCAGTCACACTTCACCAGCCAAGAAAATGACAGCAAGTGTGAAGCGACAATAAACAAAATTTCAGTTGAATCTGATTAAGTGTTCTTCCTTAAAACGTTCAAGATAAGCCTTGGCGAAATAAACCTGAATTAGAAAACGCTTCAGTACTTTCTACATTACTATAAGAAGTAATTTTATTTGATTCTCTTCTCTTACATTTATAACGGGGTTTAAATTGTGGTCAAATGTGCTCCCTAGGGGGTCTGAGTAGTCTTGTGGTCATCTTGATATGTCCCTGATGTATGTTGGGGTGACTAATGTGTCTGACCATGTTGTGTCTTCTTGTTGTGATCTGTCGCGGAGGTAAAGGGTATCCATTCCTTGTAAAAGCTCCATATAAGTGCTCCTGTTCTGTTTTGCGCAGTTCCAGGTTGCTGCAGTATATTCAAACAAATCAATGGAACACCAAAGGGATCCCCGATATCAGGACTAATAGCAGAAGCGGTAATGCAAAGGTTAGAACGGATAGCGCTTCCCACTCTCCAACCCAAACTTTGGGTCCGCTATGGAGACGATGCCTTTGTGTTTATCAAACACCGAGACTAGAAGAAACCCACCGACACACAAACAGCATCCTCACTGGAATAAAATTCATAAAAGAAGAAGAGAACAATAACCGACTACCCTCCCTAGACGTAATGGTGGAACGTAAGAACAATGGGGGACTCCAAAAAGAAGACACAACATGGCCAGACACACTAGTCACCCTACTGTACATCAGAGACATATCAGAGATGACCACAAGACTACTCAGACCCCTAGATATCAGTGTAGCCCACAAACCAACAGCCACTCTGCCACAGCTACTGGCGAGCGTAAAGGATCCCATACCTACAGCCTATAAAACTAATGTAATATACAAAATACCATGCAAGGACTGTGAGAAACATTAAATAGGCCAAACTGGAAGAAAACTGACAATAAGGATACACAAACACCAATTAGCCACCAAGAGACACGACCAGTTCTCACTGGTCTCGGTACACACAGACAAAGAAGGACACAAATTCCACTGGGACAACACATCCATAATAGCATGATCCAAACAGAGACATGCCAGGGAATTCCTGGAGGCCTGACATTCCAACCGGAACTCCATCAACAAACACATTGAACTGGGCCTGATATACAAACCACTGAGAAACAGAACCGGAAGTGATGCCAACCACCCCAGCAAACCAAGGCATCAAAATAACAAGCAGGACAGAAGACCAACGCTTCACTGGAGGTGCACTGACGATGTCTGCATCAAACACACTGGCTCGGTGGGCAAGTCTACAACTTCATCCACGACCCAAGCTGCAAATCGTTTCAAAAACTTAGATAATACACCATTGCCTGGCCACACAAATGGTATAATAGATAGATAAATTTAATTATGTAGAATCAGTGTACAAGGATGGCAATAGTACACTTTTCAAGAATACCTGAGGTTAAGCTGTGGAAATAAAGAGGGCATGGGTGCGTTATTAATTGAATACAAGTGAATGCATACATTGCTTAGGTATTTAGTGTCATGTAGAAAATTGATATGGAGCTGGCAATTTCCTACCTTTCCTCTTAGCTCTCAGAAGCTGGAACGGTGAGGTGGAGATGGCATGCAGAAGAGGAACCAAGATATTGTCATAAATATGCTGCTGGAAGTAGAAACTTTGCAATCTCAGCACAGGCTTATCCACCTGTGTATTTGGAGGTGATGTTTCTGTCAGTGTTGAAACACACCCATTGTTGCTAAAAGTAGACTGTGTCTGACTGCTCAGCTTCCCTTCAATAAGCACACCCTTAGGACTCACAATGCACTTACAGCCATTGAATTACTTTTGAAATGTAAACACTGTTGTTACATAACAACATTTCCCTGAGCATACGAAAGATGGTGGCACAATTATAATATCATTAGGCTAGTAATCCAGAAGCCCAGACTAAAGCTCTCAAAATACCTATTGCAGCAGCTGGTGGAATTTAAATTACAATACTAAATCTGGAATATAAAGCTAATTACATGCCATGACAACTATCATTAATTATTTTTAAAACTCACCAATATCCTTTACTGAAGGAAATCTGTCTTCCTTACCTGGTCTGCCCTACATGTGACTCCAGATACACAGTGATGTGGTTAAGTCTTGTATGATCTCTGAAATGGTGTAGGATGCATTCAGTACAAGGGCAGTCAGGGATGATTTTGACCTTGCCAGCGTTTCCCACATACCAGGAAAAGTAAAAAGAAAATAAAATAACAGGCCAAAGTGATCTTCCTTGCTATTGTAACCATTCTACAATTCTCTGAATATGGCAACTAACAAATCCAAGAATGAAATGAAGCCAGTTAAACTCTTCTTGATTGATGGAGGGATATTGACCAAAATGCCAGGAAACACCCCTTCTGTTCTTGTTTTGACTATGCCTTGGTACATTGCATATCAATCTGAGTTTAGTATGCCATCAGACTAACACTTCAAAGCAGTGCAATGCACAGCGAAGAGTCAATGTATGAATATGTAAATAGCAACAAATCAACATTGATGAGAGTAATCACATCATAATGGAAAGACTCTGAAGATTTAACAGTGCAGACCTTGTGCGAAGTCTGAGTGTATAATGTTCATAGAATGTTGAATAAGCATGTATCTGAAAAAGATCTTAGACTCTAGCAACCTCTTTTAAGCAGTGTAATGCACCCAACTTCCTCCAAGGCTAAGGACACAATGACAAGAGTCTAGGTTAAGCATTCAGATCCTGAAATTGGACTTGAACTCAGACACTTCTGAGTGAAAAGTTACAGTGCTGTTTATGTAAGCTAAGCCAGTACAAGCATGTTTGCACACTCGAAACAGAAGATGCCAGAAATACTCAGCTTGTGAGACAGCAACTGCGGAGAGAACAGTCAAAACACACCTGAAATATTAATTTATGTCACAGATGCTGGCTGACGTGCTGAATGTCTCCAGTATTTTCTGTTTTGTTTTAGCCTTCAAGAATATACAGCTTTTTGCTTTGCTCATACAGTCACTTTTATTACACACACCAACCATTTGCAGCTTAGCGTATTAAAAAAAAATGCCTTGCCTGTTACAGATAAATATCTACCAAGCAGATGCGAGACATTCAAGATTCAAATGTCCATCTGTGCATGACGAGCTTTTACAAAATTATTTTGTTTGGCCTGATTCCAAGTAACATATCATTAAATTATTGTTGCATCATCTGAAAGAAAATATGAATTGGAAATTAATGGGAAAAAAGGTTGTGTCTTTATATAAAAGGCAACAATAAGTTAAAAGTGAAATTATAATGAAAATGAGTGAAATCAATTCCATGCATTTCAGTTCCACCCTCCAGAAGAAAGGTGAGCTCCTATGTTTTATGCTACATAAATACAATGCAACAGTTGTTTAGGCATTTAAGCGTGTTTGAGCTTTAACTTGCCAGTTTTGCCAGTCACCTAGTGTGGACATGCTAATATTAACTATGTGCTTTTGATGTGAGATTCCACTTACTAAATCATTAAAAAAATCACCAAAAAAATTCTGGAGAGACAAATAGAGAGAAAAAAGCCACAGGCAGCAGTCAGTCTGGAAGCAGGTGCAATGCACTGGATAGTATATCCTCGGCCCAACCACCATGAGCTGCTTCATCAGTGACCCTCCCTCCATCATAAGGTCAGAAGTGGGGATGTTTGCTAATGTTTGCACAATGTTCAGCACCATTCGTGATTCCTCAGATACTGAAGCATTCCATGTCCAAATAAGCGATACCTGGACAATATCCAGGGTTGAGCTGAAAACTGGCAAGTAACAATCATGCCACACAAATGCCAGGCAATGCCCGTCTCCAATATGTGACAATCTAACTATTATCCCTGGGCATTCAATGGTGTTAACCATCACTGAATCCCCCACAATCAATATCAATATCCCAGGGGTTACCATTGACCAGAAACTGAATTGGAATAGCAACATAAATACAGTGGCTACAAGAGCAGGTAAGACAGTAAGAATACAACAGCCAGCAACTCAATTCCTGACTTTCCAAATCATTCACAAGGCACAAATCAGGAGTATGATGGAATTGTCTAAATTTGTCTGGGTGGGTGCAGTTTCAACAACACTCAAGAAGCTTGACACCATCCAGGATAAAACAACCCTCTTGATTGGCACCACATCCACAAACATTCACTCCCTCCACCATCACTGCTCAGTCGCTGCACTGGATACTACAAGATGCACTGCAGAAGTTCACCAAAAATCCTTAGACCGCATTTTCCAAACCACCAAATGACTTACATCTGGAAAGACAAGGATAGCAGATACATGGGAACACCACCACCTGCAGGTTCCCCTCCAAGACACTCACCATCCTGACTTGGAAATAAATCACTGTTCCCTCAAACTCCTGGAACTCCATCCTTAATGGCATTTTCTGAATCAACCTACAAGACATGAACTGCATTGCTTCAAGAAGGCAGCTCACCACAATGTTCTCAAGTGCAACTAGGGATGGTCAATAAGTGCTGGTCCAGCCAGCAATACCCACGTCCCATGGATTAATAAAATAAAAATCAGACTCAATTTGTTTGCTGCCATTAAGTGGATCTACAATGCTGTTTGAGGACTGCTAGAATTCCACAGTGAAATTAAAATATTGTGAAACAGTTCACAGGAGAAACAAAATTACCTAATATACACTTGTAAATCTGCAACCAGGCTTCAATCGATCATCTTATTTATGGTCAAAAAATAATAATTTACTCTATACATTTCCACATGTTGATCAACTATTGTACGCTTTCCAATAGGCTACACATTAGGTTTTTATTTAATGTATTTTCCTAATCAGTCTGTTCAGAGATGTTCTCACACATCTCTGGAGCAGGTGGAGATTGAACCTGGACCTTCTGACTCGGGACTAGGGCTATCACTGTGCCACAAGAGCCTGTAAATTAATTACTATTGTTTAGTGTGCCTCTTTGAAGCAGAAACTGTTTGCTTGATTCCTCATTTTACAAGTTCCTTAGCAAGATGCGGGGGCACCCATGATTTCCCATGTATAGTACATAAAAAGGAAACTGCCTGCCAGGGAGAAGGAGAGAGGTGGAGATGAATTAGAGGGTAAATGTTTAATAAGTGCCTTGGCAGCACCAAAAGTATTGCCACAGCAATAAATTGCCTGTTGATCTTCTTGGCTGTGGAATGCTGCAGTGAAATAGAAAATAGTTTTCTTTTGGGCCTTTAAAATGGAATTAAGGCTAAATTAAATACAAGTCAAAGTATCTGGAAATAATTTATATCATTTACTAAGCTGTGCCTCTTGATTATGTAGGTGTCTTGGACTTTATCCATGCTCAGTACCAGACCCTCTTAGGCAGCAGAGAAGAAAGCCAATGCAGAGCTCCTCAATATTGCATTGGTCATGAAACTTATTGCAAAAGCATTATCCACTGCAATCTGTCTCTCCGACAGTTTAAACAAATGTATTTACAATGCCAATTTGAGTTTAAAGTCAATTTTACATTTATGTGTGCCCACTCTATCTAAAGTAAATAGACAGAGTACCTTTGGCAGAAATCTGTCAGATCATTCCACCAATTCTGCTTGCATGGTAAGCTTGCACCGAGTTCGGGCAAAAACATACTGAAAACCCTTGCTCTACTCATTTTAATAACTGAACAATTTAAACACGTAAGCGGACAGCTATTACGATGTTGGCTGTGATAACAGGAAATGTTTTACACGCCATAGTTTCTGCTGATGAAGCATCCATTATTTGGAAGTTTGTAAATGCTCAAACTGTTTCATACAGTAGAGTACTTGCTTCACATTTCATGCACCTTTCTCAATGTTACCATATTATGACTGAAGTAAAGAAATTTAACTGAATTCTTCTGTGTCTGGTTGGGTAAAAGTCTGAGTGGATGAGGGTGAATACCCACAGCTGAGGGCTGATGATGTGTACAGATAGAAGCTGCAATTACTGATAGCAATCAGCTATCAGATGAAGATTAATCCAAATTACTGATGCCAGCACATTCATAGAAGGTAACCAGGCAATTGTTTTTGATAGGGGAATGATGTTATAACTGTTGTATTAAACACAATAAAAGTTGAAAGGCTCAGGTACGGGCTTTTAAGTATTCTTGGTGTGACTAAATCTTTAAGAGTTTACTAATGGCTCAGTGAATATATGCATTATTTGGATGAAATATTCTCAGGCTGATGGCACATCTGGAAATGGGGGTCAGGTTTAATGGAGCTTGTCATGGCACAAAACATGGCAGAATCATAGAATGCCTACAGTGCAGATAGAGGCTGTTTTGCCCATGAAGTCTGCACCTACCCTCCAAAGATCATCCCCTCTAGATTTACTCCCCACTCCATCCCCGTAACCTTGAATTACCAGGGCTAATCCACCTTGTCTATGCAACCTGGGCCACTACAGATAATTTAGCTTGGCCAATCCAACTCACCTGCATATCTTTGGACTGTGAGAGGAAATTAGAGCACCCAACAGAAACCCATGCAGGCACAGGGAGAAAGACCAAACTCCACACAGATAGTCACCTGAGGCTGGAATCGAACCTGGGTCCCTGGCCGGGAAGCTGGGCCTATTTAATTCCAGGAGGTTTTCTGGCCACACGTCAGACTTCTGGCAGCAAGACAGCCTCCTACAATACAATTAGAGACTTAAGCTTTTCTGTTTTATGCCTCAAAAATATGCAAATATCTCGCACCAGAGTTTATGTCTATGTAGGAGCTTTATTTACAGTGCTTTTTAAGCTGCCATGCTCAGAACATCTTACTTCAGTTCTGTTTCTGTTGCCCTGTCATAATACCCAGGGTGACTAACACACAGAAAATGGGGAATAGAAATCATAATCAAACAGCAAAGAATTGGACAATTGAGTGTAACACCTTTTCTCTTTATAGCACAGAAGGATCTTATGTGATAATTACACAACAAACTCATGAAATCAGTTCTTAGGGTTTAGCACATCAATTTATTTAAGTATAGAAATAGTCTGAAATGTGAAGGTTGTTGATATAGCGTTGAGATTTATGAACTTGAGGTTGTGGCTCTGTGTGATCAGCTCAATGAGGCAGATGGTCAGTATCATGGTTGCACATCTGAAAAGGAAATGTTTCCTCATAATCCCTGTCCTTGAAATAGCCTGGTCTGGTTGCTATCATTCTCATTGAATGGCAGTGCAGCTTGAGAATGGTTAGCAGCATTCAAAAGCTATTACTAGTCATAAGTGTCCTCCTGGTCAGCAAATGTGGAGTGGGTTAATTTGTGCAGAGTAGAATATGGATGGACTGTTCAATTTTCCTTTCAACCTAATAACTTGACAACTGTCCTTCATTATGCTGTTGGATTGTTTGATACCACCATTCCATTAGATTATACCACAATGTCAGCTGGTAGTGAATTCTGTGGTTTGCTGGAAACTCTGTGAACTGACTAGAAATGTCAGTTCATTGTCTGTAGTGATAGACTCTGGCAAATCTCATTTTGTATCTAATCTATCTAGAACGTCAGTGACTGAAGTGGCAGCTATTGAATTTATGTAGCAGTTGCTGATTATTTACTATTTAGATCATGAATAGCAAACAAATATATATTGATTGCTCAGGTTTGCTTGCATTTCTTTGAAAAAAATTACTTGTTACCATGGTTTTGTTCATCATAGGGTTGGTTGGCAAAGTTGTTGGACATGGTTTAACAGATTTTTCACTGAGTTTATGTGGTTTCTCATAAACTCTCCAAATGACAATCCATTCCTGGACACCACAACACTTCACAGGAAGTGTTTCATCTTAACAACACCCAGATTCCCTTCATGGTCAGATGTAAAACACATATCTGTAGAACATTCAGAATAATCACTCAAGCTCCACAATGCAATACATTTGGTATCAAACCTTGGAGGTTCATTGTATAATTTGTAGCACAGGGCCAATTTTTCCTCTATTTCACAAAATCATTTGGTTCTTAGATAGTAGTTTACTTTCTGCAGTGCACGATCTGTCACTAACTCAGTCTTCAACACCTCTGTGTGACAGGATTTGCAACTGTATGTGAAATTACTGCAGTTGACACTCTCTTCAATGTCACAAGTCTCTTCATTATTATTAACACTGTCAGTGATAGCCCAGTTAAGCATATCAGCTATTCAGCTGTGTCAACCTGGAAAACAAGCAACCTTGAAGTTGTATTGGTGAAGATGATTTGACCATTTGTAGATGTGTAGAGGTCAGTAACCAGATTCTGCCATGGCCAATTGTAGAGTCACTTGATGGTTATCAGAGAGAACTGTCTACCATGCATCAATGTTCAGAAGCATGGTATCCTGCTATTCAGCAGAATATTTGTATTTAGATTCTGCCACCTCTATGTACTTGGAAATGAATTTGTGATAAAAGTCGGTAGTACCAAGGAATACTGCCAAGACTTTCACCTGAGAAGAGTCCAGAAGCACATGGGTGATATTGACATTGATGTATGTGTTCTTCATCCAGGCGATTTCACTTTATGCATAGGAAGTCAATGTCAAGTGCTGTAACTATGTATTTGTCCATGTTGAATCATTGAACTTGCCAAGTTGCGCTGTTAAACTTGAATGAGCACCACTAAGAACTGCTGATAGTGTTCAGCTTTGCCCCTTTCTTGGAGAAAGGTATCACTGATTGCATTGAGCATCGGCTCAATAGCTGACAAGACTGAAAAAATGATCTTCTGAAATGCACTAGGGACTGAATTGAGTCCGTACGGCATTCTATCCACTGAAACACACCTTCATTGTGACAAAATCTGAGAAATACTTGCTTTGCTTTGCCAGTAGTAGCTGAAGGTAGCTCCATTGCAACTTGAGCTTGGTGGGCCCCGTGGAGTCATGAAACAACACCAATAGTTCTTAGCAGGAAGTGACCACTTGTCTGGAATGATTGCTTTGTTGACCACTTTAAGATCAATATCTGGTCTAAGTTTGCCATCTGTGCATCATGCAATATCAATGTTTGATATCCATGGCAATGAGTAAATTCATTTAATGATGACATTTACTTCAAGTCACTTCAGCTTCTGTCATACTTTGCCTGGATGGTAAATGGCAATCGATCTGAATTTTGCAAAACTGGCAGAATTGATGCAAAAACACGAAAAGCATGATGGTACCCTTTAATCTCCTCAAATCCCTTGGACCACCATTGTAGAGTAAACGTAATTGTTCACATTAATGTGTTCTCCAGTAAGGTCTGTATGTTTGAAGCTGAGTTTAACAAGAAGTTTATTCCCCTAAGACATCTGCCTTTGACTATATAGAACATGGTTCACCTTTCTGGGTTTATAATCTTGCACAATACATTTCCAAAATTAGAATGATCAAATTGGTGTAAGCGTTTATCATAGGAGTGAGAGAAAGTTGCAAAAAATACCAATGGTAGAATTTGTCATTCAATATCGTATTCAGTCTGCAACACTTAAATTGAACTAATGTCTATTTTCCATGATAGCATACACATACCATATTCCACTCTCGAGAACAGATTCCCCAAAGCATTGAACTGATAACATTCATTTCTTCAATGGCCTACATGTCTTTCTGAAAAGAATCCACTTGCAGCTTGAGTATACTTTCTCTCCCGATCTGCACAAATTATTCAAGAATTGATGAGTCGCTGCATAATTTGGGCATTCTTTGAGGACATCTCACTGTGATGGGCTGTCTAGAATCTTTGGTGGAATATATATTGTACAATCATCACCCATTTCTTTGGCATCAGTGTTTTTCAAGTGCACAAATCAAATGTTAATGAGTCTTGTGAACTACTTGAATATTTGCTGGCCTTCTGCTCTGAGACAATGCATGAATATCATCTACTTGTAGGACATTGCTACAACTGGACTGTCCATCCCTATAGTGAGCGAATAGGACCTGAACCCTAAAAAACCCATCAATCCCATGGTATTGATGGATCTCTCAGTAAAGACAGGAATGGTGCTGGAGATGGTAAATTCAAACTATCCTGCATCTTGTTAGCAATTATTGTGTTTTGTTCCTGGATGTATGCCGAGATGTCACATTAGAGTCTCTGTCTAATTATGAGTTTAACCGAGTGCTATTTTGAAATGTCCACTTTCAGGTTTACAGTCAGATTTCAAGGTTCAGGACCTACTTATTCACAATGGGGACGAACAGTACAGATGTAGTAGCCAACAAACACACATGATCAATCACTAAACATTTGCTGCATTGAATACCACACAAATAGACCCATGAGGGAACTTGGATTATCAATTAAGTTCATACTGAGCCAATTAACTCCAATTATATCTAAACCATTGGAATTGAACGATGGTGCAGGGATTAATGGTTAATGCTATCAAAGGCCTCAATGATCCAGCCTCAAAAAAAAATAAAGCCCAGGTTCTCACTGCTATCTAGTGGTCATAATTCAAACTATGCCTACATTACAACAGTGAGTACAAGTTTTCTATAAACAAAGAGTGAATTGTGTAGATGTAGTTAAGGGAAAGATAGTTGAGGGAAAAAAGAAATGGAGGATGACGATGATAGATTTTATTGAAGAAAGGTGGGAGGAGGATCAATTGTGCATAAACACTTGCAGGGACTGGTTGGGCCAAACACTGTTTCCTTGTCATATGTCCAATGTAATTCTATGTAAACAACAGTGACTACACTTTAGAAATACAAAATGGGCTAAAAAGTGTTTGAGTATGCTGAGATTATGAAAGGCTGAGATCGTGAAAGGTGTTACATTAATGCAAGGCTTTTACTTTCTTGTGTAGGTGGGGTTTAGAATATTTCAAAGATGTAAGCTACACATTACTAATTACTCACTAAACAAAATAAAACTGTGGATGCTGGAAATCAGAAATACAAACAGAAATTGCTAGAGAAACACGGGCAGGTCAGGCAGTATCTGTTGAGAGAAGGCAGAGTTAAAGTTTCGGGCCCAATGACCCTTCTTCAGAATGCTTTTATTGCATTGGCTGTGTAATATTTTGGGTTAGATATTATTTATGTTGGAGAGCTGAATCTTTAAATTCACTTACATAGTTTTAAAACTAAGGGCAACAACTTGCATGTTTTGGGCATAGATATTGCAAGTAGATGGCCAGATGGCAATTCAAAACTGTAGTCTGAAGTCAAGTTGCCTTATCTCCAGTACATTACCTTGGATAGTTCCCAGTTCATACATACAAATTACACTAGGGAATCAGGCCATTCAGCCCAACAGACTTCGATAAGGTGATAGATTTATAGTTATTTACAGCACAATGGAGCCAATAAGCCCAATGATTCCATGCCAGATTCCCATCAAGGAAAGTCAATGTGTCTCACTCCCCTGCCTGATCCCCATAACCTTAAACGTTTAGTTCCTTCGAATGCACATCCATTTTTCTTTTGAAATCATTGACTGCTTCTGTTTCTACCACCCTTGTGGGTGCAAATTCCAGATCTTTACTTCCACTGTAGTTAAAAAAAGTTCTTCACAGATCTGCTGAATTTCTAGCTGTAAAATCTCAAAGCTAAGTCCCCTTGTCTTTGTTCCACCAGCAGCTTTTCCTTGCCCAACTATTAAAACCTGTAGTATTTTGTATATCTCTATATAATCTCCTGTCAATCTACTTTGCTTCAAAGGGAACAAACACATCCTTTGCAACTTAACTTTGTAACCAAGTCACTGCCCTCCCCCCAATCCCTGAAATCACTCTGAAAATCTCTTCTGCACTGTCTCAAGGACCTTAACATCCTTTTTGAAGTGTAGTTTGCGTTTAAACTCCGTACTTAACAACCCTGCTCAACATATCCCTTCAGACCTATTTTCTATTTTCACCAACTCAATCTTAAAATATTGACAGTTTCGTTCTCAATCAGAAAATCCTAGAAGCGAATTCCACAGTCTCTCAGACCTCTCTGTGGGAAGAGGTTTCTCCAGCCCTATGTTCCAAAAGTCAAATATTTATTCATGTCTCTGATCAGTTCTTCAAAACTTCTCAATCATTGTACTTTAATGGTGGTCTTTGTATTAACCCTGCCCCAATTGTTCATAATCTCTCAAACTTCAATCACATGAGCCCATAACCTGCACTGTTGTGATGAAATAATTTGCATTTTTTCACTTAAAAATCCATACTAACACTGAATTTGTGTTGTACCTTCCTTAAAGCCTCTCTTTAAAGCAAAGGTTAAGAGACCTGAACAATAAAGGGACAACAGTTCTCAATGCTTTGTTGAGTAAAATACTGCACAGACTCATTTACTGTTGGGACTGAATATTCCGGTTTTCAGCTAAGTCTGAGTTACAGTGAGATCTTTTTATTTGGAAGGTTTTTCACTGCAAGGCCTGGACAGCTTTCTTCCTCTATCTTATCAAACTTGCCTTTATTTATTACCTAGCCTACCCCTGTGGATTGTCCCAATCCAGTCCCATCCTACCACAAGGTGTTCCCACAACAAATTGCCACTCAGTGGATATCTGCTAAGTCACCAGCTTCTCTTTTGCTCACATCATCTTCAAAACATCTCTGTGCAGCTGGTCAAGCACAGGTGTTCTGAAGCTGCCCCTGCTCAGTCAAGGAGGTGTTGGAAAAGAGGAAGACGGCAGCATGATTCTCCAAAAGGGTCCTGTTAAAGGAAGTGATGCAAAGGAGAGGAGGTCTTTTCTTGGAGGATTAGCAGAAGAGGCTATGCCAGTAGTCCCTGCCAGACTGGCCTGAAGTCAGCATGTGGGCCACTCTGCAGAGGATCAATAGTGTTCTCCACTCCATGGGGTAAATGCCACACTTTTCCGTGCCCTCACACTCACTCTATCTCTGCTATTGCACCCACCTCCCACCATGTCTCGAGCTCTGCCCTCTCGCTGTTGCCTGCAATATCTTCACGCACCCAGTCTCTCCCACTCAACCTTCCACACCACCAGCTGTGCTTGGTCTCTGTACTGCTTGCTCGCTCCCTTGGTATACCTCCCACTTTTCCACATACTACACCAGCGCTAACAGCTGCTCCACTTACATCTCACTCATTTCCTCCCGTTGCAGAAGAGAGCCCATACTGGTGAAGGAGTGAACAAGATTAGGTCGCCCACATACATGTCCCACCAATTAGGAATGTACCAGTCTTCATTCCAGTAGAAATCTTACTGCAACAAAATTGGCAGTCTTCATTCTCAGCACACCATTTCTAATCACAGGCCACAATGCCCTCTGTCTCTTGTGTCTCGCAAGTACCAGCACGGTGTCTACCATTTGTGAGGTAAAATGGCTCACTCCCTCAAAGGAAGCATTAGCAAGGTTGTCTCCTGCACCCTTCACTAGCTCAGATTCATAGAATCAATACAGTGTGGCCATTTGGTTCAACGGGTCCACACTGACCCTCCAAGCAGCATCCCATCCCTGGCTCCCTGCATTTCCCATGGCTAACATACCAAACCTACACATCCCTGAACACAATGGGTAATTTAGTATGGCCAGTCCACCTAACGTGTGAACTGAGAGGAAGCTGGAGCATCCAAGAGAAACCCACTTGGGGTGATACAGTAGCTTAGTGGTTAGCACTGCTACCTTGCAGCGACAGGAACCCGGGTTCGATTCCACCCTCAGGTAGACTGTCTGTGCAGAGTTTGTACATTCTCCTCATGTCTGCGTGGGTTTCGTCCCACAGTCCAAAGATGTGCAGGTTAAGTGGATTGGCCATGCTAAGATGCTTGTAGTGTTCAGGGATGTGTGGATCAGGTGGGTTATAAAGGGGATGGGTCTGGGTGGGATGCTCTGCGGGTCAGTGTGGACTTGATGGGCTGAAGGGGCCTGTTTCCACACTGTAGGGATTCTATGATTCAAACATGGGAAGAATGTGCGAACTCCACACAGACAGTTGCCTGAGGCTGGAATCGAACCTGGGTCCCTGGCGCTGTGAGGCAGCAGTGCTAACCACTGTGCCACTTTGCTGCCCTGGTCCTGACACATCAGTGGGAGTCTTACCCTTACAAGATTTGGTAGCTCTATCCTACAAGCGCCTCACTGCAACAGCTCCACAGATGGCCAAGGAAGAAAAACCACAGGCTGGAGACACCCAGAGAACTGCTGGAGGCCCGACACCCTCTCAGGCCCAGGCAGCAGAGGTTCCTGTTACACTGGCAATCAACACCTTCATTCAGGGAGCCAGGTAGAAAATAGCAGCAGGAGGAGGCTATTTGGCTCTTTGAGCCTGCTCCATCATTCAATATGATCAGGGCTAATCATCCAACTCCGTACGCTGCTCCTGCTTTCTCCTGACACTCTTTGATCCCTTTAGCCCTTAGAACTATAACCAATTCTTTCTTAAACATTCAATGATGCCATCTCAACTGCTTTCTGCGACAGAGAATTCCGCAGGCTCACCACTCTCCAGGTGAAAAAAAATCCCCTTATCTCAGTCCTAAATGGTCTATCCCATATCCTTCAACTGTCACTCCTGGCTCTGGACCCTTTGGTCATCAGGAACATACTTTCTATGTTTACCTTGTCTAGACTTTTTAGATTTTTATAGATTTCTATGAGGCTCCCCCTCATTCTTCTAAATTCCAATGAGTATAGTGCAAATTGATCCAATCTCTCTTAGGGCAGTCCTGCTATCCCAGGAAGCAGTCTGATATGTCTTTGTTGCACTCCTTCCACAGTCAGAACATCCTTCCTTGGGTAAGGAAACCTTTATGCAGTATTCCAGGTGTGGTCCCATTGAATCTCTGTACAATCGCTGCAAGACATTCCCTGCTCCTATTGTCAAATGCTCTCACTATGGAGGCCCAATATATGATCCACCTCCTTCACTGTCTTCTATATCTGCATGCTCACTTTCAGTGAAGAGTGTATGAGGACACCAAGGTCTTGTGGCACCTCCCCACTTTCCCAAATTATCGACATTCAGATGATAATCTGCCTTCATCTTATTGCTACCAATGTGGAAACCTCACATTTAACCACATTATACTGTATCTGCCATGCATCTGTGCACTCACTCAAGTTGTCTAAATCACACTGAAGCATCTCTGCTCCCTCCACAGCTCAGCCTCCCACCCAGTTTCGTGTCATCTGCAAAGTCAGAGGTCTTTTTCCCTCCACATACCTATTGAACCCATACAACCAGTTTCTATGCTCCCTGTAAGCTCACACTCATTCCACTTACTCCTGCTTAATCCTTGTTCTCCAGCAACAGGCGTGGCAGACAGCCTTGTGGATGGAATGGCCCATATTGCTGAGAAGCTGCAGCATGGTAATGAATTTTGCAATCTTCTGACTTCTTCCATGGATAGGTTGGTGTGGAGAACCAAAACCAACACCCTCAACTGGTGCACACACCTGCTCAGAGGCAGCTCCTGCCATTGGTCCTCAGGATTAAATCCAATGTGATAGCAGTAGGGGGTACTTAGTGTTCCAAGTGGCCTTTCCTCACGAGGAAACCTGGAGGTGCCAGGAGGAATCCAGCTAAAGGAGGAACCACATATTGCACCCTCAGCAGTCTCCACCCAGGGCACTCCAGAGGTGACCAGGCATTCCACCTCCATCCAGTCTGGTCCCCTCCAATTCTTGGAAGCTTACACTGAGAGCAGGGCACTTGCAACTGGTGAGAAGACCATCAGCACGCTTGGCCTCTCTAGACACAAGTGCCTCTGAGACACAAACAGAAATTGCTGGAGAAGCTCAGTAAGTCTGGCAGCAATTGTGGAAAGAAAACAGAGTTAGCTCCTTTCTGAAGAAGGCTCACCAGACCTGAAACATTAAACCTGCTTTGTCCCTATGGGTGCTGTCAGATTTGCTAAGATTCTCCAGAGATTGTTTCTGATTTCCAGCAGTGCCCTTGGGGTTGCCCAATCAAACCTCCCTTCACCCTAGCAGCGGGACTTGGGCATACACTAAAACAAAGTGGCAGGGAAGGGAAAGGAAGAAGAACACATTTTGACAGAACCTTTGTGGCAGGGGTGACTATGCACAGTACAGTATTTGGCGCTTCTTTTAAAATAAATGGCTCTGTTTTGACCTTGCGGCTGGTCGTTAATCTGTGTGCAGCTCCGAATGTCATTGTTCCTGCATGAAACATAATGTCATGACCACACATGATGTGCCAAGGATCCATGTCTGTGGTGAGAACTGCTGTAGCATCTGGAAGCAAGAGGAACAAGGCATGCAGAGGGCTATGGGGAGATGCTCCGAACTTTGGCCCTCATGCTACAACATCCCTATTCTTTCCCAGCCTCTGTGTCCAAAATTGTAAGTGTGAATGAGGTGATCATCAGTGTCTGGGGCAGGAACAGCAAATGGGGCAATGCATTCAGATAGCCATGGAATGGGGAGCCTGAGGTCTGTGTCACATGCAGTGTATTGTTCTGAATAAAATGCTCATTCTCTTTGAAAGCCTAAACATTGGTGGATCTTGCTGCATCTTCCTTCACAGGTCAGGTCACTTACTCCACCCATTCTGAGTCTGGTCATAGCCACTTTTTTTCCCTCCCAACATGCATTTTGATTTCCAGCACGATGGAAGGAAAGAATGAACACTCCTTGGTTAGTGGCTTCCAGCCTCCAGCTCTGTGTCAGTGAACTCCTTCCTGTTAGCCCTTCCCATGAAGCCCTAAGGCTTCACACCACTCCAGGTCACCCTACATGAGTCTGCACGTGGCCACTTTTTCCCATCGCCCCCGACATATGTGCTGACCCATGCCAAGTGGAGTCAGACACCATCCCCGCCTTGAAGCCAGGGCACTCCTGTCTGTGAATGAACACCCTTCCAGCATGACCCACTTCTCAGGCATGATCTGATATATTCCCCCTTCATGATATTGTTGCCTCCCTTCATGATTATTATCCATCCACGCCACAGATTGGAAAGACACAAATCCTTTGACTAAGAAAACCCCAACCGGATGCCAGACTGTGGCAAATGCCCTCGACTGGTATAGGAGGTGGCCCTGGACTTACTGTGCCTAGATGGGTGCCTTCGTAGACTTGGAGACCTGGCTGCTTGCTTGCTGTACATGTAGTGTGCCTGCCACATAAGCTGCTGGCGCAAGGTGCAAGCGTGAGATTGACATAGCACACGGCTGCACAGCAAGATGTATTATTTCTCCTCCTCCCTGCTGCCAGATTGACGCATGCTGACTGGTTGTGTGACTGTGCTGACAAGACAAACGCGTGACATGGATTGTCACGGTCAGTGCTGAGTGGTCAAGTTCGAACAGAGCGAGTGAGCAGCCCTGAGCTGCAGCTGGGGCCAGTCCATGAGCTGTGCATGCAAACTGTCCAAACTGCAGCCTTTCAATGCCAGTTGGTGGTGTGCCCTGTAGTACAAATCTCAGCTTCCTAAGCAGCATGCCAGCGCCATGATGGTTGAGGTGTTTGCAAGTACATGCCAGCATCTGCAGATGATGGGTGCATGCAGCTGATGCCCATGGATCATGCCCTGAGATGCTGTTTGGTTCCAAGCAACATGGAGGTCCTTTGGAGAGAGCAGCGGGCTGAATTCACCAAGAGCCAGGTCTGATTTTCATGTTGAGTTTTCTCGATATCTAGCTTCTTTGCACTTTGGTTAAGATAGTAAGCTGAATATTAATGAGGAGCATTGAACTATTAACAAGGCATTTAACAAGCAATAAATCTCCCTTAATTGGCTACTTGCTGCTGCTGAGTGAGAAACGTCACTTGGTAAAATCATAAAAGGTTGAATGAGCTGCTGTGAACATCGAGATCAGTCTCACCAGACTTCTCGTCTGATTCTGCCACAAATCTTGTGTGGTCCCTGTCACTCAGACCCCTATAAGATTTGAACATTGCCTTCTACATCTTGTACCCTGTGGTAAAACCTACAACAACATTAATTTTTCCTTGACCATTATCAACTCTCGCTGCCTTTAGCGTACTATGGATATGAACTCACAAATCTTTCTACTCTTCAACATCTCTGAATCTATTTCAATTCAGAGCATAATTGCTACTGTTTGGTTTTAATCAAAATACGTCATCTCACATTCCTAACTTTGACCCCATTCTAAATCCTAAAAACTACATACAATGCCATCACTGCATTTCCTCCATCTACCATGCCTGTGCTCTCTTCAAAGAATTTGATTGTATATGCAAACCTCAGTGCTCCTCTGTATGGATGGTAGTTTACTGCAGTAAGCAATTGCAAGAAAGGCATCGCTGTAATACTACAAAATACAAACAAAAATAAAGCAGTTCAAGTATTTCTCAGCAATTTGCTGTGAGAGATTAGGCAATTTCCTCAAAATTAGATTTAATCAAAGGATTTGAAATCAAAATATTCAGGATTTCAGGACTTTGGTCTTTGTATGCTTCTGCAAGTTTTCAAAGAAGCGGTGCACATTTTGCATGAGTTCATTAAATTTAACACAGCATTAACTCTCCAACTTCAGCCATTTCCCTTAGATATATCCAGACACTTTTTTAAAATGAATTCTAGTATGTTCTAAAAACCTGGCTTGAATTATAAAACATTTCATTCCAAATGCATCCCAGTGGTGGTAAGGCCTTTATCAACAAAATTAACCTTGTATGTTGAAATCAGCCTCACACAGTAACTGGATACTTCTAATGAATGATCAGTAAATCCAAGTCATTTTCCTCTTTCACCTTTACTAATGGATATCTCTACTGGCACACCGAGACCACTCGCACTTGTGATGGAGGATATTATGCAGTGCCGTTGTAGTCTGTAGAACTGCTTTATGTCTCCTTTTTAGACATTTCAGCAGTTATAAGGAGTATGCGTTCCATCTAAGTGCACAATACCAGACACAGCTCACGACTTTGACCTGCAGGGCTTTTAAAAATATTTTTGATTAGCTTTTTTTTTGCCATGATCTTGTCTACTTTCAGTCGCCTGACATTCAGGACGTGATTGGAAGGCCTCAATATTGATCCTTATTTAAGTTAGAACTGTGAGGTGCATGTATGTGCTGGGATGTCAGGGAGCTTGCCAAAGAAGACACTTTGAATTTTGCATTCCTTCATCACCAGCAGCTTTCAGATGGCGAAGGGAAAATGCAAACATGGGGACTGATCAGGAAAGAGCAAAGGGCAATTTAAATAAGTGAGACCATGAGAGGGTTGATTGGTGTGTCTGAAATGGGGGAGAAAATGGAGACAGATTCTAACTGCAACCTCAGAATGTGGGCAATTCAAAAAATTGGAGCAAGGTAAGAAATGTACTCATAACTCGAAGATAGCAATTACGAGGAAGTCCAGCTTTAAGGCTGAATATCTGATGGCAACATTATTTGAGGTTTCCTTTGCAAAATTAATTTTATGCTACTTTCTTAACTATCTAACAACAATAACTTACAACTATAAAGTCTTTAAAGTAATGAACCGTCTCAGGATATTTCACAGGAGCAGAATATGACATTGAGCCATTAAAGAGATATTTGGTCAATTGACGAGAAGCTTCATCATAAACTTGTAAAGAACCAATGACACACATAATAACAAAAGTGCATGCTCATCCCATTCACAAATTGCTCTTCAAAGAAAACTGCTGTTCTGACAATTATGCAGAAGTGTCATCCAACAGACCATCCAATTATCAATATAGAGGCTTCAACCACTTCCACCTTGTAAACTCCTGCAAATAAACATTAAGATATTGATAAAAGCATTCACAGAAAGAACAAATAACTCAAACTATTTAAGGATGTCTAAAGATTCTAGACCTAGGGACAAAAGTTTAACATAGGGCGAATGCCACTTAGGTGCCACCAAGGGTGTTGGGGGGGGCTGGGTGAACATGCCATCCTTAATTGGTCTGGCCTACATGTGACTCCAGACCCACAGCAAGGTGGATGACTCTTAACTACTCACTGGTCGATTAGGCAAGAAATGTTGAGCTAGCCGGTGATGCCCATATCTGGTGTACAACCAAAAAATAAAGGTCCAGAATGAGTTTTATTTTTCTCAGAAAATTTTGAACCTTTGGAATTCTGTACCCCAGGGAACTGTAGAAGCCCATTCTTTGAAGGTGTTTAAGGGAGTAATTGATAGATTTCTGATTACCAGTGGTGCCTAGGGTTTTGGGGATGGGATAGGTAAAAGGCACTGAAATCAATCAACTATAAATTGTATTGACTGGTAGGGTAAATTTGATGGGCTGAATAGCCTTCCCCTTTGTTCCTAAGTTTCTATGGATATCAAGCAAAGTCAACAGTTCTCTCCAGCTGTCAAAATAAAAAAAAATGCTAAGAAAATCTACTTGTATGCATAGGATCTCAGCCAAGTATGCACAACGAGGACAGGTGTATGAACTCTTTCAGTAGAATTGGTTGGTCTCATACATGCTGTTCTTACTGTATGGTTCATATATGGGGTGTATACTGTGTGTGGGCCATGAAGGGTATGAGGAGCTATGGGGCTGAGTTGACAAAGAGGAGACATGTAAGGAGTATATGTGAACGTGGGCAAGATCTTTCAAAATTACCTTGCAAAATATTCTAGAATCCAGAGTATGTTTCATGGTGAGCCTTATGGGCAATGATTCAGGACTCTTCCAGAATCTGGCCTGACCACACCAAAATTGTTAGAAAGCCTTGTTGGCCAGGAGATATCAACCTCTGCAATTGAGTTGGTCAGTAGGGGAAGGTGTGGCCTTGCTACCCTTCCCTCTTATCCTGCACCAGTGAAAACTGATGGGTCTTCAAATAGGGATGGGAATTCTGGAGTTGGGTTCTGCTTATCACTACTAAATGACACTGTGTAAATCTGGTCCATGTTTGTGATGGAGTTGGTTACTAAGGCACAATGTTTAGGAATAACTCTGAGAAAATGTGGGTCCAAGTTTGTGAACCATTTTGGCTTAATCTCAAACTATGACCAAACTGAGGAATGGAGTTGGTAACTAGGGAGCAAAGTTCCATGCAAAAACGACAGCTTCAACTTTCTAATATGTTACCGGGACTGGAGGGTTTGACTTGTAAGGAGAGGCAGGACAGGCTGGGACTTTCTCCACTGGAGGTTGAGAGGTGACTTCCAGATGTTTATAAAATCATGGGGTCATTGATAAGGTGAATGGTTTTTTTTCCTGTGGTGGGAGAATTCAAAATTAGAGGGCATAGGTTTGAGGTGAGAAGAGAAAGATTTAAAAGGCACCTGAGAGGCAACCTTTTCACACAGAGGGTGATGCATAGATGGAATGAACTTCCAAAGGAAGTGGTATGTGTGGGCACAGTCATAATATTTAGAAGACATTTGGTTGGGTACATGAATAGGAAAGGATTAGAGGGATATGGGCCAAATGCAAGCAAATGGAAATAGTTTATTTTTGGAAACTTTGCTGGTGTGGACTAGTTGGGCTGTCGGGTCTGTTTCCATGCTATATAACTCTATGACTACCACTGTACCACAAAAAAAAGCCCCTGAGCAGGTTTTATTTTTATATTGTGAGAAAAATGACATTTGAAATACAGTCACCTTTGAATTCCAGATTTCCTCACTGAAATGCAAATTTCACAAATTGAGATGGTGGGGTTTGAACCCATGCCTCCAGAGCATGATTAGATACTAGTCCAGGGGTATGACCCATACACTACCAGGTCCCCATTTCACTCACACCATGAGCAGGCAATGTCATCTCTTTAAAGGGAAGCACCAGTTGAATTTGTGTGAGTAGGATTCTTGGGATGTTTGTGATTCAAATCACTGATTTCAGTAAGGTTTCTGTCACTATAATACATTAATAACTCAGTTAGATTTTTGTGGAAACAGTTAACTGCCATGTTGGAGTTTAAACTCATAATCTCTAAGCTTCTGAATAACTCATTCAGTAACATAACCATTGTCATACCTCTCACATATGTTGTATTGCTAAGATAATTTGCCATAATGACATGAGCTCTATCTTTTGTAAAAATCTACTTTGCAAAGTGCTACTCAATGTGCTTGTAACTTTATTAATTAATTTATTAACTTAGGTCCGCCCTCAAACAACTCCACTTACTAAATAAAGCATGTCTTAGTGTTTCTAAAATTATACTACCTCTTATAACAAGGAGAATGAATATGTGTAATGTCCTGTGAAATGTAACCCAGAGTCCCGGTTTTGTGTTTTGCAAGATATATTTAGATAAGATCATAATACATTACAAACAATTATGAACAAATTTCAATAAAGTGATGCATTATCCTAAAATTAAGGAAAGCCATAATCTGGATTCCAGTGATTTAATTGGCAAGCATTCCATAATCTTTTGAAAAGAGTAAGCCAAAATAACTAACAATTTATTTGACACAAGAGAGTGAGATGGATAATTTGATGCTTTAAATGACTTCAAAAATGAATATGGCCAGCTGCGTCTGCATAGCTTCAGGTATAACAGATACATATTCATATTATTCAAACACCGTCCCATATTATCACTAACACTCTTCCATCCCTTTGCAGGACAAAGATGACACACAAGAGGGCAGAGATAACAAGGTATAGAGCTGGATGAACACAGCAGGCCGAGCAGCATCAGAGGAGCAGGAAAGCTGACGTTTTGGGCCTAGACCACACAAGAGGGCAGAACTGGTGGGGTACAAGCTCACCTGTATTTCCTTAGCCCTATGGGGGTGATGGCTCCTGTATCATGGGACCAGCTGCAACAGACTCACCTTGTTGAGAAGATGGAGAATGATAGTATGTGTTGCCTTTGCCCCTTCTCAACTCCCTCTGTCAACCAGCTGGCCTGATGAGAAAACTGCTCACACGTTTGATCATTGACCTTTTGCATTCCATGCTACCCTTCTTCCTTGATCCCAATCTTCCCCTTCCATTTCTCCACTTTGAACCAAAATAATGTGGTCTTTCCCAATTCATAGCAGCCCCAGGAGGAAGTCAGACAGCAATAGTACCATACTGATGAAGAGGCCCTGTCACTTTATCTGACACTTATAGCCTTGCATGTTTCTTCAAAGCCAGCTGAGGTTTAGGATCTACAAGCAGTGACTGCTGGATGTAAATGGGCTGAAACCATGGCCAGGGAGGAAGGTGGCTCATTTGCTAGTTTCCCAGAGTGTGACATCACAGAGACGTTCTGCTTGGGGTGGAGGGTTTGGGGGGTGGGGGATGCTACTGGGAATGAAGCAGCCTCGAGGGGAATACTGATGTACTACACATTGCGATGTCACATGGAAAACAAAATACAGCAAACGTTGAAAATCTGAAATGGAAACAGGAAATGCTGGAAAACACGCAGTTCTGGGAATATCCCTGAGTGCTCAGTACAGTGGGAGGCCTGACAGTGTCCTATCAGTCTCAAAGAAAAATGAAGGATGTCCACTTCAATTTGGCACAGGTCATCAGGCAGTGCTTACCATCTTCATTGCTTCTACTCCATCTCTCTGTGTTTGGTTGACCCGCTGGCACTACAGCTGCAAACCCCTATATGTGAGTAGACAGGTCACCAAACCTTCTTCCAACCCTGTGAAAAGCCTAAGAATTAATAAGCCAGAAACATTAAGACAGAAATAGAAATATTGTTGACTACCAAAGGATGACCGCTTACTGGGGTATGTGGGAATGTAGAAATGATGTTGAAATCAGATCAGTCATGATCTTATTGAATGGCGGAGCAAGCTTGAAGGGCTTTATTCCTTGTTTGTATGTTTATATGTTTGTAAAACATAGCAACACCTCCATACCAGATCCACAAACTCACCATATTATCCCAAACACTCCAGATTACCTCCTTTGCAATAGTGCAAGTTATTCAAAATGACCTCGCCTGCAAGTTGGGTGGCTAACTTTATTACTGGAGTAAGTGATGGGTCCCTCTTGCCTTTAAATGTTTGTTGTGTGGTGAGTGAGAGTGAATTTCTTCAATGTGCCTGCAAGTTTCCAAATGTAGACTTTGCATCACCTAAGTTGACGGGCTAAATAATAGCATGATAGTGCAACTTTACAAGCTCCCATTGAATGCAAGCATAGTAGTGCCCTTCTCCACATGAGGTTGTCATGTAGGGCTGCGTTAGAAATGCTTGAAACACAATGCATCCCACTAGCAGAACATTCAGCCCCAATCTCTAACAGCAACACACATCTGGATTTTGTTCCCAAAGTTTTTTGTCAATGAATATCCTAAATGATACTGATATTTAGAAGTTAACATTCAATTCCTAACTCATTCAGCCAGTAATGAGATCTTAAGTGAACAAACCATATTAGCACCAATTTATAAAATTCTGTGTCCAACTGCATGCACAAAAGGAATGCTTGGGAGCGGGTCCATGATTGTAATGGTTTAAATTCCATGGTGGACCAGAGAGGAGTGCTGCTCATCTAGTGACCATTTTGCTAAACAGGGAATGTGGAGAATTATTTACTCCTTTTTCTACGCTAGTCTTGAATCTGTATTTGGGCCATAGCTTACCTGCAGGCACTAGGGGGCCCTCAAAAGCAAGTTTCATTTCAGAAGATGAGTGCAAAACAAAGAACTTTGACTTCTTGTCCCCTTTTTACAATGTTTAATGTAGCCTCCTTTGAGCATAGGCACATCCAGAATCTAATGAGTAACCCCATTTTGTCCTCACTGCAGTTAGAATCTATAATCAATGCCATATTCTCTCTTGGTCATCCCTCATGATGAGGGTGATTCTTTCTTGTGGATAGCTGGGTGGGAGTGTTGTCTGTGAGTAGAATCATTGAATCCCTACAGTGTGGAAGCAGGTCATTCGGCCCATCAAGTAAACACTGACCCTCTGAAGAGCATCCTACCTTGACCCACCCCCTTCCCTGTAACCCTGAATTTTCCATGGCCAAACCAACAAACCTATACATCCCCAGATATGATGGGCGATTTAGCACGGCTGATCCACCCAACCTGCACATCTTCAGATTGTGGGAGGAAACTGGAGCCCCTGGAGGAAACCCATACAGACACTGGGAGAATGTGCAAACTCAGCAGAGACAAGCACCAAGGGTAGACTCGAACCTGGTTCCCTGGCACTGTGAGGCTGCAGTGCTAACTACTGGGCCACCTGGCTGTACATTTCTTGTCTGTTGGTAGAGGTAGTGGAGCGTTAATGGTTCAAACAGATGCCCTCTCTTTCTATCTTTCTCGCATTCTCTCTGAGATTTGTCCCTATACCTAGAGGTTCTGAATGGTGTTCTTGATACTGACTAATCAATTTGGTTATGTATAAATAAACTATTTCCCAAATGTTGATATTTGTAGGGCAGTCCTTCATGGAGGCTTTGCAATTGGCTTTGAAACGTTTCCTTTGGCCTCTGCATGCATGTGATCCACAGGGCAGCTCTGAGCATTGTACCTGTTCGGTCAGTGTTGAGTCGATCTTTCTGATGAGTCCTGTCCATTGCAGCTGTATTTACAGTGCCTGGGTTATTGATAGATTTTAAAGCCTGTATTGGTGTGGTGACTGTAATGAAGTCGGCCAGGTAGACCTTATAGAATATCAGTTCCCTGATTGGAGCTGTTAGTCTGGCCCAATCAGGGAGCCCTGGCTGACAGTTACAAATAGGAACATCAGAGATACTGACACTCTGAGAGCTGGCCCTAGGGAGCTGGATCAATGTTATGAATGCTCCATGTGTGATTAAAGGATGATTGCTGATAGGATACAGGTTTCTGTAGAGTTATTCACTGGGAGTAGTTTGGATGTGTTTAATAGAATTACAACATAAGTGTTTCTTCTATCAAATGAGGTCATTAGAGAAATGTTGCTATATGTTTAGAGCTTTGGGTAGTGTTGTGGAACAGATGGGCCTAGGGGTTCAGGTATATAATTCTTTGAAGTTTGTGTCACATATAGACAGGGTGGTTAAAGAGGCATTTGGCACATTTGCCTTCATTGTTCAGTCCTCTCAGTGTAGGAGTTGGGAAGTCATGTTGAGGTTGTACAGGAGAGACTTCTTCTGGAATACTGTGTCCAGTTCTGGTTGCTCAATTATAAGGAAGGATATTATTAAGCTGGAGAGGGTTCGGAAAAGATTTATCAGGACGTTGCTAGGTTTGGAATGTTTGAGTTATAAAGAAAGGCTGGATAGGATTGTATTTTTTTCACTGGACCATAGGAGGTGACCTGATAGAAATTTATAAAATAATGAGGGGTATAGATAGAGTTGATGGAGTTGTCTTCTCCAGAGGAAGGTGGGTTTCAAGACTAGGGAACACATTTTTAAGGTGAGAAGTGAGGTTTTAAAAAAGATAGGGGTGTAAATTTTTTTTAGAGGGTGATTTGTGTGTTGAATGAATTTCCTGAGGAAGTGGTGGATGTCGGTACAATTACAACATTTAAAAGACATTTGGATTAGTACATGTGTAGAAAAGGTTTGGAGGGATATGGGCCAGGAGCAGGCAAGTGGGGCCAGTTTAGTTTGGGATTATGTTTGGCATGGACAGGTTGGACCGAAGAGTCTATTTCTATGCTGTCGGACTCGTTTAAAATGTGTGTGCATTATTTTGTGTGAACACTGACACCTGTGTTCAATCCAGGAAGTGCAACATAAACAGAGTTTAAGATTTTCTTTTGTCATGTTTCTGGAAACAGTCAAGGGCATGACTGTTAACAACTGTCAGAGATCATCTAGGCTTGAAACTTTAGCTTGCTTTCTTTCTATGGATGTTGCCTGACCTGCTGTATTCTCCAGGATCTTTTGTTTTCAGTTCACTGTTAATAGCTACATTGCAATAGTATTCAATGGATTGAGATTCATTCAAAACCCCAGCTAGATTGCATCCCCTCGACCTGATGGAGTCAGATTATTTGTAGTACCCTTAACATCTTACTGAATGAGAGCAGTTTGCATAATGGTTATTGGTCCTTCCTTAGCCATATGACCCAGATCGTCCAAGAAGATTGTCTTTGCAATAATGAACCTTAACAGATGTCATAGAGGACCCCTAGGAAGTTCTGATGCACTGACTCAGTGGGAATTGCTTGGGAAGTTTAAGATTCCAACAGAGATTTACCTAGGATCTGGACCCCTCCAGAAGATCTCCAAATCTGAATTAGATTCAGAGAATTAAAGGTTTTAAAACACACTCTAGTTCATGGTTAACTCTAAAACTGACCCCCAGTCCTCATCATTGACTCACCAATAATGCCCCTCTCCCAAACTCTGCCTCCAACACTCATGACATGTCCATACCTGACCTGACAGCTGACCCAACATTCCCATCTCCTGATGATAGGCTCCTGACCTGAGCCAATGCCACCCCAACCAACCCCACTCCCAGCCTGACAGCCCCCATAAACCCCAATCTAAACTCTTATCCAAACCCCCAACATACACTGACCCACTGGACTCTCAACCCAACTCACCCACTTACCTGCCACCCTATATCACACCAATGTGAAACCCTGACCTTTCACCCACCGTTATAAAGCAGAGGTTGACCCCTTTGAGAACTGAAACCGAAACACCCAAAGAGGAGCACCTCGCCCTATGATCTGTAAAAGGAGTGTGAAAAGTGGTATAACCTGCCTTTCAGTAACTTCTGGTGGTTAACTAAATGAAATTTCTGACATTCACTTTACAATCAGCAAGTAACAATTTATTTATCTAACTCTAACACTGAAAAAATCTTAGTGTCTCAAAATTATACCCAGGTTACATGTCTTCTGGAATGTTCTGTGCCTTCTCCATCGATTCCTCTGTCAGGAAAATTAACTAGTGTCTTGGATACCTTTGATTTAGATGGTGCTTCCTCTAAAACTTGGAGAAAACTGTGAAAGCCAGTGATTCTCTCTTGCGAGCTGAGAGCTGTTAACTCTAGCAGATGACAGTTAGTTCTCTTGATTTATCTGACTGCCCTCTCCTTTATACCTTTGATTACATATCAATTTCCTACCACAGAATCGGTCCTATGTTGTAAAAACCTTCAGATATAAATTTAATTGTTTTTTGCTATCTAAGTGCCTGATTCCAATTGATTGGCTAAAATCAAAAGTTGTTGTATTGATAACAAAGCAAAGCTGCTGCTTGGCCTTTTGCTACAAAAGTTTTAATTTGGGTGGGTCTCTGTGCACCTGCAAAACCACAAGGTGCTGCCCACAGACATCCTTTTCTAATCTCTAAGCATTGAAAAAGCACATCATTTTTAAAAGGGACCATGCATAGCTTTCCCCCTTAGCACTTGACAAACACCAAATTCTGACCTCCTGCCTTCCAACCGACAAGTACTCTACCCAACCTCACGATACCTCCGCCCTTAAAAAAATGAACCATCATTATGTTGAGAGATAACAAGGCGTAGAGCTGGATGAACACAGCAGGCCAAGCAGCATCAGAGGAGCAGGAAAGCTGACGTTTCGGGTCTGGACCCTTCTTCAGAAATTATGCAAAGATGGCTTTACTTGTTTTTTCTTTTAAAACCTTAACTCCATTATATTACTAATCCATGGCTCATTAATTTAGGGTTATATATTTTATACTAATTCCATTTGAATTTAGCATTGAACACTACTGTTTCTATCCTTTATAAACGTTTTTCTTGTAAACCCGCAATAAAACATCCACAATAATATTTTCACGACCTTCAATATGTACAGTCTGTAAAATTAAATGCTGGTAACATAAGACTCCAATGAAATAATCTGGTGTTCTTATCCTTAAATCTTTACAGAAATGTCAAAGGATTGTGATCAATATACACAATCCTCTATGATGCATTGTTTGCAAAGTAAAAATAAAATGTTGTAAGGCTATTACCAAACCCAATAACTCTTTTTCAGTGACTGAATTTTATTTTCTGGTGGATATAGAGATTTTTTTGAAGAATAATCGATGGGCCTTTTGATTCCAAATCATCATCCTGTAATAACACAGCTCCAAACCCTACTCCGCTTGAGTCAATGGCAACTTTGAAGGGTTTCAAGAAATTTGGTGCGGCCAGAACTGGTGTAGTGGTTAACACTGCTTTTAAATTCTCAAATGCCTCCTGGCATTGTTCTGTCCACCAGAATTTTGTGTTCATCTTTAACAAATCTGTCAGCAGTGCCACCATACTACTAAAGTTTGGTACAAATTTCCTGTAGTTTCCACTCAATCCGAAAAATTGTAGCACTTCCTCTTTCGAGGTTGGTCTTGGATATTCTTTGATGGCCTTTGTCTTCACATTCCTCAGTGTCATCTATCCATGTCTGACGTTGTGCCCGAAGAATGTCACTTGTGCCTTTGCAAATTCTGTTTATGCCAGGTTTATGAAAAACTTTGCCTTCCATCGTCTCTCAAAGAGCTCTGCCAAATGCTCCATGTGATCTGTCCATGAATGGCTAAAGATCACTAAGTCATCTGTGTAGATGGCACAATCAATCAATCCTGCAACAACTCTGTACATACGTCTTTGAAAAGTGCCTCATGCATTTTTCATTCCAAAGGGCTTGTCCTACTTTTTACACGCAATCCTCCAGCACTGGATTTGGGTATGAGGCAGATTTGGTCATGGCATTGACCTTCTGATAATCTACACAGAATCATTGAGTACCATCGGATTTGGGAACCAATACAATCGGCAAACTCCAGTCACTTTGACTCAGCTCTGTGATGTCTCCTTGGAGCATTGCTTCCATTTCCTTCTAAATCTGTGCTGCTATGAGAGGATTAAGCCTGTAGGGGTGCTGTTCTATTGCTACAGCATTCCTTATATCAACTTCACGTACTAGGGTGTTAGCTCTCCTCATTCTATTTCTACCTCTGTCCTCATAACACTGTAACAAGTCATTCAATTCAGCTCTCTGTTCCTGGGACAGATAGCTCTCTACCCTATCCCATTCCTTAAGAACTTCCTCAGTATTTAATTTATTCTGAGGCAAATTAAAATCTGATTTATCTGGATTTGATTCCTCACTCTGAGTGGCAGTAACTAATATCTGTTTCTTTGGTTCCCTTTCCCTGTCATAGTAAGGTTTCAGCATATTCACATGATATACCCAATAATTTTTTTCCTATTTGGCATCTTTTTCGGATAATTCACCTGACTTACCTTTCTCTCAATCTGATAGGGACCACTAAACCTTGCTTTGAAGGGATCATCTATCACTGGTGACAGTGCCAATACTTTAAATTCATAAATTTGCCGATGGGGATATATTTCTTATCTGCTTCTAGCTTAATTATGTGCTGTGCTACCTTCAAATGTTGACTAGCTAATTCACTTACTCTGTTTAATCTTTCCCTCACCTCAGATACATAACCCAACTGTGAGATCTCTGACTTCAGACCTATCAACCTTTCCTTAATTTTAAAGGACATCTTATTTATTCGGGGAGGCAATGGCCTGGTGGTACTACCGCTGGACTGTTAATCCAGAGACACAGATAATGTTTGGGGGCCGAGATTTGTATCCCGCCATGGCAGATGGTGGAACTTGAATTCAATAAATATCTGGAATTAATGGTCTAATGATGACCATGAATCCATTCTCGATTGTTGGAAAAGCCCATCTGGTTCACTACAGTCCTTTAGGGGAGGAAATTGCCATCCTTATCTGGTCTGGCCTACATGTGACTCCAACCCCACAGTAATATGGTTGACTTGTAACTGCCCTCTGAGCAATTAGGAGTGGCAATGAATGCTGTCTAGCCAGCGACGCCCTCATCCCTTGAATGAATAAAAAAAATTGATGTCCGAATATCAACTCAAATAGAGTAAACAGTAATTAATTCGGAGCATCTCTAACAGCAAATAATATAAATGGGATACCTTTATCCCAGTCTTTTGGGTCATCCCGGCAATAAAAGCTCAGCATTGTCTTTAGGGTCTGATGCCACCTTTGCAATGCTCCCTGGGATTCGGGATGGTATGTACTTGAATTAAAGTGTTGGATGCCTAAACTTTCCATGACCTCCTTAAATAATTTGGCAGTAAAATCGGAACTTTGGTCTGACTGAATTTCCCTGGGTAGTCCATAATGGGTAAAGAAAGAAAGCAACTCCTCCACAATCTGTTTTGCCTTGACATTCCACAATGGACTTGCCTCCAGGAATCTGGTAAACACATTCATTATGATTAGCAAATACTGGTTCCCACTTTTGGTTATAGTGAAGGGACCTACACAATCAATCATAACCCATGTGAAAGGTTCTTCAAATGTAGGAATTGGCATCAAAGTCATTGATTTTATTACTGCCTGTGGCTTTCCTCCATCTAACATGTATGATAGGTACGGCAAAATTCAGCCACATGTTTATGTAATCCAGGCCAATAGAAATGCTTCTGTATCTCAGCTTGAGTCTTCCTCGCTCCTAGATGACCACCTATTTGTGTGTTGCCCACAATACTTTCTGTCTGTTTGCTACTGGCAACACAATCTGATCAACTTCCTCCCATTTCTCATCCACACTAATCTGCCAAGGTCCCCGTTTCTGTCTTAAGGGTTTATCCTTAAGGTAATACCATTCTGGAATACATTCTGATTCCTTTCAGTGTAGGCTTTATGATACAAATCCTTTATTGTCTCATCTTTCTGTTGTAACTCCATTAATCTTTTAGAACTAAACCTCTGCTGAATCCTCTACCTGATTAGGGTTTTCTTTTAACATTTCATGAAACAGGGTGTCAGCTGACTGGACTTCAAATCCTTCATCTTTCTCGTTTGGTTTCCCTTCTTGTTTTAACGTATGGCTATGGGATCAAGTCACCACACAGTCTGGAAAAATTCCAGGTATTTTCTTTTTAACTCCTCAGTTCCCTGGTTTCCTTTTGGCTTTCCCACTAAAATGGGCATCACTCCCAACTGTGATCCAGCCACATTGTTTCCAAGAACAAACTGTGTTCCTGGATTAGAGATAAAAGGTACTGCAGATGCTGGAGAATCCGAGATAACAAGCATGGGGCTGGATGAACACAGCAGGTCAAGCAGCATCATAGGAGCAGGAAAACTTGACGTTTCGGGCCTAAACCCTTCATCAGAAATGGGGGAGGGGAAGAGGGTGGATAGAGGAGAGGATAGGTGGAGAGGAGGCAGACAAGTTGAAGAGGCGGGGATGGAGCCAGTAAAGGTGAGTGTAGGTAGGGGGGTAGGGAGGAGATAGGTCAGTCCAGGGAGGACGGACAGGTCAAGGGGGCGGGATGATGTTAGTAGATAGGAGATGGGGGTGTGGCTTGGGGTGAGAGGAAAAACAGGTTAGGGAGGTGGAGATGAGCTGGGCTGGTGGTGTTCCTGGATTAGCCACTTTTTCAATCACTCTCACTATTGCTTCCCCAATCTTGATTGGACTTTCTAGCTCTATCATACATCGGAGAACACTAATTCTCTCTCCATTTATCCCACAGATTATTACTCTCTCAGGCAATATTTCAGAAGGAGTGCAAATATTTTCATCTTTTACTATTATAGACTAACCAGCTCCCATATCTCTCAATATTGTAACTCCTTTACCTACTCCCCTGTTCTACTTGAGTAAATCTTACCCACACAGGTGGAGTCTTTGAAAAGATCAGGTGTTATCTTACTATCCAGCCCGTGACCAGGCTGTGCACTCTCCTGCAGCTCCTCAACTTCTCTTGAGATTTCCTTCACTACTTCAACTAATCCCACTGGTTTAGCCTCTTTTACCACATCCTTTTTCCCAGTGCCTTTCATAAACCACCAGCACTGACCTTGTGTATCCCACCTTATTGCAGTGAAAACACCTGAGGTCTTTCATCTCTTTTCCACCTTCTTAGTCTTCATTTCTTACATGTGGTAAACTATTCCCAGTGTGATATACTTTTCTGTTTCTCTTTGAAGTATCTCCCTCTTTCCCAATTTCTATCCCTCACGGAATGAAATTGCTATCTGAAGCTGGATTTTGATTTATGCACAAATGCGTATTCACCCGTCATCTCTGCTGCTCTTCCCGCTGTTCTAACTTTCTGTTCCTCAACATGAGTTCTGCTCGCTTCTGGAAGTAAGTTTTTTTTTTAAATTCCTCCAGCAGAATAACATCTTTAAGATCCTCATATGTCTTTTCTATCTTTAAAGCTCTCATCCATCTATCAAAGTTGCCCTGTTTGATTCTTTCAAACTCGATTTAAATCTGACCCGGTTCCTTTCTTGCATTTCTGAATCGTTGTCTATATGCTTCTGGTACCAATTTGTAGATACTCAAAGTAGCCTGTTCTACTTCTTCACATTCTCTTGACACCTCCTTTGACAGTGCTGCAAACACCTCACTAGCCCTATATACCAACTTGGTATGAATTAACATTACCCACACATCCTCTGGCCAGTTCATCTGTTTAGCTAATTTTTCAAAGGAAATGAAAAAGATTTCTATGTCTTTTTCATTGAAATTTGATAACGTTTTGATATGTTTGTGGTATATCCTCACCAGGTCTTTGGCTACTATGGGTTTGCTCATCTTCACCCTCCTTCTCGCTAAGTCCATCTTCTACCTTCATTTCCATCATTTTAAGTCAGCTATCCTGTCTGATTTGCAAATTCGAAACTTGCTCTCATTCTCTTTTTGTCTTTCCTCTGCTTATAACTGTAATTTGAACTGTTTGAGTTTCCTTTCTTTCTCTTCTGTCCTGGCTCTCCTTTCCCTTTCTTTATCTTCTAACTCCTTTTGACTCATTTGCAATTTAATTTTTTCCACCTGCATTGCACTGAACTGTTTCTCTGATATACATAAATTCTTAACTAACACCATTATAATTCCAGCTTTCTTCTTAACCCTAATTAAACCAAATTCTAGCCTGTGCGTTAATTCCAAAAGTGTGTCCTTTTTCTGTCTTTATAAATTTACTTGGCAAATTTGGGAAGCATCTTTGACCCTCAGAACCTCATTAGCAATGTTAAGAGCCATTTCCCCACTTTTGATTTAACTAACAATAAGCAAGCGAAATTAAACAGATTTTCCACTTCCCATTTGTGTTCTTTTTAAAAGCTAGGACATTCCTCCCCAAATCTGTTTTTAAATCTGCTAGGATCTTTCATGTCCTAAATCTCTTCAAACCTGTCCAGATCCCTCCAGATCTGTCCAAAACCTAGACCCAAGCTGGCCAGATCAAAGATCCAAACCCCCTTCTGAGAACTAAAATTGAAATACCCAAAAAGGAGCACCTTGCTCTTTAATCTAAAAGGAGTGTGAAAAGTGGTGTGACTTGCCTTTCAGCAACTTCTAGTGGTTAACTAAAAGAAATCCTGACACTCACTTTACAATCAACAAGTAACAATTTATTTATCTAACTCTAACAGTGAACAAATTGACTAATCTTTTAAAGAACTGAATAAATCCCTTCAAACTGCTACCTAGTTATGAATAAAACAAGATTCTAATGGAATGCTGTTCCAAGAAATACAAGTCCCACCTATATAAAATAAAAGACTTAAGTCTCTCAAAAATACAGCTAGGTTACATGTCTTACAGAATGCTCTGTGCTTTCTCTATTCAATGTTCTGTCTGGAAAGCCTTCTCCATTGATTCTTTGGTCAGGAATATTAACTAGTTGTATCATAAGTGCCTTTGATTTAGATAGTGCTTTCTCTAAAACTTAGAGAAAACTGTGAGAGACAGCGATTCTCTCTTGTGAGATAAGAGCTGTTAACTCTAGCAGATGGCAGTTAGTCTTCCTGATTTTTCCAATGCCCTGTCCTTTTATACCCTTGATGACATATTAGTTTCTGACAATAGAATTGATCCAGTGTTGTTGAAACCATCAGATTTAAATTTAATTGGTTTTTGGTGTCTAAGTGCCTGATTCAAATTGATTGGCTAAAATCGAAACTTGTTATTTTGATCACAAAACAAAACTGCTGCTTGGCCCGCTAACTGTATGGCCTTTTGATAAAAATGTTTTAATTTGGGAGCTCTCTGTACACCTGCATACCGACAAGGTGCTGCCCACAGACATCTTTTTCGAGTCTCTAAGCATAGAAAAAGCCCATCATCTTTGAAGTGGCCATGCACTGCTTTTCCCTCCTTGCACTTCACAAAGGCCAAATTCTAACATCGTGCCTTCCAATTCGTAAGTGCTCTACCCAACTTTGCAACCCTCGCCAACCCAACCTCTAACCCACTACCTGGCCACCCAGCCCCTCACCCAATTGTGCTATTCTGCCTCTCACCACAGCTCCCCAACCCCACATCTGTTATTCTATACTTTCACAATTTACCTCACACACACATTTTCTCCTAAGCTTGTTAACTTATTTTGGGGACCTTTCAGCCCTGAAATACGGCATTTATGGCCATCAGAAGGGGGCTTTGCTTGGCTTTCAACAATGATCCAGCACAGTCAGAGAATGACAGAATTGTTCCAGTGTACAATGAAACCATTTGGCCCATTGTGCCTGCACTGAGTCTTCAAGCAACCATCATTGTCTCTTGCTTTTTCTTTAGACACTTAAACACTATTTTTATCCAAAAAATCCAATGCCTTGAATACCTAAGATGGAAAATTCCTAAAACAGATACGCTCCCCAATTCTCAAGAGGACTTTGTTAGGAATGCAGATCTCCTGAGTAAAGTAAGGGGGAAAAAAAGTGCAGTGTCAATCCAACAGTGATTGAAGCTCCTTGGAATATTCAGCCAATGTGGCTCTGATCCACAATGGAGTAATATACTTTATGTCTAAACCATCAGAGATCTTTACATAAACATCTGCACACATAAAAAAATGTTGTTTCTGATTTTTTAAAAATGTGTACACAGTCAAATAGCTTGAGAGTTATTTGTGTCACCTACAGTTTGATTGATTTGGCACTTTGTTGTGAACAACCAAATCAAAAATAATTTAAGATACTTTACTCATAGGTATCTAACAATGCCTTCTCTCATGTGTTTTGTGTCCTATTCGTTTACATGTGACCTTTAAGTAGTTCTGTTTGATTATACACATTTTTAAAAATTTATTCCTGCGTGTGAACGTGAACCAGCATCTATTTCCTACCGCTAACTGCCCAGTGGGCTGTTAAGACTCAACCACATTTCTGTGCATCTGGAGTCATGTAAGGACCTGGTAAGGATGGTAGATTTAATTCTGTGAAGGCCATTGAGAACTGGATGGGTCTTTAATACAAGCAACAATGTTTATTTGTTGCTACTTTTTATTCCAAATTTTTATTGAATTCAAATTTCACTATCTCCTATGGTAGGATTCAAACCCATGTTCCGAGAGTGTTATTGTGGAGCTCTGATTTTACCAGTAGAGTGACACTGCCACAATGCCAGCACCTACCTGTAAGACAGTAACTTGAAGGATCAGTTTGTTCCAGGAAACTTCCAGGCTGTTGTGTGGCTGCACAGATTAGAGGCAACATTATCTAATATCTTGAAAACTCATTTGCTGAATTATTAATTGAGCCTTTCAGCTCAGTGACTGACATGCATGCAAAAGAAATCCACTGCATGTTTAAGAATCTCAAAAGAAAAGCCTCTAGGAAGTTCACACAGTGGAGTTTCAATTGCCTGATATGAAGTGCAAACTCTTAGCCCATTTATCTAAGTTCAAAGAGTTTAGACAAGAGGCCGAAAGAAGCCAAGGCTTAAGAACAGTCAAATGAGCCGAATGATGGTGCTGAAGTATAATCAGTTAAAACCTTGCTATTTTCTCCCCAGCAATGAACAATGCTTCAATAGTGCATAACCGGGGCCATTCTCCATAACAGGACATTGACTTATAGGATTATCTACAGTTAAACAAGATGAATGATAGATGGATCCATTTTTCCATCAGCAACCAATCAGCCAGGCTGACTGGTCAGTTAACAACTGCACCTTGCAACTGTTTGGTAGCCATGCAATGATAAGTAGACATTGTACTGGAGTGAATCTGTAAGACACATGTCGAACGTTTAGACAAAGTTAATTGGGAGCTGCATTCCCATATCTGGAACAAGAAGCTCACGCCATGAGTTACTTGGCAACAATGTACATACTTGAGCATTTGAAAGCTAAACTCCAAAGAACAAATTTAGGAAATAGGGACTAGAAAACTAGAGAACTAGAGAAGATGAAGGTCATTTACTGAGAACATTGTAGTAGAGGGAACAAAGCTGCGATGTGAAAAGGATAACAGAAAACTGGATTAGAATCATAGAATCCCTGCAGTGCGGAAAGAGGCCATTTGGCCCATTGAATCTACACTGACCTTCCAAAGGTGACTAGAGTTAAAGGGAGTGAATATTTAAAGGTTTAAGTCGCCAGTAAATTTGAATAGAGAAAATGTACTGGAAAGATTTCATTCAAACTTTAAGTGCAGACACCTGCCACAGTCAAGTTCTAAAATAATGAGCTAGGCTTCTCCCTTCCCTCACATGTCTGACCTGTAAACTAACCTGATGGAGGACTCAGACTGATCTGGTTTCTGGTTACAAACTGTCAGTCCAACTGAAGGAAGAGAGGGAAAGTAGTAATGTCCGGAAAATATAGAAAACAGAAGAGCCATAAATTAAATAAATAGAATAAGACCTCCATCATCACCTTTACCATCTCCCCTTCACAATCGATTTAGCTAGATAAACATCATCTTTGTTAACTTTGCCATCTTCATTACTTTAACACTCTTCATTCCATCATTATAAATCAGCAGAATGAAGGCCGTGACCATCAAAACATGTTCTTTTACACATGATCAGATTAAACAGGATGTGGTACGTTGCAAAGAACATTATAAATTCTGATCTGCTGTGTTATTATTAAGAATAAAGAAACAGCAAGCTCTATTGACAGCGGTATGTTTCAGTTTCATCACCTTAGGGATTTACGCCTTAAGGCAAAACAGAGAATTAGCAGTTGGATTTTGGATATAACAGTTGATAGAAATAATTAGGAGTGCAGGGTCATAGTTCCTTGAAAGTAGAGTAGCAAGTAGATAAGATAGTGAAGAAAGTGTTTGGTACGCTTGCCTTTATTGGTCAGTGCATTGAGTACAGGAGTTGGAAGGTCATGTTACAACTGTACAGGATTTTGGTTAGGCCACTATTGGAATACTGTGTGCAATTCTGTTCTCCTCGCTATAGGAAGGATGTTGTGAAACTTGAAAAGGTTCAGAAAACATTTACAAGGATGTTGGCAGGATTGGAGGGTTGAAGCTATAGGGAGAGACTGAATAGTGTAGGGCTACTTTCCCTGGAGAGTCAGAGAGGTGACCATATAGAAGTTTATAAAATCATGAGGGGCATGGATAGGGTGAATAGCAAAGATCTTTTCCCTGGGGTGGAAGAGTCTAAAACTAGAGGGCATAGGTTTAAGGTGAGAGGGGAAAGATTTAAAAGGGACCTAAGGGGCAATTTTTTCATGCAGACGGTGGTGTGTGCATGGAATGAGCTGCCAGCGGAAGTGGTGAAGGCTGGTACATTGACAACATTTAAAACACATCTGGATGGGTACATGGATAGGAAAGGTTTAGAGGGATATGGGCCAAATGCTGGAAAATGACACTAGATTAATTTAGAATATCTGGTCGCCATGGACAAGTTGGACCAAAGGGTCTGTTTCCATGCTGTATATCTCTATGACTCTATGACTTATCCTTGTGCACGACAACAGTTTTATATTCACATTGAGCTTTCCTAGTGTTCCTACAGTGTTTTTCAAAGTTTCTGCACTTGAGTGATGGAAGGTTGTGACTTTCATTGGGAACACTTCAGATGGCACTGATGGCTGGGCATGGGCAGTCTTGGGATCTGGCTACTGATTGAATCATCTCAGCATGGGCTATGGCTATCTGGCAAGTCCAGTGATTGGTGGGACAGCAGTCAAGCAGTGGTCCTGAGACAACACTGCAAGTGTCTCTTGTCCTATTGGACCCTACATCTCAACACTCCCAGAGATCTATATGAGAACAGTAGAGAATAATGTGATACATTGGAAGCAGCCTCAATGGTCCCCAAAGCAATCCAGCAAAACTTCTTCTTGATGGTAAACAAACCCAAATTCGCTTTCCTGATTTTTTTTTCTGCACTTTCTGTCATGCCTTCCTATCCTTCCTAAAACCAGAAGTGGGTGCAATACTCAACTTGAGGCCAGATCACTGTTTTCTACAGTGTTTTAACATATCTTCCTTGTTTTGTTTAATATCCATGGCCCTAATAGTAAAGCCTAGGATGTATGCTCTATTAATCACTCTTTCAACCTATCCTTCCACCTTTTATGAATTACAGTCAAGTACACCTAGATTGCTCTGCTCTTTCACCCCCTTTAGAACTGCATGCTTTAGCTTAGATTACAGTTCTGCACTCTCCATCTCAAATTGAATTACTTCACACTTTTTGCATTACATTTGAACAGCATCTTGTCCACTTATTCCACCAGAATGTCTTTGCAATTTTGAATTCACCCTCATGGTTCACAATTTAAATTCTGACCTGTAGACCCAGGAGCAGGTGACCAGCATATGTTTTAGAATGATGCCAATAGCATGGGCTGATGGGCTCAAGTTCCATTCCAACTGAGATAGACTTGAGACCTACACTGTTAACCTGATTCCAAGAGCAGAAGGCAATAGCAAACTACTGCTGACAATAACTTCGAAGACCAGCTCGGGGTGAGGCTTCAGCCTAGTATTATCACTGAACTGTTAATCCCGAGACCCAGATAATGTTCTGGGCACCCAGCAATGAAGCGAGGACCTGACCTCAAGCCAACCACATACAACATACATCAACATCTGGCAATTAATATATATCAGGACGAACAGTGGACCCTAACGCTGATTCCTGCGGAATTGTATCCTAAACCTTCCTCCAGTTTAAGAATACAACTGTTCACCAATATTCTTTGTTTCCTATCATGTAGCCAATATTTTTAGCCATTTTACAACTGTCCCTTTTATTCCAGAGCTCTAGCTTCAGTCACACATCTGTTGTATGCCATTGGCCCCCATACGCTGATCAAGGACAGGAACCTACCCCAAACAGGTTAAAACATATCCACCTCATTTTAGAGATAGCAAGGACTGCCGATGCTGGAGTCAGAGATAACACAGTGTGGAGCTAGAGAAACACAGCAGGCCAGGCAGCATCAGAGGAGCAGGAAAGTTGACCTTTCGGGTTGAGACCCTACTTCAGAAAATCTGAAGAAGGGTCCCGACCCGAAAAGTCAGCTTTCCCGCTCGTCTGGTGCTGCCTGATCTGCTGTGTTCATCCAACTCTACACTGTGTTATTTCCACCTCACTTTATATATTCTCTGCACTGGAGATTCCCGAACAGTAGCCTTTTGTTACAAACCTGTCTAGAAATCCATGAAGCAGAGAGAATAGATGTGGAAACTCTGCTATGTCTTGCAGCAATGCCGTGTTCTGAGATTTAAGTTAGAGCCAGCCACTTGGACAGCTGCTGTGAAAGGGGAAGTACATAAGGAAGTCTAGGCTTAGGGTGTTAGTTACTTAAATGATTAGAGTGCCATGTGGGGTAGGGTGCCTGAGTGCCAGGTAAGAAAGACACCATGTGCATAAATAGGTGAGAAGGGAGCCAGTTAGCTAGGGTGCCAAACTGAAGTGACAAGGTGTAGAGCTGGATGAACACGACAGGCCAAGCAGCATCAGAGGAGCAGGAAGGCAGATGTTTCAGGTCTAGACCCTTCTTCTGAAGAAGGGTCTTGGCCCGAAGCGTCAGCCTTCCTGCTCCTCTGATGCTGCTTGGCCTGTCGTGTTCATCCAGCTCTACACCTTGTCACTTCAGTTTGGCACCCTAGCTAACTGGCTCCCTTCTCACCTATTTATGAACCTATTTGTTATCTCAGATTGTCCAGCATCTGCAGTTTCTACTATCTCGGCCAAACTGAAGTATTGAGGGTAACCTAGGGCTGTCAGTAGGAGTGGAGAAAGTTTTTTTTTTCCTTTATTCATTCACAGGATGAGGGGCGCCAGTGGCTAGGCAGTGTTTATTGCCTATCCCTAATTGCCCAGAGGGCAGTTGAGAGTCAACCACATTGCTGTGGGTCTGGAGTCATATGTAGCCCAGACCAAGTCAGGATGGCAGTTTCCTTCCATAATGGACATTAGCGAACCGGATGGGTTTTTCTGACATCATTAGATTGTTAATTTCAGCTATTTATTGAATTCAAATTCCACCATCTGCTGTGCCAGGATTTGAACCCAGGTCCCCAGAACATTACCTGGGTCTGCTGGATTAATAGTCTAGCAACAATACCAATAGGTCATCGCCTCCCCTCATGTTTTGGTCCTGGGAGTGTCAGGGTAATGAAGCAAGTTGGGATTGGATGTGATTGGTTAGCTGTGTCGGGTCTGGTGTTTGGCAGCTGGGCATGTTGGATCTGGAGGAATTCACTCTAATGTTGTTATTGTAGTGGTTGGGGGAGTAGTGTGAGTGTTGGGTCCAGGGGGTGTTAGGCAGCAGCAAAGTTGGAGTGGTGGCTGTTGGGAGTATACTGGTGATGCCAAGTCTCAGGGAGAGTTGAGTTGGGTTAGTGGTGGCAGGAGGTGTGAGGGAGTCAACCATGTCGGATCCATGGGAGGGGATGGGTCAGGCATGTCAGATGTGGGATTCAGCAGTGTTGGATCTAAGGAGGCGGTCAATCTGCCAGAAGGGGATATATTGGGTTTGGGAGGGGTTTGTGGTCAGTTTGGTGGCTGGAGAGGGAACTGTGGGGGCATCGGATCTAGTAGAGTCAGGTTGGAGTGGGACTGGAATGGGTCACAGTCAGGATGTGGTATTTGGGGAAACAGGAGAGTGTAATGGTCAGGGAAGTTGTATATTTTTAGCCATTTATGGAATATGAGCAATGCTGCTGATTACACAATTTATCTCCTATCTTTGTTGACCTTGAGAAGTTGCTGGTGGTGAAGGATTTACAAGATTTCCTCCCATCGCCCAGTGAAAGAATATCAAAATAGCTTCAGGTCAAGACTGTGTGCAATTTGGAGGGGTATTTGCCTTTGGTGGGTTTCGTGTCACATTTTTTTTTATTCTAGGTGTAGAAAAAAGTTAATGCTGGAAATGTGTGGAATCTGTATCACACAACCAACAAATTAAAATAATGACTACCAACATCTGAAAGGAAACCTACATACTTTAGTTGACAGCAAACTGTCTTTTTTTTGGATTGCGCTCCAGGTTTTGTTTTGTGCTGCTAGCGCATAGACAAACACCCAAATATATTGTTTTGGAAGGTTCTGTTGAAGGATCCTTGATGAGTTGCACAGGGTATCAGTAAATGGTGCATATTCCTGTTCCATTGCACCAACAATGGAATGAGTGAATTCTTAAGATGGTTGATGGGTGCTGATTAAAGAATCATAGAATCCGTACAGTGTGGCAACAGGCCCTTTGGCCCAACAAGCCCACATTGACCCTTGGAACATCCCACCCAGACCCATCCCCCTATGACCCACCTAAGCTACACATCCCTTAACACTACAGGCAAGTTAGCATGGCCAATCCACCTAGCCTGCACATCTTTGGTTTGTGGGAGGAAACCAGAGTACATGGAGGAAACCCACACAGACACAGGGAGAAAGTGCAAACTCCACACAGACAGTCACCCGAGGGTGGGATTGAACCTGGGTCCCTGGTGCTGTGAGGGCAGCAGTGCTAACCACTGAGCCACTGTGCCATAAGTGGACTGCTTCATCCTGGATGTTATGGAGCTTCTTGAGTTTTGAAGGGGCTGTATCCATTCACTCAAACAGAGTATTCCAACTCACTCCTGACTTGCACTTTGTACATGGGAGACAGGCTTTGGTGTGTCAGCATTTATAGTGTATGCCTGTGTGAAAGTTACAGTTTTAAGAATAAATTCTTAAATGAAACTTTCAGGCTTGACTTCTGCACAAACAATATGTTTGGGTGTTTGACTGTTTGCTAGATATGGGCCCACATGGCATGAAACAAAAGCCAAAACAAAATCTGGAATGAAATCCAAAAAAAAGACAGTTGCTCCGTCAACAAGAAAATATATAGGTTTCCTTTCAGCTGTTGTTATTCATTATTTTACTTTGTTGATGTGTGATAAGATTCCGCCATTGCCAACATTAAATAATTTTTTTTGCCCTTTTCCATTCTAAATCGTAAAAACATCTCCAGGAAAAGCCCACCCTGAGTTTTAAATAACACAAATTAAAGTCTGCAAAGCATTCACTTCTTATCTTTGACCATTAAGTTTGCCATCACTCACAGTTCCCTGTGTATTCTGGCATATCTGAGATATGAATTGTCAGTTCACATCTCTGAGACTAACATGATCAGCATCATTGGAATCCAAATGATCATACTGGGCTTAGCGTCCTCAACGTCTCTGTGCTGCTTGACACTGAATCCCTCCCACTGTCTCTTTGCCACAGTTATCCTCTCTGAAACTGCCCTTGTTTGCCTCTATTGCTGTCTACCACAATATAACCAGAACATCGCTACAGTCGGATTGTCGTAATTGTTATAATTTAAACCATCTTAAACATCTTCAGAACTAAACTTTTGTTCTGTATTGTTTTGGCTTTTAATCTCTGAAAAACTAAGGCTGGCTTTCATGAGAGATTTGTGAAAAATTACAAACTTTTAATCGAGCCATCACAAATTGACTTTATATGGATATACACAATATATGACTGGTCCAGTTTGTCGTCAATGATATGGACCCCTTGGGATGTCGGTGTTTGGCAATGGTGATGACATTGAATGCCAACAACAACAAACATTTAAATAGCACCTTTAACACAATTAAAAAGTTCCAAGTTGCTTCACAGGAATACTATAAAGCAAAGTAAAACGAGTGCTGATGGTTAGATCTCCCATGTTGGAGATGCTCATTGCCTTGCACTTGTCTCACAGAAATGTCACTTGCTACTTATCAGCTGGAGCTTGGACGTGGTTCTTTCTGCATGTCATATAGGCTGCTTCAATATTTGAGTAAATGATCCTGAGCATCAGTCACGATCCTCACATCTGACCATATGATGACTGGACAGCCGATGATATCGGTGCTGAAGGTGATTGGGTCTAGGACATGACCCTGCGGAACTCCTGCAGTGATGTCCTGATGCTGAGATAATTGGCTTCCAGCAAACACAACCAAACATTTTTTGTGCTAGGTCTGACTGCAGTCAGTGCAGTGTTTTCCCATCATTCCCATTGACGTCAATTTAATGAGGGCTTATTGATGCCACACTTGGTCAAATGTTAGTCTGAACTAAGGGCAGTCACTCTCACCTCATGGAACCAGCTAGACCTGCCTGAATAAGCAGATTGATGATAGATTCCGTTTAATTTGGGGGTGGCATGGTGGCTCAGTGGATAGCACTGCTGCCTCACAGCACCGCTGCCTCACAGCACCAGGGACCAGGGTTAAATTCCACCCTTGAGCAACTGTTGGTGTCGAGTTTGTTTATTCTCCCTGTGTCTGCATGGGTTTCCTCCAGATACTCCAGTCTCCTCCCACAGTCCAAACGTGTGCAGGTTCGGTGGATTGGCCATGCTAAATTGCCCGTAGTGTTCAAGGATGTGCAAACTATGTGAATTAGCCATGGAAGACGCAGGGTTAAAAGGATAAGTTAGGGGGGTGGTGGGGTCTGGGTGGGATACTTTTCATGGGGTTGATGTGGATTCAATGGGCTGAATGGCCTCCTTCCACACTATAGGGATTCTAAATGTGCAGTAATACATTCTGGGATGGGGAATAGTAATATCCTGCTTTAGGTAAACATGCTAAATGATGTGGATGAACAAAAAGACATCTGGATTCAAGTATATCATTCTCTAAATTTGCAACCTGTGGGTAGAGCCATAAAAAAAGCCCCTGAAAACAGCATTATGAGTTTTCTAATGAGAGCAGGAGAAATTAATGGTCAATTTGTATAAAACATTAATCAAGCCAGTTGGAATACTATATGCTCTGCATTATATAAAGAACATTAAAGTCATGGTGAGTATGTGGAGCAGGAAATTGTAATTATGAAGAATGACTTGGGATTTTGGATTTATTTCCATTTGAACAGGGAAAGCCAAGTTAGGAGGTTTTACAGAGTATTTTTTAGGTATGAAGAGTTTAGAGTCAACGGGGGAGTTTATTTTCTCTGATAGGGGAATGCAGTGTGTTACTGAGCATGGAATGTTTTGCCACAGGGAGTGCTTTAGATAGAGGTCATTGTATTTTTAAGGAAATGTTGGATGAATATTTGAAGTAAGGGAAAGTACAGGGGGTGGGAATAATAGGATTAATTCCGGATTTCTCTATTGTAAACCTCTAGAATGCTATATGATGTCAGCACCTGGAAGGAGTGGGGAAACTAAGAGAAAACATAAACTGAATTATATTATTAAAATTTTGTGTCAATCATATTTTGCTTTGTGTTTTGGTAATCTTTGAGAATTATTCTCAATGTCAAACTGTACTGATACCTCAGTTTGACATTGAAGAGCAGACTGAAAGTGAATAGCTAATGGTAAATCAATTAATGACTGGTTCAGATGATGTTACCAGCTACAGTTTGCTCTACCTTGGCCTAGCACCCTGCAGTTATTTTGGAAGTTTTGAACCTTTATCAACCGTTTTAGCTCATGATGCTTCACTCAAGAAGTCACTAGACTAGATCAGGAGACAGCTGAGCGGCACCAGTGATGACATTAGTCCCACGATAATGTTTCAGATTATACAGCAATTCACTTGAACACAGTGAGCTTGTTTGAAGACATTGTGATGGTGTCAATGATGTTGTTGTTTCAGAATGGATCCATTGACAGGTTATGTGTTGGAGGTGGGAAGGCCACATTCGTTGAAACTAAACTCAAAAGGACATTTTTAAAATTATAACCGGGAAAATGCTGGTGAACACTTAATTGACACTTGGCATTGAGTCCAAACTGAAGTGATAGTTGTATGATTGACTCTCACCTCTGTCGGTAGAGACATTTGCTTTCACAGGTATAAAAGTTTCAAAGGCATTTTCTGACCAGAGATGCGAATGGAGAGCTCCTCAGCATATTGCATGCTACCTTGAGGCACTTTTATATTGATCGTGTGCTAATAACAACAGGAGCTGCTGCTGGTATCGCAAATGATGTAAAGAGATAACCACTGTGCCTCCAACAGCACCTATGATTTGTCTTTTCATTACTGCCAATAGTAAAGTTTAGAGGCCGAGAAAGTGGAGAGCTTGCTATATTGACCTTCGAAGAAAACACCTATTAACTGAAGCGTCAATTTCTGTTGAGATGCCAGACTCGACTAAGATTATTAGCAGCTTCTTGAACATTTGTGACCACAGAAGGGCCAAAGACATCCAGTCAAACATGAAACACACGTTATTTCATTAATACCTCCAAGCAACAGTCATTATGTAATCAATGGTTGATAGTCACATGTAGATTTTCTATTTTTATATTATAAGTTATTTCTGTTAAACTCCTTAACAAAATATTGGACAAAATATGTGACATCGAAGGACAGGAATCAGGTTTATGTTGACATTTGCTAGGCAATTATAATTTGCATTGGACATTGAGCACTTCTGTTATTTGCATCAATTTACTACAAATCAAATAACAAGATTCCATTCGATTCTTAAAACATGTACACCCTTTGGAATTCCTGTGTTTTTTCTAGTGCACTCATATTGATATAGGTATCTACTCACCACAATTAAGAACTTTAGTTTATCACTAAATAATTCTTTACAAGATAACACTTTAAATCCTTTCCACTTGCTAAATATTTCTCACTGCAACTGAGCAAACAATGTGGAGAAAATGAGACGATGAAATTGCTTGACGAGACAGGGTGAAATGCATGTGCGGTTATAACAGCTGATTTTTCATCTGCCAATTTTTACTTCCCATTATCTTGGGGAAAAAAACCTTCAATTTTAAACCAAGTACAAGCAGAGGGGAGACTTGAAACAAATCTCCAAAGAACATTACACAAACAATTGATGCAAAAGCCCAGCAGGTCTGGCAGCAGCCGTGAAGAAAAATCTGGTCATAAATCACACAACACCAGTTTACAGTCCAACAGGTTTATGTGAAACCATAAGCTTTCGGAGCGTAGCCCCCTTGTCAGGTGAATTGAGAAAGAAGCACACAGAACACACAATTTTTAAGTAAAAGGTCGAAGGGACACACCACCGATGACGGTGTATTAAACAAACAAAAGATGCTGTAAAATCTTTAATCACTTAGAAGGTTTTAATTGATTAACATGTATATGAAAATCTCCAAATTTCTTTGAAGTCACTGTCCTGAGACAACTTAAGGTGTTATCAGTGTAAAGAAGAGGTAACATTTTAGGTTAGGCAGTGCATGTTAGGTGTGAGGCCTTGTTAAAAATCTGTGTTTTGGTTTGGAGTCTGACTGGATTTATTTCTAAAGGAGGAATTTAAAAAACACCAAATTGACTGACTATATATAAATTGTTTGTTTTCTGAACTAAATAGAATTTATCTGCAAATACAAATTGATCCCATAGACTGGTATGTGTGTGTGTGTTTTTAAGGGGTGAGAGACTGTGTGTGTGTGCGACTGAGGGGAGAGAGAGTGGGTGCATGTGTGTGTTTGTGTGTGAGGGGGGGCAGTGTATTTGTGTGAATGTTTGTGTGTGAGGAGAAGAGAGTGTGTGTGTACGTGTGTGTGCATGTTTTTGTGTGAGTGGGGAGAGTGTGCATGTGTTTACGTGTGTGTGCGGGTTTGTGCGTGAGGGGGGAGAGTGTGTGTGTGTATGTGTGTGTGCGTGTTTGTGTGTGAAGGGGAGAGTGTGTGTGTATGTGTGTATGCATGAGGGGGGAGAGTGTGCGTGTGTACATGTGTGTGCGTGTTTGTGTGTGAGGAGGAGAGTGTGTGTGTGTATGTGTGTGTATGTGAGAAAGAAAGAGAGAGAGGGAGAGTGTGTGTATGTGTGTGTGTCTTTGATCGAGAGTGCGTGTGTGTGTCTTTGAGAGAGAGTGCGTCTGTGTGTGAGAGAGAGTGCATATTTGTGAGAGAGAGAGTGCGTGTGAGTGTGTGAGAGAGTCTGTGTGAGTGTCTGAGAAGTGTAAGTGTGAGAGTGTGTGAGAGAGAGTGTGTATGTGTGAGAGAGAGTGTGTGTTAGAGAGGGTGTGTGTGTGTATCTGCGTGTGTGAGAAAAAGTGTGTGCGTGAGAGAGAGAAAGTGTGAGTGTGAAAGTGTATGTGAGTGTGTGGGAGAGAGAAAGTGTGTGAGTGAAAGAGTTAGTGTGTGTATGTGAGAGAGAGTTACTGTGAGTGTGTGTGCGAGACAATGTGTGTATATCTTTGAGAGACAGCATGTGTGCATGTGTGTGTGTGCGAGTGTGTGCGCATGTGTGAGAAAGAGTGTGCGTGTACGACAGAGTTAGTGCATGTATGAGTGAAGAGTTAGTCTGTGTGTGTGAGAGAGAGAGTGTGCGTATGTGTATGTGAGTGTGTGTGTGTGAAAGAAAGAAAGCTTTTGTGTGTGCGAGAGAGAGACAGTGTGCATGTGTCTTTGAAAGACAATGAGCGAGTGAGTGAGTGTGCGCGCGAGTGAGTGTGTGTTTGAGAGAGAGTGTGTGTGTGTGCGAGAGAGAATGTGTGTGTGTTTGAGAGAGTGTGAGTGTGTGTGTGTCTGTGTGTGTGAGAGAGAAAGTGTGTGCGTGAGAGAGAAAGTGTGTGTGTGGGAGTGAGACAGTGTGTGTGTGAGTGTAAGAGTTAGTGTGTGGATGTGAGAGTGCGAGAGAGAGTTAGTGTGTGTGTGCACGACAATATGCGTGTGTCTTTGAGAGAGTGTGTGTGCATGAGTGTGTGTGTGAGAGTGTGTGCGCGCGTGTAAGGGAGAATGTGTGTGTGACAGAGAGAGTTTGTGTGTGTGTGTCTGTGTGTGTGTGTTTGTGTGTGTGTGAGAGAGTGTGCGTATGTGTATGTGTATGTGAGTGTGTGTGTGAAAGAGAGAGACAATGTGTGTGTGTCTTTGAAAGACAGTGTGTGAGTGAGTGTGCATGAGTGAGTGTGTGTGGATGACTGCATGTGTGTGTGAGTGAGTGTCTGTGCATGTGTGAGTGAGTGTGTGTGCGTGAGTGAAGGTATGTGCATGAGTGAGTGCGAGTGTGTTTGTGAGTGTGAGTGAGTGTGTGAGAGACAGAGATTGTGAGTGTGTGTCTGAGAGAGAGAGATTGTGAGTGTGTGTGTATGATAGAGAGATTGTCAGTGTGAGAGAGAGAGAATGCGTGTGTGTGCGAGAGAGAGAGTGTGTGTGTTTGAGAGAGAGTGTGTGTGTGTGCGTCTGCGTGTGTGAGAGAGAAAGTGTGTGGGTGAGAGAGAAAGTGTGTGCGTGTGAGAGAGAAAGTGTGTGTGTGAGAGAGAAAGCTTGTGTGTGAAAGTGTATATGTGTGTGTGTGGGAGAGAGAGAGTGTGTGTGTGGGTGTGTGTGAGAGAGAGAGAGTGTGCGTATGTGTACGTGTATGTGAGTGTGTGTGTGAAAGAGAAAGACAGTGTGTGTGTGTCTTTGAAAGACAGTGTGTGAGTGAGTGTGCATGAGTGAGTGTGTGTGTGTGTGTGAGTGACTGTGTGTGCGTGAGTGAATGTATGTGCATGAGTGAGTGTGAGTGTGTTTGTGAGTGTGAGTGAGTGTGTGAGAGAGAGAGATTGTTACTGTGTGTGTGAGGGAGAGAAATTGTAAGTGTGTGTCTGAGAGAGAGATTGTGAGTGTGTGTTATGATAGAGAGATTGTCAGTGTGTGTGAGAGAGACAGTATGTGTATGTGAGAGAGAGAGTATGATTGTGTCTGTATGTGAGAGAAAGTGTGTCGGTATGTGTGTGAGAGATTGTGTGTGTTTGAGAGAGAGATTTTGAATGTGTGTGTGAGAGAGAGTGTTTGTTTGTGTGAGAGACAGTGTCTCTGTGTCTTCGAGAGAAAGTGTGTGTGTGTGTGAGTGTATGATAGAGAGAGAAAGAGAGAGTGTGTCTGTGTGTCTGTGAGAGAGAGAGTGTGCGCGCGCGTGTGTGTGTGTGTGAGAGTGTGTGTGATAGAGAGAGAAAGAGAGAGTGTGTCTGTGTCTGTGTGTGAGAGAAAGTGTGTCGGTAAGTATGATAGAGAGCATGTGAGTGTGTAAGAGAGAGTGTGTGTGCGTGAGAGAGATTGTGAGTGTGTGTGAGAGATTGCGAGTGTGTGTGTGAGAGAGAGGGATTGTGAGTGTGTGTGTGTGAAGGAGAGATTGTGAGTGTATGTGTGTGAGGGAGAGAGATTGTGAGTGTGTGCCTGAGAGAAAGAGGTTGTGAGTGTGTGCGTGAGAGAGAGAGATTGTGAGTGTGTGTGTGTGTGAGAGAGAGATTGTGAATGCGTGTGGGAGAGAGAGAGATTGTGAGTGTGTGTGTGACTGTTTGTGTGAGAGCGATTGTGTGTGTGTGAGAGAGATTGATTGTGTGTTTCTGAGAGAGAGAGAGATTGTGTGTGTCTGTGAGAGAGTGATTGTGTGTGTGTATGTGAGAGAGAGATAGTGTCTGTGTGTAAGACAGAGATTGCGAGTGTGTGTGTGTGTGAGTGTTTGTGTGTGAGAGAGACAGTGTGTCTGTGTCTTTGAGAGAAAGTGTGTGTGTGTGTGAGAGTCTGTGTGTGTGTGTGAGAGAGTCTGTGTGTGTGTGTGAGAGAGAGTGTGTGTGTGTGAGAGAGAGAGAGAATGCATCTGTGTGTGAGAGAGAAAGTGTGTCAGTATGTATGACAGAGAGCGTGTGTGTGTAAGAGAGAGTATGTGTGTGTGAGAGAGAGAACGTGCGTGTGAGAGAGAGTGTTTGTATGTGTGTGATTGTGTGTGTGTGTGAGAGAGAGAGCTGGTGTGTGTGAGTGAGAGAGTTAGCATGTTTGAGAGAGAGTGTGCGTATGTATATGTGAGTGTGTGTGTGTGTGTGAGAGAGAGTGTGTGTGTGTGTGTGAGAGAGAGTGTGTGTTTGTTTGAGAGAGAGTGTGTGTGTGTTTGAGAGAGAGTGTGTGTGTGAGTGAGAAAGTGTGTGTGCGTGTGAGAAAGTGTGTGTGCATGTGAGATCGAGAGTTAGTGCATGTGTGAGAGTGAGAGAGTTAGTGCTTGTGTGATAGTGAGAGAGTTAGTGTGTGTGTGAGAGTTAGTGTGTGTATGAGAGTGAGAGAGTTAGTGACTGTGTATGTGTGAGTGAGCTTGTTTGAGTTAGAGTGTGTGTGAGCGTGAGTGAATGTATGTGCATCAGTGAGTGTGAGTGTGTGTGTAAATGTGTGTGAGTGTGAATGAGTGAATGTATGTGAGTGAATGTGTGTGAGTGTGTGTGTGAGTGAATGTGTGTGTGATTGTGTGTGTGAAAAAGAGAAAGTGTGTGTGTGCAAGAGAAGACAATGTGTCTGTCTTTGAGACACTCTGTGTGTGTGTCTGTGTGTGTGTGAAGAAGAGAAAGTGTGTGTGTCTTTGAGAGAATGTGTGAGTGAGTGTGTGTGTTTGAGTGAGTGTGAATGTGTGTGTGTGACTGAGTGTGTGTCTGAAAGAGAGAAAGTGTGTGCATGTGTGACAGAGAGATAGTGTGTGTGTCTCTGACAGACAGTTTGTGAGAGTGTGTGAGTGAGAGAGAGTATGTGTGAGTGAGAGAGTGTGTGTGAGAGTGTGTGCGTGAGAGAGAGAGTGTGTGAGTGAGAGGGACAGCATGTATGTGTGTGTGAGAGTAAGAGTGTGTGTGTGTGAAAGAGAGAGACTGTGTGTGTGAGAGAGAGAGTGTGTGTTTGTGTGAGAGAGAGTTACGGTGAGTGTGTGCGAGACAGCGTGTGTGTGTCTTTGAGAGACAGTGTGTGTGCACGTGTGAGTGTGTGTGAGTGTATGTGCATGTGTGAGAAAGAGTGTGTGCGTATGACAGAGAGTTAGTGTGTGTGTGAGGGAGAGAGTTAGTGTGTGAGTGATAGTGAGTGAGTTAGTGTGTGTGAGAGTGAGAGAGTTAGTGTGTGTGTAAGAGTGAGAGAGTTAGTGTGTGTGTGAGAGTGAGAGAGTTAGTGAGTGTGGGTGTGGGAGTGAGTTTGTTTGAGTTAGTGAGTGTGTGTGAGCTTGAATGAGTGAATGTGTGTGAGTGAATGTGTGTGAGTGATTGTGTGTGTGTGAGTGATTGTGTGTGAGTGTGTGTGTGTGTGCACGCGCGCGCGCGTGTTTGTGTATGAAAAAGAGAAAGTGTGTGTGTGTGCAAGAGAGAGACAGTGTGTGTGTCTTTTGAGAGAAAGTGTCTGTAAGTGTGTGTGAGTGAGTGTGTGTATGTGAGTATGAGTGAGTTAGTGTGTGTGTGTCTGAAATAGAGAAAGTGTGTGCGTGCGTGACAGAGAGACAGTGTGTGTGTGTCTGAGAGACAGTTTGTGAGTGTGTATGTGTGAGAGTGTGTGTGTGTTTGAGAGAGAGAGTGTGTGTGTGAGAGAGAAAGTGTGTGTGTGAGAATGAGAGAGTTAGTGTGTGTGTGAGAGAGAGTATGCTTATGTTTATGTGAGTATGTGTGTGAAAAAGAGAAAGTGTGTGTGTGCGAGAGAGAGACAGTGTATGTGTGTCTTTGAGAGATAGTGTGGGATTGAGTGTGTGTGAATGAGTGTGTGTGTGTGTGAGTGTGTGTGCAAGTCATTGTGCGTATACGCAAGTGATTGTGTGTGTGTGAGTGTGTGTACTTCAGTGAGTGTGAATGTGAGTGAGTGTGTGTGTGAGTGTGTCTGTGTGTTTGAGTGAGTGTGTTTGTGTTTGAGAATTGGTATGTGTGAGGGAGAGTGTGCGTATGTGTATGTGAGTGTGTGTATGTGTGAAAGAGAGAAAGTGTGTTTGTGCGTCTTTGAGAAACAGTGTGTGAGTGAGTGTGCGTGTGTGTGTTTGAGAGACACAGTGTGTGTGTGAGAGAGAAAGAGTGTGTGCATGTGTATGAGTGTGTGTGTGAGAGAGAGAGAGTTAGTGTGTTTGAGAGAGTGTGTGCATAGGTGTATGAGTGTGCGTGTGTGAGAGTAAGTGAGTTAGTGCATGGGTGAGCGTGAGAGAGTTAGTGTGTGTGTGAGAGTTAGTGTGTGTGTGTGAGAGAGAGTGTACGTATGTTTATGTAAGTGTGTGTGTGTGAAAAAGCGAAAGTGTGTGTGTGCGAGAGAGAGACAGTTTTTGTGTGCCTTTGAGAGACAGTGTGTGAGTGAGTGTGTGAGTGAGTGTGTGTGTGTGTGTGCATGCGTCAGTGAGTGTGAATGTGAGTGAGTGTGTGTGTGTTTGAGAGAGTTAGTGTGTGCAAAGGAGAGTGTGCGTATGTGAGTTTGTGTTTGCGTGAAAGAGAGAAAGTGTGTTTGTGCATCTTTGAGAAAAAGTGTGTGAGTGAGTGAGTGTGTGTGTGTGTGAGAGAGAGAGAAAGAGTGTGTGTCTATGTGTATGAATGTGTGTGTGTGTGAGTGAGTGTGTGTTTGAGAGAGGAAGAGTGTGTGTGCATGTGTATGAGTGTGTGCGTGTGTGAGAGAGAGACTGAGTGTGTTTGAGAGAGTATGTGCATATGTGTATGTGAGTGTGTGTGTGCATGAAAGAGAGAAAGTCTGTGTGTGTGCGTCTTTGAGACACAGTGTGTGAGTGAGTGTGTGTGTTTGAGTGAGAGAGAGTGTGTGAGTGAGTGTGTGTACGTTAGTGAGTGTATATGTTTGAATAAGTCTGTGTGTGTGACTGAATGTGTGTGCATCAGTGAGTGAGTGTGTGTGAGTGAGTGTGTGTGAGTGAGTGTGTGAGTGATTGTGTGTGTGTGATTGTGTGTGTGTGTGAGCAAGTTTGTGTGTGTTTCTGAGAGAGAGTGAGTGTGTGAGAGAGAAATTGTGTGTGCGTGTGAGAGAGTTTGTGTGTTTGAAAGATTGTGCATATGTGTGTGTAAATGTGTGCATATGCATGAAAGAGAGAAAGTGTGTGTGTGTGTGTGATAGAGAGAGAAAGAGACAGTGTGTCGGTGTCTGTGTGTGAGAGAAAATGTGTCGGCATGCGTGACAGAGAGCATGTGAGTGTGTAAGAGAGAGTGTGTGTGTGCGAGAGAGAGATTGTGAGTGTGTGTGTGAGAGATTGTGAGTGTGTGTGTGAGAGAGAGATTGTGAGGGTGTGTGTGAGAGAGAGTGTGTGTGTGCGAGAGAGATATTGTGAGTGTGTGTGTGAGAGATTGAGTGTGTGTGTGACCGTTTGTGTGAGAGCGATTGTGTGTGTGTGAGAGAGATTGATTGTGCGTTTCTGAGAGAGAGAAAGATGTTGTGTCTGTGAGAGAGAGAGATTGTGTGTGCAATTGAGAGAGAAATTGTGAGTGTGTGTATGAGACAGGGAGATTGTGACTGTGTGTGTGTGAGAGAGAGATTGTGTGTGTGTGAGAGACAGAGAGATTGTGAGTGTGTGTGTGTGAGAGAGAGAGATTGTGTGTGTGTGTGAGACAGAGAGATTGTGAGTGTGTGTGTGTGAGAGAGAGAGATTGTGGGTGTGTGTGAAAGAGAGAGATTGCGAGCGTGTGTGCGAGACATATTGTGAGTGTGTGTGCGAGAGGGAGAGATTGTGAATGTGTGTGTGTGAGAGAGAAATTATGAGTGTGTGTGTGCGAGAGAGAGATTGTGAGTGTGTGTGAGAGAGAGAGAGATTGTGAGTGTGTGGGAGAGATTGTGTGTGTATGAGAGAGAGAGGTTGAGTGTGTGTGTGAGAGAGATTGTGAGCGTGTGTGTAAGAGAGAGAGATTGTGACTGTGTGCGTGAAAAAGATTGTATGTGTGTGAGAGAGAGGGAGACTGTGTGTCTGTGAGAGAGAGAGATTGTGAGTGTGTGTGAGAGAGCGATTTTGAGTGCATTTGTGAGAGGGAGAGATTGTGGGCACGCATGTGAGATAGAGAGATTGTGAGTGCGTGTGTGAGAGAGACAATGTGTGTGAGACTTTGTATCTGTGTGTGTGTTAGAGAGAGAGTGTGACTGTGTGAGAGACACTGTGTGTGTGAAAGAGAAATTGTGAGTGTGTGCGAAAGAGAGAGATTGCGAGTGTGTGCGAGACATATTGTGAGTGTGTGTGTGAGAGGGAGAGATTGTGAATGTGGGTGTGCGAGAGAGAAATTGTGAGTGTGTGTTTGAGAGAGAGGGATTGTGAGTGCGTGTGAGAGAGAGAGAGATTGTGAGTGCGTGTGTGAGAGAGAGAGAATGTGAGTGTGTATGTGAAACATAGAGATTGTGATTTTGTGTGTGAGACAGAGCAATTGTGAGTGTGTGTGTGCAAG
>JAHRHZ010000058.1:32884977-32915163 GCA_024137785.1 Ginglymostoma cirratum | reverse complement strand
GAGAGAGAGAGAGAGGGAGAGATTGTGTTGTGTGTGACAGAGAGAGTGAGAGATTGTTTCTGTGTTTGTGTGTGTGTGAGAGAGTGTCAGTGTTTGGCCGTTCCCCTCAATAACAAGTATACCGTTTTGGATACTGTTGCGGGGGACCAGGGGTAAGCCATGGGGTACAGGTCTCTGGCGCAGAGTCTGTCCCTGTTGCTCAGAAGGGAAGAGGGGAGAGGAGGAGAGCATTAGTCATTGGGGACTCCATAGTTAGGGGGACAGATAGATGATTCTGTGGGAACGAGAGAGACTCACGGTTAGTGTGTTGCCTCCCAGGTGCCAGGGTGCATGATGTCTCGGATTGTGTTTTCGGGATCCTTAAGGATGAGGGGGAGCAGCCCCAAGTCGTGGTCCACATAGGCACCAACACATAGGTAGGAAAAGGGATGGGGTTGTAAGGCAGAAATTCAAGGAGCTCGGGTGGAAGCTTAGAGCTAGAACAAGCAGAGTTGTTATCTCTGGTCTGTTACCCGCGCCACGTGCTAGCGAGGCGAGAAATAGGGAGACAGAGCAGTTGAACACGTGGCTACAGGGATGGTGCAGGAGGGAGGGATTCAGATACCTGGATAATTGGGGCTCATTCTGGGGTAGATGGGACCTCTACAAACGGGATGGTCTGCACCTAAACCAGAGGGGTACCAATATCCCGGGGGGGAAATTTGCTAATGCTCTTTGGGAGGGTTTAAACTAATTCGGCAGGGGGGATGGGAACCTGACTTGTAGCTCCAGTGTACAGGAGGTTGAGAGTAGTGAGGTCATGAATAAGGTTTCAAGGTAGCAGAAGTGTACCGGCAGGCAGGAAGGTGGATTGAAGTGTGTCTACTTCAAAGCCAGGAGCATCCGGAATAAGCGGGGTGAACTTGCAGCATGGGTTGGTACCTGGGACTTTGATGTTGTGGCTATTTCGGAGACATGGATAGAGTAGGGACAGGAATGGTTGTTGCAGGTTCCGGGGTTTAGATGTTTCAGTAAGATCAGGGAAGGTGGTAAAAGAGGGGGAGGTGTGGAATTGTTAGTCAAGGACAGTATTACGGTGGTAGAAAGGACGTTTGATGAGGACTTGTTTATTGAGGTAGTATGGGCTGAGGTTAGAAACAGGAAAGGAGAGGTCACCCTGTTGGGAGTTTTCTATAGGCCTCCGAATAGTTCCAGAGATGTAGAGGAAAGGGTAGCAAAGATGATTCTGGATAGGAGCAAAAGGAACAGGGTAGTTATTATGGGGGACTTTAACTTTCCAAATATTGACTGTAGTTCAAGTACTTTAGATGAGTCAGTTTTTGTCCAATGTGTGCAGGAGGGTTTCCTGACACAGTATGTAGATAGGCCAACAAGAGGCGAGGCAATGTTGGATTTGTTACTGGGTAATGAACCAGGCCAGGTGTTAGAATTGGAGGTAGGTGAGCACTTTGGTGATAGTGACCACAATTCGGTTACATTTACTTTAGCGATGGAAAGGGATAGGTATATATTGCAGGGCAAGAGTTATAGCTGGGGGAAAGGCAATTATGAGGCAATCAGGCAAGACATAGGATGCATAGGATGGGGAAGGAAACTGCAGGGGCTGGGCATAATTGAAATGTGGAGCTTGTTCAAGGAACAGCTACTGCGTGCCCTTGATAAATATGGACCTGTCAGGCAGGGAGGAAGTGGTCGAGCGAGGGAACCGTAGTTTACGAAAGAAGTTGAATCTCTTGTCAAGAGGAAGAAAGAGGCTTATGTAAAGATGAGGCGTGAAGGCTCAGTTAGGGCGCTTGAGAGTTACAAGTTAGCCAGGAAGGACCTAAAGAGAGAGCTAAGAAGAGCCAGGAGGGGACATGAGAAGTCTTTGGCAGGTAGGATCAAGGAAAACCTTAAGGCTTTCTATAGGTATGTCAGGAATAAAAGAATGACTAGAGTAAGATTAGGGCCAGTCAAAGACAGTAGTGGGAAGTTGTGCGTGCAGTCTGAAGAGATAGGAGAGGCGCTAAATGAATACTTTTCATCAGTATTCACAAAGGAAAAAGACAATGTTGTCGAGGAGAATACTGAGATACAGGCTATTAGACGAGACGGGATTGAGGTTCATAAGGAGGAGGTGTTAGCAATTCTGGAAAGTGTGAGAATAGATAAGTCCCCTGGGCCGGATGGGATCTATCCTAGGATTCTCTGGGAAGCTAGGGAGGAGATTGCAGAGCCTTTGGCTTTGATCTTTATGTTGTCATTGTCTACAGGAATAGTGCCAGAAGACTGAAGGATAGCAAATGTTGTCCCCTTGTTCAAGGAGGGGAGTAGAGACAACCCTGGTAATTATAGACCAGTGAGCCTTACTTCGGTTGTGGGTAAAGTGTTGGAAAGGATTATAAGAGATAGGATTTATAATCATCTAGAAAGGAATAATTTGATTCGGGATAATCAACACGGTTTTGTGAAGGGTAGGTCGTGCCTCACAAACCTTATTGAATTCTTTGAGAAGGTGACTAAACAGGTGGATGAGGGTAAAGCAGTTGATGTGGTGTATATGGATTTCAGTAAAGCGTTTGATAAGGTTCCCCACAATCGGCTATTGTAGAAAATTTGGAGGCATGGGATTGAGGGTGATTTAGCGGTTTGGATCAGAAATAGGCTAGCTGTAAGGTGGTGGTTGATGGGAAATGTTCATCCTGGAGTCCAGTTACGAGTGGTGTACCGCAAGGATGTGTTTTGGGGCCACTGCTGTTTGTCATTTTTATAAATGACCTGGATTGGCGCGTAGAAGGATGGGTTAGTAAATTTGCGGATGACACTAAAGTCGGTTGAGTTGTGGATAGTGCGGAAGGATGTTGCGGGTTACAGAGGGACATAGATAAGCTGCAGAGCTGGGCTGAGAGGTGGCAAATGGAGTTTAATGCGGAAAAGTGTGAGGGGATTCACTTTGGAAGGGGTAACAGGAATACAGAGTACATGGCTAATGGTAAGATTCTTGGTAGTGTGGACAAGCAGAGAGATCTCGGTGTCCATGTGCATAGATCCCTGAAAGTTGCCACCCAGGTTGAAAGGGTTGTTAAGTAGGCGTACGGTGTGTTAGGTTTTATTGATAGAGGGATAGAGTTTCGGAGCCGTGAGGTCATGTTGCAGCTGTACAAAACTCTGGTGCGGCCGCACTTGGGGTATTGTGTGCAGTTCTGGTCGCCTCATTACAGGAAGGATGTGGAAGCATTGGAAAGGGTGCAGAGGAAATTTACCAGGATGTTGCCTGATCTGGAGGGAAGGTCTTATGAGGAAAGGCTGAGGGACTTGAGGCTGTTTTCGTTGGAGAGAAGAAGATTAAGAGGTGACTTAATAGAAACATACATGATGATCAGAGGATTAGATAGGGTGGACTGTAAGAGCCTTTTTCCTCAGATGGTGACGGCTAGCACGAGGGGACATAGCTTTAAATTGAGGGGTGATAGATATAGGACAGATGTCAGAGGTAGATTCTTTAATCAGAGAGTAGTAAGGGCATGGAATGCCTTGCCTGCAGCAGTTGTAGACTCGCCAACTTTAAGGGCATTTAAATGGTCGTTGGATAAACATATGGATGATAATGGAATAGTGTAGGTTAGATGGGCTTCAGATTGGTTTCACAGGTTGGTGCGATATCAAGGGCTGAAGGGCCTGTACTGCGCTGTAATGTTCTCTGTTCTATGTTCTATGTTTGTGTGTGAGCAAAAGTGTGTCGTTATGTGTGTGAGAGAGAGAGTGTGTATGTGTGAGTACGTGGGTGTGAGAGAGAGAGAGAAATAGTGTGTGTCTGTGAGAGAGAGAGTTTCCGTGCGTGTGTTGTGTGTGTGTGGGAGTGAGCGTGTGTGTGTGGGAGTTAGAGTGAGTGTGTGAGAGTGAGTGTGTGTGTGTGAGAGATAGAGGGAGAGAGTGTGCATGAGAGAGAGGGAGAGAGTGTGCTTGAGAGAGAGGGAGAGAGTATCCTTGAGAGAGGGGGAGAGAGTGTGCGTGAGAGAGGGGGAGAGAGTGTGTGTGTGTGTGAGAGAGAGAGAGAGAGGGAGAGAGAGAGATGGTGTGTGTGAGCGAGAGAGTATGTTTGTATGACAGAGAGAGAAAGTGTGTGTGTGTGTGAGAGAGCAAGAGTGTGTGTTTGTGTGTGGCAGGTAGAGTAAGTGTGTGTGCATGAGAGAGAGTGAGTTTGTGAGACAGGGAGAGATTGTGTGTGCGTCCGAGGGGTTAGATTGTGTGTGCATGTGTGTGCGTGAGGGTGAGAGAGTGTGTGTGAGAAAGAGAGAGTGTGTGCTACATTGGTGGCACTCATTTGCAAATACATTCTCACATTTGTAAATATATGTCCACTTTTCATCACCTTCTTTGTGAGCGAATGTCACTTTAGTTACAACTACCATGAACGAAAAGCATGAGGCTAGCCATTCTTAGCGTTACGTTGTGTTTTGACCTGTTTGAGTGAAAGTTATCCTTTCCATAGCGCCTATAGTAGCATGAAATGAGGGAGTATTGGTTGTTATGAAGTCTCCCATTCATTTGTAATATTGACTTGTGCTAAGCAGCATGGGCTGCATACAAAGATCAAAACATTAAACTGCACTTGGGATTACACAGGGGATACTGGCCTCAGCAACATCAAGTCATTTGAAGTCAATGAAAGATGACTTCCCTCAGCTCAATTCAGTTGAATGAGATCCATTGTGAAGCCATATCTGCATTGTTTTGGCTGACACTGATGTGCTAGAGGATGCTGAAGGTGCTGTTTTAAATGAAGAACGTAGGAGCATAGAATCAAAAGTGGGCCATTCACCTTGTTGAGGCTGCTCCACCATTTCATATGATCATGGCTGATTGAACACTTCAGTGCCTTTTACCCATAATATCCCCATAAGCCTTTACGCCATTGGGAATCAGAAATCTATTAATCTTAACCTCACATACATTCGAAGGTTAATCTTCCACTGTGCTCTGGCTTAGAGAGTTCCAAAAATTCACAACGGTCTGAGCAAAAACCTTTTTCCTCCTCTCAATCCTGTATAGCATCTCCTGCGTCTTTTTACGTTTTGACTCCTGGTTCTATCTCTCCAACCAGGGGAAACATTGTACCGACGTCTGCTCTGTTTATCCCTTCAAGTATCTTGTAGGTTTCGATGAGATCAACTTCTCATTCTTTCAAGCTCCAGAGAATACAGGCCCCGTTTCCCAGTCTCTGGTCTATCTTCCTACTCCCTTTATGGCAACAATATCCTTCCTTCCTGAAGGAAGAAGGCCCAAATATTCTTACTTGGCACAAAACTACAACTCTCATGGATCTCGATCCTCCATCTCATAACCTCAGTGTGCCCTCCCTTTGCTTGGAGCAGAGATTCTGCAGAGAATGTAGAGTTCTCTGACTGGACATTCCTGGCATGAAACCCCAGGCATGACCCGCATGGCAACCTGATATGAGGGGGCCATTCTGTGGTAACAATTTAAATTCTTTTCCACTTGGCAAATGTTCCTCACTGTAACTGGGCAAACAATGTTCAAGAAAACAAGGCAGTGAAATTGGTCAATGAGACAAAGTGAAATGGGTGTGTAATGTATCAACAGCTGATTTTTCATCTGCCAACTTTTATTTTCCATCATCTCGGAAGCAAATTTCAATTTCAAACCATCTGTAAGCAACAGGGGGACTAGAAAACAAATCTCATCCTGTAACAACGCTGCTTTTCTTGGGAGCGAGCATGAAGCAGGAATCCCCTCATTATTACTGCCACACATGCAATCTCCTGCAGTCTGCTTATTTGATTTCGTGCATGTGGTGCCAATGTTGCTGGCTAGGCCAGAAATTTATTGCCCAGAGGGCATTTAAGGGTCAACCACATAACTGTGGATCTGGAGTCCCATGGGTCAAGGCCAGACCAAGTTAGAATGGCAGATTTCCTTTTCTAAAGAATGTTAGAAAAGCAAAGGTCTTGAGGAAGATGTCTGAATCAGGACAGTGATGTGCACTGTTCATGTAGAGCCATCCCACTGGCTTCCTTGTGAGGGATCTCAATGTTCTGACATCTACCTATGGACAGCATATAGCGCCTCCTGCCCCTCTCTTGTCTGCATGGCACTCCATGGGAACTGAGTGACTGTGGCTCACAGGCAGGCTTGTTGCATCATGGGCGCACTACGGCTGGAAGCATTGCATCAGGGGTCAGCTTCATGTTCGCTGGAGCTTGCTGCCAGTTCTGAGCTGATGGACTCATGATCCTCAACCATTTTTGTCACAGTCTTTAGTTCAGAGACAGAGATGCTGACAGCTTCTGTGCCTGGATCCACTGAGAACAGTCTCACTGAGCCTGTAATGGGCAATATGAAAAACAGAGCAGCCTCTCAGTAATGTGCGCATTCAGCAGTTGCAACACAATTACCTTTTAATTAGCACACACACACACACACACACACACACACCCCTCTTCAGCTTCCTTTCCCTCCCTCTATGTCCAGGTGTAGTCCCAGTGTCCACAGCTGAGGTAAAGGGAGCTTGCCCTGTAGTGGTGCCTGTTTGCCTTTATTGCTCAGGCCAGCAACTCCAGGTATATTTGTAGCTAAAGGGATTGCCCACTTACTGGCCAACATTATAGCTAGCAGGAAAGGTATCCACAAACGTTACTCTCCTAGATTTGATCCAGACAGATGTGGGATAGAGCAGAGTATCTATTGTTGTATGTGTGCCTTGCCTTTAAGAGAATTCACATTCAAAGACTCCATGTGTTCTGCCTATATAATTTTGTGATGTTTCCTGTTAATCTGCTTTGGGTTTGCAATCTGCACGCACAGAAATCAACTGGCTTGCTCTGTCATATATGCTTTATGACTTATAATGTGTATTACTGTTTTAAATAAACGAAGCCACAGTGTTACTCAATCTGTGATGAGTGATTGTTTATTTGACCATTATCATTATCATTAAAATTGCATTCATAGGGTACGCTCCTGCCCATTTAAATGACCCCCACATCCAAAATCTCACTGGAGGGCATTCATTTTCATCCATGTCACCAAATGGGATGAATTGCTCACCAGAAAGGGAGAAGTCTGCTCTTGAATCCGGACTTAGATCAATGTTAGAGACTCAGATTTACTGTTAAAATGACATTCCTCCACTTGTCAGCAACAAAACATGGCACTGCTCCAGAAGTAGGAGTGTAGTGAAACCTCTCAACGTATGCTAATGACATATCTCCGAGTGCTCAGCTTCCAGTTCCTTCCCAATCCAATCATGCAGTAACAAATAATGACAGGCAAATCAATTGCTGCACAGTTGCCTGGCTGCTTGGCACAAGCCAACATTGCTCCAATGGTTTAGGCCCGAAACGTCAAGTTTTCCTGCTCCTATGATGCTGCTTGACCTGCTGTGTTCATCCAGCCCCATGCTTGTTATCTCTCATTGCTCCAATGATTTTTGCTTTTGTAAAGTTTTGCAACTTGTTCCTCCTCTCTCCAAATCCCATTGCTTCAGATTCAAGTATCGTTATCTTTGTTTATCATTCCTTGGAAATGGGACAATGCATTACATATCATGTAACCTGAATATTTCTGGGAAACACTTTGAAGCCATCTTCTGGTCTAATGGTTGAAAAATCCTGGGTTATACTGGATGGAGTTGGATTGCAGCTGACATCAGAACGGACCTCACACAATATTTACAGAATAACACTAGCATTACAACCTGGCAGACCATTTATTCTGAAGAGTTAAAGTTTGAGGATACAATATATTGTCTTTCTCTTCTGATTTCTTTAAATTATGTTTGCAAAGAACCTACGATAATTTTGTTGTCAGATTAACAATACAATTATTTTCATTTCTTGAAGATTAAGTAGGTGAACAGAAAATACATTGTTCACATGGTGACTGAGCATGGTAATTATGTTACAGGTTCGACAAAGGTATGTGGTGAGACTTAAGAGCCAGTTAAATGCGGTTGGTAGTATTCCTTTCTATCAGTAATAAGGTTGTAAATTCAAGTACAATCTAAGCATTTGAGTGCAAAATCAAGGCTAACAATTTGATATCAGAGATAAAAAGTACTGCAGATGCTGGAGAATCTGAGATAACAAGGTGTGGGGCTGAATGAACACAGCAGGCCAAGCAGCATCATAGGAGCAGGAAAGCTTGACCCTTCATCTGAAGGGTCTAGGCCCGTAACGTCAAGCCTTCCTGCTCCTATGATGCTGCTTGGCCTGCTGTGTTCATCCAGCCCCACACCTTGTTATCTCTAACAATTTGATATACTGACAAAGAAATGGTACATAATTAGAGGTGCTGTTCTATGGATAAAATACCAAACACAAGATGCCATGTATTTGCTCAGATAGTTGAAGGAGACTTCTAAAGCACTGTTTGATGAGGAGTAGATGAATGTCCAAGCTAACAGTATTCACTCAAATAACATCAGCAAAACAAAATGTCTATTTGTTCATGCATGATGCAGATGTGGGACCTGTCCTACGCTCAGTGACTGCCATGTCAGCCCACTAGGCAGAGTAAGAGGGCTAAGCAGGCTGGGCGGAAATCCCTTGTGGCCATTCCCCTGCTAGACAGATATATTGTCTACCTGTGATACAATTTTCAAAGAACTATGGGTCTGAGCCCTTAAATTTCTCTGTGCTACAACTCTACCCAAGGCCTTACCATTAACAGGGTAAGTTCTGCTCTTGTTTGTTTTACCAAAATGCAATATCTCACATTTACCCAAATTAAACTGCCACTCCCACTCCTCTGCCCGGTGGCCCAGCTGATCAAGATCCCAATGTAATCTTAGACAGCCTTCTTCACTGTTGACTATGCCACCAATTTTACTGTTGTCCACAAACTTATTAACCAGGCCTCCTATATTCTCATCCAAATTGTTAATATAAATGACAAATAAAAGAGGACCCAGTACCAATCCCTGAGGAACACCGCTGGTCACAGGCCCCCTGTCCAAAAAACAACTCTCCACCATCACTCTCTGTCTCCTGCCTTTAAGCCAGTTTTGTATCCAATTGGCAAGCTCTCCCTGAATCCCATATGATCTCACCTTACTAATTAGTATACCATACGAAACCTTGTCAAAGATTTTACTAAAGTCCATGTAGAAAATGTCTATTGCTCTGCCCTCATCAGTTTTTTTGGTTATGTTCTCAAAAAACTCAGTCAAGTTTGTGAGACATGATTTCCCATGCACAAGTCATGCTGACAATCCGTAATGAGTCCTTGCCTCTCTAAATACATGTAAATCCTGTCTCTCTGAATCCCCTCCAACAACTTACCCACAACTGATATCAGAGTCACCGGTCAATAGTTCCCAGGATTCTCCTTACAAGCTTTCTCAAATAAGGGCACAACATTAGCCACCCTCCAGTCCTCTGGCACATCTGAGGAAGGGTCACCGGACCCAAAACATTAACGCTGTTTTTTCCTTCACAGATGCTGCCAGACCTGCTGAGCTTTTCCAGCAACTTTGTTTTTGTTCCTGATTTACAGCATCCGCAGTTCTTTCATTTTTAATCTGGCACATCACCCATGGCTGTAGATGATACAAATATCTCTGCTAGGGCCCTGCAATTTCTTCCCAAATTTTCCACAATGTCCTGGGATATACTTGATCTGGTCCTGGAGATTTGTCCATCTTTGTGTTTTTTAACACCTCCCCTTCTGTAATGTGGACTCTTTTTAAAACATCAATATTTGTTTCCCTGAGTTCTCTACCCTCTATATCGGTCACCTCATAAAAACCTGACATGAAGTATTTGTTTAGTATCTCTCCCATCTCCTGTGGTTCCACACATTGATGACTTTGTTGATCTTTAACGGGCCCTATTCTCTCTCTAGTTGCTCTTTTGCTGTTAAAGTACTTGTAGAATCTCTTTGGATTATGAGGTTGCTGACTAGCTCGCCGAGCTGGCTTGTTCTCATTCAGACATTTCATCAACCATGCTGAGTGACATCGTCAGTGGAGCCTCTGATGAAGCGATGTTATTCTACTCCGCTTGGAATTTATACTGTTCAGTCCGTTATGGTGAGTACTGTCATTTCCGGTTTTGGTCTGTATGGATTTGTATATGGGATCCAATTCTATATGTTTAGTTGATTGCATTACAGGTGGAGAACCATGCCTCTAGGAATTCCCGTGCGTGTCTATGTTTCACTTGGGCTACTATGGTTACCTTGTGCCAGTTAAACTGGTGGCCTTCATTATATGTACAGATATTAAGGAGAGTTCATTCAATCAGGGGATTAGATAGGGTGGACAGTGAGAGTCTTTTTCCTAGGATGATGATGTCGGCTAGTACGAGGGGGCATAGCTGCAAATTGAGGGGTGATAGATTTAAGACAGATGTTTTGCTGCTCGCTGATGTTCGTGAATTCTGATGGCTAGTTTCCTTCCTGTCTGTCCGTTGTAATGTTTGTGGCAGTCGTTGTATGGTATTTTGTAAACTACGTTTGTTCTGCATGTTGTGGGAATGGGGTCTTTAATTCTTGTAAGTGTTTGTCGTAGAGTGGCTGTGGGCTTATGGACCACCATGATTCCTAGTGGTCTTAGGGTCTTGTTGTCAGTTCCAAAATGTTTCTGACGTAGGGAAGTGTGGTAAGTGTGTTAGGTCATACTGTGTTCTCCTGTTGTCGCCTGTTGTGTAGGCATCTGTGGATGAAGTTGCGGGGATATCCATTTAAGGCGAGGTTCTTAGAACATAGAACATAGAACTGTACAGCACAGTGCAGGCCCTTCGGCCTACTATGTTGTGCAAAACTTTTACCCTAATCCTAAGGTCTATCTAACCTCCACCCCTTCCTTATACTAGCATCCATATGACTATCTAATAGCTGCTTAAATGCCCCTAATGAGGCCGACTCCACTACCCTCTCCGGCAATGCATTCCATGCCCCTAACAGTCTCTGAGTAAAGAACCTACCTTTGACGTGTCCCTTATATCTACCTCCACTCACTTTAAAACTATGCCCCCTTGTAGTAGCTACCTCCACCCTAGGAAAAATTCTCTGGCTGTCAAGTCTAACTAAACCTTTGATCATTTTGTACACCTCTATCAAGTCACCTCTCATCCTTCGTCGTTCTAAAGAGAAAAGCCCTAGCTCTCTCAACCTTTCCTTGTAAGACCTTCCCTCCATTCCAGGCAACATCCTCGTAAATCTCCTCTGCACTTTTTCCAACGCTTCCACATCTTTCCTGTAATGAGGCGACCAGAACTGGACACAATACTCCAGATGTGGCCGAATCAGGGTTTTGTATAGCTGGAGCACAACTTCATGGCTCTTGAGCTCAATCCTCCATCAATGAGAGCCAACTCTTGTTTAAGTGTTCTTCTTCTTCCCAGCGTAACTCTGGAGTGTTGCAGTGTGTCCTGGCCCGTTTAAATAGTGTCTTAATGCGGCTTTGTCTGTGGTGGCACAAAAGTCCGGAGCAACTCTACGACAAACACTCACAAGGATTAAAGATCCCATTCCCACAACATGCAGAACTAATGTGGTTTACAAAATGCCATCCAATGGCTGTCACAAACATTACAACATGAGAACAAGCCAGCTCAATGAGCAATTCAACAACCTCGCCCACAACCTGAGCTACAGATCTTTGCCAAAACTTTAGACTCTTTGGATTATCCTTAAGTTTATCTGCCAAAGCAATCTCATATCCCCTCCTTATCCTCATGATTTCCCTGTCTAGAATATCTCCACACCCCTTACAGTCTTGAAGAGATTCACTTGATCCCAGTTGTCTATATCTAATATATGACTCCTCCCTATTCTTGGCCAGAGTCTCAATATCTTTATTCATCCATTGTTCCCCACTCCTACAATCTTACCTTTCACTCTAACAGGAACATACTGTCTCCGAACTCTCATTATCTCATTTTTGAAAACCTCCCAATTGCCAGTCATAGCTTTACTGAGAACGGTCTACTCCAATCAACTTTTGAATGTTTCTGACTCTTACCATTAAAATTTGCCTTACTCCAATTAGGAACTTTAATTTCTATACAAAGCCTATCCTTTTCCATTTCTATCTTAAAACTAATAGAATTATGATGACTGGCCCCAAAGTGCTCCCCCACTGACACCTCAGTCACTTGCCCTGCCTTATTTCCCAAGAGAAGGTCAAGTTTTGCTCTTTCTCTAGAAGGTACATCTATATCTTGATGAAGATAATTTTCTTCAACATATTTAACAAATTCATCACCATTTAAGTCCTTATCACTAAGAAATTTCCAATTTATGTTTGGAAAGTTAAAATCCCCTACTATTACAACCTTATTATTCTTATATCTGAGATCTCCCGGCATATTTGTTCTTCAATTTTCCGTCGACTACTGGGGGGCCTATAGTGCGATTCCAATGAGGCGATCATCCCCTTCTTATTTCTGAGTTCCACCTATAAAGCTTCACTAGACGATCCTTTAAAAACCTCATCTCTAAGTATAGCTGTAATATTTTCCTTAATTTAGACGGCCACTTACCCTCCTTTCTTGCTTCCTTTCTATCCTTCCTCTAGCATCTATACCCCAGAACATTGAGCTGCCAGTCCTGTCCCCCCCCAGTCATGTTTCTGCAATAGCTATGACGTCCCAGTTCTATGTTCCAATACATGCCCTGAATTCATGCACATTACCTGTAAGACCCATTGCATTAAAATAAATGTAGATTCATCCTTCAGAGTTACCTTGTTCTTTGACTTGTTTTTGCCTGCCTTTTCTAATTAACTTGCTTTTTTTAAATTCAGAAATGTCCTCATCTGTCTTTCTATTCTCACTACTATTTAGGATTCCCCCTCTCCCTTCCCCTGACTAGTTTGAAGGATCCCAAAAGGCACTTGCAAATCTCTCCACCAGGATGTTGGTTCCCCCTCCAGTTCAGGTGAAATCCATCCCTTTTGAACACGCCCTTTCTGCTCTAGAAGAGATCCCATTAATCTAAAAATCTGAATCCTTGAGCACTGCACCATCTCCTCAGCCATTATTACTTGGATTTCAGAAGGCTTTCGATAAGGTTCCACATAAGAGATTAGCATGTAAACATAAAGCATATGAGATTGAGTGTTGTGTATTCACGTCGAGAACTAGCTGGTAGAAAGAAACAAACAGCAAGGAAAAACACGTCATTTTCTGAGAAATAGCCAGTGGGCAATGGGGTAGCGCGAGGATCAGAGCTTGGATCCCAGCTGTTCACAACATGTATTAATGATTTAGCCAAGGAAACTAAATGTAAAATCTCCATGATTGCATATAATACAAAGCCAGATATAAGATTAAATTGTGAGGAGGATGCAGAAGTGACCCAGTGTGTTTTGGACAAATTGAGGGAGTGGGCAAATACATGGCAGATGAAGTATAATATGGATAAATGTGAAATTACCTACTTTGGTAACAAAAACAGGAAGGCGGATTATTATCTGAATGACAATAGGCTGGGGAAAGGAGGAGTAATGAATCCTGAATATCCTTGCACACCAATTGCTGAAGGTAAGTATGCAGGTGTGGTGAAGAACAGAAATGGTATGTTGGCCTTCACAATGAGAGGATTTGAGTAGAGGAGCAGGGAGGTCCTTGCTGCACTGGTACAGGGCCTCCAGTATTATGTGCAGTTTTGGTCTCCTTCTCAAAGGAAGGATATTCCAGCTATGGAGGGAGTGCAACAAAGGTTTACCAGACCGATAGAGATAAAAGGTACTGCAGATGCTGGAGAATCCGAGATAACAAGGCGTGGGGCTGGATGAACACAGCAGGCCAAGCAGCATCATAGGAGCAGGAAAACTTGACGTTTCGGGCCTAGACCCTTCATCAGAAATGGGGGAGGGGAAGAGGGTTCTGAAATAAATAGGGAGAGAGGGGGAGGCGGATAGAGGATGGATAGAGGAGAGGATAGGTGGAGAGGAGGCAGACAAGTCGAAGAGGTGGGGATGGAGCCAGTAAAGGTGAGTGGAGGTGGGGGTGTAGGGAGGAGATAGGTCAGTCCAGGGAGGACGGACAGGTCAAGGGGGAGGAATGATGTTAGTAGATAGGAGATGGGGGTGGGGCTTGAGGTGGGAGGAGGGGATAGGTGAGAGGAAAAACAGGTTAGGGAGGTAGAGATGAGCTGGGCTGGTTTTGGGATGCGGTTGGGGAAGGGGAGATTTTGAAGCTTGTGAAATCCACATTGATACCATTGGGCTGCGGGGTTCCCAGGCTGAATATGATTTGCTGTTCCTGCAGCCTTCGGGTGGCATCACTGGATAACGCACCATCCTCCGACACTTCCGCCATCTGCAATCCGACCCCACCACCAAAGACATTTTTCCCTCCCCACCCTTATCTGCCTTCTGGAGGGACCACTCCCTCCGCGACTCCCTTGTCCGCTCCACACTCCCCTCCAGCCCACCACACCCGGCACTTTTCCCTGCAACCGCAGGAAGTGCTACACCTGCCCCCACACCTCCTCCCTCACCCCAATCCCAGGCCCCAAGAAGACTTTCCACATCAGGCAGATGTTCACCTGCACATCTGCCAATGTGGTATACTGCATCTGCTGTACCCGTTGTGGCTTCCTCTACATCGGGGAAACTAAGCGGAGGCTTGGGGACCGCTTTGCAGAACACCTGCACTCAGTTCGCAACAAACAACTGCACCTCCCAGTCGCGAACCATTTCAACTCCCCCTCCCATTCCTCAGACGACATGTCCATCCTGGGCCTCCTGCAATGCCACAGTGATGCCACCCGAAGGCTGCAGGAACAGCAAATCATATTCAGCCTGGGAACCCCGCAGCCCAATGGTATCAATGTGGATTTCACAAGCTTCAAAATCTCCCCTCCCCCAACCGCATCCCAAAACCAGCCGAGTTCATCTCCACCTCCCTAACCAGTTTTTCCTCTCACCTATCCCCTCCTCCCACCTCAAGCCCCACCCCCATCTCCTATCTACTAACATCATTCCTCCCCCTTGACCTGTCCGTCCTCCCTGGACTGACCTATCTCCTCCCTACACCCCCACCTACACTCACCTTTCCTGGCTCCATCCCCGCCTCTTCGACATGTCTGCCTCCTCTCCACCTATCCTCTCCTCTATCCATCCTCTATCCACCTCCCCCTCTCTCCCCATTTATTTCAGAACCCTCTTCCCCTCCCCCATTTCTGATGAAGGGTCTCGGCCCAAACGTCAAGCTTTCCTGCTCCTATGATGCTGCTTGGCCTGCTGTGTTCATCCAGCTCTACACCTTGTTATCCCTCCTCACAATAGTCCATTTCTGCAGTTGCTTTTAGTAACAGCTGCACAATTATGTGTTAATTTTATTTATTTTTCCTTTAAATCATTTTTATCCCGTTCATTCACAACATAACTTGAAAAGCTCCAAACGGAAAGATCGAAAGTATCCTATAATTAACTTCTTGTGTCTTTTTGGGTTAAAATGTGGTAATTCACTGCAGTAACTTCTCATCGAAAATATAATTTTCTCTGTCATGTTTTAGTTAAGAGTTGTTGGCTTGTCTGATTGAAAGTACTCAGGAGAATTGTAGGGAGATCTAATATGAACAAGGAAGAGGTCAGTGCTAAACACCCTGAAGCCAACAAAACATCAGTGGAGGCAAGATGGAATGGTGAAAATCAAACTTTTATTCGGAAAAGACAGACTGGCTGATCAGGACAAAACTACAATAAGGTGAACCTCAGTATGACGGAAAAGAAAGAAAAACCGAGGGGATTTTACAGTTCCAACCCCTCCTAAATTTACAGCCCTTCTTTCAAAAAACTGACTTGTATTAACTATAGTTTCAGAAGTGTCACCAATCTTCGGAAACTTTGATCAATTGCTTTTCTTGACAAGTTTTTTAATTGCATAATTAGTAGTGGCTGATCCAATTCTGTCTTGATTCCGTTATTTGATGTCTTCTCAAAAATGATTTCAAACAGGAATCACTAGATAGTGATTTAGCGAGTTCTTGTGTTGATTTTAATTTTCTCCTTTCGACCTGTTGACACTGAGGCCAATTGTAACACTCCCACAGCTACTCTGACTGAGACGAAGTGTCTCAGTGTGGAACAGAGATTAAACCTAAGGCAGTTTTGATCTGTTTGACACAGTACCACATCATGTTAAACAGTTCTTCCTTTTGAAGTCTAGTTTTTGCAGCTGCTCACATAATTGATCATTTCTGCCATACAATCACTATGAAATATTTTTAGTGTATTTAAATTGGAATGTGTCTGTTGCTGTCTTCCACAATTTGTACCAGACCAGAGCAGCAAACCTGCATGATGAATTATTTTACACACTTTTTCAAAGGACATATATAAATTGAAAGGAAATGTGGTTCAGCGGACATTCCAGTTAGTGAGTTAAATCAATGGATGGTATGGTAAAACTGTATTATATTCCATCACATGATATTGGATGTATATTTGGCCCATTATTCTCCACACCATCAGCTAATGTTCCTAGGTGAGGGAGGAAATGGACAGAAACGTCTTGAGGTAAAGCAAGTGGGACATATATTACAGACATCACCTTAGATTGCCCTTCAGCAATCCATTACTGGCTAACTATAGCATGTCATTAGCAGAGGCCTGGGACTGAAATCTGTCTAAAGCATAAAACAAACAATTATGCATGGTCTGAAAACCTTAAACAGGCATAATTGAAAATAGCGGCATAAAAGAAAGTACTTATTAAATGATCACTTGGCAATAAAAGACACATTTTTCAACTACAAGAATAAAGTTATACTGTAGTAAAGCAGAGACTAAGTGCCGATGATCCTTAACAAGAACGTCTCACCATTACAGAAAGTAGTAAAGCGATACATGGATGTCACTATCCTGTAATTACAAGTGGTATAACCATGAAGTAAGAGGTTGATTGTTTTGTCAACCCATGTAGTTTGAGCTACCACTAACAACAACACTGTTCCAAAGAAGGAACAGGCTGCGTCTAGGGACATAAAATATTTTAGCAACAAGTGGAATTCTGAGCCATGGGGTCACGACTGACCAAGTGATAATAGGGGCACTGCAGCAAGGTCCTACCCCCACTCATTTCATGCTCATCTATTAAGCCAATCTTAACAATAAACTTGGGCAATAATTTAATTCCGCAGTTTTCAAACACTGTTGGGCTGAGTGCAAGCAAATAAAATCTCTCCACTTTTCATGCCCTACTAATATTTCTTAGTGGTATATCTGCAGAAGATACCCTCTCCCACTTTTGCTTTTATTCGATACAAGCTTTCTTCTTTGCTACCTTAAAGTGGGGCATTATCCATGGTTTTCTGGGCAGTAATTATCCCTCATTGAACATCACAAAAATAAGATTACAGGTATATCTGCTATAACACATGTTTCTTTAATGCAAATTGGCTGTAATGCGATTGATGAATGGTCGATAATGTTTGGATAACGCAAACTTTTTACTGCACAGTATAGCGATGTTCTATAGTGATTTCCCTATAATGTGATTTTCTATGCCAATTTTCTGTAGAGCGAGGTCGCACAAGAACGCAACCGTCGTGTTATAGGAAAACAACCTGTATCTGGTCCTTATCACATTTCTGTTTGTGGAAATTTTGCTGTGTTCAAGATTAGCTCCTGCCTTTCAGTACAACAACAGTGGCTGGACTGTGATAAGTGTTCCTTTAGCTGTGAAACACTTTGGTGGTGGAAACAACCTGGTGGTCATGAAAAGTGCTATATAAATGCAGGTCTTTCATTCCTAACTTGCATGATTGTGTATTTTGATGAGGTGCCTTCAAACATGCCCGAGTTTGTACTTTTTTTAGAAATATATTTTATTTAATAAATGAAAGCTGTCAAGGCTGTTTAAGAAGGTTGCTGAGGTCAGATGACCTTTGCAATTTCTCCCTCAAAACATTGTGCAAAGTTCATGCCTGAATAACCATGAGTGGGGCTCTCCTTCTTGAACGGACACATTCAGATGAATACTATCTGCAGAATTTACATTTGCTATTGTTTAGATATTTACCCCAAACACAAATCCAGACTCCATGTCTCTGAGTTGGAACCCTAACAATGCAAACTGGGCAGAAACGAATTCATCCTGAGGAAGTGTGAAGAAGCATGCATTATCTCCATTGTTTAGCAATGACTTTCATCTAAGCCTAACACTGGTATTGGTCATATCACTGACAGTATTGGTCATATAACTATAGCCTGCAAGAACTAGTGTATTTTTAACAGAAACTCAGAAAGACCTTGGCTGTCCACAAAAAAAATAGGAAAACGTCACCAGCAACAGCAAGACTGTGCCATCTTCACCTTAAAACACAAGCAGCTACAAAACTTTTGAAGACTACCAGCCAGATTCCTTTCCCTCAAAAATCAACAGGCTCAGAACTTGACCTTCTGGTAAGGAAGCCACAAGGAACTGACTTCATTACCTGTGGAAAGGCCATCGTTTTGAAACAATCATGCAACAGTCCTGACCTCAGCTCTTTGAACACCGCTAAACTACAACTGAAGAGTGGAGAAGATGCTAAACAAAAAAAAATCCAAAGAACTGCAAATGCTGGAAGTCAGAAATAAAAATAGCAATTGCTGGGAAAACTTGGCAGGTCTGGCAGCATCTGTAGAGAGACAGCAGAGTTAATGTCTTGGGTTCACTGACCCTTCTTCAGAACCGAATGGAGTGGACTCCTTTCTTTATCAGACCCACATCATCATGACTTTCCAAGATGAACCAACTGGGAAAGGTGAACCAACCTTTTGTTTGCCATTTGTAAAACTGCTCTATTTTCTTTCATGGATTTTTATTGGGTGTTTGTGTCTGTGAGCGGCATAACAATTAGACTTCTGGTAGGATTATGTGAATAACTAATCTCCTTTACATAAACTCACAAAATATTTGCTGCTGGCTCTTTAAAGTGACAACCCATAAAAGAGGACTGAGAATCACACACCTTTTCAAAATACCCACCGACTCCAAACATTAAGGGAAATATTTGAGGTTTCAGGTCGATTTTCTCCCTTATCTATAACAATGGATGTTCAGAAGACACTTGATAAGGTGTCACATTAATAGGCTTGTGAACAAGGCGGAAGCTGATGGAATATAGGGCACTGAAGCGGCATGGTTACAGAGTTGGCTGACTGACAGGAAACAAAGTATCATGATGTTTTTATTTGGGACTTCAGCTGTGTGAATGGGTTGGAAAATCTGGTGTTGCTCATCTTAGAGAACAGAAAGTTTAGAAGAGATTTTTCAAAACCACAAGGGATCTAGATAAAGTAGATAGAGAGAAACTGTTGCCTGTGGATGGATTAAGAATCAGCAAATGTAAATTTAAGGTGATATGCAAAAGGTCCAAAGACAATCGAAGAAAAATCTTCTTTCAACAGTGATTACTTTGGATCTAGAATGTGCTTCCTGAGAGTGTATTGGAGGCAGATACAATCATTATATTTCAAAAGGAACTGGATAGGCATCTGAAGTGAACAAAACCTAGCAGGCCACAGGGAAAGTGCATGGTATTGTGGCAGTGTATTCAGATAGATAGAAAAGTGATTAGCAGACAGGAAACAAAGAGTAGGAATAAAAGGGTCTTTTTCTGAATGGCAGGCAGTGACTAGTGGGGTACCGCAGGGATCAGTACCAGGACAACAGTTATTCACCATATATATTAATGATTTAGATGAGGGAACTAAATGGACTATCTCAAAATTTGCAGATGACACAAAGCTGGGTGGAAGGATGAGCTGTGATGCGGATACAGAGATATTGCAATGTGATTTGGACAGGCTAAGTGAGTGGGCAAATAAATGGCAGATGCAGTTTAATGTGGATAAATGTGAGGTTATCCACTTTGGTAGCACAAATAGGAAGGCAAATTATAATTTGAATGGCTATGAATTGAGGTGGGGGGGCGTATGGTAGATGTTCAATGAGACCTGGGTGTCCTAGTTCACCAGTCACTGAAAGTAAACACGCAGTTACAGCAGCCAATAAAGAAGGCAAACTCTATGTTAGCCTTCATAGCAAGAGGATTCGAGTACAAGAACAAAGATGTCTTGCTGCAACTATACAGCGTATTGGTAATGCCATACCTGGAATATTCTGTACAGTTTTGGTCTCTTTATCTGAGGAAGGATGTTCTTGCTATCGACGGATTACAGCAAAGATTTATCAAATTGATTCAAAAACAGAAATTGCTGGAACATCTCAGCAGGTCTGGCGGCATTTCTGCAGAGGAATCGGAGTTAACGTTTGGGGCCAGTAACCCTTCTTCAGAACTGATAGTAGCTGGGAAAAGGTTGTGTTTTATGGAGGAGATAGGGTGGGTGGAAGGGGTAAGGAATAAATGATAGGTGGAGATAGAGCCCAAGGAGACAGAAGAAGAGTCAGATGGACAAAGAAGTGGATAACAATCAGCCTAGCAGAATGAATAGCTGCTAATGGGGATTATGAGTGGCTGAAATGTAGACTGTGTCTCCAGCATCGGCAGGTCTTACTATCTCTTAGTGTGTAATAGCTGACCATCTGATATCAAGGCCTGGTTTGTAGGGGTGGGGGTAAGGGCATGGGAGAAGGTGTCTCAAGAGCCTAAAGTTTTTGAAGTTGATTGTGAGTCAAGAAGGGTGTGGAGTTCCCAAGTGAAAAATGAGGTGCTGTTCTTTCAGCTTGCACTGAGCTTTGCTGGAACACTTCAGCAAGCCCGAGGCAGCAATGTCAGCCAGGGAACAGGGTGGTGTATTGAAGTGGCATACGGCTGGAAGCTCAGGGTCCTTTTTTTGGTGGACAAGAATGTAAGTGTTCTGTGAAGCGGTCACCCAGTCTTCACTTCGTTTCCCCAATGTAGAGGAGACCACATTGTGAGGAGTGAATGCAGTAGACTAGATTGTGTGAAGCGCAGGTAAAGCGCTGCTTCACCTGGAAGATGTGTTTGGGCCCTTGGATACTGAGGAGGGAGGAAGTAAACAGGCAGGTGTTACACCTTCTGTGGTTACAGGAGAACATAAGAACCAGGAGCAGGAGTAGGTCATCTGGCCCTTCCAGCCTGCTCTGACATTCAATAAGATAATGGCTGATCTTCTTATGGCCTCAGTTCCACTTACCCATCCTCTCACCATAACCCTCAATTCTAAGGTTTTGGAGTAGATTTGTAGCTTGGGTTGTGGGTGTTAAGGTTGTTTGGCTCACCGAGTTGGTTTGTTGTTCTGCAGATGTTCCATTACCCTGCTGGGTAACACCATCAGTGCAGCCTCCGATGAAACACTGTTGTGTTTTCCTGCCTGTTGTTTAGACTGTGGTGTCTGTTGAGCTGGACTACCTCACTTCCAGTTTTCCTTCGCAATGGAGTGTATACAGGGTCGAGCTCTATGTGTTTGTTGATGGCTTTCTTAGTGGAGTACCAGGCTTCTAGAAATTCCCGTGCTTGTCCCAGGATCTTGGAGTTGTCCCAGTCAAATTTCTGGTTCTCCTTATCCATGTGGATTGAGATGAGTGAGTATTCATCATGTCTTTTTGTAGCCAGTTGGTGTTCGTGTACCCTTGTTGTTAATTTCCTTCCTGTTTGTCTGATATAGTGTTTGTCACAGTCTCTGCAGAGGATCTTGTAGATGATATTGGTCCTGTCCATAGTGGGTAGTGGGTCTTTGGGTCGGGTGAGCAGTTATTGTAGGGTTGATGTGGGTTTGTGTGCTACTCTGATGCTCAGTGATCGTAGCAGTCTCGTGGTCAGTTCAGATGTGTTCCACTAATAAACAACACCCTCACCGGAATCAGACCAAACACCGACCAAGTACTGAATTTCTACAGCAACCACCCTGACACACACAGACGAAGTTGTGTGAGAACATTATTCAAATGGGCAACAATGCACCACAGCAGCACAGAGCTACACCGAGAAGAAGAAGAGTACCTCTTCCAGGTGTTCAAGGACAATAGATAGTCGAAACACTGGGTCAGAAGATGCCTATTACACAAATAACACCAGGAAGATACTGCACGCCCCAACACATGCATCACGCTACCTTACATCAGGAACGCACCTGAACTGACGACAAGACTCCTACGACCACTGGGCATCAGAGTAGCACACAAACCTACATCAACCCTACACCTACTGCTCACCCGAACCAAAGATCTACTCCCCACTATGGACAGGACCAATGTCATATACAAGATTCTCTGCAGAGACTGTGAGAAACACTACATCAGACAAACAGGAAGGAAACTAACAACGAGAGTACATGAACACCAACTGGCTACAAAAAGGCACGACCAACACTCACTCATCTCTATCCACATGGATAAGGAGAACCACCACTTCGACTGGGACAACACCAGGATCCTGGGACAAGCAAAGCAGAGACAAGCACGGGAATTCCTAGAAGCCTGGTACTCCATGAAGAAAGCCATCAACAAACACAAAGCTCGTATACACTCCATTGCAAAGGAAAACCGGAAGTGAGGTAATCCAGCTCAACAGACACCAAAGTTTAAATAACAGGTGGGAAAACACACCGGCATTTCATCGGAGGCTGCACTGATGACGTCTGCGGAACAACAAACCAGCTCAGCGAGTCAACCAACCACAATAACCCTCAATTCCTTCACTATTCAAAAAATTTTCTATCTTAACTTTAAAAAAATTCAATGAGGAAGCCTCAACTGCTTCACTGGGCAAGGAATTCCACAGATTCACAACCCTATGGGTAAAGAAGTTCTTCCTCAATTCAGTCCTGAATCTGGTCCCCCTTATTTTGAGGCTATGCCCTCTTGTTCTAGTTTCACCCAACAGTAGAAACAACCTCCCTGCTTCTATCTTATCTATTCCCTTCATAATTTTATATGTTTCTATAAAATCCCCCCTCATTCTTCTAAATTCCAATGTATATAATCCCAGTCAATTCAATCTCTCCTCATCAGCCAACCCTCTCAACTCCGGAATCAACCTAGTGAATGTCCTCTGCACCCTCCAGTGCCTGTACATCCTTTCCCAAGTAAGGAGAACAAAACTGCACGCAGTACTCCAGGTATGGTCTTGCCATCACCCTATAAAGCTGTAACATAACCTCCTTGCTTTTAGACTCAATCACTCTAGCAATGAAGGTGCCATGGGGCTGTGGCGGAGGGCAGAGGTTGTGGCAGTGTTGGGAATGAAGGAGGAGTGGACCAGGGTGTCCTGGAGGGAACGGTCCTTGTGAAGGGGTGACAAGGGAGGGGAAGGGAATATGTACCTGGTGGTGGCATCTCACTGTAGGTGGCGGAAATGGTGGCTAATGATCCCCTGAATGTGGATGCTGGTGGGATAGTAGGTAAGGACGTGGTGGACCCTATCGCTGTTGTGGGGGGGAAGGGGGGGTGGTGAGGGCTGAAGTGTGGGAGATGGGTCAGGCCCAGCTGAGTGTCCTGTCAACTACGGTGCTGGGAAATCCTTGATTGAGGATGAAGATGGACATTTCAGAGGCCCCTTCGTCGAAGTCGGCACTGAAGCTACAGAGACAGAGGAACTGGGAGAATGGAATAGAGTCTTTACAGGAAGCAGAGTGTGAGGATGTATAGTCAAGGTAACTGTGGAGTTGGTGGGTTTGTAGTAGATGTCGGTGGCCAGCCTATCCCCAGAAATGTAAACAGAGATGTCAAGGAAAGGAAGGGAAGAGTCAGAGATGGACCAGGTGAAGGTGAGAGTGGGGTAGAAATTGGGAATGAAATTGACAAACTTTTCCAATTCTGGATGAGAGTGGGAAGTAGCACCGGTGAGATTATCGATATATCGGAGAAAGAGTTGTGGGTGAGGGTCGGAATAGAACTGGAACAAGGAATGTTCCATGGATCCCACGAAGAGACAGGCATAACTGCGGCCCATGCAGGAACCCATGGCCACCCCGCTGACCTGAAGAAAGTGAGAGGAGTTAAAAGAAAAATAATTCAGGGTGAGGAGGAGCTCGGCCAGGTGGAAGAGGGTGGTGATAGGTGGGGACGGTTCAGGCCTTTTTTTCCAGGAAGAAGCAGACAGCCTTCAAATCATTCTGATGAGGGATGGGCTTGTAAAAGGGATTCCATGGTAAAGAGGAGGCACCCGGAGCCCACAAACTGGAAAATCTTAAATTGATATAAAACATCAAGAGAAATTGCTGATGTAAGTGAAAAGAACTGGACCAGGAAAGAAGGGACCAAGCCAAAGTAGGAAGAGACGGGACGTGGAATGCATTGCCGGAGAGGGTAGTGGAGTTGGCCACATTAGGGGCATTTAAGCAGCTATTAGATAGGCATACGGATGATAGTATAAGATAGGGGTGGAGGTTAGATAGACCTTAGGTTTGGGATAAAAGTTTGGCACAACATCGTGGGCCGAAGGGCCTGTACCTTGCTATACTGTTCTATGCTCTATGTTCTACGTTCTGTGGTGCAGGAGCAGGCAAAAACAATAGGTCTGCTTGGACAGTCCTGTTTGTGTTTTTTGGGAAGGAGGTAAAAGCTTCTGTTTTTGTTTCTGATTGATTTCTGAGATGGCAGGACTGAGGTATAAGGAGAGATTGAATTGGTTGGGATTTTGTTCACTGAACTTTGGTAAATGAGGGGGGAGATAGTCAGAAGCCTACACAATTCTAATAGGACTACATAGGTTAAATTCAGAAAGGATGTTCCCGATGTTGGCAGAGTCCAGAACCAGGGGTCATAGTTGAAGGGTATGGGATAGACCTTTTAGCACTGAGATAAAAACAAATCCTTCACCCAGACAGTGGGCAGCAGGTGGAATTCACTGCCACAGAAAGTGGCTGAGGCCAAAACATTATGAGTTTTCAAGGAGGAGGTAGATTGCTCTTGTGGCTAAATGGATCAAGGATTTGGAGGGGAGGGTGGGATTAGGGTACTGAGCTCGATGAGCAGACATGATCATATTGAATGGTGGAGCAGGCTGTAGGGTCAATGACCTATTCGTGCCGCTATTTTCTATGTTTCTGTGTGGTGGGGTCTGAGGGTATATGGATAATAAGACTTGATAAATTGTGAGAGAGAGCAGGACATGATAAGCCATGTAGTCTCCTTCTGTGTTGTAAGCATTCTGTGATTTCTTTTCTCTCTTTCCCTACCTTGCTTCACTTTTAATTTGCTCATTCTATTGTCCTTTTTTTTCTCCCCAATTCCCAACCTTCCAATCAAATTCTCTCTTTCCCATTTCAGTCCTGTCTCTCCTGTTCCACTTGTTACGAATTCACTTCCCTTTGTCTGTTGCCAAATTGGGAGCAGCATAAGAAGGATGGAAGACACGGAGGGCTGACCTTGAGGGAAAGTGGGAGACTACAAAAAATGTGGGAAGAAATCTCAAAAATGAAAACCACAGGAAAAGGAGACTTAAATAAACGCATGTGTAGGAGGTGGGGGTTGGTGGGGTTTGGGGGGGGCGGGGTGCAAGCTCGCACTTGCTAAATGTTCATCAAGATTGTTCCAAGCTTCCAGAGCAGTTGTTGCATCAATGATCCATAGTCCAAGGACAGCAGGTGAGTGTGTTAATGATTAGCTACAGAAAAACAATGCACTGGTACTGTCGGTGCTCCGGATGTGCCTTTACCTTGAGGGTATATGGCCTGGCATCCAGTCTGACCTGACCTGGAGATGTGTCTGAATTGCTTGCCTAAAAATAAATTTTAAATTTGTCTTTGAACTTCAGCTGATTAGCTGTGAGCTCCTTAAAACTGCAGAAAAAAATTACAATCGGTGGTTCAAAGTTCTTTTGGAAAAGCCATATCTTTAATGCGAGTTCTTTACTCAATTTGCCGTTTGCGTTTTTTTTAACAGAAACGGAAAGTTGCTGGAAAAGCTCAGCAGGTCTGGCAGCATCTGTGGAGAGAAATCAGAATTAACATGTCGGGTCATGTGACCCTTCCTCACAGAACACAATTCTGAGGGAGGGTCACTCGACCAGAAATTTCTGTTTTACAGTACCCGTAGTTCTTTTTGCTTTTTTTTCTAACTGGACTAGTTGGCAGCAGATCTAATATTACAAGCAATGATACATAATACAACTGTTAAATACATAATATTAGGACTGAAATTGTAGTTCTGTCTTGCACTATCTTTCCTTATAGAACTGGACACTCACCATGTCACATAGACCAGCATTTCTCACTAATCAAAAAAATTAAGCATTCTTAAAATCAATTACACATTACAAAGATATTCATAAAGATGGTACAAAGTCCCTTCCTGTACTGCCACTGGATCAAAGGTCATTACAGCATTATAAAATGAAATGTAGTACTTTCAGTTTAATTTTATGTAAGATGAACAGATAAAACATACCAGAGGCATAATTCACGTGACCACTGAAAGTTCTCTGGTGACAAGCAAAATCATTTATAGTAATCAAAAAGGTTTCATTAATATTCCGTATTTCCCAAGGCGGCTGATATTACATGGCAGATGTGAAACACGCATGCGGTTTTCAACTTGCTTTTTACTAATTTGAAATAAAACCTGACATATTACTTGGGATGGGGGAATGCTATTGTTAGAACAGAGGAGAATTAGGGGCATATTTCAAGAGAGATCTTTAAAATATCGAGGCACAGGATGGAATAAATAGAAACAGTGCTTCCAGTGGATGAATGACTCAAGCACAACGGATAAGATTAAATGTGAGAGATGGAAGGTAGAAAGCTGAAGCTCTGGAAAACACTCCTGGAGTTAATAGTTGAAGCAAAGACCATGCTGACATTTAAGAGTGGTAAAATCTCCATCATCTTACCAGATCACGGCTGCTTTCTTACTAGTGGGAGGGAGACACGCACAACAAAGGTGGTTTAACCTGAGGGTACACCATGGAGGGGAGAGGTTAAAAAGGATGGTCCTTCATAATAATCTCAACCAGTGCAGGAACTGAACCCATGTGTTGGTATCACTCTGCACCACCAACCAGCCGCACAGTCACCTGAGCACACTGACCCACTTTTATTTAGATTATAAGGCCATAAAATATAGGAGCAGAGTTTGGCCAATCAGCCCATCGAGTCTGCTCTGCCATTCAATCATGGCTGATATATTTCTCAACCCCATACTCCTGCCCTCTCCCCATAACTCTTGAACCCTTTACAAATCAAGAACCTATCTAGCTGTGTCTTAAATGCACTCAATGACAGCTTCAACGCCCTCTGTGGTAATGAGTTCCACAGATTTGCTACCCTCTGGCTGAAGAAATTCGTCCTCATCTCAATTCTAAAAGGTTGCTCATTCATTCTAAGGCTGTTCCATCAGGTCCTGGTCTCTCCCACTAAAGGTGACATTTTCTCCATGCCCATTCCACCAAGGCCTCTCCGTATTCAGTAAGTTCCAGTAAGATATCCCCCTCCTCCTTCTAAACTCCATTGATTACAGATCTAAAGTTCTCAACCGCTCTTCATATGACAAACCTTTCATTCCCTTGATCATTCTTATACGCTTCCTCCGTACTCCCTCCAACAACAGCACATCCTTCCTTAGATATGGGGCCCAAAACTACTCACAATATTCCCAGAGATAGTAGGAACTGCAGATGCTGGAGAATGTGAGAAAACAAGGTGTGGAGCCCGAGGAACACAGCAGGCCAAGCAGCATGGGAGGAGCAGGAAAGCTGACGTTTCGGGTCTGGTTTTCTGACATAAGGTTTTCTGAAGAAGGGTCCAGACCCGAAACGTCAGCTTTCCTGCTCCTCCCATGCTGCTTGGCCTGCTGTGTTCCTCCAGCTCCACACCTTGTTATCTCACGATATTCCCAATGTGGTTTGACCAAAGCCATATACCAACTTTAATGGTATATTCTAGACCCCCTTGAGCTGTGTAGCCGTCTACACTTTAACAGTAGGTTAGGTCTGGGGTTGAAGACAAGGAAATGAAAGGACTTGGAAGTAGGATGGGGGGCTGGTGTGGAGGATTGCTTAATTTCAAGTTGCTCAACCCTGCCCAAGGACTCATTTGATCGACTTGTCACTCAGGCTGCTTCAGCAGCTGGGGAATTAAATTTGCAGGGATGCTGTTGATTTGCGTGATGAAGGGGAGGTTGGCATTGTTAGGCATGGCTTCTTCCTAAAACCTTTAAGTGAAGCCCAAGGACAGGGGAATGAGGAGAGGGGAACATTTCACCTCCTCCAACTCCTGGCTTCCTCATGGCTCGCGTGTGGGGCGCCACCTTCGGGCAGATGCAAGCATTCCTGAGCGAAAGAAAAGTTTTCTCTCTAGTTGCCCAGCAGTTTGGGAAGTTGAGAGAGCACACGAGAGAGTGTTTTAGCCCCTGAAGTGACAATGCTGAGCAGTACCCGCCTAGCTCCGCCTGTGCAAATAAGAGGCAGCAGCCGAGCGCAGCGTGTGATGGGCGATCGCATCGCGGGGAGGGCCCGGAGGAGATGCTTTTGCAAACCTTCCCTCTCCCATCACGATCACCTCAGCTCAATCAGCGCAACCTTTCCTGGGGGTGGGTGCGTGGGGGAGAAGGTGGCCAGCATGGCGGCTTGTGGAGTTCGCTTTCGATCCGGTGATTGCACTATCCCAGATGTAAGAGTGTGAGGAGCTGGCGTTTCTCTCTCTGCCCGGGACTGGACAGAAACCTCCCAACACACACACACACACACAAAGCCAGGCGCAACAGTCCGACACACACACACACTCACACACACACAGAGTAACTCTGTGGATGGAAGGCACGATGCAGCCTCACGCCGGGCTGCTCTGGGTTCTTGTGAGCTTGGCTGTACAGAGCGTCACCTCCAAAGGCAATAACCTCCGGGACACCGCACAATGCGAGCTTCCCAAGTCGGTGAGTCAGCTTGTGAATGTTTTCCTGTCACTTGTTGCAGCCTGTACCCTCCTGTAACCTCTTCCCTCCCCCGTGCCCTCTCCCTCCACTGTACCCTCTCCCTCCCACTGTGCCCTCTCCCTCCCCTGCACCCTCTTCCCTTCCCTGTACCCTTTCCCTCCCCTGCACCCTGTTCCCTTCCCTGTACCCTATCCCTCCCCTGTAACTTCTCCCTTCTCTGAACCCTCTCCCTCCCCTGTGCCCTCCATTCCCTGTACCCTCTCCCTCCCCCTGTGCCCTCTCCCTCCCCTCTGCCTCTCCCTCCTCCTGTGCCCTCTCCCTCCCCTCTGCCTCTCCCTCCCCTTGTGCCTTCTCCCTCCTCTGTGCCCTCTCCCTCCCCCTGTACCCTCTCCCTCCCCTGTGCCCTCTCTCTGTGCCCTCTCCCTCTTGCATTGACATTCTGAGACTGAAGTTTTTTGGGGGAAATACTGAAACACATCATCCCCACATCAACCCTGGGTGCAGAAAAAAAATGGGACCAAGTCAGCCCGCTGCTGTCTCTGTCCTGTGTCCCACCTTGCTGTGTCAGTGCTGTTTTTGGGACTGTGTAAATTCTGGAGCTGGGTCCTGTATTCTCTCTTTTCCAGTGTGTACCTCAGCAGCTTACTGTTAACACTTCGATTTTCCTTCAGAACAGTTCCCAGCTCTTCTTTTTGAACTTTGTTTTCGTCGCTTCGCTCACACGTGAGTTGATATTAAATGCTGTTGTGTTTTTTTTGTCTCTCTCCCTCTCCCCGGAACACGGCAGCAAAGAGAAATGAACTCGTTCCTGTGGTCGATCCGGAGAGAGCCCCCGGCGTATTTATTTGGGACCATTCACGTCCCTTACACCAGGGTGTGGGACTTTGTGGCGGATAACTGCAAGCGAGCTTTCCAGCACAGCAACAGCGTGTACTTCGAGCTCGACCTGACCGACCCGTATACCATCTCAGCCCTGACCAGTTGTCAGATGCTGCCACACGGGGAGAACCTGCAGGATGTGCTGCCCAGGGACCTGTACCGCAGGCTCAAGCGGCACCTGGACTATGTGAAGCTGATGATGCCCCTGTGGATGACTCCCGACCAGAGGGGCAAGGGGCTGTACGCGGATTACCTGTTCAATGCCATCGCCGGGAACTGGGAGAGGAAGAGACCCGTCTGGGTGATGCTGATGGTCAACTCGCTGACCGAGGCCGATATCAGGTCCCGGGGGGTCCCCGTCCTCGATCTCTACCTCGCGCAGGAAGCCGAGAGGATGAAGAAAAGGACCGGGGCGGTAGAGCGGGTCGAAGAGCAATGCCACCCTCTCAATGGGCTCAATTTCTCCCAGGTATGTGCGGGCAGGAGGAGCACCCAGCTAAAGGGGCACCCAGATAAAGGGAGCACGCAGGTAAAGGGGGCAACCAGATAAAGGGGCACTCAGATAATA
>JAHRHZ010000058.1:32852195-32884967 GCA_024137785.1 Ginglymostoma cirratum | reverse complement strand
AAAGGGGCACTCAGATAAAAGGGGCACTCAGATAAAGGGGGCACTCTGCTAAAAGGGGCACCCAGCTAAATGAGGTGCACAGCTAAAGGGGGCACACAGTGCTCTGCTAAAGGCTTCTGGGAAACACTACATGTGTTCACCAACAACTGTAACAGTTCCTGAAGGGGTTCAAGTCAGAGCTGCGCCTGGTCTGTGATCAGACTGTGCTGTCTCTGATCAGACTGTGCTGTCTGTGATCACTCTGTACTGTCTGTGGTCAGTCTGTACTGTCTGTGCTGTCTGTAATCACACTGCTGTTTGTGATCACATTGTACTGTCTGTGATCACACTATGCTGTTTGTGATCACATTGTACTGTCTGTGATCACGCTGTACTGTGTGTGATCACACTGTGCTGTCTGTGATCAGACTGTGCTGTCTGATCAGACTGTACTGTCTGTGATACACTGTACTGTCTGTGATTACACTGTGCTGTCTGTTGTCACACTGTGCTGCACCATTGGAGGTGGCATGTGTGTGGAACGCTATCGAGTACTGACTCATGAGAAGGTGCGAAAACAGAAAGTTTTCAGGAATTATTCCCGTTGTTAAATTTGAGGTTGCTGGGGGCTTCTTTTGGGCTTGTGTTTGAATCTTGAAATCTGGCTGGTGTGGTTCCTTATTCCCTGTCTCAGTGTCACATCAATACTCTCCGCCAGCTCTGGATGCTTTTTAAGTTGGGTGTCAAAGATTGAGGCTGTGGTTTTTAGATTGTTCACCGCCAACACGTTGTCAGTTTGGAGTCAACAGTGACCATTCTTCCCTAAGCCATCTATCATAAAGCATTTTATCTACTCTTTGAGATGGAATCTGACTGCTTTCTGTTCTCCTTTATCAAATAGTGAAGGAATTTATCAATAGGACGCACTAATCATTTCCATTTCAAGTTTGTAAAAAGAGTAAATAAAACAGAAGTCTCTCGGCATTAAACTCTTGCCTTGAATTTTGCAGCATTTATAGTAAGGGGATTAGATCTTGGGGAGAATTCGTTTCAAATTTTGATGAAATGATTGTTCTGAATTCCGTGAGAAAGCTAATGCTCTAATCTGTGAGAGGAAGGATTTCAGGTCAACAAACATTTCTTATTAACACCTCCTAATTACTTTGCAATGAAATGTGGGCAGTATTAGGGCCACCATTACAAAAATCTATTCCTAAAACTCGCACATTCACAAAGTAAATAATTTACACTTGTTTCACCTGTGCAGCTTTTTTGATGAATTACTTTAAATTCTTTAAAATATAAGTTTTAAAAAAGTAGTTTCTCTGTAAAAAGAAACAGAACGTGCTGGAAATGCTCCACATTTCTGATAGTGGACAGTGAACAAGTTTAATCGGTTCTGAGGAGAAATTTCAGTTCTGAAATTTGTCAATTTGTTTCTGTCTTTGCAGGCACTGTCAAACCGGTGGGGTATTCCCAGCATTTTCTATTTCTATTTCAGCCTCCGGCAGCTGCAGTATTTTTTTAAAAAAGTACCTTGTCTCTGCAGTTTCGAGTCTCAGATTCTGACCAATTAAAGACCGAGAGGATCCAAAACCCAAGAAAAGGGGCCAATGATAATGGTTTTGGCCGGGTTCAGCCAACAGGAAGCTGAATATTGCTGAAGGATTGGTTGTGGTTGTGTGATAGCACTGTGGCAAAGCTCTGGCGGCCCAGACTGCACGGTACTGACCTGGGAAGTAGGAATCTGCCATCGGGAACAGTCTGAAAGTGTTCCCGGCTCTGAGTCAGAGATATCAGAGGGTTCTCGTCACATTAGCTCGGCAGATAGCCAGGAAAAGTTTTTTTTTAACAGAAGTAAAACCTGCTTTAACTCCAGGCTATTGAATTGCCCTCCCTGACTCACCACTGACCACTCCAAAAACTCCTCTGGACCTTACCCTCTCCATCATCCCCCAAAGGATACATTCCTCTTGCAGCCAGCCTCACCCACTTCCCTGAAATCCCTTACCAAATTGGTCTCCCAAACTCTCTGCTCATCACACTGCCCTTTTTCAGTGTAAGACAGGAACCCGTGATGGAGCCACGTGGGAGTGGTTAGACTTGGAAAGGTAAGTGGGCATTTTTTGATGCGGCCACTGTTGGACACAACTGTTCTGACAGCAGTCAGATCGGAAATAACTGGGCACAGTGCCTCTCTGTGAATAATCGTTTATGGCAAAGTTGAGTTTCACCAGTTCTGAGGAGGGGTCACCCGACCTGAAACGTTAAGTCTGATTTTTCTTCACACGTGCTGGCAGAACTGCTGAGCTTTTCCAGCAACTTTTGTTTGTGTTGAGCTTCACTTTGATGTCTAGACCCACCAATGAATAGTGGCCCTTTGTGAAGTAAAGGGGACCAATGCTTGCTGCTTTGCTGTTCTACAGCAAGGCAAGACACAGTATCAAGAGGGTTCAGATGGGATGGAGGTAGGAATGTGATTAGGGGATTGTAGATGGTTTGGAGGGTGTGGAGATGTGAGTGAGGAACAAAGGAAAGTAATCAGTAATGAAGTTCAGGTTGTAGGGTTAGCCAAGAAACATCATCTCTGTGGTTTTCCTCTGGATTGATAACGCATGCTCCTTTTGGTTAAAGGACTAATTTCTATCTGTTTGATTGCTGAGAAATTATAATGAAGTGGAACTTCTCTCTCATAACTTCCTCACGCTAAAATCAGTTTGTTTGTTACTGTAACTTGCTACTTACTACGAATATTTGGCGTTACTTAGATCACCACTTCCTCAAAGTTTTTAAATGAATTAAGTGAAATTATTAAGTCAGCCATTTTTCTTTTGAATTACCTGTTCTTTTGAACTTTCTTGCATATAGAACGTCTTTGTGCAATTGGTTTAAATTAATTGTATAATCATCACAAAGTTGCGAAAGTGCCTGTGTTTTTGCCGAATGGAACAAGACTGATTAGATCATTGCAATGTTGGATTTGAATTTGTTAAACAAATGTCATTTTAGGGAACGTGACTGGACTTGTTTATCAGAATCTGGCCGTTGTGGGGTTTTTGAATCCAGTTGGACCAAATAACTATTGACTTGTGAAATATAATCAGGAAAGAAACACCAAAAATCTACACAAGGCACAAAGTTGTTGCAGTAATGTAATGATTACACAAGCAGGAGTGAGCCATTCTGCCCCTTGAATCTGATGGAACTAATAATTGAAAAACCAAAAGAACTGCAGATGCTGGAAACCAGAAACAAAAACAGAAATTGCTGGAAAAAGGCAGCAGGTTTGACTGCATCTGTGGAGATAAATCAGAGTTAATATTTCAGGTCCAGTGATGACTCTTCAGAACTGATGGTAGCTAGGAAAAGGTTGGTTTTACACAGAAGATAAGAATGATGGAGGGAGTAAAGAATAAACAATAGGAGGGGATAGACCCAAAGAGAGAGAAGGACAGTTGGACAGACAACGGACTGGATAACGGACAGCCTAGGAGAGTGAATAGCTGCTGATGGAAATTTTCATGTCAAATACAGAAACAAAACTGACCTAATGCTCAGGTCTTCAATAAGAATGATGCAATGATTTAATGTTAATCTTGTAATTTGTAAATGTGTTAAGATTGTTTGTAAACTCACTTTTAAACTTTGTGTAATTGCATGTGTCTTTTATATATAAAAAAATTTTGGTTTTCAACCACACTGCCATTCTTGCGAGGGATTTTCCCAAAATTCACCTGCTGCTCTTTGTGTTGTTCTCAGCTGAGGGTAGTGCCGATCCAGCTGTCTGTTTGCTTTCTTACAACAACCCCCTGCAAAGGCAGGAAGCCCCAGCTGGAGATAGTAGGAACTGTTGGTCTGGATACGGAATGATCTGACTGTGTTAGCAACAGGAGGGGGATGAAAGAACCAGTGTTAGAATGATGTGCTAACGGTGTCATGTAAATCTAAAGGTTTTGCAGGTAGTTAATCATTTACATAAGAGGGAAACAAAAGAGACACTCTTGGCAATACTTGCTATTAAGTCACACACAGATGCATCATATCAAAAGACATTAATTGTCAGGTATAAGGGCAAACTTTTATGAGGGAGTAGAAACTTTAGTGAAGTATTTGTCACTTTATACCTGTGAGGCAGAAGTTATCAGTATTCTAGAAGAAACTGTGTCCTGGATCCGTACAATATATCAATAGTGCAAGGTGGTACTTTTTACAATATTGGTCTCCACCAATGGTTTGTATTTATTTAGCACTTAGCACAGAAAATTTCCCCCCCGCACTTCACAGATGTGTATATTGACAAGTACATTGTATAATTCATGCTCCTTGAGCCACAGGGGGCAGGTAGGTTCTAAGTACGGTACCTGGTCTGTAGCATTCCACTGAGTTCAAGATTTTATATAAGTATTTATTAATTTTGAGCTGTTGTTTTGGTGCCTGAAATTTATAGACATAATGAGAGAGGATGGGAAAATAATTAAATCATCATTTTGGAAATGCTGGATCTTTGCTGTCTTAGCTGATTGCAGCCATGGCAGTGGCTGTAGTGCTACAAAAGCTGTAGGATCTGATGGCTTCTTCATCTTCTGTTCTGTGTCCAGAAGCAAGTCCAACCCACAGTGCTGCAATCTCCACCACAGCGCAAGGAGACAAGTCCTCAGTCCACCTGGGTCAGAAATCAATGTCCAGGCTGTTGGTACCAAGCTGATCCACACTGACTGTCTCGCCACTGAGCTAACTGACCTTCCCACCCACTTGCCCCCATCCCCAGGAGGATGAGTTATTCTATGACAAAGGAAGTAAAAATCCTCCTGCTGTATGATTGGTATCCAATGACTGCTGCTAGAATGTGTGTTTGTATGTTCACTCACATGGGCCATCTCCCCATGTCAAACAGCCAACCAACACTCATTAGACGGAAAAAAAAGATAGTGTCTTGTCACACCTCAGGGCATCCCATAGTTCTAAAGATGCTCCTACAATCTCAAAAGTATTCTAAAGCGCATTAAGATTATAACTGCCTCATGTTTGCCATGTAAAACTTTTACAGTCATGTTTTACAACTTCACAGTTTTCAAAATAATGCATGATTTTGATCAATGTTAATTTAAATCTCACACAATAAGTTCCTGCTGATTTTACTGTTCACATTGTATCATGTTACCTTAGCCATGGAGGATGGAATGGGGGTTGTAGGTTATATCCTGGCCTTGTTGTGCAGCCCTCTATGTCACTGCAGTTAACTCTTCTTTGGGGTTAGTGGCCAGTGTGTTACCAAATCTATAACTGTGTTTATATTAACAGTATTCCTGGCTGCTGATAGAACTGTGTTACTGTTGATTACTTTTGATCAGGCGCTGATTTGTAAAATTTGAGCTGAAACTTTCTGTTGCAATTTATATGGATTGTAACTAGTGAAGAAAAGCATTCTTTGGAGGTTGGAGCATTATCGCCTTAGGCTGCTTTGGAACCAAGTTGGCAAAGCTCAGCAAGCAGAACCGTTGTATTTGTTGACAGTTCTTGATTGTAGGTAGTGGTATATTTTACATAGAGAAATAGAACAGACGAGCAGAAGTAAGTCAGTTGGCCCTTTGAGCCTGCTGTGCCATTCAGTATGATCATGGCTGATTGTCCGACTCAATATTCTGTTCCTGCTTTCTCCCCATAACCCGAGCCCTTTAGTCCAAAGAATTATATCTGCATCTTTCTTGAAAGTCTTCCAACATTTGGCGTCAGCAGTTTCCTGTGGCAGAGAATTCCACAGGCTCGCCACTCTTTTGGGTGAAGAAATTCCTCTGCATTGCTGTGCTAAAAGGCCTCCTGCTTATCCTCAGATTGTGAGACCTTCTTCTATATTCTCCTGTCACTGAGAACATCCTTCTTGCATCTGACCTGTGTAACCCGGTTAGAGTTTTATACATTTCTATGAGATCATCCTCGTTCTTCTAAATTCTACAGAATATACTCCCAACCAATCCAGTCTCTCCCTGTATGTTAGTCCCGCCATCCCAGAAATCAGTCTGGTAAACCTCCGTCTCACTCCCTCCAATGATAGAACAACTTTCCTCAGATAAGGAGAATAAAACAGCACATAAAACTTCAGATGTGTCCAATGCCCAGAAGAGTCACAGCAAGACACTCCTGCACCTGGACTCAAATCCTCCTCCTTTGATGGCCAACATACCATTTGACTTCTTCACCATCTGCTGCACCCACACGCTTTCTTCAGTAACTGGTGCATGAGAACACCCAGGTCTCATTGTGCCACCCCTTCCCTAAATTATCACTAGTCCGATAATCTGCTTTTCTGTTTTTGCTAACATAGTGGGTAACCATAGGTTTATCTACATTATACTTCATTTGCCATGTATGTGTCAGAATTACACTGTGCATCTCTGCATCCTCCTCACAATTTACTCTCCCACCCAGCTTTGTGTCTTCTGCAAACTTGGAGATATGATGTAGCTTCCTGATCTAAATCAATAATATGCATTATGAATAGCTGGGGTCCAAGCAGCACACCATTAGTCATTGCCTGCCACTTGGAAAAAAAGACTTGTTTGTCCTATTCTTTGTTTTTTGTCTGCTGATACTTTTGGTATTCATGCATTCCCTCCACTCTGGTGAAAATGCTAGGCAATAGTGCAAAAACAAACTTTCAATGTTGTAACATCTCATTTTTATTTGAAACACCATGTTCTCCTATTTTATTGAGGTTGTAATAACTGATAAGAAAATACGTCTCAAGTAACAAAGGTTGTAATGAATGTCAGATCAGCCAATTTAGGCACAGGAATAGTTGGAGGAACTAACAGGATCGGTAACATTTGTGAAGTAAAAGCAGAATCAATGTTTTAGGTTCAGTGACCCTTCAGACCACTGGAGATCTGATGAAGTGTCACTGGAAATGTTGACCCTGCTTTCACTCCACAGATGCTGCCAGACCTGCTGAGTTTCTCCAGCTATTTCTGGCTATGTTTCAGATTTTCAGCATCCAAAGTTCTTTTTTTTTTGATCAGATCAATCAACATCTTTATGAAAAAACATATACATCTCAGTTGGAGATTATCCGCAAAGTAATTTTGCATTTGTAGTACTACTGATGTCTTTAATCTTAGCATGTAAGTCTTGTGAGGTGTAGAGAAGAGAGGCAGAAATTGAGTGACTCAGTTGCTAAATGCATTGCAAAATTCAGCTGTACATTTCAGAAGGATCCAAGATTTAATCCAAGCTGGCATCTGGTTCGTTGGTCAGTACCTAAATGATAGCATGTTGCTTCAGCTAGTGCCATTATATACTCTGTCTTTATACAAAGTTAATCAAAAGGAATATCAGCAATGGTATATCACAAAACAAATAGGTTATACTTACTTTTGGCATTGCTCAAGATAGATTTTAAACCTCCCAGTGACTGATATTAGAAGGTGTGCACATGCAGATCTTCTGTTCCTATGGATTGGAGGCTTGTTAATGTAACCCACTGTTTAAAAAAGGAGGTAGAGAAAAATGAAGGATGTTGTAGACCAGTTAGCCTCATATTGGTGGTAGGGAAAGTGCTAGAGTCCATTACAAATGATTTAAAGCAGAGGACCTGGAAAAGGGTGACTTAATTAGACTGAGTCAGCATGAATTTATGAAAGGGAAATCATGCTTCATGAATCTACCAGAATGTTTTGAGGATGTAACCATTGAGTTGATAAGGGGGAGCCGGTAGATGTGGTTTCAGAAGCTTTTGATAAGATCTCACACAAGAGATGAACACGTCAAGTAAAAGGGCGTGTTATTAGCGGTAGTGTCCTGACATGGGTAGAGAACTAGTTGGCAGATAGGAAGCAAAAATAATAATGAATGGGTCTTTTTCTGAGTGGCAGGCAGCAAATGGTGAGGTACCACAGGGATCAATATTTGGACCCCAGCTATTCACAATATATATTAGGATTTGGATGAGGGAACTAAACAATTGCAGATGACACAAAGCTGGATGGGAGGCTGAGCTGTGAGGATGATGCAGAGATGCACCAATGTGTTTTTGGACGAGTTGAGTGAGTCTGGCAAATAAATGGCAGGTGAAATATAATGTGGATAAATGTGAGATTCTGTGTTTTGGTAGCAAAACAAGAGGGCAGAATATTATCTGGATGGCGATAGATTTGGAAAGGGGGAGATGAATTGAGACCTGTGTATCCTCATGCACCAGTAACTGAAAGCAAGCATGTAGGTGCAGGAGGTGATAAAGAAGGCAAGTGGTACATTGGCCTTCATAGCGAGAGGGTTCAAGCACAGGAGCAAGGTTCTCCTGCTGCAATTACACAGAGCTTCAGTGAGACCACATCTGCAGTATTGTGTGCAACTTTAGTCTTCTTATTTGAGGGTGGATGTTCTGGCTATGAAGGGAGTACAACAAAGATTTGTTTGATTGATTCCTGGGGTAGTGGGACTGACATATGAGGAGAGGTTGAATCGGTCAGGATTATAGTCACTGGAATTCAGAGCAATGAGGGACATCTCATAGAAATGTAAAATTCTATCAGGACTAGATAAGGTAAATGCAGGAAGAATGTTCCTGACTGGAGAATTCGTTATCAGTGTACAGTATAACGGGTTGGCCATTTGAGACTGAGATAAGAAGTTTCTTCACCTAGATATTGGCGAGCCTGTCGAAGTCTCTGTCATAAGAAGTGGTTGAGGCCAAAACACTGAATGTTTTCAAGGAGGAGTTATAGAAAGGGTTATGGGGAGAAAGCAGTAACGATATTGAATTGAATGATTAGCCTTGAATATATTGAATAGTGGAGCAGGCTGTAAGGGCTGAATGGCCTCCTCGTGCTTCTATTTTCAAGGTTTCTGACATTGCTGTCTTGCAGTCAAGTATCCTGCAGGCCTTATCTGAGACCCTCAGCTGGAGATCCAGCCTTAGCTGTAAAATGTAGTGCCCGTGGAACTGAAATCCAGCAACTCTCTTTAGGAAAGGAAGAAAGAACGATTTTAAATATAACAATTTTAAATTCAATTTTTTTTTTGATAAAATCTTGTCTAAATTGCAACTGTGCCAGAAAGCCATTCAGCAATTGTCAGCATTGGGTTTTGGGAACCAGGCAATTTGGTTTAATTTCACTTCCATTCAAGAAACTGATCCAGAATCGTAAATAACTTTAGATGGCAGCTGTCCAACATTCTGCCATTCACACCTTCTCTTGGTATATCTTTTGTTTCCTCTCTTGTCATATTACCACTCCCTATTACTCCTTTTGGCTTTGCACTCCCGGATTCTGCGCTTTGGTTTCAAAACATGAAGGCAGATTGCTATATGAATGGTGATAGATTTGGAAAGGAGGAGATGAATTGGGACCTGGGTGTCCCCGTGCACCATTTTTGTCATTTAATTTCTAATGTCTTCCATTGTATCACTTCTGCTGTTTCTCCATTCTTCTTGCTGTCACTGTGCTAACACCTATTACATTTCTAACTTCTCCCAGTATTTATAAAAGATTGTCTCCATGAAAAGTCAAGTTTCTTTTCTCACAGATGCTACCCAATCTGATGAGTCTAACCAGTATTTATTGTGGTTCACCATTGTATAATTCAACACTGATTGAAATGCACAGCAGCAATTTGTTACTGCTTAATACCATGATGCCTGATCCAGATGTATAGAAGTTTGATCTCAACAAAATCCCATCTCACAGCAAACTGCTTCATCCAAGTTACTGATTTCCAGATTGTTGGACTACAAAGTTACAGATACTTTAACAAGTGAATCATACACACTGTCTGATTATATGGAGAGAGTCAAGATATGACATCTGACCATTCTGGCTGTGCACACACAATGCCAGTTCCCAAGAGGATCAGTTTCCCCAAGAGGACTTTGAGCATTTCTCCAGCAATAATTGCAGTGTTTGTTGTGATGCCATGGAGTGTTCTTTCATGCTGTTAGACTGGGCTCTCCTCCAGCTCCTGGTTTGGGTGGAGACAGTTGAATCACTGTGTGGCTTGCTGTCCGCTACTTTTTTTGTATCAAATCTCCAATGCTGAGGGCATAAATTTAGTATGAAATTTGTGGTATACCAGATTTTAATAATGTAATTAAGAGCAGCCACAAAACCCTTGGCATAGGAAGTGGGGATTAGTTCAGGATAAAGAAGAAGGATGGGGGTATGAAAACACAGGACCACAACTGACTGTAAACGTTGGGTGCTGAAGTCTTTGGATGGGGGCTGTTCTACTTTCACCTGTGTTAGGAATATTTTGCAGTATCAAGATGAAAGTTAAAGCTTAAATACACTTTGATTTAAACCTTGGGAGCATATTAATGCCCTCACTGCATTATTATTCATAAGTCTTGATCCGAGTAAGTCATCAGCACGTTGCCCCAATGTGGAGCTTACTATTTAATAGAAAAGTAAAGAATTATTTCTTCCCTGAGGGAACCCGGATTACAAAGGATCGATTCCCTGCAGTGATGTATTGGTGAAATTTTCCTAGCCCTTAGGTGGTGTGGGCAATGGTGAGAAATTTACGAGAATGGAAAAATGAGATTCTCGGCGTTGAGAAGAAAAGCATCTAAATTTTTCCCGAAAGATTTCAATGGCCGGGTGAGAAATTAACAAGTATGCAACATGGACCTGATTTGCACTGATTAGCATCTCATCATGTTACGTTGTTTCTATGCAGTTTGCGATTCCCCCAAGCACCTGTGAGAAACGAGACGGTACCAATTCCCCACTTGAAAATTAGAGTGGTTACCCAGCGTTTGAGACTTGCCAGTGTCTTCTCTGAACTTCTACGGTGGTCATTATTCCTCAACTGCTCAATGGGCACCTATGCCGTTCTTCACCGAAGTGAACATTGGCAAAGGCTCAGCATCATGGCTGATCCCTGACTACCTCAGAACACACTTCAGGACTTTATCACTGCATTTTGGAGATCACTGACACCTGACACTGAAACGCTCCTATCAGGTTGCTCTGCATGCAGGGATATACGCACCTGTCATATATCTGCATTTGCTTTTTTAGTGCTCACACAGTTTGTGCTTTCATGGACGCTCACAGCATCCATGCTTTGCCTTGCCTTTTAGTGCAGTCAGAAAGCCAGACAGCAAGCACAAAACAGTCAAAGGGATGACATTGTTGCTGTGATGCGCATGTGGCAGTAGCTTATATGACAAATGCATTTTGTGTACTTCAATCAAATAGCCACTTCTTATAATTGGTCAAGGAGTAGCCCTTCATTGGGTGAAGGGGTACTATGTTCTGTAAAGGGGTATCACTACACTCAGTCAAGGGCCTCCTTCATTTTATTCGAGTGGGTTGTCTACTGTCAGCTTGGTGAGTTTGGGCAGTAAATATCAAAGGAGGAGGTTATTGAGGTGTGAGATAACAAGGTGTGGAGCTGGATGAACACAGCAGGCCAAGCAGCATCATAGGAGCATGAATGCTTGACGTTTCGGGTGTGATGTGTTGGGGAAAATGGGAAACTAAAGTGGGACAATTGGAGCTATTATTGCTAAGATACAAGGGGTTAATGACTGTGAAAGGGAGCAACTCCAAAGGGAGCAACTGTGGGATTTTGTAGAGCATGGGAGGGAGAGGTTTTGTAAGTCGCCTCCATCCTGCCTAAAGGAGGAAATAAGTGAGATGGAAGGGGCTGGAAGAGCTGTTTTTGTTGAGGTAGGAAAGGTGGTGAGGAGTCGCTTCTGAGTGAGTTGGTAGCACAGAGAACAGGAAGGCTTAGTAGTTCAGGAGGATGAGGTGAGTGAGAGCCATTGAGTGAAAATAGTATATTTAGTAGTAAAAGTGTTAAACTTTGTAGAAAGTGTGCATAGTAGCAGAGTTACAGTGAGTGGGAGAAAAGATGGTAGCACTTCTGCTTGTGAAGCACAGAAGGTCATTGACCTTTTTTTCTCCAATGCAGGGTGATTTTCCTCAATGGGGACACTGCACTGGTGTGGGTGGCTGGTCTCCATCCAGGCTGGCAACATCTGGCACCATAGCCCCCTTTGGTGATCTGGGGGAAAGTAGATAGTCCTTGTCCCACCAATTAACATATTCCTCATCCAGAATTAAGAGAGGTATTATAGTCCCCTGATTATAGCAATCATTTCATTGACTAGAGTAGGGGCTGAGTTGCAGAGAAGTAATCACCATCATTTCAAATGAAATGAGGAAGGAACAAGACAATTCTATATATTTTTTAGGGTCGTTTCTTCTATGACAAACTTCAAGACCTGTAAGTAGGAAGGAGTAAACCATACATTATTGTTCCAAGTTTCATCATAAGAGCCATACCTTTTGTTGCCATTGCAATCATCTGGGAATGCAGCTGGGTTGCATGGTGCATGAGAGTGAATTATGTGAACGTCAACTGGCCAATTAATAGGAAGAAACTCTATTTTGTGTATAATTGTTGATAGGAAGGGAGCTTTATTGTTTCCGACTAAAAGCTGATTTTTTTTAAAAAAGGAAAAAGCTTGAAATCTTGCATTTTCTTGTTCAGTTACTGAGGATACTTCATGAGAGTAGAGCTTAGTTGACATAATTTCCATTGCAGTATATAAATGTTGGTTGTAATTGCATTTTTATTAAAACAGAAATGATGAGCAATTTGCAACCAGAAGTTCGTGGACTTCAAGCACACTTCATTGATTGTGCAGAAGTGTTGTGCTTAAGGGTACTACTGTTAAATGAGTAAATATTGAAAATAATATGGCATCACAAGTATTAATAACTTCCTAGAATGTACTCTGTGCTTATTCTTCACATTTGGCCTTACTGAGTCAAAGTTGCAAGTCAAAGTTGCATGCTCAAAAACAATCATTGGTGTGTCTAAGAGATAGTAAGAACTGCAGATGCTGGAGTCAGAGATAACACAGTGTGGAGCTGGAGGAACACAGCAGGCCAGGCGGCATCAGAGGAGCAGGAAAGTTGGCGTTTCAGGACAGAACTCTTCTTCAGAAATGTGTCTAATCCTTCTTTAACCAATATTCTAAATTAACAGCACTGGCTAATCATTCTTTTTCCCCTTCAATTGAGAGAAGGCTGGTCAATTTTTTCCCTGTGCAGGGACAAGTCTGTCACATGACATGTATTTATTCACTGGGTCAATAGAAAAGCCTCACAAACAATAATTAACACTGCTTTTTATCCATTCAATTTGTTCTTATTCAATTAATATTGTTTTAATAGTCATTTGTAGTACGGGCCCACCGGTAGTGTATACAGTACTGCTATGAAAAAGGAACATTCTATCAAAGCTTTTTGCCTCTCACTCATCAGCACAATTTGCAAGAAAGATCAATTTGAGAGGAAAACCATCATTTATAAAGTATGAATGGAGAATGCTGAATCATTGGCAAGTCGACTCAAATCGGTAGAGGCACGTGTTTGACATAATAATTAAACAAAGCCATGCAGTTAACTGTCAGTCATCCATATCTGGTTCATTCTCCATGATAATACCTCTGCCATGCAGATTCTACTTGGCAACTAATCAGCGTTCTGCCCTCATACAGTCTGAATGTTAGTTTCTCATTTTTATTCTTGCGAATTGTCCCCATGAGTACAAGATGAAAAGCTTGAACAGAATGCCTTTTTCAGTCATACTTGAATATCATTTTATTATTGAGACATGTTTTGTTACATTTGTATTCCAACAGTTCAACTATTACATTTATGTCCTGTCTTTATTATTGAAAAGTGTCCCAAATTCTTTATGGTGATGCAATTAAAAAGAATTCAAACTCTTGTGCAACATGTCCATTGGTAGATCCTGTTGCATTGTTTTGGCAAACTTTTTTCAGTGCACTGGAGAGTCAAATCTTTGTGGGATCTTTGGTTGTGATAGCATGAATGTTAAGACTTCACCTTTCACCAATGTCAGTTTTGGATTAATGTTACTTACAGTATCTAAAACGTCAGGACTATATGATTTCTTTTGAATTGCTGTATTTAGTGCCAATAATAGACAGTTTTAATTTTCTTTGGTAAAAAGAAATCACAGTAGTCTTGGATGGAAAGTAAGGCTATAGAAAGTGGAATTCTGATTATTTTCTACTGCTAGTCATACCTATTTCTAGAAAGAGAGGGATTGAAGGATCACTAAGGTACGTTTTGTAATAGTTTGCAAGTGATTCTTTTACTGCTCGCTGAAGAAGTGTTCTATTAAGAACACTTGCAAATGAGTGCGAATGAAGAAGGAAGTTCCGAAAGCCATGACTGATCTGAGGAATGTGAACTTTTCTTCAGAATTGGTCCAAATGATTGGTATTCTTTTAGTTCCAAAATATAACATTGCATTTTCTATCTCACTGGCTCTCGTTTATTTTTGTTATTTTGTTTGCAGGTTGATATTCCAGCACTCAATGAGTGATAGCTATAAACACTTAGCAAATTAAAGCCACGTGTGAGTGTTTTTCACTCTGACAGTTAGAAAACTCACTAACCTGCCGTGTCAGGCTGCATTTGGAGTCTGATGTGGTTTTAGTCTGGAGATTCACATTAACACCCAACCAGCGGTCCCCTGTGGAACCACTGAAATAAATTTGAAGTAAAGCACCAAGTTAATTTAGAAAGAGGAATGATTAGTAAATTGTGCACAATTCTGTGAGTGGGTGTGACTGTTTGGGTTCATGGGTTAGTTTGTGGCTTTAACAGCCTGACAGGAAGACTGATTCTTGCCAGCTTCCTGAATGAAGTTTGAGGGTTCTTTGATTTTTTTTATTAGCTCCAGCGGTTTGGCTACAAAATGTTCCAGTCTGATAGAGCTATTGCCATGAACACCTGAGGGCTATTGGCAAAAATATGTATAGACCTTTCACTTCCAACTAATTGAACAAAGTATTTCAGAAAATATTTGACTTAAAAATGTGTGAGACAAATACATGGTGTATTTAAAAGAAATGGTCATCTAGTGAATAATAAGCCTTTAACATTTTTAGTGCGTCTTGCATCCTAATATGTGTGACTAACTGAAACCACATAGGAAAGAAAGTGTAACTTCATGTACTGAATGAATCAAGAGGAATACTGGCTGAGAGTGTTATTTTACAGACATCCTACATGCTTGTTGATTTTTTTGAACATTTTTGTTCTTGAGTTTTTTTTGAACTGAACTTTAGTTAACATATGTGGCAAATGATGGACAATTTGTGAATATGATTTGTAACTTAATGAATAGCTTTGCAAGACAATACAAAGTTTATAACCATCATCTGACCCCTTCAAATTGGACTTCAGCCTTGAACTCCCGCTCATGATCTATGGTTTTGATTTATACTATTGTTTGCAGACTACTTTAGGTGCTGTATTTTATGCATGCTCAACATCCTTGATGTGTGATGTGATCCATGTTCTGACATTAATACCTTGTAATGCCAAGTGGTGGATAGGTCCTACTTTACCTAATTTGGTATACCACAGATTATATACAATTTATTTTCATGATGACTCAAATATTATGTAAAATACAGAGGAGAGTGTGAGTCTTTTTGTGTGGGCAGTGTTAACTGATGACAATATATTGCAACCATAGTTCCAGCACATATGGACAAAAAACCTAGTGTAGACCACTGGCTCTTTGAGCCTGCTCTGTCTTTCCAGAAGGTTTTCACCTCAACTCTACATTTTTGCATACCCTGATAATCTTTCATTGACTTGATAATCAAGAATCTATCTACCTTTGCCATAATAAGATTTAAAAATTCTGTGTCCACTGGCTTTTGAGATAGGGAATTCCAAGGACTCTCTACCCTCTGAAAGAAAAAGAGTGTTTCCTCATCTTTGTCTTAACGGGGTAATCTCTTAATTTTAAATTATGATCCCTACCTAGTTAATGTACTCCATTTGACAGAATATTAAATGAGTTGAAGACATTGTTGTGGATACAAAAGCAGAAATTGCTGGAAAAGCAACAGGTCTGGCAGCATCTGTGAAGGAAAAACAGTTAACGTTTCAGGTTCGGTGGACATCTGTTTTTGTCCTATGATAATTTTTTTTTACTTAAACCTAAACCGCCCATAATTTTTAAAGTAAAATAGGATTTTTTTAAGCATAATGTATTTCTGTGAAGCACTGCACTTGAGTCCTTGAAAAAGTTAGGACATTAAGTATTTTGTGGTCACTGTTTCCAGTCCTTGTAGCCAGCAGATATTGTTGGTTATCTTTAGAACAACAGTTACATTTATGCTTATTGTATGGAAAAGGGCTTTTTGCCAGTCGTGTCTTAGAAGGCGCAGAGATGAAGTGGTCTCAATCAGGATACAAAGCAGCAGGTAGCAAACATTGCCAAAAAAGATTTGTGCTTTCAAAGTTACAAACAATTCTAAACAGCCTGTGTACCATTATTTAGGTTTTATTATTGAGAAGAACTGATTAGCTGATCAGCTGTTTTCAATCACTAAAAAACACGGTCAGTGAGCAGAGCTTAAAGTGGGAAACAGAATTACATTTTATGTAAAAGGTCCTTATCCCATCTCTCAAAACATTGCAGAATGCTTCATATGGTGATTTCTCTTGGTAACTCCTTTATAAGTGAATATGGCACCTGACTTGTATACAGAAAGATTGCACAAACAGTAATGAGATTAGTGGCCAGTTAGCCAGTTTTTGGTGGCATTTAGGGGAATAGCATTAACATAATAACATTAAATGATTCCATTGCTTGTTATGATGGAAACAATTGGTCATTACGATTCACTTATAGAACCAAATATGTAACTTGGATCTTAGTCTAACGTTATCAAATAATTTCTCTTCCAATTTTTCTGATTTCACAGCCCAGTCGCCTGAGACATGAACTTCAGGTTATGATCAAGATCCTATTTATCTTTGCAATGGGGAAAGCAAAAAGACAGTAAAGAGACATGTTTTACACAGAGTGTAAATAGCTGTCGTGAAAATTAGCAACCCTTTAGGAATTGAATGATCACCGTATTGATGATCAGCCATGAACGTATTGAATGGCAGAGCAGGCTTGAAGGGCTGAATGACCTACTCCTCTTCCGATTTTCAGTGTTTCAGATTCACTGCTTTAAGTACAGTTCTTGCCCAAGCCCAGACTTGACACGATTACAAAAGCATTTGGAAGCCAAAAAGCTGCTCGTCCTCAGGTTTATTTTGCATCAGTCTTAAAATGTGAATTCCGTAACCATAGTTTAAATGAGGGTGATGTTCCAAAATTCACATTCATTCATTACTTTGCATTACTTGAAGTGATAATTCTGTCCACTAATCTCCATACAGTACTTTAAAAATATTTGAAATGAGCAGAGATGGGCAGCTATGCAGTGAATTTTGTCATCCTCCCTGCACAGTTTTGTCTGCAGGGATTCCATTTGTGTGTTTCATGGTTACGTATAGAACATATGAAATAATGACTGATTAATATCCAGCATAATGAACAGCTACACCACAGGAATGACCTGCTATCAGTGGAGTATCATTTTCACATACCTGCGTTATCAGAGCACAAATTTTGGTAAAGAAATGATTTCTACCACTGGCCAGTGATGAGTCCTGATAAGGCCTTAATGTTTGGCATAATTCACATTGATCTCACTCACAAGAGATCAAATTAGCCTTAACCTTGGAAATCATTTGTCATTTTGGACTACTGGTCATGACTTCATGACTAAAGTTTTGAAATAATGAACATTATGCAGATGTCAATGTGACATTTTGTAGTAACTGGTTTTACTCCAGTCCTGGTTCTCTGGAATTCTGAAACACTTTAAATTGCTTGATGCACTTTTGAGTATTTCAGATGAGACTTCCACTTTCGTATACAAGTCACTATATTGGTTTCCCATTCAGTTGATGATAAGATTCATTTCTGTCTGCACTAGGTGACTCTCAAGTTTTGTCCTGTTACTGTCAAATATTTTGCCTTCCAGCATGTACTTGAGACTTGTTAGTATACAGAGCAACTCTTTCACACTAAAGCATTGAATAAACATATACAATGCTGAGCACTTATCTGTAATTTTTTAAAAAATGCTCGATTGTGCCTCAAAATTCCTGTGGTAAAATCAAACAAAGTTCCTATTACTTTAACATAATTGCAGCTTGCACCTTGCTGAAAACCAAATGAAGCTGGAAATCAGTGTCGCTAATATAATATGATTGAGCGACCTAGCTGACCTTAGTTGGCAGTAATGCTGCCAGTTAAGCTGATAGCTTTCCCAATAATTCAGCCAAAATATTTGCCACATAGTTTGGAATGGGACTATTCAGAATAAATAGGTCCCAATATTGAAAAATGGTCAATGCTGAGTTTTCTGCTCTCAGTTATGGTAACAATAGCTGTGCTATAGTTGGTCTGGGTGCCCCTGGTATAAAAATTGAAAGAAAAAGTCAGCAAATATTTAAGTTCTTAATCCCACTTCAATGACTTCTGTTGGGCGTGAATATCGAGTGGAAACTCCTTCCTTATGGTTCAAAGTCTGACAATCTTTACTTATACATGATGAATGGCTGACATTTGTGTAATTGTACTGCAGTTGATGCCAGGAAAGGGGAGAAAATAAACTTTTAAAATTGTTGAAATCAGTGGAGCTATTAAATAAGCTTTTGGAATCATCATAGCAAACTCATTGCTGCATTCAAATGGTATATGCTCTTAAGACTGAAGGAGGCCTGCCAACTTTAGGCTCTTTAGGACTGGGGCCTAACTTGGGTGCAGAGAAGGGTAGTTGTATAACAACAGGCTGATCCAGCTGAGTACTCATAAACAAATGACTGGTTTGCCAGTAAATTTTATGGTTGGATCAAGATTATTATAAACTACAGTTAAAAATAGTAAATTCTTATGTCTGTGGCACAACCCATCCTTCATTCTGTAATTCGGTCTAAACACAACACATGGCAAAAACTGAGCAAGAGCCTACTTTGTACCGAATGGGTTCAAATTCTGTACCAAGCTGCTTTTTATAAGAAAAAAATGCAATAAATTAATTCAACATATTTACCTTACAATTCTTTTTTAAAATGAGTGAATAATTGAGAGCGCTATTTTCATATGGAAAGTTTAGGGAATATTTTCTCTGTTAGTCAATTTTATTGAAATGTAGGTACAAATACCAAATAGTACATCCAACTCTATATATATGCCTGGAAACCAAAGGTAATAAATCACATTGTACTTATAGAATGAAAGATTCATCATTTAATTGGTCATTTTGAAGTTCTAAAATGGAATGCACTTGTCAGTAGCACTTTGGAGAGGAATGGTAACGAAATGAGACTAAGGCTTGGGGTTAAGGGAGAATTTTGTGCAAACTACAGAAAATATAGACAGAGTTTAACAGAGGAGATCTAAGTTGTAAGTGACAAAGTGTTGGAGGGAAAGAACTGAATTTGAGAAAAATCCATTCAGCATGCTGCTCTTTCTAAGTGAAAATTTAACAGGTTTAATTGCATTTACACCTTGATTTTCCAAAGAACATTACTTTAACTTTGCCATTAACCAATTCATTATTTGCTACTTAATGCCAGCAGTTAAATAATATTAGTTGCAAAATAGTTTTCATTTGTGATAACCGCACAGTATTTTAATGAAGATTTGTATAAAGTATGTATTAGCGCTCAAGATTTCTAGACGATGCGTGAAGCAAGTTGCTATCTATTTCAATAGCTTTTTATGTAAATTTTAGTTGAAAAAATATTTTAATCAACAGTTTAAAGTCGTAAGTTGATATGTTTGTTAGTATTTCGGTGAACTAACACTATGTTGGGATGTTGTTAATTCTACAGTTGCTTGACCACTCCTGTAACTGACTGCGTAGAGTATAAGTGCTATACTTTAATCTCAACTATGATTCCTTTCAATTTCAACCTCTACTAGTTCTAAATATGGGACCGATTCTGCACCTCAGTTCTTCCACTTTCTGGTCAGTGTATGGTTATGTCTGATTGTCACGACAATTTGAACAAGGGCAGTGTTCTGCTTTTGCATTTCTATAACATACTTTGAAGTAAGATATTAGAAATCTAACATTAATCCTGTTCTTGAAAAATTTAGTGTGGTGTTTGACTGCAGGGAAAGAAGAGAAAATCATTGTCTACCCTGGGCCTGACTCATCTTTAGGAATAAAATTGAACAGGAACATCTGAGCCCATCTCATCTGCTCGTACAAACATCGCTTCAACCATTTCGCCCAACCACTCTGACAATGTGATGCTAGCATGTAAATCATTCTTCAAGAAGTGACTTAACATTTTAGCAGATATATAAAGTCATTTGCGGAAGACATCCCAATAATAAGCTGTTTTCTTTCATAATTTGACTGGAAATTTATTTTGACAATCTTATTGTTCCAATTGCTGATTTAAAGCAATTCTTAATAATGGCTCTACCATTTAGATGCTTTTTGAAAAAAGAAATGGAATGTGTCTTTCCATTGAAAGAACTTCCAGATGCTCTGGTTTTTGCTCGCCTGATTAAAAAAATGCTTTTTATGTGCACTCTTTTGACATTTATTAGATATTGGAAACCCCACATCTAATTGCCTGAGCTTAGCTATGCTCTACGTAGACTGACAGCAGGATATAGTCTATTACCGGAAGAAAGACTTCCAAAAATTACAATGCAAGAGCACATTGTTACAATCACTATAATTCCTTAGGGTTCAGTGACCTGGCAGCATGATTTTAACAGAAACGCACATCCGTATTTTCATTAAACATGCTCTCTGGTCTTTGGAGTTTTTCTCTATACTGATTTGCTTAGTTAGCAACACTTAACTTTAAGTGTCCCTTATAAATCAGCACTTAACGGTTTTACAGAGCTGAATTGCTCTATTATAAACCACAATGGTCTGATAGCAAGGTGCAATATTTTTGAAAATGCGAATTCATTGCAATAAAGTTACTAAATCACTGTAATTGAGAAGGATGTAGCAAAGTTGTTTAGTGCGGAACTATAACCTGTTTATAAAGGTCCATGAACCTAGTGAAACATGTGTTAGTAATTTGTAATGAATGAAGGTTAAACCTTTTAAAATGGTGTTTGCTGTCACATTTTTTGTATTACATGCTTTGCTTATCTCTTTCTCAACCGTGTGGAATATTCATTTAATTTAATTTAAATAAGGGACTGGTAAAACTTGTCACTCTGTAAGTGGAATTATGTATTTACCTATCTTTAATCACTATACAATAAAATCACTTTACAGTAAGTGCAGAGCATGTATAATAGGAAGCAGTATGATAAAGATAGTTCATTGAGCAGCTTTTTTCTTTATACTGCATCTGATTCTGCTGATGTGACAGTATTTATGATTGTTAAATTACAGTTACACTGTCTACTTGCATTGTTGCTAAGGGAAGGTTGATGGTCTTCCTCAGATATGTAATTTAGATCTTTGTACAGTCAGCTCATATTCCTTATTTGTGCTGAATGTTTCACCAAAATCCTGAGAAAACGGTCATCTTTTATGAATAGAGGATGATTAACTGTGTTGCCTCAATGAGTAAGCACACTGTGTTAGTGTAGTGCAGAGACACGTAAACGTGGACGGATTTCAGGCATAGTTCTTGCACTGGCCCAAATGCTACAGTTTATTCCTTGTGCTTCTGGGTTGGGTAAGGAAGAAAAATCTTACTCCTGATTGCTTTCCATGAAAAATTCAGTGTTGGACGAGCCTGTCATTGGGTTTGTGTTCAAATATAAAACAGAAATTTGGCCGAACAGGCAAGAGTGGTCTGCAGCTATTCCAACAATAAGCAATAGGTGTTACATTGGATGACGTGCCAAAAATTAAATTGGCAATTGCACTGTGGGCAGTTTGTCAATTTAATGCTACTCCAATGGGAACTTTCTCAACTGACCAGCAATTAAGTCCCTTAGTTGGTCAATTCAAGGCTGCTTAAGGACCCCAGGTCACCAATTCTCTGATTACTTGCACTCTTGGCAGACGAGAGAAGTAGCTGGCTCCCAGCTGACTGGGGCAAACGGAGCCACCCAACACCCAACCTGTGGCCACTCAGGGCAGGGGTTGGGGGAGGAAAAGGGGTGGCAGTGGAGTCATCCTCTTTCTTTTGCTTCCAACCCTCTCACTCCATGATCCCCACCCCTCAAGACCCAAAGAAAAAGATAACAAGGTGCGGAACTTGTTACCTCAAACTCCAGCATCGGCAGTTCCTATTATCCCAAAGAAAAAGACTTGCTTTCTTGCCATTGGATGTCCTAATAACAAGGCCTCCAGCAGCATGAACCCAGAAGGTGTCAACAGTTTTTGGTGAGAGGTACTTTAGAGATGATGCCTGTGATTTGCCGAGGAGCTCATTGGTAAACTCTTAACTAACTTTTGAGGGTTTGATTTGGTGAGTTTCTCATTGCTGGGGAGAGTGAGTCAATTTCCACTAAACATGCTCAGCCCCACATTTCACTACAAAATAGAAATTCTTGGCCAAAATCTTTGACATTATTGTACATGAGATATCAAATTGAGTTTTATTTGATTTATTTTTTGCCTTAATATGACTCCTTTTAAATGTACTATTTTGTTTTGCATTGTCCAGTTTATCCTGCATATGATGTCTGACATGACCTTTTTTGTTGTCTTAAGAGACCAAATGAGATGCATGTCAACAATTTCTATTTAGACTGCATTGAGTTGAAAGAGGCTTGAATTGAACCTTGAATGATCCCGATGTGTATGCTTTAATTATGCTGTAGGAGTTGATTTGGGGAAAGGCGTTATACTGTGCTGTTCCGTACTGATAACGTTCATTGGTACTTTAGCTCAGTGGTCATGCTTTATCTGTGAGTTTAGACTGTGATTGTCAACCAGCCTTTAAGAAAGTGGAGGCACAACAGTTGAGTTTCATTATGATCCATCTGCAAATACTTTCTAGCAAGAGTCAGGCAATAGCAATTAGGAGCTGGAATTATGGCTGTCTGGCAGTGCCAAGGGCGTGTAGTCTCGTGGCAATAAATTCACTTGGCACAGACCGAAGTCTGGATTTTCCAATTGTGATCTAAAGGTGTAAATTTGGGTGTAATTTCAGTATCCTAGACCTTCAACAACTTTTTTCATCTGGAAGGAGGATAGATATACTGTGCAGCACTTCCTGATTTTAAACCAAGTAGGATATCCATTCATAAAACTGCGCATGTGAAATACTTGCTCAATATTTGAAATGGTGATACATATCTATATTTTTTGGTCATTTCCTAAAATATTTTTTCCCCCTTTACTTTCTGTTGACCTTGAAGTTTTCATATTCTGCTAATGGTTACAGTCTGCCTGGCTTATGGCCCTGGCACCAAATAACTTCTACATTTGCATTCTCCTTTTAAGGCAAGTTGAAGAAAGGGAACATATAGACCAGGTCAGCCTGCATTGGTACAAGTGTGAAACTTTTGAGTCTATACACCATTGATACCAAAAGCTGCAGGCTCTAAATCAAATCTAGACCTTTCTGCAACCATTTTGCTCAGAAAAGCAATTTATTTTTATGTATCCATTTTGGGTTTTCTTAAGGGAAAAAGCACCCATGATGTATATGATCCATTGAAAATGCTGGAGTATTTCTATATTTAACACAGATTGGGACTGATTGCTGCGGGTATGTAAGTTACTTGCTTTCAAAGTTCACTCTGTGCTAAGTTTCTTCTGATAAATACTTGGATTTTTGTTTTCAAAATCAGTTACAACTGAGAAATTACTTCCACAAATGATAGTGATTCTTGAGATTTGATTCCATACGTTGGGTGATACTTTGGATACATGGAGAGAAAATGCTTGGTATGATAGATGCTCTGATCTGCTGTGTGACTGTTCAACCTCACCCACTATTACATCATTGGCTGATCTTCATTATTACATGATCTTCAGTCATCTTTATGAGGGACTTAGTATGTGAAGGAGCTCAAAATTGTTGTCTTCAGAGCTTCTTTTTGTTTCCTGTCCAATATTAGATCTTTGGAAAGGAAAGTCATAGTGGCGATTGTGTTAAAAGCCGTTTGAAACAATTTGCACTTTTTTTAAAAACTCCAGTTACGTTAGTGCAAAGTAGTTTAAAGGTTGTTTGTTTCTGAGTGAAGACTGCATTTGTCTGCTTAGTAGAATGCTTTATATGTGAATATGTTGACAATTTCTTCTCTGTACTAACTGAATCTTCTCCCTATAGCTATCTGTGTCAATGTCTCATGTCTGTTATGCATCAGTCACACTTCAGGCATCACACACTGCCACAAGTATAAAAGAGTCTTTCTTTTGACCTGGAGACAGAAAGTTACGAGCACCTGTCAATCTGTAAAGTTTGATCACTGACGGCAATTAACCATTAATTGACCTCCGGATTTACAGCAATTAGATCTTGTGACCTAAAAAAGACAGATGTGGTTAAACACAGGAACTATAATATGCGGGATGTGTTAACATGGGTCAACACTTATTCTTATTCACATTTATTCTAAAACACTGTATCGTCCAAGTTACTGTGACCGTCGCAACGAATGACAACAGCTAATAATGGACATTATTATAACCGTACTGTTTATTTCCAACCTGGCAATTCTCCCCTTGTTTCAGTTCAAAGGTCATGAAACAGAAGCCAAAAATGAAGCAGTCTAATTCTGATGCTGAAGCTTGCTGCGATACAGTTGCGCTTTCTGTTTCAGACTGCAGGATGGACTCAGTCATAACCACATCAAAAACACAATAAAATGAGTTAATGATGAAATAAATGTCACCCAGTGGCAGAGTTATTTCAGATGTGAAGGGAAGATCTTAATTGGGAACTGGTTTAAGGCAGGCAGAGGTATGACAGCCATCTGTGATACTCTTCCAAAACTGAATAGCTTGGTCCTGTCGACTCTATGTTCAAACAAGGAGAATGACCTCCTAAACAAGCTAGATAAATGCTCTGTAATGGTGAATGTGTGCGCAAACCGATTTAAATTCCGTTGAGTGGCACTGAGGATTTCCGGTTTCTGCTTCCTTCAGGTGAAATGTCTTAATGCAGCTGGATAGCTTCAGGAATGAATATAAAGGAAAGATGGCTTCTAGCCTGCCAGCTATTTCTGCCAAACAACAAAAACAGCAATCTGTATTTACATAGTTGCTTTAAAATAGTCAAACATCCCAAAGCACTTCGTATGAGCATTATTAAATGCAACTCGATACTGAATCTCACAAGGAGAAATTAGGGCAGGAGATCAAATGCTTCCTCAGAGAGATAGATTTTAAGAAATTTCAGAAAGGAAAGGAAAGAGGTGTAGGAAGGAAATTCCAGATCTTAGGGCCTAGGCAACTGAAGGCATGCCAGTCAGTGATGGAGCAATAAAAGTTTGGATATTTGGAGTCCTGAATTAGAGGAATATGATACCTTGGAAGGTTGTAGGAATGGTAGAGATTACAAAAGTAGGAAAAAGCGAGACCAAGGAAGGATTTGAAAATGAGGAATTTTAGTGTCAACGTGTTACTAGACTGGGAGCTAATGTGGGTAAGCAAGCACGGTGATGTGTGAATAGGTGAATTGGTGCGTGCAATGGTGAGAGCTTCAATGAGTTACTGAAAGTGCAAGGTGGGAAACAAGTTATCTGAGTCCTGCATTAGTTGACTATGGAGGTTACAAAGGGACAGATGAGAGTTTCAACAGCAGATGTGCTGAAGCAAGGATGGAGATAGGTGATGTTACAAAGGTGGAGAAGCTATGGCTCCAGGCGTGCAGCTCAGAAACAGCTAGGACATCAAGATTGTGAATGGTTCAAACACAGGCCAGGGAGAGGGATGGAGATGGTGACTGAGTGAAATGGTTTGCAGCAGAGACCAAAGAGAATGACTTTAATCTTCTCGATTTTTAATTGGAGGAACATATTGCTCATCCAGTTCTGAATGTTGAATAAGCAATGTAACACATCTGGTTAGGTGGAGGGACTGGGAGAGGTGGTGGTGAGTTGGAGCAGGAGATCATCAGCATACAAATGATACCTGGAATTGTATTTTCAGACGATGGTGTTTCAAGGGGATGTGGATGAGGCGTAGGACAAGAGGGTGGTGGTGGGAAGAGGGAATAGATCCTTGGGACCTATCACCAACTCTTCATCCAAGAGGTCAAACCCACATTAGCTCCACATGATTCTGCCCATTGTGCTGAAGGAAAATTGTTTGTCTGTTCTAAGAATTTAAACAAATTGCCCTCTGAAAAGCATTAACTGTTGGAAATTGATAACACAGTGTGGAGTTGGAGGAACACAGCAGGCCAGGCAGCATCAGAGGAGCAGGAAAACTCATGTTTTGGAACGCAAAATGTCAGCTTTCCTGTTCCTCTGATGCTGCCTGTCCTGCTGTGTTCCTCCAGCTCCACACTGTGTTCCTCCGACTCCAGCATCAGCAGTTCTTATTATATCTGAGTAAACTGTTGGATATGCCATGCTATGTTGACATACGTACAGTACTTTATTAAAATAAAATTGAGTTTGGAATTGATACATGTATATGGAGGAATCAGGAACTCTTTCAGTTCTTGACTTCTTGCCTCGGCCAGTTGGGCCAGTACGGCCCTTTGTCTGGCTGCTCAATGGTTGAGACATTGGGGAAGTGAAACCACTGCTGCTTTTTTGGGTGACAGTACTCATAAATTTTCCACCAAATGGATTTTGGTTACACTATTTTCATTCACACCATCATGAATTGCATAGCGCAGGTGCCAAATCTTGTATTGACTTCAGTGTTGATACTTTAAACAAAATATATTTATAGTACGACTGTGTTTTCTGAACAGAAAGGCATGTAAATAATTGACAGCAATGTTCTAACAGACCTGTTAACACCTAGTGTGCAATAGATCACTTTGTTAAACATTCAAGGACTAGTTTCCATCAACTGCACAAAAACAAAAATTAACTTCTCGCTGTTTCATAGAGAGTGTTCAATGTATAATGTTTCACTTGGTTTGATGCAAAGGATTTGTTATTGTTTAATTTCCAGAAACACACATATTTAGACTTTGGAATCAATAAATACCAAATTTGCAAATAATGTGAAATTCAGGGTGTTGATAGTTAAAGCTGAGAAGGGCTGCAACAAGTTACAGAAGGACATAAATAAATGTGCAGAATGAGCAAATAATTGGCAAGTGATTCAACACAGATAAATATGAGCTTATATGTTTTGGCAGGAAGAATAGGGAGATCACTTATTACTTGGAAGGTGCAAGTCTATGTAGGGTAAAGGAATGAAGGGCCCTCGGAATACATGCACAATGATTAATAAAGTTTGTGCGAAAAGTCGGCAAGCAAAAATGAACCAAGCGTTATATTTTATTATTTTTCGAGGGACTGAGTGCAAATTTTTAAATGTTTTGCCAAATTGCGTCGAGCCTTAGTTAGACCAGTTATCTGATTCCGAATTTCTTTTAATGAGTTGAGCCTTTCTATATTTGTTTCTAACCCTTGGTGGAAACTTCTATTGCCCAGCATAGGTAGGAAAGGGACTGGGCTTTGAGAAATGTCCAATTGGAATGTTGACTTTGACCTAACTCTCAAGGACGTGGGTTTACACAGGGTGCCTAATTTACACAAGACACAAAAAAACCTGCTGTGAACACTCAGCACGTCTGGCAACATCTGTGCAGAGAAAAGAAAGATTAACTTTCTGAATCATGGCCATTGGACCCAAAGATTAACTCTAATTTTTCTCCACACATGCTGTCAAACCTGCCGAGTTTTCCCAACAATTTCTGACTTCCAGTATCCGCAGTTCTGTTTTTATGTTGTTACATATTAGACAGCTTTTTGCAAGATTTGGCTGTACTTTATAATTAATTTCTGGGTGCTGGATTGTTAGAACTCAGAACTAAGAATGGTTGGGTCCATCATCCTTCATCCATGAATGGCAGCAGTGCTTTTTCCACCACTGCCCCTTCCTATAAGATAGCCTGTAAGTTCAGGCTAAATCCCCAATCTATCTGACCTGTTTGAATCTATTCCTGCACCCCTGCACCAATTGAGTTCATCCATCCGACCCTCTCACAACTCAAACAATCTCTGTTTGGCTCTCAGTCTATTCACAGACCTCTTTCCTCTTCCTTACTGATGTCTCCACTTGTTCCTGCACTCCTCAGCTTTGAGCCGACAGAGCCATTTTTTTCACTCACTAACCAACCAGCCATTTAACCTTGGTATCTGCCAGCAGAAATGCTGAGATGAAAAAAATTAAATGGGGTTCTCTGCTAGATTTGGGAGAACCAGACTATTGGGCCTTAGTGCCAATCGTTGCTCAGTGATGGCTGTCTCATTTTTGAATTCGAAGGCTGGGAGTTTAAGTCCGACTCCACAGTGTTGAACAGATAACCGAGGCTGACTGTTCTGAAGTACTTTTGAAGTGTCGCCATTGTTGTTGAGGTTGGGGACACACATAGCCTATTTGCACACAGCGAGCTCCCACAATGCAACTTGATAACGATCAGAGGAATTCTGACATTGACTGAGGGATAAGTATTGGTCAGGAAAACTGGGATAACCCCCTGCTCTGTGGAAGATGCCGTGAAGTCTTTTAAATCCACCTGGAGTTGGACTTGAACTCATAAGTTTCTGGCTCAGAAGCAAGTGGTCTCCCAGCTGAGTTACACCGTCTCAGGCATAACATCTCAGTAATATTTCAGAAAGGAACACCTGAGTTCCCAGTGTTCTGGCCAAAATTTACTCTTCAACCAGCACTATAACAGCGGGTGCATGCGTATGGGTGTGTTGCTGTTCGGAGGGTCGCTGTTGACTCAATGGACTGAATGGCCTACTTCCACATTGTAGGGATTCTATCATTCTATGTGGCCATCTAGATCACTGCTTAATACAGAATGCTGTGTGAACAGAAAGGGATTCAATGATTTACAGATGCTGTGCGACTATCAGCCACGTATCATACAGATCACTGTCTTTCCATCCACAGAGCACACTAAAAGCCTGATTCCAAGGTTAAGCCAAGAAATGGAGCATGCTCTTGGGAGCGCTTGCAATGATTGTATGGAAGCCAGGTTTAACTTCAATAATAGAAAACAATGAACTGTGGCTGGTTGAAATCTGAAACAAAAACAGCTCGCTGGAGAAACTTGGCAGATCTGGCAGCATCTGTGGACAGAAAGCAGAGTTAATATTTCCAGTCACAATTCTGAAGAAAGGGTCACTGGACTCAAAACGTTAACCCTGTTTTCTCTTCACAGGTACAGAACTGCTGAGGTTCCATAATTTTTGTTATTTTTCCGGAGTGTGGGTGTTGTTAGCTGGGCCAGTGTTTATTGCCCATCGCTAGTTACGCTTGAGAAGATGATGGTGAGCTGCCTCCTTGAATCCCTGTAATTCACTTTCTGTAGATTAATCCACCGTGCCCTTAGGGAAGGAATTCCAGGATTTTGATCCAGCCGCAATGAAAGAGCAGTGACATGTTTCCCAAGTCAGGATGGTGAGTGGCTTGGAGGGGAACTTGCAGGCAGTGATGTTCCCATGTATCTGCTGCCCTTGTCATTGTAGATGGAAGTTGTTATGAGCTTAAATAATGTTTCTCTACAGGGAGAGTTCGGGCACCACTGGGGTTGGGGAATGCAGTACTTCTTACAGGGTGCTTCACTGTTAAGCAGAAGCAACAATTTTTATGGCTGAAGGATCTCCCAGAAACGAATCATTATGTTTTGAAATGCACTACCTGAGAAAGTAGTGCAGGCCTGTTCAGTTGTGCCTCTGAAAAAGAATTAGATAAGCACCAAAAAAAAGCATGTAGTTTTACAGGGAAAGGGTGGATGAGTGAAACTAGTCGATCTACTCTTGCAAAGAGCTGGCACTGACACAGTGGGCTGAATGGCTTCCTTCTGGGCAGTAATCATTCTATGATGCTGGATCTGGATGACATTGCAGAAAGAACTGACACACTAATCCGCAGGCACTTCACACATTTATCTCAGGTTCTTCAAAGACTTCTCTATGCTACGTCGGAGAATGTGCACTGGTGATGTTATGACAGTTGTGTAGGTTTGTGAAAAGCTTAATAACTTGACAGAGCTCTGCTGAATGAGTGAAAATGTCAATGCCCTGCAAGGGGTCCATCAAGAACAGCGGGCTCGGGCACCGTGTAATTTGCAACGCTGTTGCAATTTTGTAATGTTTGACTCCAGTTTACACGGACCCCTAATTTCTGGCTAAAAAAGGTTAAGGAATCACTTCTGTAGCACACTTTATTGTGTCAGCCAAAAGTTCGACCTCCTGTAGATTCTCAGATGCCTGTAAGGAATACATTGCATCTAGAGCGTGGCTGGAAGAGATATTGATAAGAATGTGACCTCTCTACCTCAGGATGTACCTGCTCTTCTTAGCCAGTCCCCTTGGTGAACTGGGGAAAGGGGAGAGGGAACAGGAGCGGCAGCTAGCTGTTAAACTCTAGGAAAGAAGTTCACAGGTCATTTACAATGAAGAGCAGAAGCATTGTACCATACATGCTCCTTACATTCTTAAGAAAATGGAATGTTGACAATGCCATCCTTGATTTTCAAAGGCAAGCTGTAAGGAAGCAAAAGTTGATGCAGGGACAGGTACAGAAATAAACTGATTATGCCAAATTAGAATGGTTAATGTGGAAAGCAAATCCACAAGAACACCTAGCTGTGGCTGCAAATATGTAGAAAAGCCATGGAACACGAAGAGGCTGTTCAGCCCCTTGAGCAAGCTACCTCAAAGATGGCAGTGAAGGGAGATTTGACTCAGTATGTTGGTAATTGGTAATAGCCATGGGATGTTTCCAACTTAAATTTAAGTCCAACCAGCCAATCCTTGCTGGGCATCAGCTAGTAGCACATTTTCTTGCTCTTCATTCAAATTCTTCTTTTCTTCCTCCTCTGAGCTGAAACTTTGCTGCTAGCTACTCTGACAGGAAATGTTTCTCTCTTCAAATGGTGCGGTTTTCCAGAACAGAACAGATTTTGTTCAACTTGTGAAACAAGACCTCACCTTGATTTATGCATTGGATGGTACTTTCGAGAAACATTTAGTGCAAGAATGTATATCGATGTACTTTCTTATGATAGTTTAGAGAACTTCTGGACAGTTGAGAATATTCCTGATCCTATAGCAAAAGCTCAGTTCATTTTACAGTCTGTTTCAAATTATTGTGGTACCTCGTACTATCATGAGATGGAAGTGTATAAGGTAGCTGCTGAGATGTTCTGCTACTCACTAAAGTTGGTTTGACAGCACCTCTGCCACCAAGAAGGACAAGGTAGTAGATTGATGGGACACTATTACCTGCAAGTTTACCTTCAAGCCATCCTGACTTGCAGAGCCATATTTCTGGCAATCCATTCCTAGCAGCACCCTCCACACCACAAACTGCAGTGGTTAGAACAGACAGCTCACCACCACCTTCTCAAGGGCAAGCATTTAAGGATAGGTAATAAATGATCTAGCTAGTGATGTTCATAACCCATGAATCAGTTTTTTAATTGAAAAGTTGCCTGCATATTTCCTGCATTTTTTTTGACTCGCGTATGGCAAGGGAACCTTTCTGGCTCAGTAATGATCCCTGGGTGTTATAAGTGAGGGCCTTTGCTTCTTGAAAGTCCAACAGAAGTGCCAAATCTTCTCTCAGTTGTACCTACTGTGCATTGGGAAATGACACATGTTTCTCCTGGCAACCAATGCTGTATCGGGGCTAATTGATGCATTGGGATATGGATGAATGAAAACTCCTGGGGAAAAAAAGGTAAGCAGAGGTAGCTGAGGTAAAGTTTTCCAACATTCCCAAGTCCTGCAGGATGTAATTTCAGAATGGGGTTTTGATGGATGCAAGCAACTTGTCTATCTTTCATCCTCAAAATTTTCTCCTTATCCTTCAAAGACAACACAAGCATTGGCAGCCACATTATTAGCACTGCTTATAGCACCAGAGTCTGGTAGCAGCGTGAATGTTGCCGTCACAGAAGTCTTAAATTGAAGGAAAACATCAGGAAACAGCAAGGGAAAAGGCACTTGCTTAAAGGCACAAAGTTCTTGTCAGAAACAGCTGTCAGAATGCAAACCTCACTAAGATGACAACTTAGCTGAAAATCGTAGAACTCTTAAGTAGGCCTCCCAGTGCTCAATTTACTCACCCAGGCTCAATCAGGAGGAGTGCAACAAAGTAACATGGGAATCCAGTGGGACCACTTTGGCGTTTTCAAAATGTACGTTGATGCAATGTGACCAGAACCTGTGTAGAGTGCTTTTCCATAACCTGGAATTCAATGCTGAGGTCTACACAGCTAATTGTTAAGATCTCACACTTACTAGGTGTGCCACCAATCAATCAGTCCTTTTGGGTCTTCAGAAGGCACCAACTATATCAGCTGCTCCACTGGGTATCCTGCGCATATGTTGTAGCGCACCATTTACTTTTTACATAACCACCAAAATTAGGGTGAACAATCACAGCTATTTGTATTCATCATTGTTTTAATGTAGCAAAATGTTCAGGTGTTTCACTGGAGCATTATTAAACAAAATTTATAACTAAATTATAGATATTAGGGCAATTACCAAAAGTTTGGTCAATGACACATAACTTTTCAAAAGCATCTTACAGGACGAAAAAGAGGAAGAGAGCCCATGAAATTTGGCATGGAATTACAGAAGTAGTAGAATTGGTAGCTGAAAGGTCAGCCACTAAAGGAAGAGTATTTAAAATCAAGCATATTGAATAGGCCAGAGATAACAGTGTGGAGCTGGAGGAACACAGCAGGCCAGGCAGCATCAGAGGAGCAGGAAAGCTGAAATTTCTGAAGAGTCCCAACCCGAAACATCAGCTTTCCTGCTCTTTTCATGCTGCCTGGC
>JAHRHZ010000058.1:32841645-32851795 GCA_024137785.1 Ginglymostoma cirratum | reverse complement strand
GCCAGGCAGCATGAAAAGAGCAGGAAAGCTGATGTTTCGGGTTGGGACTCTTCAGAAATTTCAGCTTTCCTGCTCCTCTGATGCTGCCTGGCCTGCTGTGTTCCTCCAGCTCCACACTGTGTTATCTCTGACTCCAGCATCTGTAGCTCTTACTATCTTTGAATAGGCCAGACTTGGCTGAGCATAGACAGGGCTGTAGAATGGAGGAGAGATAAGGAAGAACAAGGCAGTGGAAGGATTAGAAAACAAGGATGAGCACTTTTTAGCAGTTTTTAGAACCACCAGATGTCCTAAAGTTCTTCACAGCCAGAGAAATACTTTTGAAGAGTGGTTACCATGGTAATGGAGGAAATATAACAGCCAGTTTGCACGTAGCAAGTTCCCAGAAACAGTAACATGATAATGAGCAGATCTTGTTTAGTCATATGGATTGAGGGATAAATTTTGCTCCAGATGCCAGGGTAACTCTTTATCTTCAAAGCAATGTTGTTGGATTACTTATCAATCCATGAGGGCTGGTTAACATTTGATCTGACATCTTCAGTAATGCAGTGCTCCCTTGGTCTTGCACTGGAATGTCAGTCTAGAGTTTTCAGGTGAATTTAAAGCCAGGGTGCAATCACCTGAGCCATGGACGTTCAGTGTTCATGAACCTTCTGTCTTTTCCCCTCACTTCTAGTTATGTGATTTCTCATGTTTCTTTTACCACTGTCTGGAAAGCACTGAATTTATTTAAAATTTACCTGACTCGATTTAGTCAGAATGTCATCCTTCAATAATTTATACAAATTAGCATAAACTTGTACTTAGCACTGATTTTAATCTTGCTATATAAATCTGAAGGTCAGGTCTCAATAAAACTTCACAATAATCTCCACCCCAAGAGCAACATATGTGAATGTGATACGATATGGAGCGTAAATTGATTGCATTCATTTACTGGTGTGTAAAGTAGTCTGGTTGGGGGGAAGGGGTGGGTATTTTTGTTGGACCCACACCCCCATCTCAGACTGTTTGTACCCAATCTTAATTAAAATGTACAGAGAATGGAACCAGCTCTAAACTTTTCAATTTCTAATTTGGTAAGGCCACTCCTTTCAGCTGTGTATTCAGCAGTTGAGGTTTCAGCCAAAGAGGAGCCTGAAATGTAAATAGGATCTTGCCCAGTCAGAACATGAACTGTCCCAATATTCCAATACACATTCTCAGCATGTGATACTCAGAAACACAAGCTCAGAGGCTGCAGTGCATCCTAACAGCATTGTTTATTGTCTGGCGCCAGACCACCATAAGCAATATTCAAACTGTGTTTCCAAATTAAACTTTCAAAGATAAGTAAGTTTCTGCAGAATTTTCCTTCTAGTTTTTTGTTTCAAAACAAACAAATCAAAATGAGATGATGGAAATCCAGTTGGGTAGAAGAATGAGGAGTGTCACCAGCCGTGGTAGGAGAAATTAGAACTGCAAGAAGTTTGGTAATATTTTGGTCCTCAAGATAGTGATTCTTTTCACTTCCTGGACATTTATTCTTATTGCAGGGATAAAGTTCAACATTTTGAAAGGAAAATACTTTTGCCCTGACAATGTACATTATATAGCCCTTTTTGCTTTGTAAGTCATAATTTCCATCTTTAATTTTTAAATATTTTTGAGGGCCATAATTTTATTCCCATTACATTAGGCTCAATGTATTTTACTTTCTAGCTTGAATTTTAAAATAGGAATTCAAGTACTTGTGAGTTTTGTACATTTTAGGTGTATTCATTCATATAATGTTTTAGTTCTTTAATGAAGTTTGACATTCCTTGAATTATTAAAAAAAAGCACATTCAAGTGATTCAGCACAAATAATTAGAAACAAATTAAATCCTTTCAGGTAAGCCTTGTTGATGAATTCCTGATGCATTAACATGTTAATATCTGGATTATTGTACAGTACTGCTTGTGCGTTAATGGATCTCCCTATGAGGTATGCACCAGAAAACAGTGAGAAATATGCAGAAATGTATTTGTTATCACTTGGTTATTGGTATAATTCTAATTTTGCGAATGGCCTGATGGAATGGTGCCAGGAAACTGTACCATCAAACAGCAGGTAATCTAGCTTGTGTAACAGAGAGAGTCCTGCAGCATGGAGACAGGCCCTTTGGCCCAAACTGGTCCATGCCGACCAGAATGTCCTTCCAACCCCATTTCCTTGCACTTGGCCCATATCCTTTTAAACCTTTCCTATCCATGTATTTGTCCAAATGCCTTTTAAATGTTGTTAATGTACCTGCCTCAACCACTTCCGCTGGCAGCTCATTTCATATGCGTATCACCCTCTGGCAAGTGTATAAGAAAGCATATTGCTTCTCATTTTGCTATGTGCTCGAGCCACAGCACTCTGAATGCTGTTTAATTGTAATAGCTGAGCAGACCACTGGGTGATGAAAGGCCAAAGACCATAGGCTGCTAGCCAGATACATCTTTCTTGAAAGTGACCGTCGAAGGGTTTGAGCAAGCTACAGCAAGCACATCAGACAGAGGACCCATTGATCACAGCAATGCAAAATGAACCACATTTTGCTTTGATAAACTGTTTTGATACATTTTATAATGAAAATATAAAGGTAGCGATTTTTACCGTTTTCTTGTTAGTTGGCTGGCACAGTGTTGTAGTTCTAAGTCCGTCAGACAAGTAAAAAGGTGGTCATTGGGTCCCTATTCAAACTGAAGTAAATGGATGGATAGAAGGAAGGAAAATCAAGACACAAGATCACATCAATAGTTTGTAAAAGAGCTCTGGGATAATTCAGTTCTTCTTAAGCTCAGACTGGGTTCTGACACAATATACAGCATTGCAAATATTTTACATTGGTAACAGCATGTTCCAAAAAAATATTTCTTGGCAAAGTGATTATACTTTACTACAGGTCAAACCAGCAACAGGATTAAATAAATCTGAAAACTTGATGCTTCATGTAAGTGTGAAATAACAAAAAAGACCCAAGAGACGTAGGTCAAAAGCTCTAATCTTGGAATTTCCATGGTATCCTGTTTAAAACTGAGTAAATATTCTACTATTTTCAAATCTCTTGAGTTTGATGAGCATTTTTTCATGGTTGTTTATTAACACAGGGTTAGAATTATTATGTGAATCTTTTGAGGAATGCAAGTTCACACTGTTGCTAAAATGGGTGAGAATCTTTGTTTGATTAAGCGTATTTCCACTTCAGCAGTAACATGGGAGAAAAGTGGTTTCACTTAACTCTGATGCTAAATTTTTCAAGTGTAAATTTGGAGTTAAGCCCAGAACTGACTCAGAAATGAAGTGGAGTAAGATTGCCCTGGTGTATTAATAAGGCCTCCCTTTAGTTGTCCTCTCTTTCCTGTTATTCTTAATGGTTACATTCTAAAGATTTATTTATCAAAACTAAGAAATCATAATACAGGGATTATATATGTAGGCTTAGTACGTTTGCATAGTTGTCCAAATATGTTCCCTGATTTTAAACCGCAACTGTGTACAGCCCATTCGGTGTCCCGAGGCATCCTCTTCATGATTTTCTATCTGTGTACTTCAATGAAAATAGGTCCATATTGTGTTCTCAATATTCAAAACGCGACTGGGTTAATATTGTAGTCTCTGTGTTCCTTTGTGCATCAAATATTGTAATGCACGTTGGAATATTGGGCAGAGGTCAGCATGCTTGTTCTGTAGCGCATACAGTTTTCTATGCATTAAAATTAATGGTGGGACAAGCAGTGAGCCGCAGAACAAATGTGTGATCCTTTGTCGGCAATTTACAAATATGCAATCTCAGCGTGTGAGCCCCTATGCGAAGAGCACAAAAATGTGCACTTATGTTTTTCAATAATGATCCTTTCTGTGCACAAAACCATGTTTGTTAATACCATTTGACTAGCTGAATTTTCCTTTCTTTCAACAACAATTTAATTAAAAAAAGGGAACTGTTCACCAGTGGACAGCTGAAGTTATTATAAATTATGAGAATGTATAGACTTATCATTTGACGATGCCTTTTAAAATGTATAGGATCAACTTATTTGCAGGAATCTGGCGCTCATTCAATTCAAAATACAGAAAAGATCTTCCCAACCAGCAACTAGAGATTGCCTGTATTCGAGAGATAGCATAATGAAATATTGCATTGGAATAAATGCGGGTGAATAGGCAATCAACAAGAGTGTGACAATGACACTGATCCTGAAAATACTTAGATATATTTGCAGAAATTTTCAGCATTGGCGAACCTAATATCTTTTGTCCATTAGTAAGTCAGTAACACAATTGATTCACAATTAATTTAGCACTTTATGAAGCCTGTGCATTCTTGTGTAGTTATGGCCAATATCTCTATCTTTCTTATGTCAACTTGCAACAAAGGGTAGAAGCTTGCACACTTTGCAGTGGCACTTTTGTTGGTGGAGCGTGTTATTTTGGGCATTTGGCATCAACCATGTGCTGGTGCTTGAAAGAGTTTGCTGCCATCAATCCTACTTTCTATTCTTTTAAACAACAAATTAACAAATGGTCAGGCAGCCCTGGTGGATCACTGTAACAAAAACACAACAGGGTGGTTAACAGAAAATTATTGAGTCAGTTATCTGGGGTGATGAAACAACCCAGCCCCTCTGGTGCCCGCCAGTGTTTAAAGGCTTCTGTTGTGCTGGGAAACACTGCATTGTCCCTCTCAATAGACACCCAAGTGCAGACATACCGCCAAATAATGGCAGACAGTCAGATGCAATGACCCGCTGCCCCTGCAAAATATCCAATTCTCCATTCTTTTAAAACAAAACTTACATCAGATTATACCCTGATGGGACAATTCTCTTTTCTATGGTGAAGCCAAGTTCTTGTCTAATTCTCCATGGTAGAACATAGACCACTAGATCATCAGAGGCACTTCTCATGGTTTATTGCATGGTAGCAATGGGTACAATTAACATTAATATAATTACAATAACTAGGAGCCAGGTAGGTCGCATCTATTTCTATCATGACCTTTTTGCAATTGGGCTTGGGATCTATTGACTTTAATTATGATTCTCTGTATATCATCTCCCTGCTGAAGGAATGTTTATCTCTCAGATATCCTTCATGGAGGATGCTGTTTCTAACAAACCTGGCAGTTTGCCCATTACCTTATCTGGAGGACCTTAAGTCAGTTGAATTTCCTTTGCCGGTGGACTCTTCCCTGCTAATTCAGGTAGTTGCTTGTAATTTCATCTGGAGCACCTTCAATCCCATGAATGTCCATTATGGGGGATAGTTGTGCTGTTGTAACAAGTGCAGTAACCTGGATTAAAAAGAACTTCTATATTTTGGACTCTGTTCTTACTCCTATCCTCTGTTTACAGGTATTATGATGTTCTGGATGAGGCAATTGCTTTTTAATTTGAGCAGCTATTCTCTTTTGTAGTATCCTGGGCAATTTCTTTTTCTTGTCTGTGTCCTAAATCTCTGTATGTTGGTCTGGCTTCCATACAGTCATATGCAACTCATCACCATTCTGTTCAAGTAAATCTTTCCTTTCAGTCCATAAATACAGCTAAATTGAAGGGTATAATCTCTTTATTTCAACTTGTTTTGTTTGGACAGCTTCATCTACACTCTGTGGTTGGCCGACTGACTGGTGAAATAGACACCATTAGTCACAGTACTCGAGGATTGTAGCTCACACAGCACCATTTCTGTCACTGCACTGACAGTTCTGCTTTGAGATACACTGCAATGTAATGTTCTTCAGCAATAATAGGAATTGAAAACACTTTCGCTAGTACATAAAATTTGTGACTTCTTTCCTGTTGACAGTTTTAAAGAATTCTTTTATGCCAATATAGATTTTCTCGACTGATTGGGGAAGTCCAGTGAAGTCTCCTGTTGGTTGCCCATTGATTGGTTGGTCAACAGTGAGTTGTTTCTGGCCCAGCTGTCTCTCAGAACTGGCTGCAATTGATCTGCTTTTATAAAGTTGTATGGGCTCAAAAGTGAATAGTGATGGTTGCAAGTTACTTAAATATGTTCATTGCTCTGATGCTTCTTGTTGCAGCATTACTTGTAACATACCTGTGTGAGAACGCAGAACAATATAGCACAGGAACATGCACTTTGGCCCATTATGTCTGTGCCAACCATAATGCCATTCTAAACTAATCCCATCTGCCTACACATTATCTGTATCCGTCATTTACCTGTCTGTTCATGTGTCTGTCTAAATGCCTCTTACTGCTCTTGCAAGTTATTCCATCGGCACCATGTAGTTTCATCTGTACAGACTTTAACTTCTGTTTCTTCAGCCATTGTCCCTCAACTGAAGAATAGTGACACTTGCTCCGCTATCAATTTAAACTAGTCAGACGTCTGTTCACATAAGCATGTTCTGTGAAACTCAAGTTGTGTAAATCACTAATTTCCCCGAGAATGTCTCTGGCACCTTTTCTAATGGAGGTATATCATCTCATGCTGGTATATTTTCAAGAGGAGGAAGTTCGACTGATTTGATTTGATTTATTTATTGTCACATGTATTTTGTTTAAAAAGTACAATGAAAGTGTTGTATAGTGTCACCCCTCTCCAGCGCCATCTTAAAACGCAGAAAAGTAAACCAAAACATAGAATATAAAGGCAGAAGAATGAAGAAAGAAAGAAAATGTGTTCAACTTTATGGTATTAACCACCTTGTATGAGTAAGTGTTTAGCCTTTTGCAATGCTGAACCTGTGGGCTATTTCTGTACATTTTCTGGAAGTGACCTCTGGTTTTACGGATTAAGCATTCTTTTGTCATGGCCGATCGTTGACTGCATCTATGGGGCTTTGATGTTCTGTAGCACTGATTCTGACTCCTGGTATCTGCAGTTTGGCTTACTCTATGTTTAGACTGGTCATGTTCCTCTTGAGAATGTCTATACCTGTTTTGCAATGACTCAGAAACCCAAAATACTGTGGTTACCTTCAGCCCTTAATTCCAAAGTGGAGTTTTTAAAAAGAGAACTGCCAGGGCTAAAAATGCCAGTTTCAGCAACACGACAGTCGGCCAGTGGGACCGAATGATCTTGTGTGTACCTAACTGGATATTAACCTTCGTGTAATGTGGTGGTCACAGTCACAGGATTACCCCTAGTTAACCCTTTCTAATTTAAGAGTGCTGTGAAATTTAAAAAGGAAACAGGACAACAAATGATCCTTTCTCACGCTGAGTACTGGAATTTGGTTACGAATGATATCTGAATTACAGAATCTCAACCAATTTGCAAGACTATGGATTACAAAGCCAATAGTTCACCTGTCAATGTCAGTTTTACTGGTAACCACCAACGCAACAGTCACAACATTTCAGCTCTGCATTTTTCACCAACAGTTCAGGGTCTGACCTGTTTCACTATTTATTTTTAAAGCCTTTATCTTTTTGGATTCACTTCTTATTCCTAATCTCTGTTTATTATGTGTTATGTCATTAACACTTCTTGTATTTAAATAATAAACTCACTCTTTTGTTAATTCAGGAAAGCATAGTTTAATTGGCTCCTATTAAAGCGTATGTTTATTTAGGTTTGAGAGAAAAGTATCTACAAGGGAAGGGATCCTTTTAAAATTAACCTTGTTGCAACCAAACAAGGGGCTGGCTAAATAAAGAAGGGGAGCCAATTTAACCCTTTCCTCCAAGAAGATTAACAGTTTAGGGTATCCTGCCTGGAATCATAATGAATTCGGGAACTTCACTTGAGGTACAGAATAGTACATTAGTAAGTGAAGAGGTTCTGTTGGTCTCCTGAGGTAGAGTTATTCTTTGCCTCGTGTTCTGTCTGAATCTTTGTGGTCTCTGCTTTCAGCACAATCTTAATAGCAAATTCAAAATAAAATCTTCCTTGTACTGGGAGAAATCTGACAAAGACTCATCAATAATTACAGCAAGAATTATGTTTTATGGATTTTGATGTCAAAGCTCCTTAGTACCTAGACCTCTCATGTGATAGTACCTAACAACCACTAGAATGATCCACTATTCCTACTCCAGTAATGTGCTACCTGTGTTGAAGGGTTACAATTTTCAGGAGACTTCAAGGATTTATGGTTTTCTCATTGAAGCCTATGTATTTAATAATTTCAGTGTTAAGATTGAGGTTAAAGATTGTTTCACCTCAGAAATGAACTTGATTGGCAAACTTTTATATAACAATAAAATGGATAAAGGAAAACTTTAAAAAAAATCAAATGGAAACAGAATTTACTATTGACACATTGATGGTAAATTATTTTCAAAAGGGCTTACATTGAGGCTAGAAATAGATGAGTGTCACAGGCTAAGAGGAAAATATTCTAAAGTGAAAACCGAAAGAACTGCGGATGCTGTAAATCAGGAACAAAAACAAAGTTGTTGGAGAAGCTCAGCAGGTCTGGCAGCATCTGTGAAGGGAAAAACAGAGTTAATGTTTTTGACCAGAAATGGTCAGTTTCCACAGATTAAATGGAGATTTCTCTCTGTAAAGCCTACTGGGTTTTCTTACGTTATGAACTCAAATTCGCCTCATTAACTCGTTGCTATGCACCTATCTTGTCCAATGCTAGCTAGATTCTTCCAATCACCATAAATAGATGTACTAACTGGCATTCTGGGATAGTCCTGGACCCTGGCATGGCGCAAGCTTTGACCCTTAGCTGTGCACCTGGTCAAGCGTTGGTAGTCCTGAGATGTCCTTTGCCATCAATGTAGTGGCACAGCAGGCACAAAGAAACACCCCAAGTGACCATCCTTGTATCTGGTCCTCAAATGCAGCAAGAACATGAGCATTCTCAAGAATTTAGGCATCATGGCAGCTCCCAGAGAACATGGTGCAGCTTGCTAAGATGTGGAACAGGTGATCACAGAGTACTTGCATACTGATGGAGTGGAAGCGCTATCTTTTGATAAACTGGGTTGTATTATGAGATGACCTTTCAGTGTGATGTGTCTGCAGTCAATAGTGCCCTGCACCTGGGGAAGCTAGCTATGCTGAATGATATGGTGGGATTGCAGGACTATCCTCATGACGGGGAAACAAGATGAAGTGGTGACGTGACAACTGGCATCAGTCACAACCTTGATACATTTGTGGGTGGGTGGCTGAGAGATCCCGCACAAGTGCCTTTCTTGAAAGGGGCCAGCCATTTTTAAGTTCAATGCAGCTGTCACTTTGACGACCACACTTTCACGTTGCAGGTCATGCTCTAGCAGTTGGCATGATTCTGTGGCAATCCTCAGTCTGTGCCAACATTGTGCTATGCTGATCTGGAAGAAAAGGCATCAAGGGTGAAAGACTCTGGCCCTTCCCTTGGACATCCTGAGGGCACCCTCAGCTGTGACCTCTTTATGTGCAGGCTGCTTGAAATTGGCTGGAGATTTGCTGCTGGCCCTGGGCTTTTGGAAGCAGCTGTTTTTCTGCCATTTCTCTGTACCTTTGTTACAGCACAGCAGCAACAATGATAATCCCTGCTAAGGCTGGGCCTATTGGTCCTGCTCGCAATGAACGTGTGTGGGGAACATAATGAACAGAATGTGCAACTGGGCAAGTTCTAGATAGTCGTTGATTCCAAAATCAATATAAGGGCTGGACATAAAATAGATAGACCAAATCCCATCTTTTGTACAAGAGATGAGTTTTGAAAAATATCCCAACAATTGATAGTTCTGAAGTCTAATAAAGAAGACATTCGATACCTTCTTCAATGTAGTTTTGCCTACTGGCACTTCAACTGGCATCAGTTACAGGAGAAGCTACAATTAAATGAATCTGGTGATGTTCAGCAGGTTGACAGACCTCATTAACTTATCAACGTTGAAGTGAAACAACATTAAATTGGACAACTTTTAAAAAAAGGACGTTCATTAGCCAGTGTCTCTGCAGGAGAGTTTAAGAATATTGTGAATCTACCTATGTTTTTTAACAAAAAAAGCTGTGAGATGTGGAAGAGTAGGGTTTTTATTTCTTTTCCTTCAAAAGCATATGATCAAAATGGATTAGAGATAAAAGGTACTGCAGATGCTGGAGAATCCGAGATAACAAGCATGGGGCTGGATGAACACAGCAGGTCAAGCAGCATCATAGGAGCAGGAAAACTTGACGTTTCGGGCCTAAACCCTTCATCAGAAAAGGGTTTAGGCC
>JAHRHZ010000058.1:32823559-32836645 GCA_024137785.1 Ginglymostoma cirratum | reverse complement strand
GCGATTGATGAACAGTGGACACTGTTTGGATAATGCAAACTTTCTACTGTACAGGTATAGTGATTTTCTTTAGCGTTTTCCCTATAATGCAATTTTCTATAGCACAATTTTCTATAGCGCGAGGTTGCATCCGTTCCCCATGTTCATGTCCTTTGCAAAGCACTTTAAAAAGCTGATTTAAGACAGAACCGAATTTACGGTTTACTTTGTGGGATTCTAAGACCTTAAAAGATTGTCATACTTGTGTACTGAGAAGTGGCCACAGATAGCAAAGTCCTTTCCTTGACACATCACCGTTTTGACCTGCTTTGCAGCCATTGAGCTGCTGCAGTTGCGCTAGAAATATTCCATAAGAACCGTTGAAAATTTGTCCTTTTGTTAATCTGCAGCACGTAAATAGTTCGGATGTAATTAATTTCCATTTTCTCAGGATATGCACAACTTGTATTGAAATAAAATAATTTTATTTACAAACTCGTTTTAAAGCAAAGTTCTGAATGAGTGGAAAGGGATAGAGGTGCCTGAGGGGTAATGTTCATGATTCCTTAAAGATTGCAGGACTTTCGAGAAAGTAGTTAGCAAAGCATATGGGAACTTACATTTCACAAGTTGAGGTATTGAGTGCGAAAACAGGCAAATTGTTCTCAACCTTTAAAAAGCAGAGGTTAGGCCACAGCCTGAGTATTGGTCATTATCCTGGTCACTACACCAGGAAAGATTGAAAGTGGTTGAATATATATGCGTACAATTTGAGTATTGCTGAAAGAGGACATGTATTGTCAAAAACGTTCGAGCTTTTCACTTATCAACGTAATTCACAAGAATACCAATTCAAGGAGAAGGCCGACATTTTGCACTTCATGAAAGAAGTGCTAATTATTGGGAAATAGATTATTGACAGTGCACTTCCAGTCAGCGCTCTCCTTTCATGCAGTGCAAAAATGTTGGCTTTCTTCTTGAATTAGTATCCTTGTGAGCTGTCCTGATTGGTGCAAGATGGAAAACCTTGAGAAACATAGCTCATATTTCGCTTGGGAATCCTGCAGCCCAATGGTATCAATGTGGACTTCACAAGCTTCAAAATCTCCCCGCCCCCGACCTCATCCCAAAACCAGCCCAGCTCGTCCCAGCCTCCCTGGCCTGTCTGTCCTTTCTCCCACCTATCCGCTCCCCCCACCTCAACCCCTACCTCCACATCCTACCTATCAGCCTCATCCCCGCCTCCTTGACCTGTCCGTCTTCCCTTGACTGACCAACCACCATCCTAATTCCCCACCTACACACAGCTTTATTGGCTCCATCCCTGCCTCCTTGACCTGTCCGTCTCCTCTCCACCTATCTACTTCTTTATCCATCTTCCATCCCCCTCCCTCTCTCCCTCAATTTATTTCAGGATCCCCTTCCCCTCCCCCATTTCTGAAGAAGGGTCCAGACCCGAAACGTCAGCTTTCCTGTTCCTCTGATGCTGCTTGGCCTGCTGTGTTCATCCAGCTCTACACCTTGTTAACCCAGCCTTGAGAAATTGCCTTTTTTCTGCAATTCTCAAGGTATGGCTGACCAAATTAAAAAAAATGTAGTGGGAGCATAAGTGGTCACTAAGTGGCCTTTAATGACCCGATCCCTTCCTTGAAACTCAAAAAAATTGAGGTGTGACAGACAATTGGGTGCTGGAAATGGCATCCACAGTGTAAGAACCAATTTTCCACCCCTATGCACGATTCTGCCTTATGAATAAATAGTGTCATTTGCATGAAGCGTGCGTTTTTGTGCATATTTTCTGCTAATCTGTTGGTTGCAAGATCATAAACATTGTAAACGATGTTAAATCCTCAAAGAGACAAGCCTTAGCAACATAATAGCTTGCTTTAGGGAAGTTAATTGTTTATGTATAAAAGTTGATTTCAGTCTAAGTCACGTTTGGTTGTTTGCTTTTGATGTTACTTTCCAAGATTTCTTGTACTTTCAAACATTAGAAGTTGGTAGAGAAATGAATATTTATCTTTTGAGATCAATCCATTCAAGACCCTTCTGAGACTGATATTCTCCTTCATCCTATTCTGAGGCACTAACTTAGCTAACACATTTTCAAGGCCATGCTAAGTATCAAAGCTGAACCGCTGACTTTTTGATTTGATTTGATTTATTACTGTCACATGTACCGAGTTACAGTGAAAAGTGTCGTATTACGTGCTTTGCAGGCAGATCGTACTATACAAGTACATCAGGGTAACAGAACAGAGTGCAGGATACAGTGTTACAGCTGTCAAGAAGGTGCAGAGAGAGATCAACGTTAACATTAAAGAGGTCCATTCAAAAGTTTGATAACAATGGGGAAGAAGATGTTCTTGAAACTTTTCAAACGTGTATCCAAACTTTTATATCTTCTGCCCAATGGAAGAGGGTGGAAGAGAGTATAACTAGGGTTGGAGGAGTTTATGATTATGTTGGTTGCTTTCCTGATGCTGCGGGAAGTATAGATGAAGTCCATGGTTGGGAGGCAGGTTTGAATGATGGACTGGGCTGTGTTCACAATTCTCTGTAGTTTCTTTTGTTCTTGGGAAAATCAGTTGCCATACCACGATGTGATGCATCTGGAGAGGGTGCTTTTTTTGGGCATCTATAAAAATTTGTAAGAGTCTTTATGAACATGCCGAATTTCTTTAGCCTCCTGAGGAAGTAGAGGTGTTGCTGTACTTCCTTGAGTGTAGTGTCAAACTGGGGTGGACCGGGACAGCTAGTGATCGTCACTCTCAGGAACTTTACCTCCGCCTTAGCGCTTTTGATGCAGACAGGGCCATATCCTTCACGCCACTTGCTGAAGTCACTGACCAGCTCCTTCATTTTTCTGATGTTGATGGAGGGATTGTTGTCTTACTAGGATGAACAGTCAGCACGGAGAGGGAAGGGAAGAATCCAGTAGTCATAGTCTATGTGGTACTAATGACATAGATAGGACTAAGAAAGTGGTTCTGTTGAAGGGGTGTGAGCAGCTAGGGACTAAATTAGACAGCAGAACCTCAAAGATAGTAATCGCTGAATTAATTCCTAAGTTGCAAGTAACGTGGAATAGCCCATAAACACAATCAGTGAGTTGAATGCAAAGCCGAAAGATTGAAAGAGAATGAGTTTCAATCTTTCCGTTACTGGCACCAGTACCAATGTAACATTGGGGCAGCTATCACCTGAACTGCACAAGGAAGTGTGAGGATAGGTTGGAAAGGCTAGACTTGTTTCCACTGGAGTTTGAAAGAGTGAGGGGTGACTTAACTGAAGTGTATAAGATCCTGAATGGTCTTTTCAAGGTGAATATGGAAAGGGTGTTTCCTCTTGTGGAAATTTAGGAGTCACTCTTAGGATTTAGGATTTCACTCAGAAGGGAAATCAAAGTATTTAATGACTCTGTCTCAGCTATCGTCTGAGGTAGAGAGTTCCAATGTTGCACGACTCTCCATGAAAGAAAGTTGCTCATCATCTCTGTCCTGAAAGAAAGAGTGACTCCTAAATTTCCAGACAGGAAATTTGCACAAATTTTAGGAAATTCCATACCCTAGGGTCTAGGCTCAAAACGTCAAGTTTCCCTGCTCCTATGATGCTGCTTGGCCTGCTGTGGTCATCCAGCCCCACGCCTTGTTATCTTGTTGCAAAGTGATATTGGGATATGGATTTTCAGGAGTATTTGAAATTTTGGATGGAGTAGCGCTGTTAATTTTTCACTGCTGATTTTGTTCTTGATTATCTTGATATTACGTATTGATCCTTCAAACAGAAAAAAGAAAGATGAGATAGGCAATGGTTTACAAGCCGCCTGACCACAACAATGCTATAGAATAGAGTGTAAATCAAGAAATAATGGGGGTTTGTAAGAAAACTACAGCAATACTTGAGTCATTTTAATCTCTTTATAGGTTAGATAAATTAAAATGACAAAAGTAGCATGGAGGATGTTCATGATAGCCTCGGTTTTTTGTTGTTGAGATGACAATTGGAAGTTAGGAACTTTTCCAACTCTTTGATCCTGTTACATTGGTGGAGTAGCCAATCTGCTTTATTTTCATACCAGGGAGGTGGGCATGGACAAGAGTTGGCCCTGCCATCTCTGGAGGCAAGTCAGAGGCAGGAATGAGCCCAGAGGCAGAGGCAGTCAGAGCTGATGCGGACCAATTTGAATGCATGCCTTTGTGGATGAGGACATTGGCTGAAGACAATAAATAAAGAAATGCGATTAGTTTTATTGTCACCTATCCATTCAAACCCATACCTATCCTTATTCCCCCCCACCTTGCATTCACCAAAGAGTTCACTTTTGGCCCCACATTAACATGTTGCAAATCTTTCAAACGCCTGCAGAACTGATAAAGTTTTTTGAACTATCTGAATAAATTATTGCAGGGAGAAATATTCCCCCATTCAAAGCCCTGTCGACTCTGACTCTGGGTGACACATATACACCTCAGATTATGGCATTTCCTAATGCATTGTGAAGCAGGAAACATTCCTGTCACCTCCAGGTTACAGTTCATGACCTCAATCGTCAGACGTCAATCAATAACGTCCATGAAAATCATAGGGGATCTGAACTGGTCAACTTAAAATGGTGCCAGCAACTTGAAATAACAGGCAGCTTGGGGTTTGCAAGCCAACCCCTTTCCAATTCCATTGAAATGAGCCTGTGCTGGGAATGGAGGTGGGAATTACAGATCTGGGAGCTGACCTCTGTTTGTTCTTGGCGCCACCTCTATGTCAGTCCCAATTAAGACCATAAAAATCCAACCTATATACTGTATTTGGGGCAGTTTATTTAAACCACATATTCTGGAACCAAGGAGGAAAGGCTGGTCTTTGATGAGAGAATTGTAATAAACAGGAAAAATTCATGACCTCAGGAAGTTTCCGCAAGGTAAGGACAATCATAGCGTGAAGAATTTCACATTTAATTTGAAAGCCTGGGTCTGTCACTAATGTCTTAAAACATAAATATGGACAATTGCAAAGGCATGAAGACAGCTTAGAAAATTTGGATGGGAAATTCAGTTAATGTGTAATATAATAAGCAGTGGCGGGCATTTAAGGAGGTTTTGCACAGCTCTCAACAAAAATATACTGCATTCAGAAAGAAAGACATCTTAAGGAGAATACACTATTCATGAAAAAGATGTTAACTAAGATGTTAAGAATGGCATCAAACTGAAAAAAAAATTATCATACTGCAAGGATTTGAGGTAGAACAACAGGTTGAGAAAATGTTAGGAGCCAGAAAAAAAAGACTTTTTTTTAGAAAAGGGACAAGCAGGCAATCGTGGGAAAACTAACAAGAAAGATGAAAACATTAAAAGATAACTTCCACAACTTTAAAGAAAGAAGAGAGTAACTGAAGTAAGAATTGGTCCTTTAGAAGGCGAGACTGTGGAATTAATAATAAGGCAAAAAGGCAGCGGCAGAGGCTTTGAACAAGTGTTTGATATCTGTCTTCATAGTAGAAAACACAAAAAGTATCTGAAAATCGTATAGTGCATAGGGGAGACAGGAATTAAAGATCAAACATGATCACTGAAGCAAAAGTACTACAAAAGCTTGAGACTGAAGACTAACAAGTCTCCTGGACCTCATGGCCTCACCCTAACTTTTTCAAGGAAGAGACTGCAGAGGTAATGGATGCATTCAATGTAGTTTTTTAATATCTCCCAGTTTCTACAATGGTCTCAGCAGATTGGAAAGTGGCAAATGTATCACCTCTAGTCATGAGGAAGGAGACAGAAAGCATGAAGCTATAAGCAGAGAGAAAAACAGCTTTCAAAAAATGCCATAATCCATTTTGAAGGAGTCAGAATTTAGAGAAGGAATTTAGAAACATATAGTGTGATCGGGCAGACAAAACAGTTTTGTGAAAAGGAAGGTGTAGAGCTGGATGAACACAGCAGGCCAAGCAGCATCAGAGGAGCAGGAAGGCTGACCTTTCAGGCCTAGACCCATCTTCAGAAATGGGGGATGGGAAGGGGGATCTGAAATAAATAGGGAGAGGGGGAAGGGGATAGAAGATGGATAGAGGAGATGATAGGTGGAGAGGAGACAGACCAGTCAGAGAGGTGGGGATGGAGCCAGTAAAGGTGAGTGTAGGTGGGGAGTTAGGGAGGAGATGGGTCAGTCCAGGGAGGACGGACAGGTCAAGGGGGCAGGATGAGGTTAGTAGGTAGGAGATGGGGGTGGGGCTTGAGGTGGGAGGAGGGTATAGGTGGGAGGAAGGACAGGTTAGGGAGGTAGGGACGAGCTGTGCTGGTTTTGGGATGCGGTAGGGGGAGTGGAGATTTTGAAGCTTGTGATGTCCACATTGATACCATTGGGCTGCAGGGTTCCCAAGCGAAATATGAGTTGCTGTTCCTACAACGTTCGGGTGGCATCATTGTGGCACTGCAGGAGGCCCAGGATGGACATGTCATCTGAGGAATGGGAGGGGGAGTTGAAATAGTTCGCAACTGGGAGGTGCAGTTGTTTAGTGCGAACTGAGCGCAGGTGTTCTGCAAAGCGGTCCCCAAGCCTCCACTTGGTTTCCCCGATGTAGAGGAGGCCACAACTGGAACAGCAGTATACCACATTGGCAGATGTGCAGGTGAACATCTGCTTGATGTGGAAAGTCTTCTTGGGGCCTGGGATGGGGGTGAGGGGGGAGGTGTAGGGGCAGGTGTAGCACTTCCTGCAGTTGCAGGGAAAAGTGCCGGGTGTGGTGGGGCTGGAGGGGAGTGTGGAGCGGACAAGGGAGTCACGGAGAGAGTGGTCCCTCCGGAAAGCAGATAAGGCTGGGGAGGGAAAATTGTCTTTGGTGGTGGGGTTGGATTGCAGATGGCAGAAGTGTCGGAGGATGATGCATTGGATGTGGAGGTTGGTGGGGTGGTACATGAGGACAAGGGGGATTCTGTTTTGGTTGTTATTGCGGGGACCGGATATGAGGGATGTGTTACAGGAAATGCGGGAGACATGGTCGAGGACCACTGAGGGGGGGAAGTTGCGGTCCTTGAAGAACAAGGACATCTGAGATGTACGGGAGTGGAATGCCTCATCCTGGGAGCAGATGCGGCGGAGGCGCAGGAAGTGGGAATAGGGGATGGCATTTTTGCAGGAAGGTGGGTGGGAGGAGGTGTATTCTAGGTAGCTGTGGGAGTCGGTGGGCTTGAAATGGATATCGGTTTCTAGGTGGTTGCCAGAGATGGAAACAGAGAGACCCAGGAAGGAGAGAGAGGTGTTAGAGATGGTCCAGGTGAACTTCAGGTTGGGGTGGAAGGTGTTAGTGAAATGGATGAACTGTTCGAGCTCCTCGTGGGAGCACGAGGCGGCGCTGATACAGTCATCAATGTAACGGAGGAAGAGGTGGGGTTTAGGGCCAGTGTAGGTACGGAAGAGGGATTGTTCCACTTAACCTACAAAGAGGCAGGCATAGCTTGGACCCATGCGGGTACCCATGGCCACTCTCTTTGTCGGTAAGAAGTGGGAGGAATTGAAAGAGATGTTGTTGAGGGTGAGGACGAGTTTGGCTAAGCGGATGAGGGTGTCAGTGGAGGGGTACTGGTCGGGCCTGCGGGACAGGAAGAATCGGAGGGCCTTTAGGCCATCTGTATGGGGAATGCAGGTGTATAGGGACTGGACGTCTATGGTAAAATTGAGATGTTGGGGACCGGGGAATTGGAAGTTCTGGAGGAGGTGGAGGGTGTGGGTGGTGTCACGGATGTAGGTAGGGAGTTCCTGGACCAAGGGAGAGAAAATGGAGTCGAGATAGGTGGAGATAAGTTTGGTGGGGCAGGAGCAGGCGGAGACAATCCCTATCCTATGCCAGGTCCCAGTTGACCATTTACTGTGGCCACTTTGAAGATGAAGACTCTTTCATTTTCTTAAAGACTATTAGAAGCCATTTGGGCCAGGTGGTGCTCCACTTCCCCACTGTTCCATCCCCACTAACTCAAATTTCTTCACTGCAAACTGAGCGACACATGTCTCCACAGTGATCAAGACCTTGACCCCATGAAAGTCCTGCCTCTGATTCCCACATCACATTGGAAAATCCAGTTCATCAAGAGTAAAGGGAGAATAGATTAGATGGAAATCATGCAAGAAAGCAGAATAAAGGGAGGAAAATGGAAATGTATTGAATGAGATAGAGCAATAGAAAGTTTTTAAAAACCTACTGGAATTGTTATTAAAATCTTATTAAATAATTTATAAAAGGATGAGACCACCACAACTGTAAAATTAATTTTTCATGTCCAGGGAAGTTATTATGCAGTAATTATCATATTAATTTTAAGATTCAATACCTCCTGAGCGCAGCAACACTTTTTTTTTTACAGTATCCTGAGAACTAAGTACTCTAAGTATTTGATTTTAATGCCAAGCCTATTGGTGAATACTGTTGCAGCACACCTTTTGGAGGAGCTGATAAAATTATGGCAACAGCCATGTTTCAATTTCCACATTTAAATTCACATGTGAGAATGCTGGAAGCTGGTCTCTGATTTACTCTTTTATAATAGTGGATGTTCTTCACCTCACTATTATTATCAAGGCAGAAGCTTGACCAATTCATTCTTGGCCTGGTACCATTCATTTCTTAGATCCATCATTAAAAATTAGCACTGGGTGGAGCTTCTTTTTTGTGATCCACGCTTGTTGAACCTGATGCAATCAGTATTTTCAGAACAGCGAGAAAATTTGAGGGCAAAAGTGAGAAGATAGGAAAGAAGATTAATAAGGATAAACATCCTCTCTGTTAATATCTTGGAGATAGAGTTATGATTTCACCAATCTTTTCACAATACAGCAGTTGGGCACACTGACACATTGTTCCACTCTGCTCAACTCCATCCTTAATTCTATTCTAGTGCACATTCATATATCAAGTCTTGTTCCTGTCAGCTGTGCCTTGATGGTTCCTCCAGCTGCAACATATTGAGCAACAATTATTGTTAAAGCATTTTAGAACTGCACATGTTTGTGGTGCAGGAGAACAATGTCTATCCACAAAAATCTTTGATCCGATCAGTTCAGAAAGATGAAGTTTCATTACCCTAAGAAATGCAGAATATAGTGGAAGCTAACCTTATCTAAAGAGGTCATCAGCTCAAACCATCAGGCAACTTTGGAAATGTAAAGCTCAGTTCTGAACCTCACTGCATGGACTGAACTTTCCAGGTCAGAATTTGTGTGGAGTTAGATCACCTGAAGTTGAGTTTAGGCCACAAATCAAAGTCATTCTTGTACCTTCAGCAGTGAACCCTTGTAACTCGTATTGCAGTCCCTTTAATTACAAATCTTTCCTTTGACAAAATCACCATGTTCTCACACTCACCCTGCTTAATTTATCAGGTCATTTGGAATTGGGACTAAGTCAACAAGATGGTCCACAAATTCACTGTTTTCACCTTGCTCTCAGGAGGCTATTTATTTCTTCACTTCATTGTCCAAGAGCTGGATTTAGTGATAGAAATAACTGAGAGGCTAACAAAGGTAATATTATTCTTGTGGAAATCAGACAGCAATGAGGTTGTTGGCTTGCGCGCCAAGCTGGCTGGTTATCGTGCAGACGTTTCGTCACCATGCTAGGTAACATCATAAGTGAAGCTTCATCGGAGGCTGCACTGGTGATGTCACCTAGCATGGTGACGAAACGTCTGTACGATAACCAGCCAGCTCAGTGAGCGAGCCAACAACCTCATCCACCACCCGAGCTATAAATCTTTGCAAGAACCTTAATCAGACAATAATTTTCAGTGACTGCACAACCACAATTAAATGTGAAAGACATGAAGTTTTGTCCTGGCTGCATGACTTTTCCAAAAGCTGGGTGTTAATGGTAGTTTGTGACGATGCTCATCATTCAAATATATTGAACAACATTAGGTTGCTGTATTTCCCTCATGAGAACAGCATAAAGTGGAAACTGTTCAGTCCATTTCAGTGAAGATACTCTTTGAATGGCACGGTTTGTTTCAGTTACTATGAAACAACCTCTGAGACTTAAACTTAACTTTTTCAAATGTGGAGTCTCAATGCTTCAGATTTTGTTGACCTTTTCTTTAAAAGTAAGCCGTAAACAATCTTTTCTCTTTTGTTTTGCTTTCTGTATCTGATAATATCAGGTTTACTATTCCAACTGACACTTCAGCTCATTTGTCACAAGGTACTTCGTGCCTAAGGTGGCACTGTGTGTGGCAACATTGTACACTTTTCGCTGTACTCCTATATTTTTATACTTGAGTACACATGACAATGAAACCTAATTCCAATTATAATTAATGATTTTTCAATCTGACTTATTAAGGAGATGTCCACTGGTTTGCCCAGTCTATACAGGCTCCAAATGCCCTATAGAAGGTGCTGCACTTTTTGGCTCTTTCAATTTACCAAATAAGCCAGTGCAAAATCTATGGAAAGCCTGTTGATGACTGTAATAAATGGTTGGTGCCATTCATGCAGTGCTGATCACAAAATCCAATCTGTTATGAATCACTGTATTCCAGTTAAAAACTGCATCAATTCCTAATCTAATTTGTTCATCTTTCTCAGAATTCAAAGCTATGGAACTTCTTACCTCCCTTATTCTTTCTACAATCTATAAAGGAAGCTACTAATGGATCACCCTGTGACGACCAATGTTCAGCTTTGCATCTTACGGGCTACTGAAAAAAGTAAAACTGTCAACTACTTGTGTGAAATTAAACATGAATTTTGTGCCCTTAGATACACCCAAAAATAAATAGTATTTTTCAAGGTAAGTTATAGACTTAAAAATTAATTTCTGATTCTCCTCGGATTTGGAAGTATTGTCAGAGAACTTGACGATTGCTGGCGCTAATTCACTGAACGAGAAATGGGAGGAGGTTCCACCAGGAAAATAAAGGCCAGTCAGCCAAAAATACCGGTGGTGAAGTTATTAGAAACCATTTTTATGGACAAATTGAACTTTCATTTGGGTTCATCAGACTGTTAGCATGGTCTTTTTAAAGGTTAAAAAAAATTGTCTGACTAACTTGATTAAATTTTTTAATGTTCCAGAGAAGGTTGATCAGGGTAGTACAGATATTCTTTACATGTGCACCTTTTAGAGAAGGTGTCACACAGGAGGCTTATTAAGAAGATGGAGGCACTTAGCGTTAGGGAGAAAGTAGTGGTTGGGTTAAAGATTGGCTCGGTGATTAGGAAGCAAAGGATAGGCAATTTTTCTAAATGACCAAAACTCATCTGCAGGGAGCAGCACTGTGATGTTTGCAGATGATGTGAAACCAAGTAGTAGATCTTGTATATACGCTCTAACTAAAACAATAAAAAGAGCAGAGACATGGTAGATGGAGTTCACCGTCGGAAGTGTGAAGTAATGCACTTTGGGAAGACTGGTATGGAATGACAATTTAATATAAATGAAAAGTGTAAATGAGTAGAGAGATCTTGATGTTCATATACAAACCCTTAATGTAGCAGGCCTAGGTGGTTAGGTGGTTTAAAAAAAATCTGTGTTAACTGGATTTACAAATAAAGAATAGGATGTAAGAGGAACATGATGATACCAGAACTTTACCTGGGGTAAAGTATTGTGATCAATTCTGGGAAATGCACTTGAGGAAAGATATAAGGCCTCAGAAATATTGAGAAGAGGTTTTACCGGGATGCTACCAGGGCTTGGTGACTTCAGATATGGAAAAGTTAGGACTGTTCTCATTGAACAGAGAAATTTAAAGGTGACTTAATAGAGATTGTGATGTTTTGATGGACTAAATAAGGGGAAATTATTCCTTCTGGTGAGTAGGCAATTAACTGAAGGCCTCAGATTCAAAATGAGCTAGAGGCAAGATGATGAGTTTTTTTTCACTTAACATTGACCTGAAACGATGGAAAATAAATCTATAAATACTTTTGAAAGGAATTGGACATAATGTTCTTGAGAATGAGGAATTTACTGAGCTGTGTTCAAAAACAGGGATGTGGGACTTTGTGAAAGAGTCAGCACAGGCAGAACGGGCTGAATGGCCTCCTGTGCTGTAACCTTCTAAAGTTCTGTAATTAAAAGCACTTGACCTTAAGTGTTCATTGTGATTGTAAGAGGAATGATACAGTTACAGGTTGTGAATATCTCAATAGCATGAATTGCTGCCTCGGGGTTGGGAGAAAGAAAAAAAGATCAGTTTCAGAGATAACAAATAAGCCAATCTATAATTATAGAAAATAATAAAATTACATTGAAATTGAGGAATAAGGAATACAAATATACACATCCTGTTTGGCCATTGAGTCCGTTTAAGTTCTTCATGGTCTTAGTGTGTCTGTAATAAGTAATCTGCATGATCAGATAACTTGAAATAATGATAAGGATTCAGAATAAGGACTTGAAACTTCTTGAAGCCTCTTTTACTCATGAATGAATACATCTTTTGCAGGAAAAAGAGTGAAGGTGGGAGATAGAGTTGTGACACTAATATGAGTGTATTGACTTGCATTTTTTTGAGTACATCTCCCTCATACCAGCACTGAATTGGTGAAATGCATCTCATATTTGGTCATGGGTGATAGCTGCCCTGTACAATTGTGTCAGATGTTTTCCTTACAAATGACTGTCACTGCTTTTATGCTAGCTGTATACTTTCTGATTATATAGCAAAGAGAGGGTTAATGTCTACAATGACTGCTCACAGGATACTGGTGGGTGTGGGTTATGGCCACAAAATTTGGATAATTATAGAAAATGCTACCATAAGTTCTCAATTTAGGACAGTTTTGGAATTTTGTAAAATTGAGGGAAATGTCTGGTATCTATTCTTGGCACTAATATGCTACTGATATGCCAAGAACAGGAAAATGTTGAGTTGATTATCTGAGCTCTATTTTCAGCACTAAACACTATGTAACTATTAACAGTAGCAACTTACATTTTCTAAATGGAATTCTATTGTATTCTGGGATAATAGCAACTGCAGATGCTGGAGAATCTGAGATAACAAGGTGTGGAGCTGGATGAGCACAGCAGGCGAAGCAGCATCATAAGAGCAGGAAAGCTTGACGTTTCGGGCCTAGACCCTTCATCAGAAATGGGGGAGGGGAAGAGGGTTCTGA
>JAHRHZ010000058.1:32785212-32823159 GCA_024137785.1 Ginglymostoma cirratum | reverse complement strand
TCAGAACCCTCTTCCCCTCCCCCATTTCTGATGAAGGGTCTAGGCCCAAAATGTCAAGCTTTCCTGCTCCTCTGATGCTGCTTGGCCTGCTGGGTTCATCCAGCTGCACACCTTGTTATCTCTTATTTCTGTTGTATTCTGCCCTTCCATAAATTACTTTGAATTGGATATTGTAAACATTAATGGGAGCATAATATTTTTGAGCATGTTTTATGAACAAGTTGGTCTCACTTGATCTCTTGCATACTGTAGATCAGGAATGAACTTGCTTTAATACCTGCCTTGCATTGAGTTTGTTGATTGATGCCAAGACACATCAGTGACCTTAGTGTACTCAGGTTATAACTCATTTAGTCTTCCCAACTGTTATGTTCGTGTTATTGGACCATACCTAGCACATATTTCAAATGAGATGTTTGATATTCTTTGGAGAAATGTAACTATACATGTTACTTTATTTTCAAAATATAAAATTTCTTAGAATTGCCGTTGGTATTATTGTAACTTCCTGAAGGTAACTGATTCACTTTCCCACTTACCTATTGGATCTGATCTAAGTAATTACACTGATATAAAAGGAAAAATACTTGTAAACACATGGAACTTCATTTTAGGAACTTCAGTAATTAAATTTGTGTCAGAGTGACTCATTTATGTTACTCTAGCCTCTGAATCAAGAGGTTGTAGTTTTAAATTACACACCAGACATGCGCATAACTATCAAAGTTGACACTCCAGTGCAGAACTCAGGCAGTGTTGCATTGTCTTTTGAATGCAAATGTGAAATGGATACCCCCTCTAACCTCTCAGGCAGATCTGAAAGATCTGACAACATTATACTGGAGTAATCTCCAGTATCCCAGTGATAATTATCACTTGATTCACATCACAAAGGAACATAATCTGGTCATCAACACATTGCTGGATGTGGAACCATCCTGTAAGTAAAGTGGCTGTCACATTTCCTGCATGACGATAGCAACGACACTTCACAGAGTATTTTGTTGACTGTTATGTGCTTTGAGATATCCTATGATTATAGTGAGTACTTTAAGAACAAGTCCTTTTTTGCTTTCCTTTGTTGCTCCTAAAAATTAAAATATCTTGTTTTGTCCTTACTTCTTGGAGTAATAGACTGACGAAATTCTGTCGATCACTGATAATTGCTGACTTGCAGCACTGTGTCAAAGGTTTTCGTTATAAGTGACTGTCACAGATCTGGATGGTTATGTGTTCATCCCTGCTCTACAATGAATCAGCTGGTTGTTACCATTGGCTTCAGTCACTTTACGTTATGCAGATGAAACAAAGTAGCCAGAATTGATATTATTGTTAACTCTCCACTGACTCTTATGGGAATAAGAGTCCTGACTCTTGCAGGGAGCCTTGGATAAACTGCAGAATTGGGCTGAAAGGTGGCAAATGGAGTTCAATGCAGATAAATGTGAGGTGATGCACTTTGGGAAGAATAATAGGAAGGCAGAATTCTGGGTCAATGGAAAGATTCTTGGTAGTGTGAATGTGCAGAGGGACCTTGGTGTCCAGGTACATAGATCCCTGAAAGTTGCCACCCAGGTTGATAGTGCTGTTAAGAAGGCATACGGTGTGTTGGGTTTCATTGGTAGAGGGATTGAGTTCCGGAGCCGTGATGTCATGCTGCAATTGTACAAAACGCTAGTGCGGCCTCACTTGGAATATCGCATACAGTTCCGGTCGCCCCATTACAGGAAGGATGTGGAAGCATTGGAAAAGGTGCAGAGGAGATTTACCAGGATGTTGCCTGGTCTGGAGCGAAGGTCTTATGAGGAAAGGCTGAGGGACTTGGGTCTGTTCTCATTGGAGAGAAGAAGGCTAAGAGGGGATTTAATAGAGACCTACAAAATGATCAGAGGATTAGATAGGGTGGACAGTGAGAGTCTTTTTCCTAGGATGATGACGTCGGCTAGTACGAGGGGGCATAGCTGCAAATTGAGGGGTGATAGATTTAAGACAGATGTCAGAGGCAGGTTCTTTACTCAGAGAGTGGTAAGGACGTGGAATGCCCTGCCTGCCAATGTAGTTAACTCAGCCACATTAGGGGCATTTAAACAGTCCTTGGATAAGCATATGGATGATGATGGGATAGTGTAGGGGGATGGGCTTAGATTAGTTCACAGGTCGGTGCAACATCGAGGGCCAAAGGGCCTGTTCTGCGCTGTATTGTTCTATGTCCTATGTTCTATGAATGTTCATATACTTGGTGAATTCTAGATAGAGTTGGACTCTTCCACATTTTCAATTCTTACATCCATGGCATTCCTTCCACTCCCCATTCTGCATGCCTAATCCCTGAAGATAACCCACGTGCTGACATTCACTGTTGAAAAGCATGTAAAATAGTTGTTTAGTTCAGGTAACAAGCATGCTCCAACTACCACATTTCCTTCATTACCATTCTTGAAGTTGTCATATTGAATATTATGATGGCTGTCTGCATTATCAATACTTATTGAATTGGTGGATTTTCCTATCCCATCCACCTTTGTTTTATACAAAATGGATTGTAATAACAAATGAAGAGGAAGGCCACTTTTATCTCTACCAAAATTAGATTATATCAATCTTTCTTTTGAGGTTTTAATAAGATTTGAAGCATCGTATTTATTTTGAAAACACATTTTTATGGTTGGAATAAAATACACAATTCCTAGTTCAGTTAATAAGTGGTAATGCTGAGCATTCTAGTGGTTGTGGGCAGTTTATGAAACCCAGCCCCAGTTAGGTGGCTCCTGTAGGTTTGAACCCTTACACTGTAACTATCAGAAATTAACTTTGATACAAATGAAAAGTGACTTAAATGAGTTATAGCCAAAAAGAGAGCTCTGACACTGGCCCAGAATTGGTCTGAGTCCAATTTTAACTCATTAAAAGACCCTGGTGTTTGAATGGTCTCTTTGTGAAGAGTAGAACAGTATGTGTACTGGTACAGCAAAGATGAGATTTCAGTTTTCTGAAGCGATAATTACATTTGAGTAGTTTGAATTTTTTATAGGTGCCTAGACTTGACACCTTCAAGGATTCCTAAGAGCTAATTGATTTAATAGTATGTATTAAACAAATTTACCTTCAGATGTTTAGGCTTTGTCGATTAGAGTGCTTCTAACTGACTTCATATAAATGATTCTAGTATTCCAAGGAATTACCAATTTGTTTATAGAAGTAGGTGGAATATTAGGTTACCAGTCAGTCCTTGGTGAGTCCCCCTAGTTGGTAATATTACTAATTTAACCCTTTGGTTTATTTTTAAATCAATAAATAAAAACCAACCCTTAACAGTGGCACAGTAGTAATGTGCTTGAGCTACACAGAGTAGGAATGTGCTGGTTTTCATTTCTTGAAAACTTAATCAGAGTAAGTTAGTGTCTTCAGCAGAGGAAGGGAACAGCAAAATTACGGCAAAGTGCTTTAATTTTATTAGTCTAGGATTTCTGCTGTGTTGCTCTCCATTCTGAGTGAGTTTTACACTTGTTGAGAAATTGCAGTGATGGAGTGGGAGCTGCCACAAGGAAATTCCTGCCTTTTGTGTTTGAAGATAAAGGGATAGCTGACTGGCAGGCCTGCTTTATGAAATGCAATGATTAAAAGGTGTTCTAGCTGATGTTAGTTGGGAAGTGGTGAGACTGCCTTTGGATTCAGGCTGGAAGCTTGGCTAAGGTTCCTGATCCTGTTGGGAATACTTGTGAACATCAGGTGAGGACAAGACCAGTCTCAACTTTTTTGTTATCCCTTGCTGTCACATAGTTTGTTAAGATTCCCTACGACTGTTCACACATGACTAATGATCACTTGGGCATGATGATGGAGCATGACCAATCACCCTGGAGTCACACACCATTGACTTCTGAACTTAGAGGAATGAGAGGAAATTGGAAAGGGAAGCACTCATTATTCACTTAAACATTCTTTGTTTCTCTCTGACTTATTATTGATTTAACATGTGCAGATTGTACTGTTTGAAGAACTGCATTGGAGTTTTCAAACCAAACAATATAACACTGTCTTATCAATCACATCACTGAAATTAGATGTTTATGGCAGCTTGTTCACACTATCAGACTCGACAACTGCTTCAGCCAGTTGTTCCATTAATATTATCAGAGCTTAAATGAAAATACTTACTAACAATATAAAAAAGAAACTTCAAACATTTCTGTTACCATATCTTAAGGCAGTCAATTGCCTCATGAACTATATTCCTCTTCTTGTGTATAATCAGAAGTAATCATAATAACGTGTAAGTGTGGGGTTATTCCAAAAAAATGGAGGCAAGGGTAAGATGTTTAATGTGCTTTGATTGAACTGGCCTGTTCTGTAGGGCAGTTTAGATATTCTTTCATAATCTGTCTTTCTGATACCTGCACAGGTGGAATCAGATTTTCCTATCTCCCCTATTCCCTAGGAAAGGATGTCCAATATGGAACTGAGCAAAAAAGCAAGAAAGGTCACACATTTGACTGACACATTCCTGAGTAAATTCACCTGAACCGAATCTGTGATAAAGGTGTTACAATTGGCTTTGATACCCTCTGGTAGGGCAAGAAGGGGAAAAAAATATCATCCAGTGTTTAAGCTCCTGATTACTCGTCAATAAACTGTGGTGGAGAATGTAAATGTACAAGGACTGGGTTTCTTTCCCGTTCTTGCAGAGTTAAATGGCGTCACATACCCCACTTTCAAGGTGCTCACACGAGTAACACCTGATCTAACATTGCTCAAGCCCTTTATGTGAGATGGGAGAATGGGTGAAAAATGGGGCTTGAGAGTTACAAATTCAGTATTTAGCAAAAATGCCACTTTCAATGTAAAGCAAGAGAAGATGGAGAATCACAATGTTCTGAACATCTCAGCACTAATCCACTCAACAGTAATTTTGCTCTTTCAATGTATTATTTACCAATTGATGAATGTTGTGTAACTTGAACGATGGAAATGTTCATCTCTACTGAATTTTCAATGTGCACTGGATTCTTTTGAATTGTTTCCGGGGAGGGATATGTTTTGAGACCTTAGTAAAGAGAAATGTCATTGGAATGCTCTCGCAGTCAAAAGGGAGAGGTACACTGGCTGTCAATTTGTTTCTGGTTTAAGTTTTGCCACATAGCTGGGACTGACTGACAGCATTTGGTTTGCATACACTACACTTAAAATTCCTGCCTTATTGGGCTGTGGTGTGTCTTTCAATTCAGTTATGTTTCAGTGATTTTGGTCCACCACATGGCTACAGACAACTGTAATTTCTTACAGATGGCTTAATGTGTCTGTCCTGAAAATCTGGTTCATAATCTGTGCTGTTGAGAACAGTAGCTGTTGAATATGGCCAACAAAATAGAAACAACTTCTTAATTTGTAGAATTTTTTTATGAATGACAACAAGCTGCCTCCAAGTCATGCCATTATTAAAAAGTACATTTAACGTGGGAATATATATAGGAATAGATTCTGCAGATTACATTAATTTTGACAGGCATCAATTTGGAAAGAGGGAAATAATTTTTTTTATTTTAAAAAGGTAGTAAATTCCATGCCAGAACTGAGATGATAGGATGTGTGATAGTTTGTGCTAATCTGTTCAAAACAATTATTGGGTGAAAGAATTTCAGCACAGGCTCACTCCCTTCCAACACATTGTCATCCTGTTTTGTGAAATTTGGTTACTTTTTGTAACTTATGGGCAAACAGTCAAAGTAATTGTCAGGTTTCTTTTAAATGAAAGCTTCAACAGCCAAATCATATGGAACTATAGTCTGATGAACTTGGTCATTTGAAGGATTTAGAGCTCTGTCTATCAAAAGCAGATGCTGCAAAAAACAGCTTAACCCAGACAAGCCATCTGGGGACAATGTTATACGGAGAATGAAACAATTCATCATTATAACATGAAAGTCTATATTGAATAATAAACAGATGCATACAGGGTGTCATAACCTCAAGCCATTTTTCATACCATATAGCCAAGTCTAACTCATACTACGGCTTCCTAGGCTTTTTACTTGCTGAGGTTCCCATATACTTTTGATTTTGAGTGAACGTTCAAACTGTGAATGTATCTCTGATGTGTGAATTGCAGTGCTGATGAGTAGAAGGTTTGCGATTTAACACTTAAACTGTGATTTGAGGCTGGTGGAAGGTCTACTGAAGAGGCTGTGTCCCTTATTGGTGGCATTGCACAAACTGACTACAAACTGAAACTTACAGAATTTAAAGAGTATTGTCTTCATTACCTCTCAAGCCATCAGGTGTGAAGCATTCAAATGGAAGTTCTGTTTTGAGAAAGGAAGTTTTTGCAAAATTTATTTAATTATCTTTATTTTTGGCATGAGGGTGTCATTATTAATATTGACGTTTTGCGCAGTACTGCAGAATTGTCAAGAATGCCCTCAACCGTGTCTCCCGCATTTCCCGCAACACATCCCTCACACCCCCTCCCCTCAATAATAACCAAAACAGAATCCCCCTTGTCCTCATGTACCACCCCACCAATTTCCGGATCCAACGCATCATCCTCCGACACTTCCACCATCTGCAATCCGACCCCACCACCAAAAACGTTTTTCCCTCCCCAGCCTTATCTGCTTTCCTGAGGGACCAGTCTCTCCGTGACTCCATTGTTCGCTCCACACTACCCTCCAGCCCCACCACACCTGGCACTTTTCCCTGCAACCGCAGGAAGTGCTACACCTGCCCCTGCACCTCCCCTCTCACCCCCATCCAGGGCCCAAGAACACCTTCCACGTCAAGCACATGTTCACCTGCACATCTGCTAATGTGGTATGCTGTATCCACTGTTCCCGTTGTGGCCTCTTCTACATCAGGGAAACCAAGCGGAGGCTTGGGGACCGCTTTGCGGAACACGTACGCTTGGTTCGCACTAAACAACTACACCTCCCAGTTGCGAACCATTTCAACTCCCCTCCCATTCCTCAGATGACATGTCCATCCTGGGCCTCCTGCAGTGCCACAACGATGCCACCCGAAGGTTGTAGGAACAGCACCTCATATTTTGCTTGGGAACCCTGCAGCCCAATGGTATCAATGTGGACTTCACAAGCTTTGAAATCTCCCCTCCCCCAACCGCATCCCAAAACCAGCCCAGCTTGTCCCTACCTCCCTAACCTGTCCTTCCTCCCACCTATCCCCTCCTCCCACCTCAAGCCCCACCCCCACCTCTTACGTACTAGCCTCATCCTGCCCCCTTGACCTGTCCGTCCTCCCTGGACTGACCGATCCCCTCCCTAACTCCCCACCTACACTCACCTTTATTGGTTCCATCCCCGCCTGTTTGACCTGTCTGTCTCCTCTCCACCTATCTTCTCCTTTATCCATCTTCTATCTGCCTCCCCCTGCTCCCTATTTATTTCAGAACCCCCTTCCCCTTCCCCATTTCTGAAGAAGGGTCTAGGCCTGAAACATCAGCTTTCCTGCTCCTCTGATGCTGCTTGGCCTGCTGTGTTCGTCCAGCTCTACACCTTGTTATCTCAGATTCTCCAGCATCTGCAGTTCCTACTATCTCTGGATTAAAGACTTGCCTGGTTTGAATATTCATTGAAATTGCTTTTTTGTGCCCATTTTTAAAATGGATAAACAGCTAAGCATGCGTATGCTCTGTTTTACAGCTTCAAAGTTAAGGGTAGCAAGTCAAAAAGACTAGAGGAATGGATAGGTAATGAGAAACTTGGACGAAGCACTTATTTCTTTCCATTGCCTTCCACATAAGTGACTATATTATCTTCAATATTTGAAGGAATGCCTACATCTGTCAATGATAACAACTTTGCAATGTTAGTGCAGTTACTTTAATTGATGGAAGACTTTACTGGGAGAGCTGAGAAATTGCTTTTACAGTAGTGTTGGGAAGTTAACTATTAACCATAGGTCTAATCAAGGTGCATTAACCTTTGTGGGTTGTGTTTTGGAAGAGACATTAAATAAAAACCTCATCTGCCCTCAAGTGAATGTAAAATATTTCACAGACTTGTTTCAAAAAGAGGAAGGGAGTTATCCTTGATATCCTGGAAAATATTTGTCCCCAGTTAGAATCACAATGAAGCTAATCACAAGCGCTGCATGTGGGAGCTTTCTGTGTGCAAATTGCCTGTTATATTTCCTACATGACAACATGTAACAAATACTCATTGTCCATACAACACTTTGAGACATCTGGAGGTCATGAATAGTGCTATGTAAATGCAAGTCTTCCGCACTTTTTTGACACTTTGTTAAACTGACCTGCCAATTTCAAAGATTTATGTAAAAAGACAATGCAAAGTGTCCTTTTGCACTACATCCAAATGGTACCATTTAGTCTTTCATCGCTATACTCATCAAACTCCGTCCAAACATTTTTATTGAACACCGTCTGCCGAACATCAACTTTGTTTTCCCTCCACAGATACTGCCAGACTTGCTGAGTTTCTCCAGCAATTTCTGTGTTTGTTTTAGACCTCCAGCATCTGCAGTTCCTCATTATTGCTAAAATGAAGAAAGATTTGGGAGGAGACTGAGAGGCTGACAATGTGACTGATTGAGTGAAGTGTGACCCACTGTTTCTTTTTATCGTCATCCAAATAGTAACTGCACATAGAAATGGCTGCCACCATACCCGAAGTGGGCAGGGAAAGTGTTTTATTCTGTGTTATGAGGGCCTTCAAAAGGCGATAGCATTAAATAGACACCCTCACAGTACAGATGAAGGACTCCTTGCTGTCACTAAATGCTATGTGAACCTCACACATCGACCCACTGCGTAGAGTTCAAATACTGGCTCCAAGGACTCCTGACTGCATCATCCAACATCACAAATCAATTCCACCACTAGCCAGGAGGTACATGCAGTGTATTGCAGCCTGGAAAGATTGACTCGAGTTGCCAAAGAAGCAATCACTTTTCAAGGTCCCATAGCTATAGTGCAGGCGCTGCTCACTTCATATTTTGGACCATAAGATATTGTGTAACGTTTAGGATGACAAACCTCATCATTCCTATAATTGCAGCTAGAAAGACACATGCTCTTCCAGTTGATAATTAAGAGTGAACTTATATTTATAAATACATAGCAATTTTTACAATGAAATGTCACCCATGCCACTTGTGTGCCCTCAGAAGGTGGTCTTCCTTTCCATCCCACTTCATCTCAGCACAGTCCTGGGGTCCACAGTTGAGGTGCCTGTCAGTCTGCTCCACAGTGGAGTCAATTTGGAGTCTTGGTTCAGTGACTCCAAGAGCATTTCTAAGGGAAATGGGAGTCTAGGCATGCTGAGGGTCCTGCCCAGATCCAAATTTACTCCTCTTGGCATGAACTCCTGCATGATCGAGGGTCTCAGGCATTGATGCAAGGCCCAGCCAGCTCTGGAGGGTCCTACTTGGAGACTTATTGGGGACCTGTCTGTGATTGCTCCTTCGGCTAGGAGCCTACTGACACCCCCAAGTCTCCTTGTGAGGAATGGACACGGGAAATGAAGTCAAAGTCCTGCACCCCTCTGTTGCCTTGCCATTGCAGCTGAGCACCAATGGCCAGAATGATGGAGCACAGGTCTGTGTGGACATTCGACAGTCTCCGAGTCTACTGGACCTGGCACTCCATGGCAACTGCCAACCTGACCATAAATGCAGCAGATACTTGTATGCCAGAGACAAAATGGTACAAATGGTATTGGTGGATTCATAGAGTCATACAGCACCTCCAACCTTTCAGCCACTTTTTCCAATAGCTCCAACAAATCCACTTGGTACTCCTGTGTCAGCTTATGCGTTTGCAAATTGCAGTCATGGGAACCTGTCCTGCCTAGGACTGAGCAGGAGCCTCGTCTCTGGCAGTCCTCCAAGTGCTAACAAACTGTGGCCTTTTTCCCTTGACCTGCTGCGGAGATGTGACGGTGAGGCTCACCATCATTGTGCTCCCGACTCTAACTAAGGTATCAATCAAAATGTCAGGCTTGCCTGTTTTACCTCTGAGGTGTCTGTAGCTTCTTCCTCAGAGGTGGAGGGGATGATTGTGGGGCTGCCCAGCCCTCTTGACGGCAGAGATATGCAGATTCCACTGGTTCCTGCAAGAGACAAAATTGAGAATATATCACAATTGAAATAACTCCACAAAGGCCAGTTCACTGTTTATTTACACATGACCAGTCCTTAACTTTAGTGCTGCTCATACAGATTCAGCTACCAGAGTGTCAGTATCTCTGACACTCCCCTTTTTATCTGTCAGCCAGGGCTCCCTGTTTGGACCAGATTAACAGCTCCACTTCGGAAACTCATTCTATGCAGTGGACAATGATACCTACTTGGTTGCTAGGACATGGGGACTTCAAATATAGGGCAAGGTTGCTGCCTTCCTAGTGGTTGAGGAAATAAATGTTGGGCACACCACCCCATGTTTTGGCTCTTTCGGCCCGATTTTGTGGACTGTTTTCTCCTGGAATAAGACAAAGGGAAGGAATCATTTGGATGGAAGTGTCTGGCACAGTAGTTAGTGTTGATGCAGGTTAGGGAAAGGTGACGTATCCTGAGTAAGTGAGTCGGCAGCACAGAGACCATGCAAGCTGAGTGGTATGGGGGGGATTGGGTGGGTGAGAGCAAGTCAGGGAAAGTGTTTGCATGCAGTATTAAGAGTAGTAGACAATGTAGGAGGTGCATTCAGTTGCAGAGACAGCGTATGTGCAGTAGCAGAATGAAGATGGTGGCACTTACCTTAGCAGAGTGCACAAGATTGTTGACCTTGTTGTGTCATTATTAGGCATATCTCCAAACTATGGAAACAGCATTGACCCCAGTGTCAAATTCAGATCATGCTGGCAGGAACTGATGGCCTGGTCTCCTCTGTCTGCACCACCCTATCTACCAGGACTTCCACATTCCCATCAACAAATTAGAGTACTATCTCTGGGCAATTTTTCAGATGAAGAAACTATGACAGGGCATCTCTGGACTGATGGCGCTTCACCTGGTACACAACTGTATTTTACATGTAGCACTGGTACCAGGGAACCCAGCAGGTCAAAGTATTAGCAACTACTTTTGTCTGTGGTAAGAGGTAGGATAGGACAAGTGGGGAGTCATTGAGGTGTGCTGCACAGTTAGTGCAATGAGTTTCAGAGAATTGTGTCACAAGTCGTACCAGCTTGCCAAGAAATACCCTCCATGTCAAATTTGATAGTTATTTTTTCGTAAAATTTACTGTAGCTTGATGTTTTTGTTCTCATGCTCACCAAAGGAATTTGTCTTTTTCCCTGTCTACCCTATTGAATTCCTTCAATATTTTAAAGATCTTAGTTTGTTTACACTTCAACCTGTGCAGCTGGAAGGACTGGAAGCTACCTAAATGCAACCTTTATTTCTAATTTATTGGCATCACTCTGGTAGCACTCTGCACAATGTCCTGTCCAAGACCAATATTTCTTTCCTGAAACCTGGCATCTCAAACTGAATGCAGGACTTCCGATAGGGTCTGAGCCCACATAAAAGATTTAACTGTTGGAACTGCTTTTGATTACTTCTGGGAGTTTTGGAGGAAATTTCCAGAATTCCTTTTCCTCCATATTGTTATTCAGCATTTTTAAAAAATCTTTTTAGCTTCTCTCAGAAGATTGTATGAAGTGGTGTGGGTCACGTTTCCTAGTCATAACATGCTGATTGTTGGATGAACCTGCCTTTTGTGTTCCAAACTAATTGGAATGAGCTTTGAAATAACCTGCACGCTGTTATTGTTTTGAGACACATTAAGTCATGTCAAGTATTATACTCTGGTTTCTTGCTGTGTGTTTCTGCTTCTGTTTACTTGACATGTTTGAAAATAAATTGGTCAATTAGTTTTAGTTGCAGACTTAGTGGTCCATCAGGGTGATATTTTTCATTTATTGAAATAGAAAACGCCGTGAGCACACCTTATAGCCATGACTGATTTGTTATTCTCACTGCCTCATTAAGTTGTGTACACATTTAAAATTTCAGTTCACAGGTGATATCCGTAAACTAATAGATGTTCCCTTTTTGCAATGGACCCAAGTGGAACTTTGGGGGGAAAGGTTGAAATTGTCAGTGGAACACGTTTTCTTGGCTTTCTGCCTTGATGTAATGTTCAGTGAACTTCTGTTGGCAAATTCACAGCTGAACTGAAAGGAAGGCTCACCTGTGATGCTAACAGTAGCTGAATAGCCTGTCAACATCTATTGTCTGATTTCATTTATGAATGGTGCATATTTGTATGAAGTGTCAAGTGAGTTACACCCCATGATAATGACTTTGGGAAAAGAAAGGCAAATTAGAAAAGTCCTTGCCTTTTCTCTCCTGCTGTTCCGCACCTCAGAGACATTGAGGTAAGTGTTGTGTAATGATCAGTGACTTGTTATGTGGGCAAGTGGGAAAAACTCCCTAAGTGGCCTTTAAATATAGGCAAATTTTTTGTTAGGTAATTGCAAGCAGTTGTAATTTGTTCTGCAGCTTCAGGGTTAATGAAATCTCATTATACTGCTAGGCTTCTGTCTGTTGATTGGTTTAAGATGTCCGTTCTGATATCTTTAAAATGATCACAGGCAGAGATAACTAATCAGTTGTGCATTAGTGTATTGGTGTTTACAGGAATGGTAAACTGTTATGCTGTACGCAGGAAATAACAATTACTGAACTTTTCTTGATCTCTGGTTTTGTTTCCTTGGAGTGTCTTGCGGGCCAGTAATTATATAAACCAGAATCAATTTTTTTGTACATGAAGCACAGCCAAATGACTGAACAAGTCCTGAAACTTATTATTTACAAATGTGTCCAACCACTCATTCGTTATTATTAATTGTCTTGCTTTGCATTCCTCAGACTTTTACTGAGGTCTATATTGCTTCAGTATTTATGTGTTGGCAAATTGATCTTGGCTTTGCCTGTAGACTTCAATAATGAATGATCTTTGTGCTGCTCTGATACAAAAAAGTACAATTTATTTTCATTTAATTGTACAGTTTTTGGCAAATGTTAATGTGAATAAAGGGTCGACTTTTCCATAAACAGGGATTGTAATACGATCTCGAGTGTAGGTCCGTTTTGGGCTACTTGCAGATGCCCTGTTTTAATGAGCTGTTGTGTCATCCAAATATTTTTCTTATTCGATATTTGCCTCCTCCCTTTCTTCACTCAAGACTTGAGTCATTGGTGCTGACTTCCATCAGCCCTTGGCAGCCCAGATGCCTGCTGTTTAGATGTGACTCAAATATTGAGTTTCAGTGGGTTAATTAAACAAGGAATTGTGTTTAGTTATATCTTTACCTGGGTTCGAGCTTTTATATTTTCAATAGGGAGCACAGGAATGGGACCTTTTGGCTCACTTATCCAGCCCCACTCACATATCTCCCCTATCTCTATCTGTTTACCTCTCTCTGTCCTTGATCCATCCCTTTCTCATGCCCTAGACATATAGCAAAGAAACAGGCCATTTAGCCCATAAACTCTGTCCTAGTGTTTTTTTTAGATGACCCTTACTCATGCTGTCTTTTTCTACTACTTCGTATTCACCTTTCTCAACCAATAATCTAATTTCCATTTATTACAATTTATTTCAATGCTGACTTGGGACATTCAATTTGAATCTAACTATCCTTTCTGTCAAAAAAGGGAAAGAAATCTTTCCTTCCTGTTAATCCTCTCAAACTTATATTTAGAGCAGAAACACAGCTGCTTGTCCTGGCAGGTCAGTATATAATGTTTTCACAACATCATCTGAATATATAGGACCATAAGACATAGGAGCAGAAATTAGGCTATTCAGCCCTTCAAGTCTGCTCTGCCACTCAATCATGGCTGATGAGTTTCTCAACACCGTTCTTCCACTTTGTCCCCGTAACCCGTAATCCCCTTTACAATATAGAACCTATCTATCTCCGTTTTCAATATACTCAATGACCTGGCCTCCACGGCCTTCTGTGGCAGTGATTCACCACTTTCTGGCTGAAGAGATTTCTCTCCTGTGTAATACACAATGCTAGTATGCCGTATTCACACCTATCAGCTCTACTTACCTCTTCGTCTCTTGACTCCTCCATTGTTACTAAATTATCAGATTGCTTGTCAGAGATGCAGTACTGGATGAGCAGAAATGTCATCCAATTGAATTTTACAGAGATTAAAGGCATCTTTGGCTCGTGTTGCACATTCCGTTCCCCAGCTACCAAATCCATCCATCTTCCTGGCTACAGTCTGAAATTCCTCGAAGTCTGTTCAGTAATTTGTCATATTTCATCCTGAGATAAACCTCCAACCTCAATTGTACCATTACGTGGACTGCTGCCTGTTAGTCCTTCTGTAACTTTGATCAACTTTGCCTCTTGTCTCAGCTCACCTGCTACTGTTACCTCCAGACTAGACTGTTCCAATATACCGGGGTGATCTCCCATATTCATCCTTCTATTAATGTGAGGTCATCCAAAGTTCTGCTGCGTGAGTCTTAATTTCTAATAAGTCTCATTCACATTGGCACTCCTGGGCTCTCAGTCGAGTACATTTTGGTTTGAAAATTCTCACCACTGTTTTCAAATGACCTCAACCTTCACAGTCTCTTGATTCTACTCCAACATCACAAACCTGTATTCATCTTATGAGGTCACAAATTTGTATAAGTCAAAGACTAACTCATGTTTTGAGGTTGTTACCCTGGATGATTTCTGGGTTTGTAAATGAGGCATGTAACACACTTCTGGAACTGAATCAGCCATATTGGACCCTTCCACTTGGTTATGTGTCTGAGAAATGGGCATTGCTCAATCGAACATTCAGGTCTTTGCCTTCAAATACAAACCGAAGGAATCTTGTTTGACGTGTCACCACTATTTACTTGTGCTGCCAGTTTTGCTGTGAGGTGGATGGTGTTAACGGTTAGACAGTGTTCTACAGGGGGTCCGTGATATATGTTGGGGTTATGTACCAGAAAAATACAGTTTATATTGAAACAACTTGGATTGATGAATGTTTCTCCGTGCAAATAATATAAATACGGGGGATAGAGGCTAATAAGTGTTAACAATGTTGTTAGTCATATCTGGGCAATTTCTCTCATAATAAACAATGGAATAAAGTAGGGATAGGGACTGTAACTTAGGGAAATATTGTGTTTCATTCCTAGCAACCAAAATACATACTATACATGTACTTTACCGTATAATACAGTTTTCACAAGCCCCCATAAAATATTTTCTTGGTCTACATTAATATAAAATGTGTTTGTGAATTTTTAAGCAATGACTCAAACAGAAAACCATTTTTAGTGTAAAAAGATGTAGAAACTTAAATGTGATAGATTTTCTATGATAACATTTCTTTGCCTTGTGTTAAAGCATTCAGAGGTTGAGATAATATGCTTTGCTTTATTTTCTATTTCATCAGCAATTGTTACAATGTAAGTACACTCATTGAAGGAAGATTCAAATCATGCCCAATATCAACCACACATTCACCTTTTTCTACTACACTTTACCACTACTAATTTAACATTCGGTGTGATACTGTTACAATTTTTCCAATGCTCCCACTAGCACTTTCACTAGCACAACACTTGCTACTCATTGTTGAAGGATTGCAGTGATAAGTTCTGATCAAGTTATGATGAGAACTTGCTGTGATCAGCGTGAGAGAATACAGTGTGATTCAGAAGCTTCAGACAGGATTGGTGAAAGTAGATGCTAAAGTGGTGCCACAGGTGCAAAACCGTGAGAGTTGTATGTCTTCTAAACTAAGCTGAACGGAGTTGAAAATGAGGACGGCATGAGTCTTGGGAAATATTACATTTAGCTCCTCAAAAAGCTAATGATGTGAATGCAAAACAACCTGTGTTGCGACAATGTATATTGTGAACCCCCTTGTAATCCAGAAGTCCAAACTGGTGCTGTAAGGACATGGGTTCAAATCCCATCATGCCAGCTGTTGGAATTTAAGTTAACTAATAAATCTGGAATACAAAGCTAGTCTCTGTAATTGCGACCGTGAAACTATCAGATATTGTCATTTAAGAAAAAAATGGCTCATGAATGCCCTGTAGAAGAGAATCTGCCATTCTTACCTGATCTGGCCTGCATTTGGTGGGAAGTAATGGCCTCGTGATATTATCACTGGACTGTTAATCCAGAGACCCAGATAATGTTCTAGGTACCTGGGTTCCAATCCCACCACAGCAGATGGTGCTTTGGATGACCTAAAATTTATGGAAGGATGAATATGGGCGATCACCCTGGTGTATTGGAACAGTCTAGTCTGGAGGTAACCTCAGAAGGTGAGCTGAGTCAAGAGGCAAAGTTGATCAATGTTATAGAGGGCAAACAGCAATTGAATTCAATAGAAAAAACGACTGGAATTAGGAGTCCATTGATGACCATGAATCAATTGTCAATTGTCAGAAAAACCCACCTGGTTCACTAATGTTCTTTAGGGATGGAAACTGCTAATCTTACCTGTTGTGGGCAACATATGACTCCAGACATAGCAATGTGGTTGACTTTTAACTGCCCTCTGGGCACTTAGGGATGGGCAATAAATACTGGCCTAGGCAGTGACACTCAACTCCCGTGAGTGAATTTTACAAAAAACGTCATTCTAGACTCACAGCAATGTGTCTGACTCTTACTTATCCAACAAAGGAAACTTGTTCAAGGCCAATTAAGAATTGGCAACAAATGTTGGCATTGCCAGTCATACCTATGTACCATAAAGGAATAGTAATGTAATAAATTCCATGTTTCTGAATATCATGATCCCTCCTTTTCTCTCCATTTAAACGCTATACAATAGCCTGGTTCGGCCACATCTGGAGTATTGTGTCCAGTTCTGGTTGCCTCATTACAGGAAAGATGTGGAAGCGTTGGAAAAGGTGCAGAGCATATTTATCAGGATGTTGCCTGGAATGGAGGGAAGGTCTTACGAGGAAAGGTTGAGAGAGCTACTTGGGAAATGGGGTTCTCTCATAGTCCATAGCTCCTCTGAGATGCTATGAACCAGATCTCCAATCTCCAAAGTGGGCCCAACTATGTGAAGGTCCTGTCTGAAATATTCACCCTTGCAGTGGAGTAGCAAAGAATAGGAATGCATCTCAACACTTTTACATTGTTATTGTATGCATCATTAGTTCTGCACCTCGTGCAGAATTTAAAATATTAAAGTTGTGAGTATATGTGGCAACCTAGACAATGGATAAAACGTACTCTTTCAATTTTTTGTGCTTCTGCCCATTCATGAGGTCATTTTTCCCACTTTCCTCCCTACATTTGGGGTGTACAGATTCAAGGTGAAATAGAGTTAATTGGTGGTTGGACATCACATAAAATGTGTTGCTTGAATAGCGAACGCAAGTAGGATGTTATGTTCGGTTCTGTCTTCATTTTCTGTTTACAGTTTACACTTTCCGGCAGAATGTCACCATGACCTATTTTTTCACCAAGGTGGAGAGTCTCTTTGCCCTGGTGAAAATGGTGATGAGCCCCGAACACATTACTTCATTTTTTTATGGGGTTGGGAATCGGGTGGTGTCAGGACTTGCACAAGGGTGTTTCATGGAGGCAGCTGGCCATTTAACCAGCTATGTCCCTCAACTGGGATTAGGGTAGAGCATTTCTTTCAGATAATAGGCTACTCATTTGAAGATAACGTTTCGGGTCCAGTGACCCTTCCTCAGAATAGGGATCTGAGGAAGGATCACCGGACCTGAAATGTTAATTCTGATTTTTTTTCTTCACAGATGCTGCTAGACCTGCTGAGCTTTTCCAGCAACTTCTGTTTTTGTTCCTGATTTACAGTATCTGCAGTTCATTCAGTTTTTACACATTTGGAGAGGTAAGGTACTCCTTGGACCTTGTCCTGCGATATATTTTGGACAGGTCAGATGCCCTTTGGAATTATTAATGGCGTGCATAAACATGTGTATAAAGTTTGCAAACTCTTATTGTAAATGTCAATTGACCCGTCAAAATCAGTTGTCAATGCTGTTAGAAGCCCCTGTTGAGGGACCTTTGAAAGGACATGTCAAAAGTGTCAAGAAGGACCTCCTTAAGTGAACTGTCAAGGGGACCTATCAAAGGCACTTGGCAAATGGAGCTGACCAGGTATTTTAAATTCCTGGCCTTTGAATCATTCCAAAAAGATGTTTTTTTTTCAAAAAAAAGTTCTGTGCAGTTTCATTTTGTCCATTGACTTAAGCCTGAGGGTTTCTTTATTGGATTAGTTCTTCATGATTGCTTTCACAACTATCCATTATGAAGGTATGGTGCTTGCCTTGTTATGGTTTGATTGACAGTCGCAAGTGGTCATAAACACTTAGATGTGGGACCGTGAATTTCAGTGCTTGTTGCAAAGGATTGCACATGAATGGAATGTTTGTTATAAGGTTTTATTTAGTTGGCAGAATATAAATGTAATGAATATATTTCTATAAGTGACTATTTTTTTGAACATTGTTAAGTCTGCAATAGACATGTAGCATTTTATAGGATTTTGTTTTGTCTGATTCTAAATGGATCCTGGGATCTATGGTGGATACCAGCTGAATCGCTAAAGTGGGTGTAAGCTAAAGATAGTAGATTGCGGTGGTGAGGGTTGGGGGTGGGGGTTGCGCATGATGAGTTATGATGACAGTTTAAATAGAGCTGTCAAGGGCCTTAAGGTTGGAAGGAGAGGTATAGGTTGGCATTGAGGGTATGAAGTATAACAGGGATGCTTGGGGGCATATCTTGGCATTGGGGGCCATTGTTTGGTGGTTGGGTTGGTATGGATGGGCACAGGGAATTTGTGCGGATGAAGGATGTTCCACGTTTCATTCTTAAGCAGACATTCTGCCCAGCCTACCTTCCCACCAAAGAGGCTCCGTGGTTTTTCTGTGGTCATCTGCCCTAAATCATGCCTCAGTTTTCCCACCTCCAGACTGAAAATGTAATGTTCATGTTCCCATTTTTAATTGCCTTGTTCAAGGAGTTGGAGTTGTCTCTGCGCAACTGACCCGGGATAGACAGTCTGAGTCTGGATATTGATCAGGAACGCTAGCTGCTTTATTTTCCTTGTCCCAGGCCAAAAGTATGTAAACCTTGTGTCCCAGCTGAGATCACTTTTCACAACGCAATTTTACATGGTTTCCAAAATGAGCTTTGCGTTACTGGTAGGCACCCAGGAATGGTTATCTTAGCCAGGAATGGTTATATAAAACCATTCAATATCTTTTAGACAAAAGATAACTTTTGTCTAAAAGATATTGAAAATTGGATAGTATAGCTTCAAAATGAACTGTGCACATTAGACAAACATCTTGTGTTTTGCAGAGTTAATGATACTGTGTACACTTCATTAATAATTAATTGTAAATCAGGATAAATAAACTGCTGGATTTGTGAACTGGAAAGTGTTCTTTCCCGTTTCCAATTGATAACATACTTACTTAAAAAGTTTCCCCTCCATCATCATTTTGTTAGATACTGAAAGAACTGCAGATACTGTAAATCAGAAAAAAAAGTCCAAAATTGCTGGAAAAGCTCAGCACATCTGGAAGTGGACAGAAGTCACAGTTAACGTCTCAGGTCCAGTGACCTTTCTTCAAAACTTGTGCACTGTTTTCCCAGCAATTTCTGTTTTTATTCCATCACTTTGTTTGTTGCTTTTGCAACAGAACTGAAAATGGATGGTCTGTGCAAGGCTTGTCCAATCTGCAGCATCAGGTTTTACACCCCACTCCCCACTTGCCTGGATGAGTGCAGCCCCAACAACACTGAAGAAGCTTCACACCATCCAAGACAAAGCAGCCGGCTTGATTGGCACTGCATCCACTAACATCCACTCCCTCCACTACCGACGCTGAGTAGCAGCAGTGTGTACTATCTACAAGATGCACTGCAGAAATTCACCAAAGATCCTCAGGCAGCACATTCCAAACCCACAACCACTTCCATCTAGAAGGACAAGGGCGGTAGATATGTGGGAACACCACCACCTCCAAGTTCCCCTCCAAGTCACTCACCATCCTGACTTGGAAATATATCGCCGTTCCTTTATGGTTGCCGGGTCCAAATCCTGGAATTCTCTCCCTAATGACATCATGGGTCAACCCACAGCAGGAGGACTGCAGCGGTTCAAGAAGGCAGCTCACCACCACCTTCTCAAGGGCAACTAGGGATGGGCAAGAAATGCTGGTCAGTGGCAACACCCACATCCCACAAATGAATAGAAAAAAAAACTAATTTAGGACGTCTGGTTTGCATGGACGAGTTGGACCTAGGGGTCTGTTTACATGCTGTACAGCTCTATGACTCTATGATTGTCTTTAACTCCTTCTTGAAAACTTTCAATGTTTTGGTCTCAACCATTTTTTGTGGCAGAGAATTCCATCGGCTCATCACTCTATGGGTGAAGGAATTTCTCCTAAATAGCTTATCTGTATCTCCTTAAAATGTGATCTTCCTTTGGTAACAGAGACAAATTTCACATACTGAGGTCCTTGTGTAAGAGTTGGGTAGAGACAAATCACAAGGCAGGTCCTTGGTGCCACAGAACTGGTTTGTGGGAACAGTCTGTAAGCTAGGCCTTACAGCCCTGAAAGGAGGCAAATGGTCAGGGACTATGTAGGCTTGTAAAATATCAACTGGAGTAAGATGAGTTAAGCCAGAGTTAATCAGATATTATTGGCAGGAGTATCCTTTGTTTTCTGTGGGCTGAATAACTTCTGTTAGTGACCAGGAATTCCTGGATAGTGGTCAGAAATTATACTCTTGTTTTATTTATCTTTAACCCTCAGTTGACATTTCTGGCTGGTTGATGTTTGCTAAAGCATCTTGTTATTTGATCATCTACTAGTATACAGATTAATTCTACATTTAACAGTATGTTTATCAGCCAAACCTCTGAATCTGGAGAGAAATCTTTATTTTTAGTGTACTGAAATTTTTCTGTGTGGTCTTGGTACGTGTTCATTTTATTGATTGAGCGGCTTTGTTTAGTTTCTTAAAAATATCTGTCTCCCTTTTCAATAAATCAAAATTCTTTGAAAAAAAATGTATAGTAAATATATTAATTAAATGCAGTTGTGACCATGCCGGCAGATTCTCAAAGGCAGTCATTCGGAAGATGCTGTGCTGTCTGTATTGAGCCACAGCTCAAGTTACAAATACTAAGTGAAGAAAGAAATTTGTCAATAAACTTAATTTGGGATGCTGAGAAAGATTAATTTCCCTTTAAGCGAAAGTGAACCTCATTTCAGATCTATTCCTGTTGCACATTCGGGAGCAATTTTGATCTCATCTGGCTCAGTATTGAATAGAATAAATATTGAATTAGTATGAGTAATTAGATTGCTAAAACTGTTTTGCTTTGCTTCTATACATCATCCATTGAGTTACAGAAAGATGCCATTCTACAACTGGTACAGCGCAAACCTCTTGAAAGACAGATAGACCGTTGATAGATCTTCCTGTATGATGTTTCCTGAGATGGGCCAATACACATGGTGTGCATTAGAGGCTCCTGGTCCTCTGGGCTGTGTCAGCTGTTTGTTTAATAAGCTCATGTAGTATCTGCTCAAACACAGATGTTCTCTGCATCAAGGATCTTTTGTATTCATTGTATAGAGGCTGTACTATTGCATACATCATGACTGGGGCTAAACAATGAAATGAAAATAAAGGCACAACTTTGTTTTAAGCAAGGCTTCTTGGTTCCTAAAGGTTCTTGTGTTTACCTGCTCAGTCAGCACTTGACAGTTGATATGGAGCTTGCAGGTCATTGTACCTGTACCGAGTTGAATGGATGCATTTGCACAAGATTTCTAATTAAGTATATTCGCTATTGCTGAAAAAAGACACATTTTATCAAACCTTTTGACTTGCACTCATCAGGGCAATTTGCAAAAAAAATCAATGTGAACAGGGCAAAAGGCATTTATACTGTATGAGCATAGAAGGTGCCATGGGATTCCCACTATGCCCAGATGTCGCAAGCATCTTTTTGGGTTCCGTGAGAACTGTGTCTCTGATGGAATGACACATTCGCAGCTGCACATTGGAATTTCCTTGCATGTCTTAAAGGACTCCATTCATTTTGTTCAAATCAACTCTTGAAATGGAGCAGTCAAGTGAGTTCCTTCTCGTCGATGTCCGAGTTGAGAATTTGGCCAGGGGGCCAATTACTTACTGCTTACTGTATACTGCAAACTTCCTTTCACTGTTCAGTATACATGTTGGGACTCCTATGGTCTATCTATCTCAGCCATGCATGTACTTAATAGCCCAGCTTCAGTAATACATCATTCCACGAGTGGGGAATGGTACAGTGGCTCAGTGGTCAGCATTGCTGCCGCTCAGCACTAGGCACCTAGATTCGATTCCATCCTCAGGTGACTGCCTGTGTGAGTTTGCACATTCGCACAGTGTCTGCACGGGTTTCATCTGGGTACTAAATTGCCCGTAGTGTCCAGAGATATGCAGGCTAGGTGGATTAGCCATGGGAAATGCAGGTGTGTAGGGATAGGGTGGGGGTGTGGGTTTGGGTGGGATGTTCTTCGGAGGGTTGGTGTGGACCTGATGGGCCGAATGGCCTACATCCGCACTGTAGGATTCTATGACTGAGAATCAAGCCCTTACCATAGTGCAAAAGTGTTGATTCCTAACCAGTAAACCATCGGAGAAGCTGCACAACACCTTTGCGATGCACTCTATCATCATTTTCCTTTTCTCATTCCAACCACCATCACTAATGGGGTGGCACAGTGGCTCAGTGGTTAGCACTGATACCTCACTGCGCCAGGGACCTGGGTTTGATTCCACCTTCGGGCTGTATGAAGTCCGTATGAAGTTTGCACATTCTCCCTGTGTCTGTGTGGGTTTCCTCCGGGTGCTCCGGTTTCCTCCCACAGTCTAAAGATGTGCAGGCTAGGTGGATTGGCCATGATAAATTGCCCATAGTGTTCAGGGATGTGTAGATTAGGTGGGTTATAGGGGGATGGGTCTGGGAGGATGCTGTGAGGGTCAGTGTGGATTTGTTGGGCCAAAGGGCCTGTTTCCACACTGTAGGGATTCTATGATCTAAAGACAAAATGTTCATTGGGATTCAAGCTTACGACTCAACAGAGACTGAAGCTGAAATCCAGTGCCTTAGCTCACTCTGCCACACTATCAACTACTTGAAGCTGCGTATATTAACACACAAGAGATAGCAAGAACGGCAGATGCTGGAGTCGGAGATAACACAGTGTGGAGCTAGAGGATCACAGCAGGCTAGGCAGCATCAGAAGAGCGGGCAAGCTGACATTTCGAGTCGGGACCCTTCTTCAGAAAATGAGGAAGGAATTTGACCCAAAACGTCAGCTTTCCTGTTTCTCTGATGCTGCCTGGCTTGCTGCGTTCCTGCAGCTTTGTGCTTTGTTATCTCTTAATACACAAGACCCTGTTATTTGTAGATGAAAAAAAAACATATATTACTCTTGTATCAACTTAACAAAATACATTGCACCCATGCTCTGCTTCATTTCTAAGGGTGATGTCTTGACCAATCATTTGTTCAATTTTATACCCTGCAGATTGACAAAATTTGTCAGTTAACTGTCAGTTGTCATTAACTGCTGCATTCCTTGTGACACCACCTCTACCAATCTGAGTCCACTTGCCAACCAATGAACACTCTCCTCAGACAGCATAAATAAAATTCTCCCTCAACACTTCTATTTCTGGGGTGTTATCCTGAAGAGTATAAGTCAAAGTCTCGGATAATTAAGTATATTTTCAGCATCACTCAGGTTTTGTACCACCATATGAAGAATTTATATTTGCTTTATCAACTCAGTGTATGGCATTCATTTGATTTACTGATAACACTGGGTTATAGCAAAGTATTTCTGTTCGAAACATTTACTGCAATAGTACTCATTCTTTCCCGCACCAAAGAAGTGGGGAGATTGATGTCTGTGGCATTGTTCATTAATGTGTTCCTTATCTTGTGTTCCAAAGAATAATGTAAACACCAGCACATCAGGTAAAGAAAACCCCCTGTTGGAGGCAAACCCCTATTATTTTACAAAGTCAGGACATGCACTATATTTTGCATAATCATTAAAGTAATCCCTGATCATGAACTTTGAATTTATAGCTTGTCCCAGTAGTTTTGCAGGGTCATCAGAGTAATGCCAGCCAGAATTGAACATTTTGTATGATTGTTCAATTTTTCTGAAATAACAAGACTGGTGCCTGTACCATATTAGTTGCAGTACAGCATTTGACTTTTAATAGTGTTTACCCAAAGGACTGAGTAGCAAGTTAATGTAGAGCATTGCTGTTACACATTTTGAGACCTGGCTTGGATTTCAGCACAGTTTGGCAATGTGAAAGCCACTTTTTCTGTTGTCAGCATCTTTGGTGGAATCAGTTTGGGCTTCAGTGATTCCATTTGCAGTATTTCCAGGCCTACGCCATGAAGGTTACCTTTAACTTGACACTTAGTTTAGCTGTCATCGAGAAAACTTGTTGGGAAAATGGATTAAACTGCTGATCTGGAAAGTTCAGGTGAAACATATGAGCTTGATTTTGAACACTCTCCTGAGGTGGGTGTCCCATGTTGCTGCCAGCACTAGTTTTGTGGAAGCTGGGGGGAGCGGGTAGACTATCTGCCTGTTTGTGGCAGATAGCTTTGGTAAATTAAAGGTGGCAAACTGGGATTTTCCCTTTTTGATTTCTCAGTTTCCAGTAGTGAGAGAAACCAATTCAGCTGTATTGAGGCAGCCTCGTGGTAGAACTTGTTATGGGGGACCTTAACTTTCCAAATATTGACTGGAAACGCGATAGTTCAAGTACTTTAGATGGGTCAGTTTTTGTCCAATGTGTGCAGGAGAGTTTCCTGACACCGTATGTAAATAGGCCAACAAGAGGCCACATTGGATTTTGTACTAGGTAATGAACCAGGCCAGGTGTTAGAATTGGAGGTAGGTGAGCACTTTGGTGATAGTGACCACAATTCGGTTACATTTACTTTAGCGATGGAAAGGGATAGGTATATACCGCAGGGCAAGAGTTATAGCTGGGGGAAAGGCAATTATGAGGCGATTAGGCAAGACTTAGGATGCATAGGATGGGGAAGGAAACTGCAGGGGCTGGGCACAATTGAAATGTGGAGCTTGTTCAAGGAACAGCTACTGCGTGTCCTTGATAAGTATGTACCTGTCAGGCAGGGAGGAAGTGGTCGAGCGAGGAAACCGTGGTTTACTAAAGAAGTTGAATCTCTTGTCAAGAGGAAGAAGGAGGCTTATGTAAAGATGAGGCATGAAGGCTCAGTTAGGGCGCTTTAGAGTTACAAGTTAGCCAGGAATGACCTAAAGAGAGAGCTAAGAAGAGCCAGGAGGGGACATGAGAAGTCTTTGGCAGGTAGGATCAAGGAAGACCCTAAAGCTTTCTATAGGTATGTCAGGAATAAAGGAATGACTAGATTAAGATTAGGGCCAGTCAAGGACAGTAGTGGGAAGTTGTGCGTGGAGTCCGAAGAGATAGGAGAGGTGCTAAATGAGTATTTTTCATCAGTATCCACACATGAAAAAGACAATGTTGTCATGGAGAATACTGAGATACAGGCTATTAGACTATATGGAATTGAGGTTCACAAGGAGGAGGTGTTAGCAATCCTGGAAAGTGTGAGAATAGATAAGTCCCCTGGGCCGGATGGGATCTATCCTAGGATTCTTTGGGAAGCTAGGGAGGAGATTGCAGAGCCTTTGGCTTTGATCTTTATGTCATCATTGTCTACAGGAATAGTGCCAGAAGACTGGAGGATAGCAAATGTTGTCCCCTTGTTCAAGAAGGGGAGTAGAGACAACCCTGGTAATTATAGACCAGTGAGCCTTACTTCGGTTGTGGGTAAAGTGTTGGAAAGGATTATAAGAGATAGGATTTATAATCATCTAGCAAGGAATAATTTGATTCGGGATAATCAACACGGTTTTGTGAAGGGTAGGTCGTGCTTCACAAACCTTATTGAGTTCTTTGAGAAGGTGACTAAACAAGTGGATGAGGGTAAAGCAGTTGATGTGGTGTATATGGATTTCAGTAAAGCGTTTGATAAGGTTCCCCACAGTCGGCTATTGTAGAAAATTCGGAGGCATGGGATTGAGGGTGATTTAGCGGTTTGGATCAGAAATTGGCTAGCTGTAAGAAGACAGAGGGTGGTGATTGATGGGAAATGTTCATCCTAGAGTCCAGTTACGAGCAAGGATGTGTTTTGGGGCCACTGCTGTTTGTCATTTTTATAAATGACCTGGATGAGGGCGTAGAAGGATGGATCAGTAAATTTGTGGATGACACTAAAGTCGGTTGAGTTGTGGATAGTGCGGAAGGATGTTGCGGGTTACAGAGGGACATAGATAAGCTGCAGAGCTGGGCTGAGAGGTGGCAAATGGAGTTTAATGCGGAAAAGTGTGAGGGGATTCACTTTGGAAGGAGTAACAGGAATACAGAGTACAGGGCTAATGGTAAGATTCTTGGTAGTGTGGACAAGCAGAGAGATCTCGGTGTCCATGTGCATCGATCCCTGAAAGTTGCCACCCAGGTTGAAAGGGTTGTTAAGAAGGCGTACGGTGTGTTAGGTTTTATTGATAGAGGGATTGAGTTTCGGAGCCATGAGGTCATGTTGCAGCTGTACAAAACTCTGGTGCAGCCGCACTTGGAGTATTGCGTACAGTTCTGATCACCGCATTAGAGGAAGGATGTGGAAGCATTGGAAAGGGTGCAGAGGAGATTTACCAGGATGTTGCCTGGTATGGAGGGAAGGTCTTATGAGGAAAGGCTAAGGGACTTGAGGCTGTTTTCGTTAGAGAGAAGAAGGTTAAGAGGTGACTTAATAGAGACATACAAGGTGATCAGAGGATTAGATAGGGTGGACAGTGAGAGTCTTTTTCCTCGGATGGTGACGGCTAGCACGAGGGGACATAGCTTTAAATTGAGGGGTGATAGATATAGGACAGATGTCAGAGGTAGATTCTTTACTCAGAGAGTAGTAAGGGCATGGAATGCCTTGCCTGCAGCAGTTGTAGACTCGCCAACTTTAAGGGCATTTAAATGGTCGTTGGATAAACATATGGATGATAAGGGAATAGAGTAGGTTAGATGGGCTTCAGATTAGTTTCACAGGTCGGGGCTACATCGAGGGCCAAAGGGCCTGTACTGCGCTGTAATGTTCTATGTTCTATGTTCTCGAATGCCTTGGACTTATAGTCTGTCCTTTCCAGCCTGGGTGGAGTTGCAGTTGTCAGCCACCCTACAGAAGTGTTCCCCCAAGCCGGCTGTGGTCACCTGGTGCAAAGCACGTTGTTTATAAAAACTAGAAAAAATTGTCGGAAGGCCTCCTTCACTTCCTCACCTTCCACTGGATCCTGCTGCGGCTTTCACGTTGTTAGCTGTCAGATTTGTACCCCACTCCCCACCTGCCACCATGAAGTGGATGGTAAGCTGCCCCCTGACCATTAATTGGTTGTTCTTAGGAGAATCACATTGAGTCATGTTTCCCACGTAGTTCTGCCATCTGAGCTACATTTGATTCTGATGGCTGGATTCAGAAGTCCGCAGAGAAAGTCTTGCGTCACAATTTATTTGGTTGTTTAAAGGAAGCTGACTTTTCGGGGACCTATTCTTTATTTGTTGTTGAGGTACCAGATGCAAGCAGTAGAAGCAAATACTATTAAAATATTTCATTCCTTAAAATTGCCATCTTCTACCTTATTGTGCACATAATCTAATAACAATTACTTTTGCAATTTTTTTCATTTCTGTCAGATTCCAGGCGTCGTTGTTATTGCTTATTTGTGGCTTCTTTTTGAACGGTTTGATTGAGAATCATTCACCGTTAGGTCTGAATACTCCTCACATTGCTGGCTGCATTGATGTCCTGCTGGCTTCGTAGCCACTGGAACATTAGAAATTATTCTAGTTTTAATATTTTGCTGTCAATTCCAGTCTCAGGAAAGACTTGGAGGCTGTACTTTGACAATGTTAAAATCTTGTATTCTTGGACCTGGTTGTAATATTCAGCAGCAAAATCCAACAGAAAATGTTTTTAGGCTGCATGTATAAATTAAAATATTCTAGAAATACGGATGAATTTGAATATCAAGGTCTCATTTCAAAAGAAAGATAACTGAAAGAACTGTGATGCTGTCAATCAGGGACAAAAACAGAAGTTGCTGGAAAAGCTCAACAGGTCTGGCAGCATCTGTGAAGATAAATCAGAGTTAACGTTTTGGGGCTGGTGACCCTTGCTCAGCTGTTCTGTGTGTGACTTGGAGAGAAACTTGCGGGTGGTGATGGACGTATCTATAGGAGCTCAGGTGAATCCCAGTTAATGCTGATCATTTGCACACAGTTAATCTTGGTGTCTCTCCTGCTGTGTTTTTCCTGTCCACTTATATCGATCTTCTTGTACCCTGCCTAAGATTTTCATCTGTATGCTTGGACAGTGCATATTGGCAGGTAATGGGGCATCGAAGCCAAACTTCATTGTATCTTAACCTCGTCAACCAGAGGGATAAGACAGGAAAAGAAACTAATACTTGGAAATTGATATGAGGTGGTGGTGGTGCAGTGGTAATGACAGGAACATGGGTTCAAATCTCACCGTGGTGAGATGGTGCAATTTGGATTTTAATACATATCTGGAATTAAAAGTAAAATTAGTCTACTGGCAGCTGTGTGCTCATTGTCATAAAAACCTACTAGTTAATTAATGCCTTTTAGGGAAGGAAATCTATCATTCTTCCTTGGTCTGGCTGACATGTTAATGCTGATCCGTGTCCTCTGAAATGGCCCAGAGAGCTAATCAGTTGAAGGGTAGTTGGGGATGGGCAATAAATGCTGGCCTTGCTGCCGATGCCCATATCCCATGTAGGAGTTTATAAAAAGGAAGTCTGTGCTAGAGTCCAGTCTTAAGTAGACAAAATTAGTTGGACCATTTTGTGTCATCCGTAAACCTTACTAGTTTTTCCTTTCTGGTAGCAAGGTTACTGGAAGAATGTCAGGAATGGAAAACATTACTGATTTTTTTCTGCAACGAGTTACGTGCAGAATGTTCCAGATTTAGTTATTGAGTTATTGATAAGTCAGTTGTGTTTGTTATGCTAACCTTCTAAAATAAGAAATGATCCCTTTTGTGCAGGAATTTAAGGTAAGGTCCGGGAGAGTGTTGCTGAACAAAGAGACCTTGGAGTGCAGGTTCATAGTTCCTTGAAAGTAGAGTCACAGGTAGGTAGGATATTGAAGAAGGCATTTGGTATGCCTGTCTTTATTGGTCAGTGCATTGAGTATAAGAGTTGGGTGGTCATGTTGTAGCTGTAGAGGACACTGGCGAAGCCACTTTTGGAATATTATGTGCAATTCTGGTTGCCCTGCTATAGCAAGGATGTCGTGAAACTGAAAAGGGTTAAGAAAAGATTCACAAGGGTGTTGCCAGGGTTGGAGGGTTTGAGCTACAGGGAGCAGTTGAATAGGCTGGGGCTAAATTCCCTGGAGTGTTGAAGGCTGAGGGGTGATCTAAAATCGTGAGGGGCATGGATAGGGTGAATGGCAAAGCTCCTTTCCCCAGGATGGGGGAGTCCAAAACTAGAGGATATAGGTTCAAGGTGAGAGTGGAAAGATATTTAAAAGGGATCTAAGGGCAGCTTTTCATGCAGAGGGTGGTGCATGGTATGGAATGAGCTTCCGGAGGAAGTGGTGGAAGCTGGTAAAATTACAACATTTAAAAGGCATCTGGATGGGTATATGAATAGGAAGGGTTTATAGGGATGTGGGCCAAATTCTGCAAAATTGGACTAGATTTATGTAGGATATCTGGTTGACATGGATGAGTTGGACCAAAGGGTCTGTTATGCTGTACACCGCTATGACTCTAACTTATCTGCTTCAGATGGATTTACTTTGACATTGAAGCTGCTCCATTGAATGTGATGAAGCCCAAATTCTGGTCTTCATTCCGGGAGTTTGTAATGTTCGGTAACCTTCTTCACTGTCCACTATACCAGTAATTTTGGTGTCATCCACAAATTTACTAATCATGTCTCCTAAATTCTCATCCAAATCATTTATATAAATGTCAAACAACAGTGGATCCAGTAGTGATCCATGTGGAACACTACTGGTCACAGGCCTACAGTCCAAAAGCAACCCTCCACCCTCTGTCTCCCTCCATGAAGCTAATTTTATATCCAACTGCTCTCTGAATCCTATGTGATCTATCTCACTTACTAGTCTACTATGTCAAAGGCTTTTCTAAAGTCTATGCAAACAATATCTACCACTCAACCCTCATGAATCTTTTTGGTTACTTCCCGAAAAAACTCAATCAAGATTGTGAGACATGATTTCCCTCGCGCAAAGCCGTGCAGACAATCCTTAAGTAGTTCTGGCCCTTCCAGATGCATGTAAACCCTATCTTTCAGAATCACTTCCAACACCAATGTTCGACTCACAAGATCTATAGTTCCAGGCTTCTCCTTATAGCCTCACATATATTTGATTTATGACCTCGTGTTTCTGGGCACTAAAACATAGGAAATTTCAGGTTTGTTTTTTACCTTTAGATGTTAACACAGCTGCAGACATAGTTAAAGCTCAGCAAGTTACAGTCTTTATTTGTTTTTATGCACTTAAAGGGAAAGAGAAGAGATCCAAACTGCACATTCTCTGTCTGTGCATATCATTTCCCAAAGAGAAGAATGCATCCAAATCCGAATATTCTCAACTGGACCAAGATTTGGATTTTTTTAAGAGAAAAGACTATCCCACCATTTCAGTTTGGAATTTTAACTTTGAAATCAATGCCTAATGCCTCTTTGTTTTGAGTCAAATTATTTCCTTTTTGTTTCTTAGAGATATTTCTAGTCAGCCACCCTGTTCTTTGTTTGGTATTATTAAATAAGTCCATGCAAAATTAAAACATACAGCAAACTCAATGGATCTTTTAAATGGACCAGCCAGTTGAAAAGTTAACATAAGTCAGTATGGTGCAGGAAATAACCTTGTTGAAACATACCTTGAGGTTCACATACATATGTTTCCAAGGTAAAGGAGAGTTTGTCGTACTGTTATAAATTCCTGACCTGTTAAGCTTTCTAAAATAGATAAAGTCACAACATTTGTTTTCTACATTCATTCATCCATAAATTATTACGTATGGTGTTTTGATTTCTGTGTGTTTACTTTTTTCAAGGGACTGCTTGACACTCTGAACTTGGTGTTAAAGTTCATTTTGGCCATAAATGGACTTTAGACCTCAGTTACACATTTTTATCTGGAATGAGTTTCAAATGCTGAGAGATTCATAGGATCAGCCAATCCCCACTCGTATGAGAGAACCTACTTGTGTGGTCAAAGATTTTCATTTGTACAAGTGATGCCATATGAACAAAGTATTATCTCATGTATGAGCTCATTTAATGATGCAGTTATAACTGCTCCCAGGTGATCTATTAGTAGAAATATTTTTCTTCTCACAATTCCTTCCTCTTATTCAATATCATGAGCGCTTTGTTACTTACACAAATATAACACACAGTTTTTGTATTATGCCAAGATAGTGTATTCCTACTTATTTTGATTCTTCCGAATAAAGTTAGATGAGCAAGTTGGACAAATGAGAGCCAATGGATGTAATATTGTTTTATTTCTAGAAGGCCTTTGACGAAGTGCCGCACAGGAGGCTGCTAAATAGGATAAGAGCAGACGGTGTTAGGGCAAAGTACTGGCATGGATAGAGGACTGATTGACTGAACAGAAGGCAGAAGGATGTGGGATAAAGAGGTCTTTTCCAGGATGTCAGCCAGTGATGAATGGACTTCCGCAAGGATCAGTGTTGAATCCACTACTATTCATGTTATGCGTTCATGATCTGGACCAAGGAACTGAGAGCATCATTGCTAAATTTGCAGATGGCAGAAAGATGGGTAGAGAGACAGGTTGTATTGAGGAAGCAGGTAGGCTGTAGGAGGACTTGGACAGGCTAGGAGAGTGGGGAAAGCAGTGACGGATGGAATATAATGTGGGGAAGTGTAAGGCTATGTACTTTAATAGGTAGAGCAGAGGTGTAGACTATTTTCTACATGGGTAAAGGCTTCAGAAGTTAAAGCCCAAAATGGACTTGAGAGCCCCTGTTCGGGATTCTCATAAGGTTAACATGCAGGTCAGTTCCAGTTAGAAAGGCAAATGAAATATTAACATTCGTTTTGAAAGGGCTGGAATACAAGAGCAGGGTTGTACTGTTGCAGCTGTGTAAGGCTCTGGTTGGACCACATTTGGAATACTGTGTGCCATTTTAGGCACCACATCTAAGGAAAGATGTGCTGGTTTGGAGGGTCTAAGAGGAGGTTTGCAAGAATAACCCTGGAGGTGAAGGACTTGTCATATGAGGAGCAGTTGGGGAATCTGGGTCTGTGTACTCGAAGTTTAGAAGGATGAGGGAAACCACATTGAAACTTACAGAATACTGAGAGGTCTGGATAAAGTGGAAGTGGAGAAGATGTTTTCACTAATAGGAGAGACTAAGGTCCGAGGACACAACCTCAGAGTGAAGGGATGACCCTTTAAAACTGAGATGAGAAGGAATTTCTTCAGCTAGAGACTGGTGAATCTGTGGGACTCATTGCCACAGAAAGTTGTGGAGGCCAAGACATTGAGATTGTATTTAAGACAGAGATAGGTTCTTGATTAGTAAGGCCATCAAGGGGTTTGGGGAGAAGGTTGGAGAATATTGTTGTGAATCATATCAGCCATGATCAAGTGTAGCACAAACTCAATGCGCCAAATGGCCTAATTCTGCTCCTACTTCTTTACGATGTCCACAAATTACTTCTACTTGTGTGCTGCCACTATAAATTTGCACAACCTCTTAATGCATCATCAGGATGCACCACTTTATTCAAAACAAAGTTCATTGGCCTGATGTGGAGTCTGGTATGTTGTCAGCAGAATTCCTGAATAATGTGTACTATTCAATGTAAACTCATTTCAAGTGTTGGAAATATAGGAGCGTATGCGACATACTTGGAAGTATTGTTGAAAATGAGCAACTCCAGAGAATTAACTGCGCTCACTTGTCCTGCAGTTGTTACTGTGCTGCCTCAGTGCTTTCTTATTTTCTTTCTTCTCCAATGCTCCCCCAGTCTTAAAATTCTCAAATGCAAACTGGTCAGTTATGATTCTACATTACTCAAATTGCCATTCTTCATGTGGGTGGTAGCAATTTACTTGAACAAAGATGCAACACCATTGAATTCAACCAGATCTTTACTCAGTATCCACACAGGCCAAATCCTCAGTCAAAGGAATCATGTCTGATGCTCACCTTTCCCCTTCCTTGAGGTCAACTGTAGTACCTCGATTACTATTCACATTACAATCAGAAAACTCAGTTCAAGCTGGGGATTGGATTTGGGATATTTCAAGTTTATATGGCTCATTTCCACTTTGTGTACCCTTTGAGCAGCATGAACTGGTTAAATTACATACATATGTGTTCAGTGTAAAAGCCCTCGGAGTGTGAATGTACAAAGTGTGCATTTATAAAATCGTTCATCTTAACTTATAGCTCAGTAAGTTTTCTGAATTTAGTTGGTGAATTATAGTTTGGAGCGTATGGACAGATTATTCTATAATTAATAACACGCATTCTCAGAATGGAAACATTCTTTAGAATTTCATCTAAGAAGTCTGAAAGAAATAATCCTTCCCAGTGAGATAGTGAGGATATGACAGAGTCATTTGACACAATCCGCTAAATAGGCCGACAATCCAATTGATCAAGTGGTTAGAATAATTCTGTCCCAAAGCACAGATCTTACTACACAACAAAAAACCTAAAGAAATGCGGATGCTGGAAATCAGAAACAAAAACAGAAATTGCTGGGAAAACTCAGCAGGTCTTACAGTACCTGTGGAGAGAAAACAGAGATGACATTTCAGGTCCAGTGACCCTCAGAATACCTCTTCTGAAGAAGGGTTGCTGAACATGAAACGTTAACTCTGCTTTCTCTCCACAGATATTGTTAGACCTGCTGAGTTTTCCCAACAATTGCTGTTTAATTTACAGATCTCACTAACCCAGTTAAGCATGCAATTATTTAACTGCTGGTCTGATAATGGAAAACAGTCACTGATAGACTTCCTGTACAAGACATGAGCTTTTAAATTTGGCGACGTATATTTTCTCAAGAACGAATATTTTAATCCTTCCAAAAAGCCATGTCTGATAACATGGTCAGAACTAGGGAGGCCATGCTAAGGGAATATAATGTAGCAATAACCCATGGGGTCTGCTATTATTTCAGTTCAACAAATGTCTTAAATGTGCTCAAAGATGTGAGACACCAATTTAATTATTTCAAAAATCACAGTGAATCCATTTTATTAGATTATCTTTCTTCAACGGCAGTCACTTATGCAGCAAGCATGTTTCATACACTTCAACCAGATGGACATGTCCGAAAGTCTAAGGGGAATAGTCTTTAGTCCAGTCAAGGGGGACTACGATCAGTCAGGGAACTAGAGCTAAAAGCATTAAGTTACACAGACTCTATGGGCCAGATTTTCAATTGCTAATGGGTGCAGAAGACATTTGAAAATCATGTTCCCAAAAGGCTTTCTAGATCCAGAGGCAGCAGGGACAATGTGAGGGCAAATCTGGGAATCAGGAACCCATACTCCATCTAACTAATGGTCTGTCAAGCTCTTTGGGGAGCTTGTTCACATGTGAAGGGATATTGGAACTCCAGTTTGTCATGTGGATATCAGCGAACTCAAAATCTGGAGTATGTTTTATTGCACAGCTTTTGGAGTTAACGTTTTTTACGCGAGGTGAAAAGTCTCAGCAGCTGGGGTGGAGGGGAGTCTTAAGCCAGATTTTGTGCAATACCTCAAATTGACCATTTTCATGTGTTTTTTATGCTGGCCCTGAGATGTTCCGTCTGCTCTGTTTGGTAAAGCAGTGTTAAGCCTTGATGGTAGCTGCTGTATGCCAGTGGGACTTGTGTTGAGCAGCAGCTGCTGCATCCTGATAATGCCCAGCACCCACTTCGGCAATTTACATTTAAAGATAGTGATGCATGAGTCACTTAGATGCCATGTACAGTCAGGACTGAGGTATTATTTTGGTGCCAGGTTACTGATCCTGAATTGAAAATCAACCCCACTTGTCAAAATTGTAATGCCTATAGCTATCCCAGCTGAGGTCATTCAGATTAGACCGAGATCAGATAGAACAGGAAGCCCCTTAGCTTGTATGGGGGGTTCAGCACCAATTGACCTTGTTACGAAGTTGGTATAATACTTGTGGATTGGAAGGCAGGGTGTTAGAATTTGTTTGTAAAATGATAGAGGAGGCGGCAGAAAGTGTGGGGTGCCTTTAAAAGATGTGTGTTTTTAGGCTTGAAAAAAATGTCTCTAGGCAGCGGCAGATACACAGAGAGTTCTTGAAATTGAAGCATTGTGTCAAAAGGCAGATAGTTCTGCTATAATGCATGTTCCATTAATTCAAATTGGCTGTGATGTGATAATGTGAACTTTCTGCTGTACAGTTATAGCAATTTCCCTGTAACTCGATTTCCTATAGTGCGATTTTCAGTAGTGCGAAGTCACACAAAAATGCAACTATCGCATTATAAGAGAACTACCTGTATACTATTAGCTGGCAAAGCAGCATTTTTACCAAGACAACAGGGTTTTTGAATTTAGCCAATTAATTTAAGTCAGGCCCTAGATACCAAAGCCCAATTAAATTTACATCTGATGGTTTTGACAACATCAGACCAATCCTGTTGTAAGAAATTAATAGGTCATCAAGGGTATTAAAGAAGACGGCATTTGAAAATCGATGTGAGAGCAAACTGCCATCTGTTAAGAGATCAGCTCTCAATAGCCACCAATTCTAAAGACAGAGAAAAACACTGGCTCTCACAGAAATCTATAAGATCTCAGAGTAAGCACCATCTAAATAGAGGTACTATGGCACTCTTAGCTAATATTCCTGGCACAAGAATTCGACAGAGAAAGGTGTTCCTGAATGGAAAACAGTGGAGAAGGCAAAGAACATTCCAGAAGATTTATCCTGTCTGTAATTTCGAGAGACTTACTTTTAATCTTTTTTTTCTTATTACTTTGGTTTATATAAGTGGGACTTGTATTTATTGGAACAGCATACCATTAGAATTTTGTCTTATTCAGGAATAGTTAGTGGTTAAGGGGAATTGTTCAGTTAGTTAGTAGTTCTACTAATTTGTTAAGTGTTAGAGTTAGGTAAGTAAATTGCTTGTTGCTAATAAAATGGATATCAGGGATTTCTTTCATTTAACCACTCATTTATAACAGATTGGGAGGTGAGTGGCAGATTAAACTGTTTTCATATTTCCTTTAACAGATTGAGGTGAGGTGAGCTTTTCTGGGTATTTTAGTTTTAATTATCAGCGAGGTGTTGACCACTCCTTGTGACAAGGTATTGTAGGGTTTTGTGGTGCATGGGCTGGATGGTATTCCCACGTGCGCCGCAAATGTGTCATAACTTGTCTGAACAGTTTTATTTTAAAAAGCATTGCGTATCCTCAAATGAATGTCTATCTGTGGCAGCCTCCTTACCAGTTCTGTTACTTCATTTTTAATGATAATTTTCGCAGATGGAGTCATGAGGGAGAAAGGCACATTAGTGTTCACACAGAACAACAAATGGGTACTTTTCAGATGTTCACAGGTCATACATATGTGCCTTTTCCTTTGCCTGGTACAATAATCTCATTGACTCTGACTCTGTACCCTGCAAAATGCTATTAATGCCATGAAGCCCTGTAAGCACAAGTGATTGTGAGCAATGTAGAAACAGCAGTGTATACTTGTTTTGACAGGACAAGAGTGTTGACAACATGTGAGCTTGAGAATTTAATCAACATTTATATGTATTGCATGACATATAAGAAGACGTAAGTTGACATTTCAAAGTACAGTATACTTCATCACTCAATCACCCTCTGATCTTCAATTTGACCGTGTGTTTGTAATTTAGTTCCAGCTGAAATTCTCTGACCTTGTGATATTTGTCTTGTGTCAGTAGAGACATGACAATATGAGGCAATACAACATGTGCTGTTCAGGGTTAGGAAGTGTGGAGTGCTTCCTGTGGACCACAGATCAAAGTGTCTTACCAGTTTATATAATCTCCTAGAATATAAAAATAAATCTAGCTACATTTTCCACAGGAGTATTTAACATCAGAAAGACTGATTTGAGATAGATTTGTCTTTATTAATCCTGCAGTATTCAACTTGCTCATTGGAACTAGAGTAAGTTGGAACTTAAAAACATCACTTCAATAACACGATCTTTTTCTAATTAAAGAATTATAAGTCCTCAACTGTTTTATGCATAAAATGTTCACTGTGTTATCTCAGCAGAGTTACTTTTGGATTTTGTCTAAAATATCATCTGTACCTTGTGGTTTGAGTTAATTTAAGTTGAGTTAGTGACCATGTTTGAATATTGAGATCTTGACCGTCAGGATTGATGTTGTAAATGGCAGAGCCAAGTTAGAGAAGTTAAAACTAAGACATGAAATACTGGACACCACAAAGTATGCAATCTCACTATTTAACTCTACCAGCTGAAGCAACCTTCCAAGCATTTCAGCCTTCCTGTACCTCCTGATATTTCACCTTCAGTGATATTCAGTGTGCTGAACTGTAAGGCATTGTTCAGCTCAAGTAATGAATGCCACAGTTCATTCAAAGTAGTAACCTGTAGATCAGCGAATAAAGAATTTATTCCTGGTTGCAGAGATAAAAGGTACTGCAGATGCTGGAGAATCCGAGATAACAAGCATGGGGCTGGATGAACACAGCAGGTCAAGCAGCATCATAGGAGCAGGAAAACTCGACGTTTCGGGCCTAAACCCTTCATCATTTTCTGATGAAGGGTTTAG
>JAHRHZ010000058.1:32714319-32784812 GCA_024137785.1 Ginglymostoma cirratum | reverse complement strand
ATGAAGTTAAAGTCTGCAAGTTATCAATTTGTTTTTAAAAAACATCTATCCGGTAATCACATCAAAATAAACTCTTAAGACAGTGCCGGGCTGTGCAGACAGTTGATTCACTGAGTTGAATGGCTCCGTAACTTTTGAAACTAGGGCAGGCTTTCATAGTGTCTCAGCAGTGTAAGGAAAACGCTGCCAAATGGAAACAATGAGGTTGAGTGAACTGCAAAAACAAATGGCTTTGGCTTTCTTTCAGCTATACCAGATGGCCTGTAAATCAATACAATCTAAGAACATGTGTTTGTTTCTTTATTTCTCTCTTAGTAAGAGGTGCAGGTTAATTTTTTTTTGAAAATGTATATCACTTCAGAGTGTGAAGGGCCTGGATTCTTGTTTCTGAGTTGGGTTGTGGGAGCTAGAAAATCACCTGGGATAAAGCTGACCTGAATGTTGGTATCTTCATTTTAAGGGTGAATATACAGTCAAGTCCACCCTTCCCAGATGCAGATTGGAGGTGCTGATTACTGAAACAGAATATTTAAAATTCTATTCTTGGTTTGCTGGGAGCTTGTCCCAATTCTTTTATTAAATCCTTCTAGCCCTTATTGCTCACATTCCCTCTCTTCATTCACTTCCCATGCCCTGTTAAAAATTTAATGGCAGCTCATGTCTCTACCCTCATGACTTCTTATAGCCTCCATGGCAACCTATTGCCAATCTAATGCGAACTATCTGAAATTGGTTTGCCATAACAGCCTCCATGCCAACTTTCCCAGTATCCATCATTGGCGTATCTCAGAAGCCATGCTGCGATGAAATAAAATGTTTAAATCTCAATTACAGTCTTCGTTAGTTTAAACAAAGTGGTCCCATTCATAAAAACCCTTCCAAAACATTTCAAGTAAATGAGATCCAAGAAAGCAGCAAACCATTTGCCTTCTCAAGGGCTGCTAAGAATGGGCGATTAAAGGTTTGCATCAAATCCCACACACATGAACAATCCCAACATCGCAAAATTCTCTCAAGCGCTTAGAGTCATAGAAATATACAGCATGGAAACAGACCCTTTGGTCCAACCTGTCCATGCTAATCAGATATATAAATCTCGTCCCATATGCCTGCATTTGGCCCAGATCCCTCTAATCCCTTCCTATTCATATACCCATCCAGGTGCCTTTTAAATGTTGTAATTGTACCAGCCTCCACCACTTCCTCTGGCAGCTCATTCCATACATGCACCACTCTCTGCGTGAAAAAGTTGCCCCTTAGGTCCTTTTTAAATCTTTCCTCTCTCACCTTAAACTTATGCCCTCTAGTTTTGGACTTCCCACACCCCGAATAAAAATCCTTCCCTATTTACCCTATCCATACCTCTCATAATTTTATAAACCTCTGTAAGGTCACCCTTCAGCCGCTGATGCTCCAGAGAAAATAGCCCCAGCCTATTCAGCCTCTCCCTACAGCTCAAACCCTCCAACCCTGGCAACATCCTTGTAAATCTTTTCTGAACCCTTTCAAGTTTCACAGTATCCTTCCTATAGCAGGGAGACCAGAATTGCACACAATATTCCAGAAGTGGCCTAACCAATGACCTGTACAGCCATAACATGACCTTCCAACTCCTATACTCAATGCACTGACCAATAAAGGCAAGCGTACCGAATGCCTTCACTAACTTGTCTGCCTTAGACTCCACTTTCAAGGAAATATGAACTTACACAAGATCTCTGTGCAGCAGCACTCCCCAGGATCCTACCATTAACTGTAATAGTCCTGCCCTGATTTGCATTTCCAAAATGCAGCACCTCATTTGTCTAAATTAGACCCCAGCTGCTGCTGCTCAGCCCATAGAATCCCTACAGTGTGGCATCTGGCCATTTGGCCCATCGAATCCACACCAACCCTCCAAAAAGCACCCCACCCAGATGCACCCTTACCCCTTCTGTGCATTTCCCACCCTAGACACTATGGGCAATTTAGCATGACCAATCTGCCTAACCTGCACATCTTTGAACTGTGGGAGGAAACCGGAACACCTGGACGAAACCCAGGCAGACTCAAGGAGAATGTGCAAACTCCACACGGCCTGAGGCTGGAATCAAATCTGGGTCCCTGGTGCTATGAGGCAGCAGTGCTAACTGCTGAACTACCATGCCACCCATTGGCCCATCTGATCAAGATCCTGGTGTACTCTGAGGTAAACTTCTTTGCTGTCCACTACACCTCCAATTTTCATGTCATCTGTAGACTTACTAACCACACCTCCGATGTTCACATCAAAACCATTTATATAAATGATAAAAAGCAGCATACCCAGCACACTACTGGTCACAGGCCTCCAGTCTGAGAAGCAACCCTCCACCGCCACCCTCTGTCTTCTTTGAGCCAGTTCTGTATCCAGATGGCTAGTTCTCCCTGTATGCCATGTGGCTTAATCTTGCTAACCAGTCTGCTGTGAGGAACCTAATGCCTTACTGAAGTCCATATTGATCACACCCACCACTGTGCCCTCATCAATCCCCCTTGTTTCTTCTTCAAAAAACTCAATCAAGTTAGTGAGACATGATTTCCTATGCACAAAGCCATGTTGACCACCCCTAATCAGTCCTTGACTTTCCAAAGACATGTAAATCCTGTCCCTCAGGATCCCCTCTAACAACTTGCCCACCACTGATGTCAAGCTCAAGCATATTTTCCTGGCTTTTCCTTACCACCTTTCTTAAACAGTGGCACAACGTGACCAACCTCCAGCCTTTCAGCACCTCACCTGTGGCTATCAATGATACAACTATCTCAGCAAGATGCCCAGCAATCTCTTCCCTTGCTTCCTGCAGAGTTCTGGGATAGACCTGATCAGTTTGCGAGCATTTATCCACCTTTATGCATTTTAAGATGTTCAACACCTCCTCCTCTGTAAAATAGACATTTTTCAAGATGTTGCCATTTATTTCCCCATGTTCTGGATCTTTCATATCCTTCTCCACAGCAAATACTACTGCAAAATATTGGATTAGTATTAATTCCTGGAACTAATGAAAAAGTAAGTGTTAATGGGCTCATGTTACCACACAGACATTGTAACTGCGAGACCAGACTTTTTCAGCTGTCACTGATACATGTAGCATGTTTAGAAAAAAGAAATTAAAGACCTGGGGATTTTTATAATTTGACAGTTTGTGATTTTTAAAACATTTCTAATATGATATATTTTTAACATTGAAAAGGCTCGTGACTTAAGTTACTTTACAGCTAGATTCTTCTACAGACTTTATCCACACTTCAAAATGTTTTACAACTGCTCCAAACATTTATTATGCAGATTAAGTCTGTTTGAAGACAGCACTGAGTTGAAAAGCTCTCATACAAATTACAGTTGCCTTCCTCTCCCTGCCAGTTTAAATGTGATCCATCCAAAATGTGGGTGTGTCTTCTGGACCCAGAGTCTAGCCACTATTTTGAGGTCACTGTAGAGTCTCCATGACTCCAACAAAATTCCTGCCCTCTGTGTTCCCAAGCAGTTTCGAAGGCATGATAGCACATTTCCATTGGGAAAAATACTCAAGTGCAAAAAGTTGAGCAATATCATATGCATCTTTGCAGCAAAGAGCCCTATGATCACTCACTGCAGTATAAACCCATATGACGTACAACACAGCATCAGTGTTCCTGAACCTCTGTCTTTGGAATTGTTCCAACCAATGCTAATCGTTGGAAAACCTACCCACTTACTGTCCATTCACAATGGTCAGTCTTCAGATGCTGTTTGCACACTGGAACCCCTACCTCAGCAAGCTATGTAAGCTTCAATGCAGCACATGGGTAGTGAAGCTACTTCCCTATCATGTCACCAGAGAAGCTGGGAATGCTCCATAAGGTCAGTAGCATACAGTATAAGTCAGATAGTGCAAACTGGAAGATAAATTTATTTAAACTTCTGGAGAGATTTTTTTCAGGTATTATATAGTTTTATTAATTTCTCTATTTCTTTTAAACATTTAATATTATTGACAGAATGTGACGACATTATTTCTTTGAAATCATTGCTTGTTAATAAAATTTGATATTGAGTGTAATGATTGTTTTAAGAAAAAGTGTTTAGTGGCCGTCAGTGAATGAGCATAACTAAGCTATAGGGTAGCACTTGAGTAGACAGGCATCTAGATAGTGTGGCAACTCGATCAGAGTAGAGTGGCACCTGAGGTAGAGGATAGGGAGTCAAGCAGGAATCCAGTCAGGATGTATAGGGAGTTTGGACAAAGCAGTCCATTGGTTAGGTAAAGTGGTTGGGGGGGGAGCTGCGTTGGAGGAAAATGGGTATCTAGAGGTGGGTTAGTGGTCATTAGAGGTTGTAAGGGGAGGAGTAGTGTCAGTTTTATGGTTATCTGGGAGTTAGAGCAGGTTTTAATTCCTCTAACCTCTCCTGGATGACTATTGAGGTAAGTGAATTGTGCCTTCCAAACTGTTCAACTCTAAAATCTGAGTTGAAGATATTTTTGTAAGCTTCCATTTGCCAAGAAACTGGCCATTGGAAGTTTAAACATCATAGGCAAGCCTCACATGGTCTTATCCATCAGGACTTCTGAGTGGTCCTGATACACATCTCCAGACTTTGGCCCTATTGGAACATCTGGATCTATGTATTGAAACTGAAGAAATGAAAGAATTCCAGTAACAGGTGGCGTTTTTGTTTCCCTCTTGGGACTGAATTTTCCCTGTGTTTCATGATTCCACTGATGTGCCTTCAACTACGTGCACTAGTGGAAAGGATCAGACTCCACATCTGTGGGACTGGTTGTGCAGCAGGCTGGAGGGATCAGCTCCCATGTCCTTGTCTGAGCCAGTCAGGGTGGAGGTGCTGTGTAGAGGCAGGCAGTTCACCTACTTGTTTTGTACTGGCAAAAATAGCCAGAATCTGGAATAAGGTTTCTAATCCAGGAATCAGGTCAAAAACTGTGCAGCAGCAATTGTACATTTTCAAATGGGCTATATTTTTACTTACCTGAAATATCCAATGCTATGGGTTTGGCGCTGTGAGGTGAGGAGATGGAGAATGATTCTGATGATCATGGGGAATCCTGGAGAAATGATATCCCTGACTGTGGTTGGATTTGAACTTCACAACGGATACTAGAGATCGTCACTGTTAAGTTCCCTACCCAGAAGCTAAGCCTGAGTGACAGATAGGCTTCAGGTTGGTGAGGAGCCAATGAGTGAAGGCTGGAGGATGAGGTACATTCATGCAAAGATTGGGGGAATGAGGAGAGTATTATGGGGATTGTGAGCCTGCGGGGGTTGGGATAGATCAAAGGGCTGAGCGGATTGGATGCCTGGATGTGCATTGCTAGTCTTAGTGGGAGACTGTGGCCTTGCATACGGCTGGTGAGAAACTTGTGTCTCAGGCCATTGAGTCCAGCATGGGGTCATGGATTTGGAGGCTGAACGATGAGGAGAGAACTGGAGGCTATGTGGGGTTCATCAGAGAACTTTTAAGGAAAAATAAGTGGGTACAGTGCCGAACGTGGAGCTTCCTCAGGCTGGCCTGCTAAATTCAAGGGGTAATGAAAAGATATTCATCTCCTGGATCTGCAGATCCTCACCTTGGTGTTGTTGGCTGGTTTTCCAGTGCTTGGGAAAACCTGGAAAACCAGAGTTAAAGTTGAAAAATCAAATAAGAACATAGTGCACAGCATTACTGCCATAGTTAAATTATCAATCTGCTTCCTTGGAGTGAAGTAGCTAATGCTCACATTTTAGCCACAGTTACAGCCAGAGATGGCAGGTGTGTATTAAGCATCTGATTGTTTAGACCTTAAAGGTTCCTTTAACTCCAGCCAAACTTTTTTAGGTTAAAATTTCCCTATAGATTTGGTGCACAAAAGTCTGTGTGTTGGTGTTCGCTTTGTAATTTCCTAAATCATGATGAAAGTAAGAAAATGTAAAACAATGAGAGGAAATTGGTAAATGTATTTAGACGTTTATCAACACATGTTTACAGTACTTCTGACCTTGGAAAGAAAGCCTACATGATCAAAGTTGTGTGCTGGCACAGGACATGCATTCCTCTTACATTGTGTTGTTACAACCAGTTGCCTTCCTTGCAGCTTCTGATGTCTGAGTACATTTGTATAATGTGGAATTAGTCCGTCTTAGTAAAGGTTGGAGTTGAATTCACACAGCTTAGCACATCGTTTGGCTGATTTTCACATGCACTGCTTGTCAGGAATGGGGTGATAGACTCCTTAAAATGCTTGTGCTCCACTAGGCACACAGGCCCTGCTCCTGGCCAAAGTGCTGCTGTATTTCTCTGGGTCTGAAGCCTTGTTAAGTTGCTTAAACTGAGCACAGAACTAGGGTGATGTTGGGCAGAGTAGACAAGAAACTAAAATAGGAAATATTATTTTCAAAAGCACCCACCTGCAAGCACTCATTTCATTGATACGTGTGTGCTATTCAACTGGTTGAATTTCTTTCTGAGTCATTCTGTTGGAATTATTCAATTGGGAAGGAAAGAACTTGCATTTATGTAGCAGATTTTCTGACTTTCCAAGGTGTTTAACAATCAATGAGGTACTTCTGAAGTTGCCAGGAAATGTAGCAACCAGGAATCTAAGCAATTATCCATTCTCTTCCATTGAATATTGCTGTGAGATGCTTGGCATCCATCTGAGAGGGGAGGACCATGTTTAAAGTTTTAAATTTTCTTCATGGAATGTGGGCATTGATGGCAAGCAATCAATTGTTTCCAGTCCCTATTGGCTATTTGAGAATGTGCTGGTGAGCTGCCCGCGTGAAACTATAATCCACGTGGGTAAGTACACCTACAGTGCAGTGCAGCCATCTTACTTTGTGCTAGGTATTGAGGATTCTAAGTAATTTCTCCAGATAGATCTGGAAAAGTGGAAGGAGAGAGCGGATGATGAAAGAGAGACAGAAACATGGACACAATGATCAACATTATTGGAAATCTTTGTAGCAGACAATTAACAGCATTAGGTTGTCATGCTGCTTAAATGTGAAATAGAACATTACAAATAATAGTAAGATGCCCTGTTGAGCATGACTAAAAACTTTGCTGTCACCACTGCTGCTTGTCCTATCTATCTGGATCAAAAGCAGAAGTTGCTGGAAAAGCCCAGCAGGTCTGGCAGCATCTGTGAAGTAAAAAGCAGAGTTAACGTTTCGGGTCCGATGACCCTTCCTCAGAACTGATCAGACCTGCTGGGCTTTTCCAGCAACTTTGTTTTTGTTCCTGATTTACAGCATCCCCAGTTCTTTTGATTTCTATCTATCTGGATGATGGCCAGAACTACTTCCTCCATCTGAGTTAGTCCTCACTCATTTCCCACCCATAACTTTGCCCATAGCAAAAAGCAACATTTGTATATCTTGCTTCATGTTTAGCCTTACTATTAAATAGTTGGTAGACTTTCTGTTGGTTATAGACTTTTGTTCTCATAACCCCTGAATTCATACTCCATTTCTCCTGCTGAATTCTTATCATCTTTGGCACTAGACTGAATTTTTATATTTGTTGAGGTAGAAGTCCATGACTCAAGAATCCCAACCCCTCTAGTGTGTGATAAGTTTGAGGTAGATACCACATTGTATTTTCTAGGCAATTTCAAGTTTTTTTTGTATGAAATGTGATGTAGATTTGTAGAAGGAATGGTATAATAATGGAGGAAAGGAGGTGGCCAAAGAAGAGATGGTTTGTGGAGTCTTGATTTCAGAAGAGCAAAGGGTGTAAGAAAGTATATGTGAAATATGGAGGAACAAGAAAGAGGACCCATAATTGTAGTAGCATTGACGGAATTAAGAAAAAAATTGAAATGGAAGGGAAAAGGTAGGGCCATTTAAACAGTTTGGCGAAACAAAAATCAAGCTATGTCACTGAACAACGAGCTTTGCTTGTTCCCAGCCAAACAGGTCCCAGAAAAAGTACTCTCAGCCGTGAGAACTAAAACTTTACTTTCATTCAAACTACGTCAAAATTGATGCTCAGAAATAACAGAGAAGGAAAACATGAGATCCTGCACGCATTCCGATATATCCCAAACAACTACAAATTTTAAAAGCTGGGTCATGGTTTCATTCACAGATGTTATTGACAATTTGACAAAAACATACCCCAAAGTGTTTAAGTAGGTTCTAAACCATTAAAATAAGGGTTAGAAAACACATCCAAGAGCTCCTTCTATTTCTGTCGTTCTTCCTCCGATGTTTCAATTCCTGAACACACCACTTTGACTGGCTGTTAAGCCGATGCTTATGAATTTTCCCATTCTGATTCTTCCTCCTCCCCCTCACCACCTTCCTGCCCCATCCTCTATTGCAACCAGTACTGTGCTTGGCTTTCTGAAATCACAGTAAATACCTCTTTCAAAGAGCTTTGGATTACAGCATTGAAAGGCGACTTGTGTTGGTGTGGAGTGACTGTGACAGCAAAGAGTTTGTTAATTACATTTCCCATTTCCAATGGGAGAAGCTGTGTCAGATCAATGAATGTCTATGCTTTCAGTTATTGCTGAGGCCTTGAGTACAACAATGTGGTTAATGCTAAGATGTCAATAAACCTCTTCAGTTTAATTGCATTTCCATGGGTGTACCCCAGCTACTTTTGCCTTTTGTCAGAATCCTGTTGACATACACTGGAATTAAGATGTACTTTTCTGAGATGGGCGAACTGCTTATAACGGAGACTGGCAAGAAACTGCATTGCGTTGTTTTTCCCTGGTTTTAGGTATCATTCTTACTAAGTGTGCTCATGAGTTGTCTCAACTCAAACTGTGTCTCAGGCTTTGTCAGGTGCACGATTTTCTTTAGAGTTTTGTACTATAGCTACATCATAAGGAGAAATACTGTTTAAGAAAGAAACAGAATCCCACTTATAGATGTATAAAATCTACAACAAACTGAAATTTAGAAACAATTCAGAATCCAGGGAAAATTGAATTAATCAAAAAGAAAATCTATATAAATACACAGCTTACAATGATGGATTTACTAGGATCAATATATTCCAAGTTTGTAATAGATAGCGCAACATTATTTTAAATATTAGGTCCCACACCTGGAGTAAACCCATTCTCAGGTGCACTGTGCAAGTTGTATGTTTTCAAAGAAGCAAAATAAAACTGAGGCTGCATCATCTGCTGACCTGAAATTTGTCCTACACTTACTGTCTTCCATTGGCTCATGTAGAAAGGATTTACAAATTGATGCCCAACCTGGTTAGCAGTGTGTTTTACTGCTGATCTTCCTTGCCATCATCAAGTCTTGGAGTGGGATATGAACCTGGAGCCTCGGACTCAAAAGCAGCGCAGATACCATTGTACCATAAGACCACCTCAGACTAGGTAATGAATATCAGTAAATGCGGTGTGACAGTCAGGCAAGAACTTGACCCACTTCTACAGGTTTTTTACAAAAAAAAGGATTTGCTTGCATATTCAGTGAATATTTAACTGTTCGTGTACAGTGACTACAGAAGACATAATTAGACAAATCTCTTTTGAGTTTTTTTAGGAAGGAAAAGAGAGTAGAATTCGTTGTACTTAATTGATTAAAAAAACCTGTAACCTTTAAGCATACACCAGTATATTTAGAATGAGACAATAGATTAAATATTATTTCAAGGTCCCGTAATCCAGGCTGTCCTCAGCAGTCCTTCTGGTTTCGGCATTGAGCTAGTATAAATGTGAACAATGTATCCATGTAGCTTTATCAATCTAGCCCACTGTATTTGCTGCTCAACATTGAGGATACAAAATGCAGACAGGGAGACTGCTTTTCAGAACACCTTCATTCTGTCTACAAAAATGACCCTGAGCATCCTGCCACTTCAAAACACCACTGTGTTTCCTGGCCACATCTCTGTCTGAGGCTTGCTACAGTGCCTCGGTGATGCTCTGCCCTAGCTAGAAGAACAGCTTCTCATTTTCCACTTGGGAACCCTACAGTCTTCAGGTCTCAATATCGAGCTCAATAATTTTAGGGCCTGACCACCTTCTCCCATGTCTTAACCCATACCAGGTCATGTCATCACATGGACTGCTACCACAATCAACCCATTGTCAGCTACTAATGGTTCCCATTATTATCATCCCAGTTATTGATTCTCCCAGATCATTATCCATTCCTTTGTCTGCCCAATTACTGTCCTCTCTCTCTTTCTTTCTGTGGGCTTTATCTCCAACTATTGTGTACACCTCCTCCTTCCCCCTACCCCATCTTCAGCATATTTACCAACCTTTTCCTACCTACAGTCAGTTCTGAAGAAGGGTCACTGGACGTGAAATGTTAACTTTGCTTTCTCGCCACAGATTCTGCCAGACCTGTTGAGTTTTTACCGCAGTTTCTGTTCTTGTTTCTGAATGATGTGTCAATTCTTCTGGATGCAGCAGCTACCACATACTTAACAGGGTTGACAGGGTTCAAAATTCCCAGATGGGGAGAAAGAAGCCAAAGCAGGGATCGTGCCACTTAGACATCTTTTCTGCCTCAGTTTCTGGTCTGGGGGGAACAGTTTTTTAAACACAAATAAAGTTAGCTGGCTTGTCATATGACCTTCTCATCAATGGACCACTGACCCAAATATGGTCATGGGTAGTGTATTGCAGGCGAATGGTTTCAACATGCTTAGATTATAGCTGGGCGGATTCCTTTTTGTGCCCAGCTTTTGTGTTCCCTTCTGAGGTGATTACATCTAATGTACAGCCCACATCCAAGTAATTGTCAAGGGGATTGTTCCATGAGCGGATTAGGAGATGATCTTATTCACTTTCCCTTCAAATTGTGATGGTACTCTGGCTTTAAGAAGTATATTTTGTTCTGTTTTTATTTGTGAAGAGAGGTTGAGACAGGGTATGAGCTGTCTGCTTCATGACAACATAGTAAACAGCTTGTGAGGCCTTGAGGATGTTTTTAAATTTGAAACAATAGAAGCAGCCTGAAAGAGTGAGGTTAGGCTCGCACAGAACGAAGAATTTTAGTTTTAGCTTTCAGTGGCAGTTGCTGGGGACTTAAAGCTGGATGTGGACGCTCTCTCTGTTACAGCTAAAAGATGGGGTTATCTTGCTGCTGCGAGAATTGCATATGAGACAATCTTATTTTACTGACTTAGCCTTTGCCAAGGCTGTGGTTATGGGATGTTACTATATTGGAGTAGTTAATGAGTAGTTTATTATTTTGTTAAGTATTTCGATAGAGTTGCAGTTAATCCATTTTTGATGTTTTATTTTATTTCTTTTATTTTTATTTTGTATAGTGTATGAATAAAATGTGTTTTGCTTCAAGCTTGATACCTTGACCAATCAGATTGCATCTGGAACACAACGCCTGGCATTGCCTTTAAAATAAGAAAAGTTCGGGTCTAGGCTATCTCCTTGACATGTTTGAGGGGATTTGGTCTGGTCCATAACATAATTAATTTCTGTGCTCCGGTTTTCCAAATTTATTTAATTTAATAATTAAATTAATTAATACCTATTTAATAATTACTTCAGAATTTAACTTGCGCAGTGATGGAAATATTCAGCCCTCTTAGTAGCTGTGGTTTCAGTCAGTGCAATATTGTTTCTGTGTTTTTTAAGCATTCTGTCATTAGAACATTAAAAATTTCTTCATAACGGTGGCAACATTGAAAATTCATATAAATCAAGAAATTTTAAGCACATGGCTATTGGACAGGGAGATGTATATATAGACACGCTATATTTACAAGGGTATTTGGGATGAAAAATGCAAGTCACAGAATATACACAAATAATGGTTTTTGTGTTTGTTTCTTGAAAACTTGATTTAATTATTGCATTTTCAAGAGTTTGTATTCATGCTGAATAAAAGCTTTTAGAAGTAATGGTATATGCTTATTTCGGCTGGCAGTAGGAATATACTGATAGTCCAGCATTTTGTGAAGAACATATTAATGTTGTGGGATTTTGTGAGGCAAGTGTGACTACACTAGCGGTTCTAGAGGAGTGTTTGGCTAATTTTCGAGGTGTATAAAGCAGGAAAGCATTTGAGGAAAGTTTTAAGGATTTTTTTTTCACCCAGAGGGTCATGGCATTCTGGAAAGCACTGACTCCAAAGGTTTTAAGGTGGGTAACCTCATAAGCTTTTAAAAACTTTATGGGTGAGCATTTGAAATGTCATAAGATTCAAGGCTGTGGGCCTAGTTCGTGATGGTTGGGCTAGTGTAGACTTAGTCTAGCTTTGGCTATACAGAGTTGATAGGCAGAAAGTCTTCTTTCATGTAGGATTCTCTGGCTGAGTACTTGAAGCACATGTCGGCATCCCACTTGTGGGAAGTTTCAATCTTTTTCAGTTTTCCCATTATAATTTTATACTTTCTAATTGTACAAACGATGCGAATGTCATATACCATCTGTAGTTTTAAAGACCCTTTGCTTGTAAAGTACAGGAAGTAATGATTCACCAAGGTTTCTTTTAACAAAAAACTGAGAGATGTACATTCAAACTGTTCGGAACAGCCTTGCTTCAGGATAAAAGAGTCAAGTGAAGATCTTTCAGTTCACTTATTGTCGGCAGACATTTCTACAGCGTAATCATGCATACCAGGCACTAATCTAGTTATCTCTAAACATGATAATGAGCTGTCATCAGCAGTTTGGGTGATTTCAAAAACTAGTCATTGGGAAAGTGATGACTCAAGTTAATGAAGAAAACAGGAGTCCTGTCTCAGACTGTCTGGCACTTCATACCACAAATTAATAAGTATGAGTGAACTTGTTAATGCAGTGACCTTTCATATCTGAGACCTAGGTTTGAATTCATGGCAAGTTAATGGGATATATGTTGATGGTTTGCTGGCTGTTAACCTCCTCTATGGAATGATCTTCCACTCAGTTGCTAGATCAAGTATGACCCCATAATTCTAAATTACCCTTTATTCCGTTATTGGCCAAAATGAATTAGACAACAAAACAAGTCAGAAACAAATATTCTTCACCTCTCTCCTTATTCTCCTGATTAATTATACACGTTGGCATGCAGTACATTGTTCAGGGCAGCCTTGCTTGGTATTGTTCATGTGAATCTGAACACTGAATATTATTGGCCTCTTGTGTGAACCTTGTGTGTTCTTGTTAGATGTCTACATGTACACTTTGCAGCAAGGGTCACTGGATAGCAAACAGGAGTGGACTTTTTGGTCATTCTTCATGTTTCTTTAGCCATAATCACGGAGATTAGTTGATGCCAATCCAACTTAGATGAGCAAACTCAGCACAGGGGTCACAGTCAGAATGGTTCATTGTCATGCTAGGTGTAACAATACATCTTTAGCAGTCAGCAACGCGGTAATATGGACCCAGGATGCCAATGTGTTGGGTAAATTCAGGGATGTTAACGATTTCTGCCCAAAACATTAAAACAGGGAGTGGGAGTGGCTCAGTTGGACCTCTGCTGCTGTTGAGTTGAAAGGCTGTGAGTTCAAGTCCGACCTCACTTCTTCTGAAAGAACCGAATCACTGGTCCAAGCAAGTCGATTGTCATTGCTGGTGGTTCACAGGTTAGGGAGGGGTTAGCACCAGAACGGACATCTGGCTATAAAACCAGCTGCTAAATCTAAAAAAAAGTGCCAGCATGGTGACAATCCATGTAACATAGGGAAAAGGGAAAGGAATATAAGTTAACTTAAGCAGTTAAGAAAACGTAAAACAACAAGTGCGCCTTGCCCTTCCATCAGAAATATTGAGGCCTGCCTGGTGGACAATCCTTTGATGCTAGCTACTTAATCAATGAGTCATTTTTTTTTGTTGACCTGAACTTGAGTTTAGAAAGCTGATAATTTGGGTTTCTAACCATTGCTGTTCAATGGCTCCTGCTGGAAGAAACAACAATAATGGCAGCTTGAATTTACATAGCACTGTCAATAAAAGGTCCAAGGCATTTTACCAGCATTATCGAACACAATTTGACATGGAGCATACAATTAGTCTTTGGTGGGGTTATCAAAAGCTTGGTCAAAGGGAGAGGTTTTAAGCAGTAGTGTAGAGGAGGAAAGCAAGAAGGGAAGGCAGAAATACTTAAGGAGGGATTCCAGATCAAGAAAGAGCAAGATTCTCAGAGCAAGGGAAAGTGAGAGCAAAGAAGGATTTGAAAACAAAGATGTGAATTTTCACATCAAGTTGTTACCCAATCTTAAGTCAATGTAAGTCAATGACCATGAGGACAATGGCCGAACGAGATGAGGTAGGGCTCAGGCATCAGAGTTTTAAGGGACCTCTGGTTTTCTGAGGGTATAATGTGGGCGCCAGTCAGGAAATTATTGGAATAGTCAAGACCAGAGTTAACAAAGGTGTGAATGAGGTTTTGGGAGCAGATGAGCTGAGCGAGGCTAACGTTGGCAGTGCTATCAGGTTGGAACAATCATTCTTTGTGATTATGCCAATATATGGTAAGAATTTCATATCAGGATTAGATATGACACCAGGGTTGTGAATTGTCTGGCTTAACCTTAGAGAGTTATCAGAGAGAAGAATGGATCTGATGACAAGCAAATGAAGTTTATGATAGAGAGAAAAGACAATGGCTTCAGTCTTGCTGGTATTTAGTTGGAAATAAGTTTGGCTCATCCAGTACTAGGTGTTGAAAGACCAACATCTTAGAGAACAGTAGAGGCATCAAAAGAAGTAGAGGTGAAATGGAGAGGGTGTCATCCGTATACTAGTGGAAACTGACACTGTATGTTTGGATGATGTGGCTGAAAGGCCACAAGGAGATGAGGAATAGGACGGACCAAAGGATAGATCATAGAATTTCTACAGTGCGGTTTGAGACCATTTGGCCCATCGAGTCCACACCAACCCTTCGAGCATCTTACCCACACCCAGCCCCTTATCCTATCCCTGTAACCCCTCATTTCCTATGGCAAATCCACCTAGCCTACACATCCCTGAACACTACAAGCAATTTCAGCATGGCCAATCCAACTAACCTGAACATCTTTGGACTGTGGGAAGAAACTGGAGCACCTGGTGGAAACCCACGCAGACAAAAGGAGAACCTGTAAACTCCACACAGATGGTTACCCAAGGCTGGAATTAAACTTGGGTCCCTGGCACTGTGAGGTGAAATAACTCTACAGAGGCCAGTATCCCATTGCCAAATCACCCTTTATTTACACGTGACTCTTTGACTCTTATCCAACTCCCTCAGAGTCAAAGGATGTCTGACACTCCTGTTCTTATCTGTCAGCCAAGGCTCCCTGATTGGACTAGGTTAACAGCTCCAATCAGTGAACTCAATCCACAAATTTAACCTGGCTGACCTTGTTACAATCACTACATCAGGCAGCAGTGCTAACCACTGACATAGATCTCCTATCTCCACAGCAGATAAATCTCTTGCTGTTGTTTGGTCAGGACGCAATTAAGTTTAGTGTGGCATCCCAAGTTTGGACTTTTATTGGGGGTGCTACACAAGCAAGATATCAGAACAGCTGCACCTGTTGGAATGACTATCAGTATAAAGCAGCACCTTGAGGAGAAAGGGAATATGCGACAGTTCAGTATTTACTCTTTAGGATACAAACTGCTGTTAATGTACATCCATATCATTCACTGCTTTAAGCAGGAAGTAACTTTTAGGTTAAAACCAGGACAAACAACCTGTGTCCATCGTGTTTAGTGTATTCTGTAGGTGATCAAATATGTGTGAATTAAAGTTAATCATAGCAGTGGCTAAAGAAAACACCTGGACTTTGACCATGCCAGTGTTTAGATAACTTGGCCAGTCAATGTGTTCCTTCAGCTTTTGACAGAATTTATACATTTTTAATAAGATCCTATTTTCTAACTATTAATGCTCATTACTGTTACTGGTGTCATTAAAAGAGTTGACCACATTCTATATTAAAGGCAAGTTATTTGGCAAACCTACAAAGAAGTATCTGTAAGCTGCACTGACCAGAAAAAGGTGTTCATTTTTTATTGCATTTGGCAAAATAGCTCTTATTTATCCAATTAGGAAATGAAAATATTGCTGAAAGCAAGTATTTCTAATGATGACTGTGCAGAAATGGGCTCAAAATGATTTTCTAGGGATTTGAAAGTGACATTCATGGAAAAGTGGAAAGCTATTTCACAGAGAGGCCTATGTTTCAGAAGAAACATTCAGGGAGAAATTGGTATGGCCCTTAAGACCACAAATTCAGGTAATAACAAGCCTTCTAGATGAAGGTCAGTTACTTGGGGCTAGCCTAACTTTTGCTGTTACACAAATGTGCACATACACACGCAGATCAACTACCCTTTGCCCAAAATATGGAGCTGCAAAACTGGAGCTCATGGCTTATTTTTACTGTTTACAATTTCTTTAAAATACAAATTAAACTATGGCCTGGAAATTGCATTTGGTGATGTTTGCAGATGACTGTGAACTTCTTTAGAGACCTCCATCAATTTTAATGATGGCATTGATATGCTGGTTTTAGATGGACTCTCACTTTCAGGAGTTCTCTAAACCTTGTTAAATTACGTGTTAAATTAGCAAATGCCTTTTCTTTTTATCTCTTCAGGCTATATATCAAATATTACTTCTGCATTATCCAGGTTTTTCTTTGAGAATATAATAGCCTAGTTTTCTCTAGAGTGGAGCATCTTGCACTATGCCACATTAAACATTTTCCATACTCTTCACCTGGAAAATATTTTGCCCAGTAATCTGCTGGAAGCGTGAGCTGACAATGGCTTGGAGAGGGCAATGGGGCTTCTGGGAGCTTGGCAAATGGGATCAATAGTTTATCCATGATACGCATAGATTGAGAAAAAGATATGTGGAATTACAGTTAAATCAGATAAAGAGAGAGAAAAAAGAAGAGATGGAACGACAGATTAAAAGAAGAAGAAGGAAGAGACAGAAAGGAAAAATAGGAACTAAATGTAAATTTAAATGTTTTCTTATCTCTAGCAACAATTCAGTAGATGTAGGAATGCTGCTTCACAATTTAAATGGCTTCCTTTGTGGATCAGAGAGATACATTGGCATGGCTGAGAGAAAAATCTCATCATTTAAGGATACTAATGCTGTTATGCAGGTCAGATGTTTGAATGCTGCCTCCCAATCCTAGCTCCTTTGATTGTGTCTAAGTACTGAATACAGTGAAAATAACAATGGTAGAGAATCACTATTAGGTGTGAACAAGAAGGTGCTCTAAACAAGATATAGTTTATTGTAGGATAACAATTAGGTACAATTTATATTAGTTCACTGGAGAATGTTAGTAAGACTTTGAGGAGACCTATGGATATAGATCTGCACTCCCTGAGATCTGGAGATGTTCTGCTTTATCCCCACTCAAGCCAAGATGGTGTCATCTGATTGGGTGGAATTTCAGCACCAACACTTTCAGAACCATATCCTTAAACAGCATCTTCCCACTAAGCTTATATCTGACAGTTAGCATTTGTACATGCATGCAAATAATTGCAATTACAACTACTCCCACTCCTGAGATCTCTGACTTCACAAATTTAGGCAGGCTGCAAGTGTCACAGCGTTTCTAAAAGGCATTCTCTTTGGACTTTACAATTTGAATGTGTTTTCGACCTGACGGCTGTCGACCTGAAGGGTTTTTAATCTTTTCCAGGTTCTTTACGGAGAATGTAATTCCTGCAATCCACTACTTTAACTGATGGACATGTAATCCCTTGCGTACCAGGGCAGCTTTTCCCTGGTGAATTAGTTAGTTCCTCCATACGACATGTGGAGGGCCTTTAATCTCATGATTTTCCATCATGGAAGTTGGCTTCTCGGTGGAAGAAAGTGTTTTTCTCTTTGCAGTTTCCTGGTTTTCTGAATCAGGTTACCTCGTCTTTTTGACCACGACTTAAACCTATAAGACTTTGGTTTGGTATCCAAGGAGTTGATGTTGTTCATCTTAAAACTGTTGTTAGAATTTGCTTCTGCTTGAAAACTTCACTGGTTTCTGTCACGTGAGAGTTCTTCAGTGAGAATAAAAATGGAAAACATTTCCACTGCTCCCGTATAGTTGTAGATTTCCTTCCAGTTAAGAATATGAAACAATTCACTTATGTCAACATAGGTAATCTCAGCAGATTATTTCTTTTTAGGTTCTGTCATGAGTCCAGAAAGCCCAGTGAAAACTTTGACTAATTGCCCCTTGACTGGTTGGGTGATGTCAGTTTGTTTCTGGACCAGTTGTTCTCTGAGTAGATTCACTTTGAATTGATTTGGCATCAATTGGTTTCTCTTGACTTGTTTGCTGTCTGTTGGAACTGGATGGATGCCTTCTGCTACCTCAAGAATGTTGAGGTCAAGACATGCAAAGTGAAAAATGTTAGTTGTAAACTACGCATGTATTCTCAACTCTCTCTTGTGCTCTTAATGTTGCAGAGTTGTATTTAGCATATCTTTATTCTTGTAAGTTATGTCACTTGGACCATGTGGTTTAGTTGTTGTAGGCTGTAACTTGTTTCTTTAGTCATGGTATTCAATTTGATAAGACAAATCACACTTGTCCCTGTATTAAGCTTTAAATTAATGAGATATCCATTGACTTAAACAAGTTTGGTTTGTCAAATCATTTGGATGATCTGCTTCCCCTAAGAGTGCATTGGGTAGCTTTGCTAATTCTGGGGGGTATAATGACATTAGCTTTATTCACTTCCCTCCAGAATTTCTAACCAAGAATGCTCCTTCAGCTTTTCATTTCCTGATGGAATCTGTAACTGACAGGTGGGACGAGACTTTCTAAACTGTTTCCATCCCACACTGCTGCTTCTGCACATCTTGCTAAGTTTAAAGTTACTCCTTTTCCTGTTTCTCCCTTGTTGATCATTCCATGAATTCTTGCTGCCTGCTTGTTTGCTCGAGTGCTTGCAGTTACTGATTGAGTATTTCTTACATTGGTAAAGTCCTTAAAGCTGTAAACTCACTTGGTCTTCTGGAAATTTTCTTTCCTAGGTCCAATTGATTTTTTTTACAGTTCCAGTATTAAACGGCAAGTCCACTTCTAATCACCATGTTGCATTTGTGTGTAGAAAGACCACCATTACCATTAACCATATTTCCTCTGAATGGGCCTAAGGTCCTGTGAGGCTTCTAGTGGTAAGGATCAGCCTAATTAGTGTTAACAAGAAGAAGCTCTTGTCTTCAAAAGATGTAGTTTGTTGCAAGATAGCAGTTAGATACAAGTCTCATTAGTCCTTTACACTCTGTTACCAAAACTGGGGAAATCTGTGATAGATGTTTGCACTCCACCAGCTCCTAACGTATTCTTTGTATTCCAATCCAAGCAGCAGATTGGTGGAGCATACTGTAGTCTCCAAAATTAACTCTTTCAAAGCCATTAACTTGGACAACAGTATCAGCCTCACTTTCTACCATTCAGTTGGCAATTAATGTTCAATTCAGAAACTTCATTCATCTCACAACGAGGTCGAGAGGGAGCTGCCAAAAGAATAACGTCAGAGTTGCACATGTCATCCAACAACATGTGCCAATTTGTTGGCCACAAAGTGTGTCTTCCACATGTGGGCTGTGTGATTTACAACTTAAAGTCAACATTCATTTCGCAGCAAAATCTGGGCCGATGTCGTCTTTGTCCATTTTTCAACTTCTTTCCCCTCTTTGAAAGTTGTTCATTTACACTGAAGTGCGTTTTCACTCCATTGTTCATGTATAAGCGCAGTGAATGACACGTACAGGCCTAATTCACCATGACAGCCACTGCAGATAATTTATGAAATTTTCAGCAACATTAATTGGAAAAATACCAATTTCCCCCTTCTTTTGTGAGCCCAGTAGCACTATGGAAAATTGTGACACTCCCTGTGCAACCTTTCCTGAAATCAGTTCGTCCACATGAAGCAGGAATTGCATGTGGGAACTTCCTTTTCTGTAGGGCTCAATTTCAAACTGGGCATGACAATACACACTGAGGGGGAAGCTAAAGTCCACCTGCCCACCCAATTGGTCTACATTCAGAGAGACAGAGTAAATAATAGAACTGGTTATAGTTGAAGAGGTGATGTTAACCCAGTGGTATTTTCTGTCATGTACATATTTTGATGTTTCTAAATGCCCCCTTTTGGTATATTAATAAGAAAACCCATTACCTAGTGTGGATGGGGCAGATGTTGCCTTGATTTTTGTTAGTTCTGGGTCAGAAAATTGCACTGGGGCATTCACTGAGCTGTTCCAGTTGACCCCTGAGCCTTGTGTGTTATGCAGTCTTACACAGTCATGTTTTTCAAATCTGATCTCAAACCACTGACCACACACCAGCCCCTGCAATGGAATAGAACACGTTTATGTTGATGTCACGTGATGAACATTTTTACAGCAGAAAGCCCTTCCAACTGAACGAGGCCCAGTCTTCATCTATCTAGGTGAAAGTAGCAGATAACTAAAAGTAATGAAACAAAGTCAACCTAGAAAGCTTTACCAGAAGATGAATGTGTCTTAATATAGGACCTCCATTTTCTACTATTGTATTGATTTAGAAAAAACAAGAAAAACAATTGTATTAAACTGCAAATTGCTCTCCACTTTCTCAGGTGCTTAATAATGTGACATCTTAAGTCTATCACTATGTTTATCAGAGTATCAGTAACATTACAAAAATTTCTCATTTTCCGAGAGTTTCTCCTGGCCTGGAGCTGGAAATTGAAGGTCAGAAAACTTCTTTAATTGAAAACAATTGATTTCTCAATCAGAACTGAGGTTAACTCTTTCTGTTTTCGCAGATGCTGTCACACCTTCTGAGTTCCTCCAGCTTTCTCTGTGTTTGTTTTAGATTTCCAGCATCCACAGTATTCTGTCTTTAAGCTATTGATCTCTAATTAGTCCCATTGTCCCCTATTTCCAGCCATCAAATTCATGGCCTTAAAGAAACACAAATGTGTTTCATTAGTAGGGTATTTGAGCACCATGTGTTGTAATATTCTAATAACGTCACAAAAGCTCCAGTTGAACAACAAAAGTAGAACAGAGAAAGGAACTTGGCATTCTTGTTTATGAGTGCAAAGGATTTGTGGTATTTTCAAGGCAATCTTGTCTTAAGTAGTTTGCTTTTCAATTCGATATAGTCTTTGTGTCTGATCCAAGAATGTGACTGTGATAAAATAGCTCAAAAATTCCTGTAATTAGCCGCAAATAGTTAGAATAGCCCTTGTCTTTAATTTCCATCATACTTTATGCAACAAGTTGCTGGAAGTACAAATGGAATCAAGATGGCACCCTATTCAGGAAATCTAAGAATGGGATGCCTACCTCCTTAACAGCAGAATTCTGAAATGGCAGCGGAAGGTCTGATGAAGGACATTTATATTCAGGGAGGTGAATTCAATGCTAGATTTGATACAAAAAGAGGTGATTATAGAAAAAGAGTGAGAAAGAAAGATTGGATTAAGAGCAGAGGGTGAAAAGGAAACCTGGAAATAAAAAAAATTCTTAAAATCTTCAATAATAATTAAAATCTGAAGAATGTATCTTCACATATGTAAAAGTTAATTTTCAGTACCAGAGAGATAAAACGGGTATGGGGGTAGAAATAACTTGATTTAACTTTCTGTTGTGAGTTTACTGGAGATTGCCTATGTCAGCACAGGGACTTTATGCTACTTGATGTGTTTTAATGGAGAGCAGGCACATAGCCCATTTTTACAAAATCAGTGGAACATTTCTGTGTGACTGACAGCTTCTGCCTTTAATCACCCATCTGTCCTCTTCTGAAGTGCTGTGACATTTGCGTTTAAATAATGACAAGTACTGTTTGTCTTATTGCCAGTAAGTTTGGGGCCTTTGTAGAATCTCAATGTATTGCAAGATTCATCTCCTGTAAATCTCTTGTACTTTGAGTAATATCTGCTAGTAATGAAAGGCTGCATGCTGCTTGAATAACACAGTCTAGGATAGATATGGCAGTATGTAACTCAAGAGTCTGATGACACATTGTAAGTTTCATATTCCCTGTCCAAGTAAAACCACAAAACCTGCTTTCAGCCTGTGCTGCTGTTTAGTTTGCATGATTTTTAGTTGGGCTGCATCTAACCTCCACTTAATGTCACTCCCACCTAACATTGCTGGCATCAGCACTTCCCTCCTGGTGTAATATCTTTAGCACATGCCCACAGTGTGCTTTCCTTTGCACAGCATGTTACAGCTCCACTGAAATGCGGTTTGAATTTTTATTTCTCTATTTAGTTATAATGGAGAATAGTGAATGTTAACACTGCCATTTGTGTCATGTAAGCTAGTCTCACCTCTCTCCAGATGTAACTTGCTGTCATCTGGAAAATCTCTTATGCAGACATTTACTATTACATTGGCGGTGCTATCTTGGCTTCAAATTTTTTTTCCTCTCCACCTGTAATGTAGATTGTCCAAAAATGTATTCATCCCACAAAGAAAAATACCACCACTGGTTCTATTGGAAATTGTTTCAATTTTATTCAGCCATATATGTTTCTTACTATTAGTTCTAAATAAAACAGTAATGGGAAAGGAGGAAATATGGAAGTGTGCCACGATTTTGCTGTTATATTTGTGAATGCTTTGTTTGGTGTAAAACTGAACTTTGGTTTAATTAAAATTGCCTTCCAGAAAACCTTTTCACAATTAAAAAAAAACTTTTAAAATGACTATATTCTGTAGTGAGAGATAGTAGGAACTGCCGATGCTGGAGAATCTGAGATAACAAGGTGTAGAGCTGGATGAACACAGGAGGCCAAGCAGCATCAGAGGAGCAGGAAAGTTTTGGGTCCAGGCCCTAAACATTAGCTTTCCTGCTCCTCTGATGCTGCTTGGCTTCCTGTGTTTATCCAGCTCCACACCTTGTTATCTCAGATTCTGTAGTTGTTTGTTAGCTCACCTGGTTATTCTGTGGTGCGCAGACGTTTCATTACCACTCTAGGCAACATCATTTGTGACCTCCTAATTGAAACGTTGGTGCTCTGCTCCGTTCCGAATTTATATGACCTTCTGGTGTGATGGGCCTTGTCACTTCCGGTTCTGTTTGTTTTTAGCAGCGATCTGTATACAGAGTCTATTTCTGTATTGATTAATAGAGTCCTGTATTGAGTATAGACTATACTGGGACAAGCGAACAACAGACATGCAAGGGAATTTCTGGAGGCCTGGTTCTCAACACGGGACCCCATTAACAAACATATTATATATTGAAAAGGATTGAACATTGTACTATTTGACTGAGAACTTTATTATTTCAAATCTTTGTGGAGCAGAAACTAATATTTTTAAAAAATAATCAAAAGGGCAAGAATTGGCTGAACTTTAAAACATCAACATTTGAGGTAAATGAAGGGTATTTTAATTTCCTCTTCATATTTTTTTTCTCTATTGGTTAACGTGTGTGCATTTAAACTTTTGCCTGGTTTTAAACATATCATTAACCACTTAATTCGAAATAACTTGAAGAATTAACTGAAAATAACAGAGACACCATAGAATCATAAAATCCCTACAGTGTCGAAGCAGGCCATTCAACCCATCGCGCCCACACTGACCCTCTGATGAGCATCACACCCAGACCCATACACCCCAACCTATGCCTCTTAACATTGCATTTCGCATGGCTGATCCACCTAGCCTCCACCTCCCTGAACACTATGAACAATTTAGCACGGTCAATCCACCTAACTTGCACATCTTTGAACTGTGGGAGGAAACTGGAACACCCGAAGGAAAGCCACGCAGACACTGGGAGAATGTGCAAACTCCACACAGACAGTTGCCTGAGGGTGGAATCGTACCTTGGCCCCTGGCGCTGTAAGGCAGCAGTGCTAACAACACTATGCCACCACCAATTAATTTGTGCAGAAAATAGCAGAGGAAATTGAGTCAGTTGTGTAGCATCACCAGCAAATGATGCACGGAACCAATCTGAACAAAAGCTGGTTCTTGTTTGATGGCTCATAATTATTTTCTTTTACTGAATTGATGCTAAAATCATTGAACTTTAGTGGAATCAGTCTGAATGGTCATTACTAGGCAAATCACTAAGTGAAACAATTTCTTTCTCCATTGATGCCTGTTCTTCATAATTTTCTGCTTTCAATGGAGCAAACAAGCATACTTAGAAAAATAATAGCCCCTCCGGGATTGATTTCATTGAAGGTTTCGATCCTTATGATATCCTTTTTTGGGACTTAGATTAGCTTTCAAATGGTGTGATTACCCCAGGGAGTTTATTATTCTTTCTTAACATATAACCTTATGTGGTGGTGATTGTAAACAAATCTTTGGTGACAGGAAAGATCCATGATAGCTCCCCTTTTGGGAAAGGAAGGAATTCCAGCATTATTATAACCCCTCTGCACAAGTTGTCCTTCCCGCAGTAGAAATCTTCCTTCTTACCTTTGTGGAACCCCAAAACTTTCATTACCTATATAAGTATTTGATCGTCGGTGAACGGTGCCTTGTTAGTTGATATTCTGTTTGCAGTTTTTTTTCAATTTCCTAATATAATGACTTAAACAGCTATCACTTTCTGTTTTATTACGGAGACCACCAGTCAGCTGGCATGGCGACAATTGAATATGAACTTTCCAACAAGTTTCTGTACTGCCCTAATTGAATACTACATCATTCAAGGTGTCCAAACTACTGGGCATGCAACTAAACAGATGTAAAAGTAGAAATTCCAGATAGTGCAACTGGAAACAAAAAGAGGTGTCTGCTCTGAGAAAGGGCATAAACAATGATTACAGGTGCTGAAGGACTTATTGTACAGTACTCACATCTTTTTTTTAATAATGAACAACTAATCTGTTCTTAAACTTGAATACAAGTCCTAATGGGTTTAATTAAGTACAGGCTTGAAAGCCAACAACGGACCCATATTGCCTCCTTTAGGGAATGCCTGATGTATTTAGCACCAATCAGGCTCTTAAATGGCCATAGCAGGCATTGCTTGCAAGGCTGCCAGCTCTCTGTTGTGGGCACTCACTTTGCAGGCAGATTACTGTTATGTCATCACACAATAGTTTCTGTGAGGGTTATGGTTTGTCACTGCTATTTAAGAAGTTCTAACGGTACTAAATTGTCTCAATCTGATGCCAAGTGAACGGTGGCCACTTTGGCTACTCTCAAGCTTCGTTGTTAACACTGCACTGTCCTTTAACTGAATTGGTGCTAACAGTATTGTGGTCAGTTTCTCACCTGTTTAATAAAACAATGCCTGGAAGTGATGATGTGAAACTGTGTGTGAATATTGCTAACATCAGTGTCAAAGGTGTTCACCCAGTTTAAATGCATATGCATTGGGTTCACCTGTTTGTGAAAACAGAAACATTAGGAGCAAACAGGGCAGATCTTTATCAGTGTACATGATTCCAAAAGGTTCATTGATGTTACACTGGTTTCAAAAGTATAAAGAGGGCATCTGTCATTGTAAGTAACTTGAAATTCCTGAATCTGTCAAGGTGAAGAACAAAGCACTTTTTGTCCAAGTCTCTCAGGTCAAACCCATCATTCCAGATTAAATGAAATTACATTTATTGTATCAAATACTCTTGTAGGGGATTCTCTCAATGCGATTATGAGCTTTGTGTAATTAAAGCATGAATCTAGGCAAATCATGGTCTGGCTTGCAACCATAGGAATCAAGTAGAAAAATTAATATCTAATTTCTGATCTAACTGTCAGAGAAAACGCAGAAAGGAAAATAACCACTGATTGAACATACAAAATCACGAAGGGGTAGTAGGAACTGCCAATGCTGGAGAATCTGAGATAACAAGGTATAGAGCTGGAGGAACACAGCAGGCCAGGCAACATCAGGGGAGCAGGAAAGCTGACGTTTCAGGTCTGGACCTTTCTTCAGAAATCCTTCCATTTCTGAAGAAAGGTCCAGACCCGAAATGTCAGCTTTCCTGCTCCCCTGATGCTGCCTGGCCTGCTGTGTTCATCCACCTCTACACCTTGTTATCCCGAAGTCATGAAGGGGCTTGACATGGTAGATGTGGAGAGAATGTTTGCTCTTATGGGAGCATCTAGACTAATTTAAAAGTAAGGAATTGCCTGATTAAAACAAACATGAAGCAAACAGTTTTCTCCGTGTTAATAGTCTTTGCAACTGTCAGCCTGACTGAAGTGATGGAAACAGAGACTTGACTATTTTCAAGTCAGAAGTGGGTGGATTCTTGTTGGCAGGCAACAAATCAGGGTACAATTAGATAATCTTATTAAATGGTAGTCCTCAGGCTTGAGGACTGAATGGTTTATTCTAGCTCCAAATTAATGTGTAAGTGACTTTCTTAGCATCAGATTGCTTCGGTCTCTTCTTAAAACTGAAAGGAAGTTGGGAGGGGGTGCATTTTTCTATTCTGCCATTTGATCACAATCACAAGTATTTAGACATAACTGAATTGACATCTTGAAATATAACACAGGCTCCACAAAATAACATTTCAGTGAAGATACTTGATTTTTCTCATGAAATGTCAAGTTTCTGAGCTGATGCCTCTGTTGGCAAACTTTGGCATATGAGAAGTATGCATGACTCTGTATGACTTAGTCTTACCCCAAGGGACAGGCAAATGATTAAAACTTTAGGACTGTGATTTCACTTCAGAATGTCAGTAGCCACCTTCATTTCTGCTGCTGGAGGTTTTTGTCAGTGTTGTTTAAGAGGGATTATGGTGTTTAATACCACTAACTGGTGCTAATTGAGCAGTAGTTTTTAGTCAGATTTTAAAATAACTACAATTTTATTGCCCTGTTAATGATGCAGATGGTGTGTATGTGACTCAGTCTGAGAACTATCATTTGGTCTGTGGCTTTCACTTCATACCACATGTCACACATCGCTCTTTCTTGATCCAGCTAGCTTATACTTATCAGTCAATAACATCTGCACCAGGTTAGGAATGACTGCATTTTAAATGGGTGGGATTGAAAAGTAGTCTTTCTTGCTAACCTTTTTATTGCTATTAGGTAATTGATGTTGCATTTGACAAGCAGCAGACAAAAAGTCACTGTGATAATTGTTTTCCTTTATGGAATTTTAGGTGTATTCTATCACATAATAATTTTGTTCATAATGGACGAGTATCCTGCTGGAATCACTCAGCAAGTAATCAGCATCTCTGAAGGGAACTGGCAAGTTCGTGTTCCAGCTCTGACAAATGGTCTACACCTGAAATTGTAAACTTGTCTCTTCTCTTCACAGATGTTGGCTACCCCACTGAGTGTTTCCAACATTTTCTTGTACAACATTAAGTGAGGAGAGAGAAGCTGGCTGTGGATTCTTTGGAAAGAATGGGTTTGGATTTTAATGGAGGTGACAGGGCTGGTTGGAACCTTAGATCACCACTGTTAGGGAAACACTGCTTAATTGAAGGCCATCAGGCACTTGACTGAACCCTGGTCAAAGATCCTTGAGATTGAATTCTAGCCCACCAAGAGTTGCCAGTCAGTCAGAAGCTGGCTGTTATTGAACAGTCGCGCCACCTGTCAATTGTTGCCAGAATGACACAATCTAAGATCTCTTATCATTGCTGGACTACATGTGAGTGATGCTCGGGGTTGCAAAGGGAGTGTGAGTGGATGATGTCCATAGAATGCTCCCTGAGGCCTTCCTTATGCCATTTGTACATTTTAGAAACTACATATACAAATGCACAGGACCCTGTTTTGTGTAGGCAAGAGGTAATTGTGCATATTTTTCACCTTTTACATTTAAAAAATGGTCATGGAAACAGCCAATCTCTGCTGCATCTCCATGGTAACACCCTGACCAATCAGAATCCACCTTCCTGTTCTCACTGCCTCTCCATGCCAATGATGGCACAACGAGTCAGAACCCCTTTCTCTATGCTCTTTCTTGTGCCATAGTCTTGGTAAATGTAAGATAATAGGCTGTAAATTTTTTGGTCCCTTTTTAACAGTGTTCAACAATACAGTAGTTAATGCCTGCATGAAACCAATGGTTAGTTGCCATGTATCCAGCCCCAGGAATGTAGTTTGTATTCTACCTCATTGTACACACTCAGGAGCTTCACACACACACCATTATAGTTCATGAACTCTCAAGATATCAATAACAGTAAAAGTATAAATGTAAATAACACTTAAACATGACTAACATGATTAATGGTAATTCCTATGGTCTATGCAAAAACATAATATTTTACAACACAAAAGAAGGCTTTAAGGCCTGTTGATTTGTACAATTGTTTTACCCATACAAAGTGATTTTTTTTTTTCCTTTTTGCAAACATTTGTCACTTATTTTGTTTAAAAGTTGCTAATGGACTGTGCACGCACCACGGTTTCTTGTAAAGAATCCATCTTTTAATAGTTGGCGTAGCTTGGATGACTGCAGGTTCAACAACATTCGAGATACTTAACACTATCCAGGACAATCAGCCTGCTTGACTGACACTGCATCAACCACCTTAAAACTTCAGCCTCTCCATCACTGGTACACAGTGGCAGCAGTGTGCATCATCCACCGGATGCACACCAGGCACTCTAAGGTTCCTTCCAAACATGCAATCTCTACCAACTAGAAAGGGTAGCAGATACATGGAATGTCTACTTCCTGTTAGTTCTCCTCCAGCTTGGAATTATATCTCCATTTCTTCACTGTTGACCTGTCAAGATCCTGGAACCTTTATAGTTGTATGGGTGTACATTTAGCACATGGACTGCAGCAGTTCAATAAAGTGACTCACTAACACCTCCTTATAGCAATTAAGGATGTTCAGCAAATGTTTGTATGGCCAGTGCTGCCAATGTGCCTTGACGTATTAACAAAAGCTTTTGGTCATCTTTCTTGATATCTGGTGAAAATTTAAAAGGAGGAATGACGTTGATGTTCAGCTTTATTGGAAATCACAATTTTGAACTTGTGTTAAACCTTTCATGTCCTCAGGATTTCCCAAAATACTTCACAAATGATAAATAAAATTTGAAGTAGTTATTGTTGTTTTGCACACAAACGTGAAATGAACTTTCATACAGCAAGGTGGGGCAGTTTTTGGAAAAAATAGTTATGTGATTTGAGCAAGAAAGGAGAGCTTCATAATGCCTCATCAGAAAGAAGTTTCCCTTCAGGAATGTAATACTTACAAAGCAATACTTACAATTTCCTTTCGTTTTCTTGGTCAATTCCTGCATTGGTGCTTCCTCCATAACTTTGGACTTTGGGACAAGTTGACCACCACTGTAAAAAAACAACAAAAAATTAACATTAAGACAACAAGTTAGTAAAACTGCAAAAGAAAAATAAATGGGATCCTGTAGCTGTGATTTTCTTGAAAGGTGTAGGCCCCAATGATGGGATCGTATGCACGTTTTGAGCCCTTGTAGATGGGCAGCGGGTCCATAGCGACACTCTCCTATCCTTAATCACCCATGATATGGTGGTGACGAGCCACATCTCTGACTCACTACTTAAGTTATTGTAAGCACGGTTTTGGATGAGTTGATGATTATTGAGACAGAAGGATAACCAAGGGAGCATCGAACTGGGAGGTACCAAAGGCATGAATAAATGCTTCAGCAGCAGATCAACTGAGATAAGTGGAAGCACGTAGCATAATGGAGTTGGAAGTAGTATTAACTGCTGCTATGTATTTTCATTTAACTAATTTTCCATTTGTTCTGCTGACAAATCATGCTGCTTTAATTTAATCATTAAACTTCCTACACCACAATGTATTAAATGCCTTTTGAAAATGTATATATAATATCTCCTGCATTTTCTTTATGAACACATTGCGTCATGTCCTTAGCAACCTTTATTAAATTTGTTAGGTACAAGCTGCCTCTGTACTGTCTCCTTTAATTAATCCATGGGTACACTTTGTCCTGGGTGCTGATGCAAAACAGGCAAAAAGCAATGAACAGCCTGTTTTACACTTCTCTTGATTTTCCTTACCAGTGACATCAATGGAATAGTTTGTAAAATGGTTTGCAATTTTGCTATTGTCTATTATACATAACTTCCCAAGAAGAACCTCTACCCCCATAGTTTTCTGAGCTAAAGGATTATTGTTCTCTGTGGTATTAAGGGAATACTATTTGTACAGAGTCCAAAAATAATTTAATGACTGGCCTAATTTTTCATTCACATTATATAAATTCCTCCCATTGGACTTTTTGTTTAGAACCATTATGAAATAATAAGAGTCATGCTCCATGCCAAATCCAGCTCAAACTCCATGTTAGCTGCGTCACCGAATATGAATCTGGAGGTGTTATTTAAGACTGTTAGCACTGATTGTGGCAGAGATTGTATCTTAGTCAGCCATCCAATGGAGGAGATTGTATGCTGTGTGTTGATTCATAGGCACGGGCCACTTCCCAGTTTCATTCATGTTCTGAATCCTGTAATTATTCTGATACATGTACAAAGTTGGATACTTGTATGTGGTACTTGCTTGTACACCTCTTCTACAATCCTCAGACTTTCAACTCATCAATCTCACTGGATTTGTAATTCGAACCAAGTTTCTGGAGATGGAAGCTCACTTTGCCACCCCAATACAGGGAAGACAATGGCCTAGTGGTATTATCGCTGGACTGTTAAGCCAGAGACACAGATAAAATTCTAGGGATCAGGGTTTGAATCTCACCACAGCAGATGGTAGAACTTGAATTCAATAAAAATCTGGAATTAAGAGTCCAATGATGACCATGAATCTATTGTTGATTGTTGGAAAAACCCATCTGGTTCACTCATATCCTTTAGGGAAGGAAACTACCATCCTCATCTGGTTTGGCCTACAAGTGACTCCAGACCTACAGCAATATGATTGACTCCTCTTAATTGCCCTTGGACTGCTGGCCTCTTCCTGTGGATGAATAAATTTTTAAAAAATCTTGACTATCTTTCCACACTGCAGCCAAGTAAAAATTTCAATTTGTTATTATTACCCTTTACTAATATTGTTGTGTATTTTACATAAAGAAGAAGCTCATGTTTGTAATATTTTCTGTTATTGATCCGTCTGAGTACGCATTTGGGACTTTCTCTAACATGAGCTTATGTTGTATATTCTTCTGACTATTCTTGATGGAAGTACGTTTACATATAAAGTATGTTCTGCACTTACCATAGTGGGTACCTCTCCTTCATTGAAGTACAGAACTTCTTTTTAAATACTAGTATGCTAAAATAATGATTTATTTTCATTTTTAAAATGTTGTCACTGTCCTAAAGATACAGATACTTGTTCAAGATCTTAGTGCCATTACGCACACTGTTCTGCTGTACTTAATTCAAGGGAAAATAATAATGATTTTAAAAGCCCATGGAATTAAGAAAGGTAAAAAATACGTGGACAATTGAGAAGTTGAACTTTTGAATTCACTGGAAAATGTTATGTGCACTCAATGATTAAATAAGTTTAACTAAGCTTTATGTTACATTGCATTTACTTTGAATAGGACTATTGATTGCAATAAGAGTTGTGAGGTATTTAATTTCCCATAGTCCATGACTACCATCTTTCACTGAGATCCCTGAGTGGCCTTGCCTGTAAAGTATCCTATTCAGTGAATCAGTCGTTTTGGGCAAAACTTCATTAATGTGCAGATAGAAAGGTTTGTTTGAACATAAAGAATGGGTTTTGATCCACAGTACTGTAATTGGAAGTCTAGTACTCCATCGTCATTTTATCCAATAGGTATCCTTTCATATTACTAATATGTTATTGAAGCTGTTCATCTTGTATTCAATGGACAAATTCAAGAATACCAAATTTCAAGAAACTATAACAATTTATACCACAAGGAAAACGAGCTGATTGGCTAAAGTGTTGCCATGCAGAAAGAAACTAGTGTTTCCGCGTTGAGCAAATGTTCATGATATGCAGTGTAAAGACCATAATGAATCAGGTGGCATTTGCAAAATGCAAATAAAATATATACTGATTGAGTAGCACTTGCCGAACAATCATGAGTGTGAGAAATGCTATGTTAACAACCAAATATAAAGCATTCTATCAAGATTACGATGTGACTCATTGATGCTTGCTGGAAGCAATTTATATTCATATGTTGGAACCTACTTTTTGCAAACAACAGAAATATTGTCAAGCCTTGCACCTTTTTTGAGCAATCTGGGAACTTGGGGAGAGTCTTTTGCTTTCTCCACGGCAATGCCTCAGCAAAGCAGAGTTGGCTTAGCGACCGGTCAGCCCCAACTTCTCCTGTAGCATAAATTGTTGTGATTGTTTGAAATTTGGCATTCTTGCATTTGTCCTAATGAGTCAAAATGAAAAGCTTTGGCGATATATCTCTTTCTTCATCAATATTCAAGTTTTATAAAATGAAGTGACTGCCTGTGGCCGTCAACACAAATTTAGTTACACAATCTAAACCAGCAAACTGCCTGAGGGAAGTTTTCACTGAGCTTCTGATTTCTGCGAAGTGCAGGCCAGACACAGGAAGGAAAAAACAAACCTGCCTCCAGGTATCATTCACTTGAATTCTTTTGAAGGAAGCAAGAAAAGGAAAGGATGCAGAATGGAATCTGCACAAGCTGCCAGTGTCATGGTACAATATAAGTGTCATTGCTTGAATTTATATACTAACAAGCATCGAGATAATTTAAAAGCTTGTTTGTTGGATTTTTTTGTTTCTTTATTGTGGCAAAACTGTGAAGAGTCAGTAATACATTCAACAAAAGTCCCTCAAGTTCTCCTCCTGATTCAATTTTTTGTTAATCTCATTAAAATTGTTTTGACATATACAGGGATGTGATGCTGGCTAGAGATTTCCATGTTACAATTTTAGTCCTTCATATGACAGCAATTAGATGTGTATACGTGTGGGGGGGCCACCCAGTAAGCTGTGGTCTGTACCCCATTAGTGTTTATAATTCATTACACTTGAGGCTTGAAGCTACTTGGCAATATCAAAAATAATATGTAGTAAAATGAGCAGGAGTGTGTTCTAAAATGTGGATAAAATGGCTTTAAGTAGGCTACGAGAAGTACATAAGTATGTGTGTACTTAAAAATACATTGATTAATATTATTAGTAAGTAATCATGATGTGGTGCAAGATGCATTATGTTACTGGTCAACAGAATTTATTCCCATGTGAGGTTCTTTTATGCAGAAACTTGGAAGCAGTGAGTAGTTTCAGTTAAGTGGCTTGCATTAATTTTGGTTAGTTCTGGCTATAGCATTTTGATTAATTGCCTTTCACTTGCATGCCAGTGGTTCTGTAAGTGGCGGATGTTGCCACTATACACCGTCTAGAGTTTTACATTAACATTTAAGTGTGCTTAATGAACCAAAGCCTGGAACTGAGCTTTAATGATATATGGAAACATCAAGGACTGTGGTGGTTGCAGGGGGGGTGGTGGTTGTTGATCTTTAACCCTTTGAGGTAATAGCTACGGGGGCTACTCAGCAAGGCTAAAATTCAAACAATGTCTCCACTTCTCCATTTTTGAGAATATTACAAATTAACTAATAATTTAAAGATTTGCTTTCTGCCTTTAGTTCTATTTTTGTGCTTCCAGGCATTTAACAAGTTTGCCTGGCACTTCAGGGGTCAAGACTATTGTTCAATGTGATGAATAGTTATAAAACTAGAAAGTTCCATGCTCAGTTACTGGTGCGTGCTGTTGCCTAACCTTACCCAGATTAAGTTAGTATTGCAAAAATTTGCCCCAGCACTGTTGAGTTATGGAATAAAAAGATCAGCTACAATTTTTTTCCAACAAATGAATAGGATTCAAGTTGAATTTGATGCCCTTGCCTATTGGACAAATGGTTCATACTGTGTGCATGGCTACTTTGTTGAGAAAGCAGAAGGGAAATGGTGCTTGTAGTTCCAAACCCCAGCATAGCTTAGTGCTTCATGAGCAGAGAAGAACAACAAAGGTTTAAAATCGGAGGAATTAAAGTGACATATGAGCTATTTCTTTGCCACTGAGTACTAGACATCTACTTTTGCCTTCTGGAAAGGTGAATCATAATTAACAGACATGAGAGGCCAGGAAAAGACAAATGCGTCCAGTTTGCCCGTGTCTTCCAGATGTGGTGAGCTAATATGCACTATCAACCCATCCTGAAGAGGAATCTCTCTAGTTTTGCCCAAATTTACCAATGGTGTTTTGTTTTTATTTTTTTTCCAGTAAGGTAATCCTGGGACAAAAAGAGAAAATATAGGTCAGTTTTAGAAATAAATTGGAGAATGCCAATGCCAGAGACAGTCAAAGAAAGTTGATGGACTGTATCAAGTGGTGGCACTCAGTTCTAGCTGCCTTCTGGAACCCAGAATGCCTTACTCTTCTGGCTCCCTTTGCATATTTAGCTCCCATACATATTTTTTACACTTTCAGTCAAATTATTGCATCTGTTGATGACCCTTGGCAAAGTGAGATATTTCTTGGCATCTAATCCAACTCAATATTTTTGCATCTTGTTTTGATTCCCTTTCAGTTCTCTCCCCCCAAAATAGCTGAAATAATCTTATCAACTCAACCAGGATACATTTACTTCACAATTTTAAAGATCTCAACCTCCAAAGTTTGCTATTTCAATAAGGAAAATTTCATTTTTCTGTGCCAATCCAAGTAACATACACATTTTATTAACAGCGGTATTGAATTTGATAATTAAGTAGCAAATACTAATTCATGTTAAGCATTGGTTAGCCCAGAACTCAATTGTTACTTGTAATTCTGCTACTCTTTACAGTAAGTACATTAAAGCGTAGAAAGCATATGGTGTGGCCTCTAGTTTTAAAGGGAGACTACTTTGGGAACAGAGAAAGTTAGGAGGAGATTTAGGAGAAGTTTTGAAGAGTTTTGATATTGTAAATAAGAGCACAGTCTGCTCTGTTTTGGAGTAAGTGACAAGAGTTTATCAATTTCAAATTATTGCTAAGAATGTGAGGAGACAACATCAGGGAAACCTCTTTATTCAAAAGCTATTGAGATCATCAATTGATTATCACAGGGAATGACTGAGCAACTTAAAGTGAAATTACATTATAATTTAAAGCAAGAAAGATATAAATTTCTATCTAGAGCATAGGACAATGATATTTAATTTTAAATTGCTCCAACAGAGAACCACTATGTGGCTGTAAACTCCTGTAGTTCTTGACAACTTCCAGGTCATGATCCACTGGAACACTTTCAGGGACTTAATAGTTCTTCCAATAATGTGCAGGGACCAAAGCTTGGCACTGTTTTCTAGATGAGCCTATACCAAAGCATTGTACAAAACAAGTGATATATTTTTAATCTGTATATAAGACCCCCACCTAAACGTTCTATTCTTCATTGCAGCCTCATGACACAGATTATCGATGTTCAACTTCTGTGAAGTATGACCCTAAGGTTTTTTTTTCTGTTCTGCAGCTTTAAATGATTAATGTCGAGTCCAAAAGCCTCATACTGTATTTAGCCACGTTACTGGACAAAGGATACTTGTGACCCTATTGGTTCAGTCTGTAGTTTGTTTATTTCATCTAAAATCTTAACTGCTACATATATTTGAGTCATCAGCAAACATAAGAATTGTTTCCTGAGGCCCTCATTTAAACTACAGATATAGATGGTGCGTGGCAACAGTCCTAACTTGGTTCCCTGCAGGACTCCACTAGTGACTGGACCACACGTAGAGCTATTACCATTAAAGATGAATCAAATTCAAATTGCAGCCGCAGTTACTTTGTTGATAATTAGCCTATTACCTATGCTGTCTACAGTTTCCACAAGTAATCTGATTGGCAGTTCAAAGGATTTACAAGCAGAGAATGGCTCATGTCAGTATTTACAAAGTGAAATTCAGAATGGAGCACAGCTATCATATTGGTGGGGCATAACAAGGAGGCTTTGTTATATGGAGCCAGGTAAGATAAACATCCAGGGACGTGTCTCTAGAAGTGGTGGGGAATGGGGAGTTTATTTTCTTATATTAAAAAAGCCAGCGTATTTTCAAACGTCAGTGGTGCCTATGTGGGTAGGGTGAAGATCATGGAGACTTTTCTTTGCCAAATGTTTAAGTACAGGGAGCTAGGTATGTTAAACTGTTGTAAATAAGTAAAGACTTACTAGTCTCATTAATGAAAAAGCAAAAATGAAGAGAAATACACAGGAGTTCCTGGATGCAAATAAATACGCAAGTATTATGTGCTATGAGTCAGTTGGGCCTTTCAATCTTGAAAGGAAGCAACTCAGAAGTGATGTTATTGAAGTATATTGGAGAATAAACATATATTAGATATTAAATAACACTTAATTTTTTAAACCAAAAGCAGAATAAAAGGATTGTGATTCAGACTAATAAAAGACAAATCAGGATTGATGTTAAGTGCTTTTTTACACAACAGTTAATTAACATAGGGGCGGCACGGTGGCACAGTGGCACAGTGGTTAGCACTGCTGCCTCATAACGCCAGGACCCAGGTTTGATTCCACCCTCGGGCAACTGTCTGTGTGGAGTTTGTACATTCTCCCCGTGTCTGCGTGGGTTTCCTCTGGGTGCTCACATTTCCTCCCACAGTCCAAAGATGTGCAGGCTAGGTAGATTGGCCATGCTAAATTGTCCATAGTGGTCAGAGATGTGTAGATCAGGTGTGTTATGGGGGATGAGTCTGGGTGGGATGCTCTGAGAGTTGGTGTGGACTTTTTGGGCCAAAGGGCCTGTTTCCAAACTGTAGGGATTCCATGATATGGAACAAACTTCCAGATAAAACATTGGAAGTGAAAACCATGCAATTATTGACTAAAGAGTTGGATCCCAATTTGGGAATTTACGGTTATGTATTGCTCGTCAGTGCAGTTATGTCAAATAACCTGATTCACTTTTCAACTGAATTCCTATTTGCTGAGCTATTTATGTTTCTTAATTCAAGTCATGTTGGCATAATTATTCAGTGAAAGTGAGCTGGAAGATGGGCATAATTACTTTCTTCATCCATCTGTGATAATGTACCATGAAATAGCCATAGAAGTGGTCGGTAACTTGAATGTTGAACAGTAAAATAGTTCATATAGCACTTGTTAGATGTACAGGTAATGGATTGTTGTAATCTCAGGGAAGTTATGTTGAGATAGTTGAGTTGATATTTGACATAGAGCGGACAGTTTCACTTGATAAAAACAGAGAGAAATTACAAAATTGTGGACTATTTTCCTTTTCGTTGACTGAATTGAGTTGTCAGCCATGGTGTATGTAGACTTTGCTGTTCAGAGATGTAGCATTGAGGTCTTCAGTTAAAAAAAAGGACAGAATTTAATGCTTCCTTGTAGATGGACAAGGTGACAGGAAGGGCTGCTATCAGGCAGCAAGAAGATGCAGGATAGAAATTCTATCATTTCCTGTCATTGAGGATTAAATCCATGGCAGAAAGGTCCAGGGTGTCCTTTCGTCCTGAAGGCTGTTTGAGACCTGTAAGTGACCAGTGCCAGGTGTGGGCCATGCTCCATGGACAGGCTGCAGGATGAACTCTGGCAGGTATGCCTGTGGGCTGGTGAGGGATGAATATCCCCCCATGTTCAATGGAGAGACCTGCCAGTTGAAAAGGAGAGATCCACAGGATGCCACCTCCTGCCCTCCCTCACAGATGTCCCCTGCCTTGGCTGGTTATCCTGGCCCACTCACCATGGTCCAGGGACTTCAGTACTGTCTTTTACCTTGGACTGCCTGCTGTACTTCTGGGCCAGTGCTACTGGTCATGCTGTCTGTATTGGAGAGTGACTGGCCTCTGATTGACCAGCAGTGCTCAGAGGCAGTACATTCACCTCACACCAGGATGCGCTTTGGCCCTGGTGGATCCAGGAGCCCCAGGTGGCTGCCAGCTGTCTGCTTAATTGGCATTTATTCCAAATGAGTTCTTTGAAATGGCCAATGGCATGGTGGCCAATGGCACTCTAATTGGTACATGGGCCCTTTGCTGCAACTATTAAATTCCATTCACAACTACAGAGTCAAGTGTTGAGTGGCGAGATAAATAAGTGGATGTTTGTGCTACTAATGATGCAGTGAACTACCAAAGGATGTTGGTGTTAGATGGAAAAAGCATGCTGGTGGAGACCATTATGGCTACTGATGGTTTGTGTCAACCTTCTCCAGCCAAGCAGGTTACTAATACTGTATCACTGTTGAAGCCTGCACACAACACACTGCAGTAACCATACACTATGTACATGAGGCACTTTCTGTGTGCTGAGGCTGTTGCTGTCACATAATTGCTTCAGGAAATGGTTTCTACTGCCAACACTTTCAGATCACCTGGGAGTACCCCAGAATTAAAGGTATCTGGCAGTGCACTCCTGTAACTCTGTGGAGAATAATAATCAAGCTGGCCTGGTGACTGCAGGAGTGGAAGGGCATAGTTCTTGCTTACCTGATCTTCCTGAATCAGTTCAGCTGCGCACACAGTCAATCCTGAGCATGTCTTTGCACTTTGGATAGCTCCTGTCATGCAATAGAGCAGTTTCAGTGGTGCACAGCATTGTGGGCATATGATGCCACCATTGTTATTTGTATTTGGTAACAAATATCACAAGGTCAGATGATGCATCTTAAACTCCCAGGAATATATTCAACAAAAGTTAGGATTCCAAATTCAATTTCATCAAAATGCAACTCTTCTTGGTTCTTTTTTCTTTTTAACTGTAGGTCACATAGGTCTCCAACTATGTGTGATGGATCAGGAATCTCTTAAAGCTCATAGCTGATTGCTGTCTATTTGAGAAAGCAGCAGCTGAACATTTCTGCTTCAGTTACTTGGCTCACTATGTTTGCTCTGATTACAATATAAAGGAATGAATTTCAATTGTTCCCTGAGGCATGCCATAACCTCAACCCTCTGCTTGGACCTTGACATTAATATATATTACCTGAGAAAGTTCTTCTTGCACTTCTCTGCCAGTATATCTTGCACGCTTTTAATATTTAATTGAACCATTGCTTGGTTCTATAATCAAGTTTTCTATGATTGAAACACTCATACCTTGGTGAGGACTACTACAGTATAAATAGCTTCTTATTCAGATGAATTAAAATAGTGTTCATTTTTGTGTGTTTGCAAGTGATTTCTTTTGTATTTCTGTACGCCAAATCACATAGATTAGAAGGTTTATTCTTCTAGCAACAAATAATGGTGAAGGTATGAAGTTGGAGTATTTAGTTTCTCAAGCTTTGTATATCGTTGTCGGTGGCCTGTTGTTCAGTGTTGGAGCTTGAAGTTTGTGTCAATATCAGTTTAGGTTACCTGTAACCTTGAGCCAGCTCTAAACTGGAATGGGTCCATAGTGTGGTACTGTAGGCAAACCATGCAATACTGTGTGTTTTAGAAGTATTCTGCTTATGTCATCTTTTAACAATCAGTCCCTTAGATAAAAGATTTAAATGGGTCACTCAGTCATGAACCATGTTGCCTTTATCATTCTGTCAGTAATGATTAATTTAATATTCTAGTTAGAGCTGTTCAATTGTTGATTTAATTGAGTTCAATCATCAATGTTTTCTTTCTTGGTCTGTTTGTCAGTAGGCCTTACTGATTGATTGATTGTTTAGTACCATTACAATGGATTTCACTTTTATGGTTTCCTGACAGTTTTCTTCCCTCTCACTGAAATGCACTGATGCATGCAGTGATATGGTTCCAGAGGTCCCTGCTGCCTACTTGCTTCTGTCAAAATTAACATTCTCCTTCTTTGTGTGGAATTTGAATTCAATAAAAATCTGGAATTAGGAGTCCAATCATGACCATGAAAACATTGGCAGTTGTGCGAAGAACTCATGTGGTTCATTAATGTCTTTTAGGAAGGAAAACTGCCTAGTCCGGCCTACACATGACCCCAGACCCACAGCAAATTGGTTGACTCTTAACTTTAGGCAGTTAGAGTTGGGCAATAAATGCTGGCCTCGTCTGCAGTGTCCACACAACGTAAACAAAGTTTAAAAAGTCCTGATCATGCACAGCAGCTTATTTTATAGAGCCCTATCCTGAATTCACCTGTTTTCATGCATTGGAGATTTGGCCGAATGTAGTCTCACAGGCCCCAGATTATTGTCATCATTTGTGGCAGACTTGCTGCTGACCCAAGCATGCTCAGGAGATTGAGCTTTTGATGCCCTTGGTCAGTCTGGGCCACTAACATGACCTATAGTTTATTTATCCACAAAATCATGGGTGGATCTCCAGTAATTAATATATAATTTCATTATGATGTGCCTTTTTCTCCATCTTTTTGTTTTTAGTTTCTCATCCCCCTTTTACCTTCATTATTAAATCAAGAAAATAATCATTCATGCTACACAGACCACGAGACATTCCTTTGACTTTAAATGCCATTGACATGTACTTCTGCTCCACTCTGTTGACAGAACTCGTAGGCTAGAAGGTTGCATATTTGAGCCTCACCATACTCTTGAGCACATACCTTCAGTTGATGTGTGAGTATAGTACAGATGGATGCCAATTTGAACAGAAGGCTAAGCTGAACTTTGTCTACCATTCTTGGTGAATGCAAGACACCAAACTCCTATTTGATGGAGAAATTGGAATTTTCCTGAGTTTCTTCCATTAAGCAGAGTGATTAAATTTAGGTTCACCCAGCTGTATATTGATTTGTTATTTGGTACTTCGAATGCCCAACTTGGCTGTGTCTGCGTACGTAAATGTAGGGACTCCAACTCAACAGTGTTGGCTGTCCTTTTGGACAGCAAGATAACATGACAACATGCCTGTGCCCATTTTCCTTAATGTTTATGCATGTAATGTTTTAAAAATTATTAACTTTAAGACATTTATTGATTTGTTCAATGAGATATTTTTACTTCAATTTTACATGCAAGTCAAAAGAAACCCCTAGTTTTTGTTTTGTGACCCCATTAAGAAGTCATTCTTTTGAAGATGAGGTGAAAAGAGAAAAAGATTTCTGTAAGGTGGATTATTCCACTGTATCCTGGGTGTGAGGAGCAATATTCTTTCTGTGCCTCCGCATAGTATCTATGTATAGGAATTGCGTGTGTTCAAACAACATGTGCCTCTGAACTGGTATCTCACTTTTCCATTATTCAATACATAGTTTGAGTTACATTTGCATCGAAAATGGAGTAAGCAAACTTGCTTTTTTCTGCAGTAAATTATGATCTGGAATGCGCTGCTGCATGGATGTGGACAATGGACAGTAATTTTTCAAAGGCAATAGGATGCATACTTAAAAAATGAAGAAAATAACTGTTGGGGTGTGGAGAAATGATAGGGAACAGTAACTAAGTGACTAGGCTTTCAAAGAGCCAGCAAAGGCAAAGTGGGCAGAGTGATTCACTTCTTTGCTGAATGATTCTTTGACTTTCTTATTGATAACTCAGGGAGGTACCTTTCTAAAGTTGCAGGTCCTTGTGAGGACCAAGGCTGCGACGTATCCTTTCATTGCTGTGAGTGGTTTCACAAATAAGGGACTATACTTTTACATGGCTATGGTTGCATGACTGGAAGCAGACAAGCCCACAACTTTTCAACCATCGGCCAGCTTGCTGGTTTGGCAACTTGTTCCTGCCTTAGTGACATTTTGGTACATGGTAGTTTTGTGGACATGTGGGTAGCCATCTCCAAGTGACAGATCCAAAATTAGGGATTGCAAAGTACCATTTAAGGTCAGTCTGGCAAAGCCAACTGGAAGCTTCCAAACTACGACCTCCCAGCTGCAGACAGGGACACTATGGCCTCATTGTCTAATTATCACCTTCGAGGGCATGATTGACACAGATTACTTCAGGTTCCTGCTCTGCAGTGGTGGTGTGGTAGCTGTGGTCAGTTTTAACTTCACCTTGCCAATAGGTCTTCAGATCCAAAGATGGAGGGAGCCTGTCTTCTCAAGAAAGTTAGGTAGCTCATGCCTCTACCGATAGCTCTGCCAATCTCTCAGGGCTGGAGGGCTTTCTGTTGGCACACCAGTGTGACAGTTGGACCTGCCTGCCACTCTTAATTAGGTAATGAGTGCAGTCCCTGGTCACTAATCAGCCAGTTTGTGAATGATCATGTTGGGCAGCAACGCTAATACAATATAGATTCAAGCTAAGTGGCAGAAGGATTAGAGGAGCCGTGAGGAGAAAATGTTTTTAAGCAGAGGGTGGTAGGTGTCTGGAATTCACTTTGACTTGGTGGTGGAGGCAGAGACTTTAATCTCTTTTAAAATGTACCTGAACCAGTATCTTAAGTGGTGAAAGCTGCGAGGCTATGGGCCATGCACAGGAGGATTGGATTAGAAAGGGCTTCTGGATGTTTGGTTTCAGCATTAACAAGAAGGGCCAAATGGCCATTTTCTGTACAGTACCATTTCTGTGACTCTGTGGAAGTCCCCCCAGTTGGGCTCCTGACCCCAGAAGTAAAGTCCAGCTCAACATGTGTGTTCGAAATGGGCATATGCTATGTATAATATTTCAAGACTTTTTTTATATTTTTCGCTCTTGCAAAGTAAACAGTGATATTCTCAGATGACCTCTAATGATGGTAATTGTGTAGTGAGTCCTGGAGTTCTAAACACACTGTCATTTTCTTAGCCCACTGAGGCTAACTTCAAAAATAAAATCAACTCCACTTACTTTATGATGTTTAAACAATTTAAATGTAACAAGGCTAAATGAGATATCTTAATTAGCTTTGTTGTGAATGCAACTGCTCAGGAAGAAATGACTTGCGTCTTGGACAGCTAGTTGTAATTTTTGTTACAGTTTATGCAAACTGGATGAATGCAGTTCCAACAACACTCAAGAAGCTTGACCATTAAGACAAAGTAGACCAATTGATTGGGAGACACACCCCATCCACCACCGTCCTCATTCACTCTGTCCACTACAAATGGTGACAACATTTGGTATCTACAGCAACTCACCAAACGTTCATTTGACAGCACTGTTCCCATTCCACAATCAACTGGAAGGACAAAGGCAGCAGTTACATGGGAACACCACCATGTACAGGTTCCCCCTGCAAGCCACAGAAAATCCTGACTTGGAACAACATTGCCATTCCTCACTGTCTCTGGGTCAAAATCCTGGAACTCCCTTCCTAACAAGGCTGTGGGTGTCCGTACACCCTTTGAGCTGAGACAGTTCAGGAAAGCAGCTTACCACCTACACCAGGGCAGTTAGGGATAGGCAACAAATGCTAATATAGTCAGTGACCTGTATGTCCTTTGAAAAAATAAATAAAACAAAATCAGAAATTTGTCGTATATAATCCTCCTTATGCTATTTTCCACTTCCGGTCTGTGGGCACATACATTCAGTACTGTATGAACTTCGTACACATTATGGTTGCCCTTCTATGGGAAGGCTGTTGTCAAACGTGAGAGGGTACAGAAAAGATTTACAAGGATGTTGCTGGGGCTGGAGGGCTTGAGTGAGAGAGAGAGGCTGAATAGGCTGGAGTGTTTTCCCCTGGAGTGTCAGAGGCTGTAGGGTAACCTTATGGAGGTTTATAAAATCATGAGGGGCATTGATAGGGTGAATAGTCATGGTCTTTCCCTGGGGTTGGTGAGTCTAAAACTACAGGGCATAAGTTTAAGGTGGGGGGGAAAGATTTAAAAAGGACATGAGGGGCAACTTTTTCACACAGAGGGTGGTGAGTGTATGGAATGAGCTGCCAGAGGAAATGGTGGAGGCTGGCACAATCACAACATTTAAAAGGCATCTGGATGGCTATATAAATAGGAAGGGTTTAGAGGGATATGGGTCAAATGCTGGCAAATGCAACTAGGCCAGATTGGAATGTTTGTTTGGTGCAGATGAGTTGGACCAAAGGGCCTGTTTCCATGCTCTGTGACTCTATAACAACAGTGAAAAAGCTCAATAACATTAAGAACAGAGCAGCTCACTTGCTTGGTACCCCATCTACCATCTTAAACCCGTAACCTCTCCCAAAGTGAGAATCTGGACCCCAGTTAAGGTCATGAACTCTGTGACAGCAATGGCTACAGTAGAGCTCTGACTATCTTTCCTCACTCATGTGGCTATTGAAAATTTTCTTAAGGAAGAAAAAAGCTTGATGCAAAACTGACAAATAATTTGTGCTTGTGATTCTTTACTGTCCTTCATCTGCTGGTGTAAACATTAAAGTCTGCAAGAAATGCTTTGACAAAATACAGAGTTGACAAGAAGCACGTTCAGAGTTAAGCTGAATCCTGAAATGGGTCATTTCAGACTAATCCTCATGTAATTGCATACAATAGTACGGTGATATTTCAAGTTCTGTCTGTCTGTAGTCTACTGCCATTTTTTTTGCAAAGCAACATGTCTTAACAAAATACGAAGTTGATGTCGTATCATTGTGTAGGACACAGCTGAGCAAACTGAAGAATGCATGCAACATTTGATGGTATTATGTAAGTAAGCTTTGAAAGTGTTTGTTGAAAAATGTCAGTGCTAAACGGCAATTCAGTTGGAGTTTAGCGCTGAGTTTTAAAGGGGAAGTGGACTTCCAGACACTATTACAGTTATGTTAGGTCTGCATTCTTGTTCCTGTTTTTAAAAAACAAATTTGGGATTGGCTAATATTCAGCAAACAATATCTGAATATGCTCAACTTGCATGCTGAACAGGTAGAGCAAAAGCGCCCAATACAGCCATACATAAGTCAGTATTCTGATGACAATATTGTCAAACAAAACTGTGCAACAGATTCATAAAATATAGGTTTTTGTTTGGAAATTTGCCAGCTGTTTTGGGATGATATTTCCTGATTTCTCACTGGCTAGATCATTTCACTGAAAGCTAATGTTGGACATCGGCCCATTAGGTAAATTTGTTTTTGAGTTTTGTGTACCATTTCTAGAAAAACGTATTTCTTCAGTTACATTTGAAGTGATTTTCTGTCTTCACTCTCCTCTTTCCCAGCAACATGTAGCGTCTCTTGATAAGAAGTTGAGTAGCTAGTTTGCTTGCTAACCTTTGTGATACCGACCAAACCCAAAGTTAGCAAGTGAACAAGATTGGTCAAGGGCAATTCACCCTCATGGTACGTGCAGGTCTTCGATTATATCCTGTCACCTAGGAACAGGAGCAGGCCATTCATCCCCTCAAAGCTACTCTACCATTCAATAAGATCATGGCTGATCTGTGGCCTGACTTCATATGCCTGCCTTGGGCCCATATCCCTGATGCCCTTGCTAAATAAAAACTCGTTTATCTCAGATTTAAATTTAACAATTGAATTAACATTGACTGCCATCTGAGGAGAGGGGTCCAAACCTCCATGACATTTGCATGTAGAAGTGCTTCCTAACGTTTCTCCTGAATGGCCTAGCCTTAATTATTAGACTCTGTCCCCTGGTTCTAGAATCTTTAACCGATGGAAATAGATTAACTTTATCTACCCTGTCTTTCTCTGTTAATATCCTGAAAAATTTAATTAGATCACCCCTTAACCTTCTAAAATCTAGACAATAAAGGCCTAATCTGTATAATCTCTCGTAATCTCTGGGGAAATTGCAGCTGTAAACCCAGTTCAGCTGGTTTTGTGCTGCAGTTCAAATACATCATGGCACTTTACATTGATGAGCTGTTCTGTCCACTGAATAACCTCCCTACAATGGTGTTCTCTGTGAAGGAAACAGGAAAAAATGAAACTTGTATTGGAGGAAAAAGTGAATCTCTTTGAGCAACCCTTAGTAGTTACTTACTGATGGATTAGGACCTTGACTCATGAACGATGGTTCCATTTTAACAAGTTTTTACAATATTTTTACTTTTTAAGCATCCATTAAGACCTCAAACCAAAGACAAGCAGGCAATCCAAGATTCTGAGAGTACTGCTGTTAATGTGCTGCGAGATACTTTAAAGTGGTTAAAATAGTTTGTCATTCCAGTCTTTACCCCATTCTTCCCTCTGGAGAATGTTTTCCTCTCCAGTCGGTGCCTCACACTCATGACGGTGGCTTGATCAGGAGCTCATTTCTGGTTGAAATTATGGGAACAAATTCATGGCCCACAATATCCCATAGGATATTAATGGTCTACCTGTTAATGAGATATGGGAACCACAAAGAAATTCTACAGTGTGAACCTCCCACATGCACTGCGCTATGTATTTGAGGCCTTCGGATCAAGAAGATTCTAAAGTTAATCTCTTGCGACTGTCTTATCTTGAGACAGTGCTGCATGTTGGTAGAACCAGAATCAGACAGGATTCCTGCTGATTACAGATGCTGTGGATGGAAATCCCAACACTGAGAGCTGCTGGCTAATCACTGAATAGCACCTCTTTTGAACAGCAGTGTCATTGGGGAGGCAATAGCTGCTTCAGAACCACATGGTTTGGAGGCCCAGGGTTAAAACCTGGGTCACAGGTAAGAAGTGAAGGGAGATTTTTTTTGGGATAGGTGTCATAGGAAAAAGGATGTAGTGGGATTGGCAATGAGGATTCTGTGGTGGCTTTCAGTGGCAACCCCCGCTCCCACAACCCCGATGTCACATTCTCACAGCACTAGGGACCTGAGGTTTGATTCCAGCCCTGGGCAACTGTCTGTGTGGAGTTTGTACATTCTCCCTGTGTCTGTGTGCGTTTCCCCTGGGTGCTGCGGTGTCATTTCACAGCCCGAAGATGTGCAGGTTGGGTGGAGTAGCCATGCTAATTTGCCCTCGTGTCTAGAGATGTGCAGGCTAGGTGGGTTAGCCATGGGAAATGCGGGATTATGGGGAGAGATTCGGATACTGTTCAAATGGTTGGTGCATTCTTGATGGGCCAAATGTACTCTAGAATTATACCCAGTATGTGTTTATAAGGACTACCAGTACCTGTAAAACTAAAACAATTTAAATCTCAATTTTGAAGAAAGCATCAGGAAAAAGCTGATGGAAAAGCATTTTTATTTGTTCTTTTATGGCACATGGATATCACTGGCTACAACATTCATTTGCCCATCCCTAATTTTCCTTGAAGGGCATTCCATGTGCAAATTTGGCCTCTTTAATTTGAGGAAAGATGTCAATGCATTGACGGTGTTCAGTAGAGGTTTATTAAATTGATATCTGGATTGAGTAGATTGTGTTATGAGGATGGATTGAACAGGCTGAGTTTATTACAACTGGAGTTTAGAAGAGATGAGAGATGACTTGATTAAAGTCTGTAAGATCCTGAACAGTCATCACAAGGTGGAAATGGAAAGGATTCTTCCCCTTATGGGTCAGTCCAGAATGAGGGGACACTTAAAATTAGGGATTGCCCTTAAAATTAAGACAGAGATGAGAAGAATATTTTTTCTCACCAGAGGTTTATACAATTTCGGAACATTCTGACTCCAAAGGCAGTGGAGGTCGGGTCATTTGAATTATATCAGTTAGAGGTGGATAGATTCTTGTCAGGTAGGGGAATTCAAGGATTATCAGGAGTAGGTGAAATTCCAAAGCCCAACAGATCAGTCATGATCCTATTGAATAGTAGAGCAGGCCAGAAGAAACGTGTGAATTACTTGTACTCCTTCTTCATATGGTTGCATATCAGGATAGTGTATGACATTGAGGAAAACTTGTAGCTCGTTGAGACTGCATGCTGCAGCTACCCATGCCCTTCTGGTAGTTAAAGGTTGCAGATTTGGAAGATGCTGTCCAAGGGATTTTGGTGAGTTACAGCAGTGCATTTTGTAAATGGTGCCCACTGCTGCCATTGTGCATTGTTGTGGAGGGATTGAATGTTGAAGGTAGAAGGGATGCCAATCAATTGGGATACATTCTCCTGGATGGGTCAAGCTTCTTGGAGTCATTCAGGCAAATGGAGAGTATTCCATCATGCTCCTGACTCACGCCTTGTAGATGATAGGCAGGCTTTGAAGATTCAGGAGGTGAGATACCCACAACAGAATTTCTAACCTTTGAGCTGCTTTTGTAGCCACTCTATGTGTATATGGCTGGTCTAGTTCAATCTCTGGTTGATGATAGCCCCCAGGATGGTGACGCCATTGAACGTCAAGGTTAAATTCTCTCTTTGGAAGTGCTCATTGCCAAGCATTTGTGTGGTGTGAATCTCTTTTGCTACTTATCAGCCCATTATTGTCCAGGTCTCCCTTCAGTATTTGAGAGTTTCGAATGGTGGTGAACATTGTGCAATCATCAATAAACATCTCACATCTGGCCTTTTCCTTGAAGGAATGTTCATTAATGAGGCAGCTGAAGATCACTGGGCCTTGGCCACTACCCTGGGATTGGGATAATTGACTTGCAATAACCACAGCAATCTTCCATTGTGCTAGGTTTGACTCTAACCAGCAGTTTTCCACTTGATTGCCATTGACTCCAGTTTTATTCAGACTCCTTGTCATCACACTCACTTAAATGATATCTTTGTTTCAAGGGCAGTCACTGTCAGCTTACCTTTGGAATTCAGCTCTTTTGTCCTTGTTTGCAATCAGGCCTTAATGAGATCAAGAGCTGAGTTGCCCTGACAGAACCCAAATTGAGTGTCACTGAACAGGTTATTGCTGAATCATTGCTGCTTGATAGAACTATTAAGGATCACTATTGCTGATGATTCAGAGTAGACTGGTGCAACAATAACTTGCCAAGTTGGATTTGTCCTGTTGTTGTGGAAACGGGACGCATGGATAATTTTCCAAATTATTGGGTAGATGACACTATTGTAACTAGAGTGTTGCCAGGTTGTGGTCAGGCCTCATAGCCTTTTCAACATCCAGTGCCTTCAACTGTTTCTTGATATCGCTTGGAGTGAATCAAATTGTTTGAACATTGGTAATACTAGGTCTCTGAAGGAGGCAGACATAGATCAGCCACTCAAAAGTTGTTGTAAATATATTTGTATCAAAGTGCTGTGTTGCTGCAGATATTTCTGGAGTCTTATTTTTTAGTTATCCATCCTCATTCACAACTGGTTGTGGCAAGGCTATAGAGCTTAGATCTAATCAATTGCATGTGAGATCTGTTCTAAGTCCACTTCGTTTTGCACGGTGATAGTCCGATGGGAGGTATCCTCAGCGAGAACAGGAGACTTGGTCTTCCAAAGGACATGCAGTGTCAGCTACTGTGGTGGAATTTCAGACTATGTCCCCAGAGCATTACCAGGACCTCTGCATTACTAGTCCACTGACGTTCCCGCAATGCCATGATCTCCAATGCAGCATATGGTGTAAAGAATTGATTTTTTTCTCCTCATCTCGCTGATCTTTCTTTTTGAAAGGGTTTGGGTAAAGTTAAATGTGCATGTTTGGAATGTTTTGTTTCCTATAAAGTGCAAGGTGATTGTGAGAGGTTTTGCAGCAGTTGTCCAGTCTTTTCCCCAGTGTGTGTGTTTTTTTTTTCACTAAGCTGTTTCTCTGTACATCCAGCGTTTCAGTTTTATCCTCTCCCTCTCATATGCAGAGTCTTTAAACAAATTCCACCTACATAAACAAGAAAGGGAAGGCACAGTTGACACTGATTAATGAGGTCCTCTCCCATAAATTCAAATGCTGCAAATAAGAAGTGGTGCTTTTCATCTTTTGTACTGCTTTTATGCCTGGCGGCTTCGCAATGTAAAGCAAAGACGCGGTCAAGGACCTTGGTGGCTTTCTTACGGTAAGTAGGGTTGATTGCAAGACAACTGTTTGTAACTGGACGTAAAGATGCATGGAGTATGTAAACAGGCACACAGTGCCACAAAGGTCTTGCATTTCAGCCACACTGATTGTGCTTTATAAACGAAAACATTGTAACTGTGAAAGCAATGATGTGGCGATGTGGAAACTTGTTTGTGCTAGAACGTATTCCCTTATAAACAAAATAAGAGTAATGAGAAGAGACTAAGACTGCAATATACATGGAAGGTGATGGCATGCTTCCAATATTGAATTGCAGAATGCTGCTGTTTTAAGTCTCAGCACTTATTACAAAACAGAGTTTTGAGATGTTCTCAGTGAGGAGCAATTAATGAATTAAGTCATTACAAATAGTAAATTGTCATTTTGAACACATCATAATGTATTTTCTTGCCACAGATTTTGCTCTGATTTATTTGGTTTCAAAACAAAAGAATAACAACATATTTGTATCACAGCTTCCAAATTAAGTATGAGTGTTAGCGATGGCTAGAAACCTTTCTGAAAAACGTAAGTATATGTATTCAGAAAAGTAGATTTGAAAATGTCAATAATTGTCCTCCTTTTTGTTAGAAAGCATTCCCAGGAACACAGAAAATGTGACTACATTTCCCTTCAATTATGTTTGGATTTGTCTGTGGACCCTCTGTACATGAGACTTGACATATTTCCCTCTAGTCACTAGGGACAATGACTATATCTTCACCATTAGCAAAGGTTAGACCTTCCAAAAATCTCTAAAATTGGGCAATTCTAAAGCAACAGTGGGAAAATGCATCACTTGCTTTGCACTATGCTATATGGTCCATAAAAATCTTAGGTTTGACCTATGTCCAAATACTCATCCTGGGAATGATACTGTGGAATATAACAGTTGGCTTCAGTATTCCTGAGCTAGACAGGAAACTGAACCTGCCACTGGCCAGTTTGTAATCGCTTTCCCCGCACGGACAATAAACTGGCGAAGACAAGATCAAGCTCAGCTGTGGGGTATCCAACCATCCACTCATTCCCTTCAGCCTCCCTCATCACTTCAACAATCAAATAGTTTGCTGACATTCATTGCCTAAGATCACACACAGGGAATAGTAATTTTGATGAGGTACCAGGAGACTGCCAGTGCATCTGGATGTAAGCTTCTGTATGTGTCAGTGCCTTCAAGGAGGGAAGAGAGAAATTTAGGAGAAACATATGTACAATAAAAGAAGTTTTGTTAGAAATGAAGAATTAAAAACTCTTTTGTTACCATATCCCTGACCATAATTAGTACACATTGATGTTCTAGATACTCTGATGATTTAGGATTGAAACCCTCTAGGATTATGTCTTTCACTCCAACAATTAGGAATCTTCTAGGCATTTTTGCAAGCACCTCAGATGAAAAATCATGGAGGAATTGTTTTTAAAAAATGAAATCTGTTTTTAGTTTTTAAAGACTTACATTATTATTAAAAAGAAAATTGGGAGACGGGACATCCGGTTGTTAGACTGGGTGTGGTAGTAAGGCAGGAAGTGATATCATGAAACCTCCAGGAAAAATCTGACCAGGGTTACCCCCAACCCTGTGATTGTAGTAAAGTGATCAACGGAGTAACAAGATGGAATGCAATGATAAGTGTGGACTCGTTCTTTCTGGATCAATGTTAAAATATTGATGTAGCTTTTTTTTATTTTTCAATTCTTCCAAGTGTTCTGCTTTGGTTAGAATGGCATATCAATCAATTAACTGTGTGAATCAGGCATTCCTCAAATCCACCTCAAGGTTCAGCTGGTACAGGCAGGATTTTGTTGAACTGCAATGCTGAAGTTTATTATGACAGCTCAGGCTGAGATCCTGAATTCACTATGCATGAAACTTTTCAGCCCTCCGTTCTATGCTATGGCACATTGGTATCCCAATGAATCATAACACTGGTTTCCCAGATAAAAGGTTATTCAAAACAAACGAATAAAATGCATCACGTTGCAAAGTGAAAATGGAACAGTGGAGGGGTTAAAGTTCTCTCCATGGGTTCTGAAAAGGCAAAGGGCCTGTTGAATACAATGACGTGATTGTGTCAATGAGGTGATCAGATGAATGCTCATCTTCTCTCAGATGCAGCGGGGCTACACTGGTCTCTTGAGCACTTTTCATTTGACCCCTGCCTTCATAGCTTGAAGAAAAGTCCTTTAAAATCTTTTGGGTTCACTAGTCGCTTGATTGGTGGGTTGATACATACCAATGTAAAGTTAGATCTGCATGTGTTTGAAAGTGTCCCCCCACCCCCAACATTCAATTTTGCCAGTCTGGTCAAGCATTCTTGATTTCTAAAAAGAAAGATTTGACTGTAAACAAAGCTGCCCAAAGGAAAAATTAGAAATGTCAGATGGTTAAAATGGAACTATTTATTTTGGTGCATGTCGATATGAAACTTAAATCTCTAACTATCACTTTTTTCCTGCTTTTTTTTTGGTTGATCTGTGACATAAACAAATGATGAATTCCTTTATTTTATATATCACTGCAGTACACCTGTAGCCTGTTCTTGAATTTCTACCAATGTTACTGTAAGAACAATTCCGAGATTGTGAAGTAGGTTGACTTAAAATTTTCTCCCCTTCTTTTCACAGATTGGCTCTTGTATGTTTGTCTGCTGTGGTCTTGGCAGGATTGAAACTCAGTGTATTGGGAAAAAGACTTGAAACTACTTGCTGTCATTATGAAATCATGAGGAGGATTTTTAAAATAAGTTTTCTATTTTCCGTTCTTCCCCTGAATGCTTGCCTAAAATGGCCATTTTCCTTGAGAGTCTGGTCATAGGAGCCTTGATTTTAACATAACCTACCCAGCAGTAACATGGCAGGTTCAGTTGCACACCTGGTTTATATGCTGGGGCTAAAGTGTCTCAGCAGGCTAGTCAACCATGTGGAGACTGAGCTCTAACGAAGTATAGTTCAACAACATTAAATCTGCATTAAGCATTATTCGGTAACAGGAGTCGATATTCTGTCTGGTATGTTCCTCCCAAATCAACAAATGCTAAGGCCAGTTGTAGTGACACAGCGAACATATACTGGCTGTGAGTCAGTTAACTTAGCGCAAACTGTAGAATGAACTGGGACCTTTCTCTGGTTTATATAGCTCAGACTTTTGCTGGATAAACTTATTGAACAAACAGAGAAACCCTTTATTAAGATGCGTTTAACATAACAATATGAAACCATAATACATTGTTCATGTGGGTTAAATACAGGACTTGCAATTAACAGTTTCCTGTGTTCTATTCCTAACATCCTTCAGAATGACAAAATAATTGCTGTGAGTGGATTACAAGGTTGCAACTCCTGGGAATTAGCAATGCCAAGTGCAATTTTCCAACTTTTATCTTGGAACCATAACATTAGAGCTTGTGTTAACACAACTAACCACTTTCATTGTGGTTATATGACTGAAAGGATAAAATTTTAACAATGGCTAGAATTAATGTGAAGTGATTTGGCCAAAAGAGAAGGTTTCCTAGAAATAATACTACATAGAAAATAGCAGCAATATGCTTCTTGTAAGGTACCTATTAATGCACAGCATCTCACAGAGGGCTTCTTAGAGATATAGTGAAAAAATGCATATGAAACTGAAAGAGAAAATATTAGCTTGGCAAAGAGATTGTGGATCCCATACTACTGCGCTAATGATGGGACAAAAAGAGTGGTGGGGTGTACAAGGGATTCCATTCAGAAAGGGAGAGGTTGCAGAGAATTGTTGGTGCTGTAGACTGTGAAGATGAGAATGAGATAGATGTTAAAACTGAAATGCTTTAAACTTGAGCTACTGCACGTGCAAACTATTGATGGATGTTGTAAGGCATTGCTCGTGGTTGTCTGAAACCTGGAGCATTTTATGATGTTTAGATTACATGAACTTGACTGGCATTGTCTGAAATGTATGAGTTCAGCATCAAAGTGTCTCATAAAAATCTTTATCGAGGTGAGGAGCATGAACCATTTGTTTGCCAATTTTTATTTCATGGTTTACATTGAAATACTGAGAAAAAGAAGCATTTTAGTCTTTTTTTCCTGACAACAAATTTAGTGACCACGAAATGAGCCATGGGCAGTTTGCTGGGAATTCATCAAAAGTCTAAGCCCGCAGCATCTGCTCAGTCTTGGTGCTTTCCTTCGACAAATTGTGTTTACTGCAACTCGAGTTTCCATAATCTTTTGTACTAGTTTAAAAAAAATTGCACCAGAGGTAGGCCCCACCCACCAAACGGACCATCCCCCAGGGTGTATTTATCACCATTGAGAGTTTCTGTTTACTGCGCATGGTTTGCAGGCCTTTGAGAAGCTTTAAAATTAAGCTGAAATCTTTAGTGTGCAAGGATGCTAATAAATACACTTTAAAAGCTTTTGAATTTTCTTTCAATTTTCCAAGAAAGTGGCTTGTATCCGGAAAGAACATAAATATGTTCCTGAATTCTTTGGGAAGTCATTAAAATTAACACTGATTAAAATGTCTTATTGATTTTTGATAATCCCACTCCAGCATTCATCATGTGGTATCTATTTATCACTTTTAAAAATATAAAGGGATTTTCTTTTAAAAAACTGCCTGATTGTGCTGGTTCGTAGTAGATTTTATGCTCAGTGATATGGAAATGAGCTGGAGCACAAATTTGAGGAGGGGGGGGGATCTTCACAAATGTTTTTCCACTCTCAATTCACTTTATATTTCAGATGCCACTTTAATATTTCTTCAGACTCCATAAGCAGCATTGTATGATTTCTTCTGATGTATAAAAGATAGGCACTTACGTTCGTGATTTGTCTGCTTTTGAATGGGTCTTAAGGTTGCCAGATGTATTAAATATCATTGTAAGCCTTAAGCACACATGAGACTCAAACCACAAAATTCCCAGAGGGAGCGCACCCAGAATTATCACCGCCGTGCATATTTGAACGATCTTGCGACTGTTGTTTGTTGGAACCCCTCCAAGATGTACTTTCAAATCAAAATAATTGGAATTGTATTATTTTAAGATTTACTGAGTGTTACCCAAAGGTTTCAGGATTTACAAATGACCTTGGTTTAAAGAGAGGAATAATACAGAGAACTAAGTGGTATTAGGAACCGTCTGTGATCATTTTTTTGATTTCATTTGCATTGACCGTAACATTGGAAACTATAAATCGTAAGATTTCTTCAGTCATTTTATCTCATTGTGTTGCGGTTCTATAAATTACTATGACTTTTATACAATATCTGTTTTTTAAATCTGTTCATAATTTTAAAAAAACGTCTAGCATGCAGCTCTCAGCTGTAAAACATAGGGAGCCAAGTCCTCATCTTCAAATCGGAGATTAGGGAACTTAGGCCTGGACTCTGTGATGGCCAGATAATCACTCCTGAAATGCCAATGGGATTTGTGAATCAAGACTCTACAAAACCCCCCAGCACAGCTGTCACTAAAGGAGCTAGCTGGGAAATTAAAGATTCTTCTGGGCAAGTGCTGTATTCCTGAACATTCCAGAAGTACCCAAGGCATACAAAACTATGAGCCAAGTAGGAGAAATTGAGATTAGGTGGTTGTTTTTGAAAGAAGACTTGATTGGCTGAAGGGCCTTTTTCTGTGCAGTAGACCTCTATGACTATCCATTTATTTCAGAGAATTTGAAGGGTTCCACTGCAGCTAAGTAAATAGTTACTTAGGAAAAGGTAGACATTATATACGTGGTCCAACTCCTAATTAACAATTAAACTGGCCCTCTCCAAACCACCTCTTGTACCCTCACCTACAGTTCCCCGAGACTCCTTACACTGGTGGTTTCTTATGCTAACCTGCGACATGACAATCACTGCCACTAGACCCTAAATAATCCCCTGCTCCTGCCCAGATACATGCACCTCCACTCCACTCTGTGAGCTGACCACCTCCCCCTGCTATCAGATCTAACATAACGAACCCTCTCACCCTGCTCAACCCAATATTTCCCAACAACCCTGACCTGCCCTACATATATTCCATGACTTACTTGGCTCACTTGCCATCTTGCACCCTGGCACTTTACTTAGTTGGCACCCTATTCATCTGGCACCATACTAACCTGACAGCTCCCTAACCATCACTCACTTGGCAACTAACCCACTTAGCTCCCTACTTCAACCATTTGGGACAGCTCTACATTTCCAGTTTCCTCCCTCACTCTAAAGATGTACGGGATTGGCTATGCTAAATTGCCCATAGTGTGCAGGCTAGCTGGGTTAGCCGGGGTAAATGCAGGATTGCAGGGATAGAGTAGGGGTGTGATTCTGGGATGCTGTTCGGAGGGTTTGTGTGGACTCAATGGGCCAAGTGGCCTGCTTCCACACTGTAGGGGATTCTATGATTCTGTTCTCAGATTCTATTTAATCTCTTGAGCCTGTCCTACGATTGCATTAGATCACGGCTGATGTGTATCTTTGTTATATCTACACATCTTGATTTCCGATCAGTGAACAAAAATCTATCAATCTCTGTTTTGAAGGTTTCAATTTACCCAGCCTTAACAGTGTTTTGGGTGAGACCATCCAGATTTCGACTGTGCTTTCTGACTTCACTGCTATATTCCTCAGCATTATTTTTACGGAGTTGGCTGACTCGATACAGTACTCCTATGAAATTTCAAACAATTGGGTTTCAGCTAGGACTCACCGGTGAGTCGCCACATTGTAAATTCAAATCCCATTCCAGAGAGCTGGTCACCGAACCAGTAATACACCATCAGAGGGGGAGTGTTTCAGATGAGGCATTAAGTTGAAGCCCCATCTGTCCTTTTGGTAACGTGTAAAAGATCCTATTGTGCCATCTGACAAAGAGCAGAGAAGGTCCCCGCAATAACCTAGCCAAAGTTGACCTGACAACCAATATCACTGATACAGATTCTCTCATCATCAGAATCCTGTCATTGGGACCTTGTGTGCATATTGGTCGAGGCACTCCCTACATTACACCAGTGATTATGCTTTGAAAATACTTATTTGGCAGTAAAATACTTAGATATGTCCTGAGATCATGAATGGTGCAGAAATGTAGATCCTTGTTGAAAATATTACAGTAAGTGCTGACCATAGAAAATGCTCTTGCAGTTGGTTACATTATCAATGTATATAGAGGTGAGAGGATATGATCACCACTAATTTGTCTTGCCCTTCCCCAGAAGGTCTTGGGACAATTTTTGCCCTATGATCTACTAACTCAGTACAAACTGGAAAACAGACCTTAGAATTTAATGGCTTGGGTGGCTCAGTGCAACATTAGTGCTTTACCTACTAAGCCATGGAGAGAATTTAAATGCGATGTGCCTGGAATTTCCTTGTAAATTTTTCTGATGGCCCCTAGAGCATCAGTGGAACTCCTGTAGAAGTGGTGCAAGGGACAGAAAAATGGTGTTTTTAACAGGATGCTGCCTGAGTTCTGAATTGGAAATTGGGAAAATCCTGGAAGAATTCTCCACTAAAGTTAACTTGCAATGATTTATTGGGACACTGTGTCCTTTAACCTTCATCACATGGAAATCTGGGAAGCTGATCACAGATGTCTGTGCTATGAATGATGTTGGCAACATTTATTCAGGTGACAAATCCTTTTGGTCCTCATTCTTAGAGCCAGTGATTTTTTTTTTCAATTTAGTTTTAAAAATAAATTGCTTCAGGAGATAATGTTCCATGATGTTCATCAGTTAAATAATGAACTAATTTCTCATAGCTAATTTGTCTGGAAAATAATGAGAAACACTAAAGTCAGTAAAAATGAACTTAGCAAATTACAGATTTGAGGTTGCCTCTTAACTCAAAAAAAATCTAAGTTTATCTTCTCTCGGCAATGTTATTGATTACCACAAATGAAAGTATTATTTATGCAGTAAAGAGGAAAACTAAAATAATGATGCCCATTAATACAGCATCTGTCTTGGTATTAAATTTTAAGTATGTTTGCTTTTGACTTTCGTTCAGTGGTAGCCTCAGAAACCGGTGGGAAACATTAAGTGGAAAACAAGCTAAAGAAAAGGGGTCATGAGGTCGCCTGCCCCTGTAAAGCTCATGTAAAATGAGGTTAGAGGCCATGGTTTATAGCAGTGATGCAACACTCAGTTTTCAAATAAAAAGGCTAGTTATAAGCAGTTACAGCAGAGGGATGTAATCACTGGGAAATGATTTAATGTTTACTGCAGTTCAGTACCACTGTTCTTGGCAGATTTGGGAGCATTAGCAGAGTTTGAGAAACTTGTATTTCAGTGTTTTGCAGGATGTGTGATCCATGTCAGAACTGCACAGATGCAAACTTGATGCCAATTGTTGGTGACAAAACTTTTATTGGCACAGTGTCAAAGTGGTAATTAAAGTCCAAACAGATCAGATATCATTTGTTTGATAATTGGACAAGGTAATGTACATTGCCCACTGCTTTTTGTTCAGTTTTTATTTAGCCAAAGAGATGTTAGGCTCACACCAGATTCATGCCCACCTATACAAGCTAATGTACCTCTCCTGTCTCTATTCTTCAAGTCTGTCTTTATTCTCTGAAGGGAAAGTCATCCGATTCCACGAGACCCATTAATCTTCGCCCACGCTAACATAAATCTTGGTTTTTCGGCACACTAAGAAAAGTTACACGCCTTGAACAGCAGAGTACTGTGGTTGCTGGAAATCTGAAATAAAAGCAGAAAATATTGGAGATGCAAAGCAGGTCAGGGAATCCTTCTTGAGATAGAAACTGAGTTTGTGGTCCAACTATTCTGATAGTCCAATGCCCTCTAATCTGAATGCAATTTTCTGGTAAAATCATGATGCAGAAAAAATTCCACAGCACAAGAATCCATGCATGGAGCAGTGAAGAGAATCATTGCAGAATATGCACCCCTTCTGTGCCATAAGCTGCTGTAAGCTAAGTTCGGATGGTCAGTGTGAATGCCAGTGAATGGTTGAGTGGATTAATGTTAGGGAATGGGTGTGTGGGTGTGGCAAGTAGATGTGTGATATGGTGGGTATTAATAACTAGTAGGGTGGCAGAGGTGAACTGGTAGGTGGGTATAATGGTAGGTTTACAGATGGGTGAGGTGGGTGAAGTTTGGTGCAGTCATCACATTTGGAGTCTGACACGCCAGATGGATGGCCGTCAAGTGGCAGGGGCTAATTAGATTTGTTTGGGAGAGGGTAATCAGCTGATGGGTCTTGTCAGGTCAGGTCTAGAGGGGTAGGGTTTGAGGTGGGGAGTGGGTGTATGGTGGTGGGTGATCATTGGGAGAGTTAGGGGCCCAGTTGTGTAATTACCCAGGCATTAGACAAGATTTTTCTATTTAACTTTCCTTGATAACGACCCAGATACATATATCATATATGTCCAATGAATCCAACTCTACCTCAATTGAAGACTTCTTTTGAAGAATCTCGGGGATCAGGAGTATTAGACTTGGCATCAAAAGAAATGTTGACGGAGTAAGAAAAATGCGAAACAAAAGAAATGATGTGTTGAGAGCTGCTGTGATACTTCCTCAAACTAAAAGCAAAACTGAAACACTCAAAGTAAAGGAAGCAAAATTGAGCGCCTGAGTTTACGGTCTGAACTTGTTGAATACAATATCAAGTCTTCAACACCATAAAATGCCTAAACAAAGGCTGATGTACTGTTCCTTGAGCTTACATTAAGCTTCACTGAATAAAGGTCTAGCTCTGCATTTCAAGAGGATTTGACTACACTAGTGTGGGAGTTCAATATTACGGTTGCTGCTTTAATTGCTGCTGCCAAAATTGAGGTTTCTTTGTCAGCAGTTCATTGTCGTTCATACTTTGAAGGTTCTATGAGATTTTGCCTTAAAAGTACTTGAGTGGTTATTGGAGTCACTTACCTCTTCATGTAAAGTTATGCCATGACGCAAAATGCAGAAAAGCTTACTCCATCTCTCTGTTGATGATTTTATGTACGTCATTCTCATGACAAGCATAGCTTTCTATGATCAAATTTATCCTGGGTGCATTTCTCTGCATTTGGTTATTGTTAAACTCTTACTTTGGAAGGAAAGATGTGAGGCACAAATATGAAAGAGATCCTTTCCTCCATCTGAGAGAATGCATCTTGTGAAATATCCTTGAAAAGGAATAAATATACTCTGAGAGGGAGTATTAGCTGTTACCAGTGTGATTTTGAGTAAAGGCAGGGACTGACTATGTCTGTAGGAGGTTAATTTGCATAAGAGTTTCTTTAACAGGTGCTGAAAGAGAAAGAGTATGATACACAAGGAGGTGAGTGAAAACTGTACGAATGATGGGAGATCTGGATTCGTAAGATTGTCTTGTCAAGATTAGCTTCAACCCGTCCCTATTTGATGTGGTATAGTGGTGTCGTAAAGAGGTGACGCCTACAGAGACAGTTTTTGTTACCCTGCTCTGGAATACTCAAAGATTAATTAATTTCATCTTTGTGATGCCTTTGGAGTACTTACTTTCTAAGCTTCCAGCTAATATTACAAAACTATGGAGTATAATGTGTTCACCACCTGGAACTTGTTACGGTGTGTACTTATGGTTTCTTCTGCTACTTCACATATTTGCTAGTCTTGCATTGGCACATTTCTTTAGATCTGGCAACTTTTCCTGGATATTCTTCCAGCAGTGGTGGACACTAGATACAGAATTAACCTACTCCAGCATGATGTTCTTGGGCTGTTAGAGTGCACTTCCTTCCTGTATGTGACATTTCTGTGCTCTGGCACACAGTGTAAAAATGTGGAAAGCCATATCCTCAAGCTTTCAATGCCTTCCACGGTGTTCCACTGATGACTACTTGCTCTCCTCTTACGGATACTAAGAGAAAAAGAAAAAAATAAGATGCACACGTATGGTAAAGACTCATAAATTCTTGCTTCTAAAATTTCAGGCCCAGTAATCACTCTTCTGGTATGGGCATCCCTTTCGGGGCAAATACCTTTCATATCTATGTAAGAACCAGTTTGTCAATACTTCTGCTACAGTCCCATTATTGCTGTGACAGGACTGCACCAGGGTTTTGGTTGCCTGTTTGAATCTAAAGATATTGGATTTCTTTTGCATCGTTGGAAATGTGTGCTAATTGACTCATCACTCACTGCCATTGTAACCAATCTTCTAGCACACTACTGAAGGTCAGGTGGGCAAAACGGAGCTATAAAATGAGCATTTTACACAGACTGCATCTTAAGAGTTTCAGGCTGTTTTGATAATTTTGTAACATTCTCCAGGCCATGTTTTTCTTTATTCTGACCAAAAATGTACTTCTTTTTTCCCTTTGTAGGCACTGACTTATTAAGTGGCCTTGCCTCACCCAATTACCTATTCTTTGTAATTATTCCAAAAAATGAATATCAATTTCAGCAGAGATTAGCTGCTTGAAATAGTGACGGGAACCTCCCAGAACATTTTCATTTGCACGATTAATGAGTAGATAAGAAACCTACAAAATTGAGATTCTGGGTAGTTCCATTGTTTTTCTAACATTGGGTAAAACTTTTAATCAGATTAACAAATTCATAAGGCTGACATTTCATATAAGTCACCCTAAATATGAGGAAAGAGTTGGGGCCAATACCATCAAAGAATCCTTCAGCTTCTTGCATTTATGGGCCAATAATCATTGTAATAGCTTTTCTGTACTCTTCAGCTCAGTTTATTTGAGTAGGATTTTCTGTCAAAATTCCAAAGGTGTGCAACTCTTAATCAACAATAAAAAGAAATGTAGTTTATAGAATACTTCAATCATTTGTGATTTTTTTTGCCATAACGAGGCAATGAATTTGAGGACTTGTCTTTCAACAATCTCTGATCAGAAACATGTTAGCACATCATTTAAATGCAATCAGTGAATGCATTTAAAGTCTATAAATCACACTGCTGTAAGGTCACCAGTGCATTGTTTCAGTCGAAGTGGCAGCAGTGGGAAAACTGATTAAGTGCAGGAAAAGCACAATTGCCATTGATTTTAATTGGCCAGGGCCATGACAATTTCCTTTTAAGGTCATTTTGGCAAAGGTATCAGTAAGTGGTCGGGGTTGTTGTGGTGCAATGGTAGTGTCTCAGTTTCTGACCAGAAGGTCCAGGTTCAAATCCCACCTGCCCCAGACATGTCTGAACAGGTTGATTTAAAAATATCTATTCGTAAAGTGGCCCAGATGCCAAAGGAACATGGAGTGACTTAATTAGCGGTCTTTACATGGTGGTGCTGCAGTATAATTGCTTAAGTTGCCAGAAAAATCTGGGATTCGTCCTTGTTGTGGTTTCCTGAACTTCATCCAGTGTTTGAATACCTCCTTTCATAGCAAACAGTCTGGATGGGATCGTGGTCTTAACGTGGTGTGCAACACGTTTAGAGCTATTCCTGATCTGACTATATATCTTCCTTTCAAATCTACTGGCTTAGCAAACTTGCACTCCCTACTAACTATGTAGTACTTGCCACCACATTATATGGTGGAAATATTTTGCCTCCGGTAATACTTTTTGTCTCATATGAGCAAATCTGGGCTGACATCATGCAGACAGTGGTTTCCCAGTGCAAGTGGCACTAAGTGGCAGAACTGAAAGCTGTAGAATGGTTGAATACAGATCTTTGAATAGTTGGCACTGTGATTATTTTCTAAACTGGGAAACCTCTGCAATGAAGCTAGTATGCATATACAAGGGAAGCAAATTGAGATCTCTTAAAAAGAGGAAGTTGAGTTCGTTCAGAACACTGGCCAGAGAATTTGATCTTTGACCAAAACAGTAACATAACTTTTAATTACATTGATTGAGATTTGCAGCACAGATACAAACTTGTACAGAGCATCACCGATTTCCCATAATATGAACTAAGGGGGATTGTTTTAGCTGCAAGGAAATAACTCCGGGGGTAATTGGAATTTGGAACTGAATCAATCTTTGCTCAGACGTATTTGGTCATCACATTCCTCAGCCAAGCAGATTCACAGGTTGTTGTTGAAGATCAACTGGTTTAGCTTATTTGTGAGATCTAGAGGAATGAACTTGCTATTAAGACCTGTGATGATTCTTGTATGCCCCACTGTGCATGATCATTCCAGCAGAACTTATTCATCTCTGATTTAACTAAACTGAGGTTGCAGTTAATAAACTTTTTTTGCTGCTTGGGGTTTGATAAGACATCGTCCTTGCCAACTTTCTCAAAAAGGACTAAAGCATTATCCATGTCTAACAAATGGAAAGTGTACTTGGATGGGTCATGCCATACAGCCTGATTGCTTCAGATAATACACAATAGACAAGAATGTAACCTGACATCCTCTAATCTGTATTGGTAAATGGCACAACATGCCACACATTCAGCCAAGAAGCCACTGAAGTTTATGGAATCCTATATTAAATCTTATGAGACTTTGGTTTGTGAGTAGAGGAGTAAGTCATTTTTTAAAAATAGTTGGTGATATACATTATTTAAATTATTACAGGCTTGAACTAACATTCTGCTTCACCTCTAATATAATTCTACTTCCAATGATAACACTGACACCACCTGGAAGTATTGTTGAAGCAGATTAAATAGTAATGTTAACAAAAGAATGGGTTATGTGCTATTGGAAGCAAGCAGAAGATAGGGATTAATTTATTCATTCTTTCAAAGAACCTACATGTACATATATGCAAAAACACTCCTGATGGGCTGAATGCCTTCCCTCTGTGCTGTATGATTACCTTGAGTGAAACCGTTTGTTTTCGTGGAAATACAAAAATCTTAAATTTTATTGTGTCATGCAAGAGGAAACTGTAAATGTATTAAAAGCTGAAGCTTGATGATGAGAACAGTCATTGGTTCTAGATTCCACAGACAAGTAAATGTTATGTACAAACCAGAATACCATTTTCGGTTATAATCAAAGGCATTGGTCAGTTGAATCTGCATTTTTTAAAAACAGATTCAGATGTACTGAATAGTTTAAAAGGAGTCAACTTCTTGAAAAAAAATGATAAATGCCAATGGTTTCCTTGCATTAAGCAAATCCGGCTGTCCAGGGTTTTGAGCCAGTCATGGAACAACACAGCTTGTAAAATGGAATTTTTCACCAGGTGGGTGGGAAAATGTTCTACTTTCATTCAGCTTCCCTGCTGACTGAATTTCCCAGTCTACTCATTGCCGCAATATTTGACAAAGTAGCACATTGGGTAATGAATCCCACTTGGTCAAGCTATCACCGGAAAGCTGCCATCCATGGTGAAGATGGAGAGAATAAAATAAATTGTAATAAGCTGTTCCACATGTAGTCTTGAGCCATGCAGACTTGGAAGGTCTGAGTTTTGATTTCAGATTGGACTTTGTAAAATGGCGTGCAGTAAAGGAACATAACAGTTTGCCAGATACTCCATAGCCTAATAGGGAAAAACTATCCCAATTCATGTTCCAGCCTTCAAATTAATGGACCCCATGGGGAAGTTCTGTTGTGTTCATAGAAGTGTTTTACCACCCTCTTCCCCCAAGTGGAAACTGGTCAGTTTTGGCAATGATGTTTTCCATTGTTGGTTTTTTTTTAAAGTTAACAACGTACTTCAAAGTTATTTGTTCATATGCTCATTGGGCCAAATCATCAGAAATAAAAGCATAATTTCTAAATTCACAGATGATACTAAATGAGAGGAATAGTCAATACGGAGTATCAATCAATTACAAAAATGCACTAATAAATTGTATATTGAGCATATAGTTGATGAATTTCAGTACATAAATGTGAGGCATGTTTAAAAAGAATCAACTTTTTCTGAGAATATATTAATCTGATTGGGGTAGGTGAGCAAAAGGATCTGGGACTTCAAATACACAAATTCCTAAAAGTAGCAATACAGGTTAATAAAATCACACAAAAAAAATACAAGCAAAACATTAGGAATTATTCCTGGAGGGATAAATTTGAGAAGTAGGTTTATGCTAAGCATATATCAAACCTTGGTTAGGCCACACATTGAGTATATTGTACAATTCTGGTCACTGTATGGCAAAAAGCATTTGGGGGAATTAGACAGAGTGCAACTTTACAACTATCACGCAAGACCAGTGAAGTTATAGTCAACACAGTGTGTGGAGCTGGAGGAACACAGCAGGTCAGGCAGCATCAGAAGAACAGGAAAGTTGATGTTTCGAGTTGGGACCCTTCTTCAGAAATGGGGGAGGGTGAAGGGAGCTGGGAAATAAATGGAGGGAGGAGGGGTGGGGCCGGGGGAAGGTAGGTGGGATGGTGATAGGTGGATGCAGGTCGGGGGTAGTGGGGATTAGTAAGTGGGAAGGGTGGGGTGGATAGGAGGGAGAGAAGATACAGGTTGAGGAGGTGAGCGGGAGGATGGGTGGGGTTGGAGAAATGTGGGGTGGTGATAGGTGGATGCAGGTAGGGTGTACTGGTGATTGGTTGGTGGGAAGGGTGGGGTGGATGGGTGGGAAAGTAGATGGACGGGTTGTGTCAGGTCAAGGAGGCGGGGCTGAGGGGGAGATTTGGACGTGGATGAGGCCAGAGGTGGGGTGTTTTTAAAACTGGTGTAATCTATGTTTAGGCCATCGGGCTGCAGGCTCCCAAGGCGAAACATGAGGTGCTGCTCTTCCACTTTGCGGGTGGTGTCGTTGTGGCACTGGCGGAGGCCCAGGATGGACATGTCACCCAGGGAGTGAGAGGGCGACTTAAAATGGTTGGTGATTGGAAGGTGTTATCATTTGTCATGTACAAAGCACAAATGCTCCACAAAACGGTCTCTGAGTCTACACTTGGTTTCACCGATGTAGAGGAGGCCACATCGGGAGCAAGCGGATACAGTAGACCAAATTGGAGGATGTACAGGTGAATCCCTATCTAATGTGGAATGTTTGTTTTGGGCCTTGAATGGAGGTGAGGGGGGAGGTGTAGGGGCAGGCGTAGCAATTCCTGCGGTTGCAGGGAGAGGTGCCGGGTGCGGTGGGCCTGGTGGAGAGTGTGCAGCAGACGAGGGAGTTGCAGAGAGAGTGCTCCCTCGGAAAGTTGAGGGGGTGGAGAGGGGAACATTTCTTTGGTAGTAGGGTCAGATTGTAGGTGGCAGAAGTGGCGGAGAATGATGCATTGGATACGAAGGTTGGTGGGGTGAAATATGAGAACCGGGGGACTCTGTCTTTATTTTTGTTGGGGAAGGGGGTGTGAGGGCAGAAATGTAGGAAACACAAGAGATGCAGTTGAGGGCATTTTTGATCACTGAAGTGGGGAAGTTGCGGTCCTTGAAATGGGAGGACATCTGGAACGCTCCATCTTGGAAGCAGATGCGGCGGAGGTAGAGAAATTGGGAGTAAGGGATCACATTCTTGCAGGAAGGTGGGTAAGAGGAGGTGTAGTCCAGGTAGCTGTGGGAGTCGGTGGGTTTGAAATAGACATCAGTTTCAAGGCGGTCACCAGAGATGGAGATGGAGATGGTCTGGTCCAGGAAGGAGAGGGAGGTGTTGGAGATGGTCGAGGTGAATTTGAGATTGGGGTGAAAGGTGTTAGTAAAGTTGATGAACTGTTCAAGCTCTTCATGGGAGCATGAGGCGGCACTGATACAGTCATCAATGTAACGGAGGAAGAGGTGGGGGATGGTGCCAATGTAACAGTGGAAGAGGGACTGTTCCATGTATCCTATGAAGAGGCAGGCACAGCTTGGACCCATATGGGTGCCCATAGCCACCCCCTTCAGTTTATAGGAAGTAGGAAGAGTTAACGGAGAAGTTGTTCCAAGTAAGGACAAGTTCCATTCAGTGGATGAGGGTGTTGGTATAGGGGGACTGGTTGGGCCTGTGGGAAAGAAAGAAGCAGAGTGAAGGTGAGGCTTTGGGGGACCAGGGAATTGGAAATCTTTGAGGAGGTGGAGGGTGTGGGTGGTGTCCCATACGTAGGTGGGGAGTTCCTGGACCGGTGGGGGGGCGGAGGACAGAGTCAAAGTAAGTGCAGTTGGAGCGGGCAAAGACAATGGGATTGGCTGGGGCAGTTTGTTTTGTGCGTTTTGGGAAGGAGATAGAAATGGGCCGTGCGGGTTTGGGGAACAATGACGCTGAAGGCTTGGTATCTTCCAGTGAAGTTATATCCCATCAGTAAAGGATAAACAGGGTAGATTTAGTCTTCAAAGAGAAGGCTAAGGGGTGACTTACTAAATATCTTTAAAATTATGAACATTTTTGATAGCGTAGACGTAGAGGGAGTAATTCTACTTTTAGGAAAGAACAAAATGAAATAAAACAGTCACCAAGAAATAAATCAGATGAAATCTCTTTTACTGGAGATTGGTTAGATCATGGAGTTCACAACCACAGAGGATACCGATAGTAGAGGCAAAAAATATAGATGTGATTATGGAGAAGCTGTATAAGCATATTGTGATGAAATCTGTGGGCAAAGCTTGAATCTTTTGAAACATCCTAATTAAAAACTGAGAGACATCAGAGCTCTCAGTAGATGATGAATCCGGTGGTGGCAGTACTGAAGATGGCTGCACCATCTTGATTCAGAAACTCAGAATAAGCAAAGATACAGTTGTCGCAGCTGTTTCTGTTAGTTAGGGATGACATTGATTTACGCCATCCAAACCTTTTCAAGTAGGATTGAGGAGGTTCTGTGACGTGGAATTTTTGATGAAGATTATACCCCTGGAACTCAGGCTGGTGACGCGCCCGGGTGGAATCCCTGCCTGAGCACTCAGGTCCTGTGTGGACCAACTAGCGAAGGTATTCACCGACATCTTCAACCTCTCCCTCCTACAAGCCGCAGTCCCCATCATCCATCAAGACCACCATCATCCCTGTACCTCAAAGCACATGCAATATGACTTACTGACTACTGCCCAGTGACTCTGACCTCAACAATCATGAAGTGCTTTCAGAGGCTGGTCATGGACCACATCCGCTCCAGGCTCCTAACCTGCCTCGATCCCCTACAGTTTGCCTACAGACATAACAGGTCCACAAAGGATGCCATATCCCTAGCCCTGTGCTCTTTCTGGAACATCTGGACAACAAAGACACTTACATCAGACTCTGGTCTTTGACCACAGCTCCACCTTCAACACTATTATCCCCTGCAGGCTGATCTCAAAACTGCGTGACCTTGGTTTTGCTCCATTCTCTGCAACTGGATCCACAGCTTTCTGACCCATAGGCCCTAATCAGTGAGGGTAGGTAACCGCACCTCCCCCACAATAACACTCAACACTGGAGACCCCCCCCCCACAAGGATGTGTCCTGAGCCCCCTACTGTACTCCCTGTACACACATGACTGTGTCGCTAAATTCTGAATGAACGCCATCTACAAATTCACTGACGACACCACCGTAGTAGGATGGATATCTAACAACAACGAGCCAAACTACAGAAGGGAGATACAGGGCTTGGTGACGTGGTGCAATGAAAACAATCTGTCTGTACCATCAGCAAAACTAAAGAACTAATCATCGGCTTCAGAAAGAAAGGAGGAGAACACGCCCCCATCTACATCAACGGAAATGAGGCTGAGAATCAAGAGTGTCAAGTTCCTCGGAGTGACAATAACAGACGACCTGTCCTGGACTTTCCACGTAAATGTGACTGTCAAGAAGGCACAACACGTCTCTTCCTCAGGCAGCTCAAGAAATTTGGCATGTCCATAACGTCCCTCACCAACTTGTAGGGTGGCACGGTGGTCCAGTGGTTAGCACTGCTGCCAGGGGCCCAAGTTCAATTCTAGCCTCTGGCAACTGTCTCTGTGGAGTTTGCATGTTCTCCCCGTGTCTGCGTGTGTTTCCTCCGGGTGCTCTGGTTTCCTCCCACAGTCCAAAGATGTGCAGAGTAGGTAGGTTGGCCATGCTAAATTGCCTGTAGTGCCCAGGGATGTTTAGGTTAGGTGGGTTAGACAAGGGAAATGTAGAGGTAGGGGAATGGGTCTAGGTGGGATGCTCTTCAGACGGGCGGTGTGGACTTGTTGGGCTAAATGGCCTGTTTCCACACTGTAGGGATTCTATGATTCTATGAACTTCTACAGATGCACCATGGAAAGCATACTGTCCAGGTGCATAGCAACCTGCTATGGCAACTGCTCTGCCCAGGACTGTAAGAAACTACAGAAGGTGGTGTGCACAGCCCCGACCATCACGGAAGCCAACCTTCTATCCATGGACACCATTTACACAGCTCACTGCTGTGGAAAGGCTGCCAACATCATCAAAGACCTATCGTACCCCGGTAAGGATCTCCTACAACCTCTTCCGTCAGGCAGAAGATACAGAAGCCTGAACGTGCGCACGAGCAGGTTCAGGAACAGGTTCTTTCTGGCTGTTATTAGACTGGCAAATGGACTGTAGCCCCAAATAATGTAAACTGCAATGTAACCTGCATGCCTCTAAGTCATTTTGATCTGAATATCCTTTGCTTGCTCTGAGCTGTGTTTAGTGCCCGTAAACAAAGCTTTTCACTGTATTACGGTACAAGTGACAATAAAATCAAAATCAACATCAAAGTTGGTTGTTCCTGCTGCTATCTGTAGAGCAAATGATTAATTGTGCCTTGAATTCAAGAATAACTACAGAGCATGTGCAAAAGGAGTGACATCATATTGATTTCAGGTCATATGGAGCAGGCATCTGAGCCTGTAAACTTCCAGAAAATGTCCTGTGTTACAATCCTTTCTGTATAGTTATATTTAATAAAGGGTGTTAAACTTTATTAACAAGAGGCCAAACCTCATCTTAATATGTTTGGCTGAAGGTCAAATTAAATCCTAAGAAAAGGGAAGTTGAAATTCTACGTAAAGAAGGTAGAGTTTTATGACTGAGATAAGTGGTATAATAAGTAGACTGCTGAAGTCCACAGTTTGTAAGGTTCATTTTAGTTATATCTCCTATTTACTATGTGATGGAAAGTTTATAATTGACCACAATTTGCTTGTTGGACTTGTGTTGAATCTGGGCTTTGGTGTCTTAACGGTTACCGAAACTAGTATTTGGTGTTTGCCTTTTATGATCTTGTATAGTAAAATCCATTCTGTATTAAACCAAAAAATCTTGTGACTTTGACCTTTTAGTGATTAACTTGGATCTTGGCTTTCTTCTACTTTATAAAAGAAGTTACTGGTCTTGTTTCAGCATTGTAACAAAATGAGGGAGAAGTGAGCAGACGATTCTGCTTATGGACTTAGATAAAAATGGATGGGAGAAAGCTTGGGTGGACTGTGGACTGGCTGTGTTGAATGCCCTGTTTCTCTGCTGGATATTCTCTGTAATTCTATGTATATGAAGAAAAATGAGTTGGATATGGTACAAGAAGGATGCAAGGGCTGGTGAGACTATACCCATCAAATAAAAACCTTCTGTAGAAGAAAGGAAAATAATTGGATATAAAACAAAAAATGAAATGAAATGCCACAATTACATTTTTTTAATCCTTTGTGCATCAGTCCTTTTTAATTGGCAAGTGAACCCTGACTCTTTGTGCCTCTTGGGAATATTTTCACCAACCATGATAACTAAATGAGCTTTCAGCAATATGCATCTACTAATTAGAAGAATAATCTTTTTGTTAATTATTTCACCTACTGGAGTTAACCACTAGCTCAATGGGACTGAGCTTGCTCTTGGGACATAGTAGAGTATCACATAAAATTATGTCTAAATTTAAGCAAGTGTACTTAACAAGAAGAAGAAAAATAACATAATACATTCCTGAAGTAGAAATTTGAATATTTAGCTCCTCATAGGGAAATTAATTAAAAAGCGACAACCTGAATGTTAAGATATATTTTGACAATGAATTTATATGCGTAGGCCATGAAATTCCTTGGGGTCAGCTGGTATTCTGCCATTCTCAAATGTGAAACTTGTGGAATTCCAAAAGAAACACAGCTGAAGACTAGAGATAATAGGAACTGCAGGTGCTGGAGAATCCGAGCTAACACCGTGTGGAGCTGGATGAACACAGCAGGCCAAGCAGCATCATAGGAGCAGGAAGGCTTGACGTTTCGGGCCTAGACCCTTCT
>JAHRHZ010000058.1:32676389-32713919 GCA_024137785.1 Ginglymostoma cirratum | reverse complement strand
TGAAGAAGGGTCTAGGCCCGAAACGTCAAGCCTTCCTGCTCCTATGATGCTGCTTGGCCTGCTGTGTTCATCCAGCTCCACACGGTGTTATCTCTAGAGCTGAAGACTAAATATGATTCAAAGTTTTTGAGAAGATTTGTAGCTCGGGTTGTAGATGAGATTGTAGACTTGCTTGCTGAGCCATTGTGTTTGATTGCACAACGCTTCACTGGAGGCGCACTGACGATGTTACCGAGCAGGGTGATGAAACATCTGCAATCAAACACACCGGCTCGGTGAGCAAGTCTACAACTAAATGTGATTGCTTGCATTATTTCCCGAAGGGAGATTTGAGCTATTCCTACCAAAGGCTTTTTTGAGTCAGTGTTTTCAAAAATTTCTTGTCACTGTGGGGGCTGTGGTTATTACAGGATTTGCAACCCCACCAGCTACACTGGAATTGTGTAAGTCCATGCCCTCCAGAATTTGTAGGATCAGTGAGAAGGTAGCTCATTGGTGTAGAACTTACATCTTTGGTGCTGGCCTTTTCGTTGACTGGAGGATCCTCTGCTACCCTTCCCCCTGAACCTGTACATTCCTGTTAGACCTCTCACCTTGACAGAATGTTTAAGCTGCTTGCCTGATCTGGATCTCAAAGCTTGCAGTGATCCAGTTCCTTATTGAGGGGGCCTGCTGCAATATTGACTCTGTAAACGTCTTGTGGATTTTGCTGGTCTCTGTCTAAGTTAAACAGGAAATCAATTCACATCAATGGATTGCCCAAGAAAATTTGGTTTTTCTCTTAATCTCTTTGGACATCGCAAACTGTTTTCATAAATTTAAACAGCTTCAATTTGACTTTACCAGTGATTTCCTGCCTTTCAGTAGCTGTCCATCATAACTGAACAGGTCTCAAAGTGTGTTTGAAAGTCCCTTCTCAAGCTTTATAAATAAATGATGATGAAATATTAGTTCAAGTTGGGAAAGGTTTTGGGCCTTGTTTTCTTTCAAACGTTTCAAGACCAGTGACTGAATTAAATAAATCTACAAAGCTCAAACAAGGCAGATGACTTTTCTTCCTCACTGGCAATGCTGTGGTGAATGTCAAAGTTATGAATCAGATCACGCAGTTTTGCCTCTGGAACATATATTATCACACAGGAGCAGTATGGCAGTGATTCAGCAAACCTCTGACAACTTTGCGTTGGGTGTGCATCCCCCCTGCATAATAATGTTGGAGATTTGAGAAGCCAAATACAAAATTTAAACTGTGAAGATGAAGGTAAACCTTGAATGCTTGCACAGCGTATCTTGTTATCAGAATTAACTTCACAAATGCATAGTATCGGTGCAAATCCCAGAACGAACCAATCTCTTCCCACAATGCAGCACAGTTGGCAGAACCAGAACTGATGGCCGTAGGGCTTCTCTCCAATTATGGGGATGTGATTGTTTACAGATTAGGAAGGCTGCATTATCCCTCCAAAACATTGCACATTTCCTATTCTGATAAACCCTTCAAGGCAAAGCAGTCCACAGCAACTCTTCCCAAGATGCACTGGTGCCCTTCAGCTAACCGTATACCATTTCCAAGATACAAAGTGTCATGAATTTCTGGCTCAATTGTCGCAGCAGCAGCAGACTAACATGCCAAAACCCAGATAATTCTTCTTTGGCAGCCAGCTGATTGGGATTAAGAATGATTTGCCTCCGCTCAGTATGATAGGGTCTGAGAGGCTGACATGTCCAATGCACAATCTGAAGACTTTACTACAAGTGGAGCTGATGGTACTTGATGGGTCAGTTAGACAAATTGGTGGGAGGTTTGTTGTCTTTCTCCAACTCATCGACATCATCTCTGTGTTTTTGACAGCCTTTTCATGTGTTCGCTGCCTTCTATGGTATCTGTGGGTAGAAAGATTGCACTACCAGTTGTATTCCCTTGACTGGCTAAACAGCCTCCTTAGTTTACAGTGGTAGCAGAGCAACCACAAGTGATTTTTAGCGAGATGTACTTTATTGCATATGGCGATTATGTACAAATTATATTAGCTAGTTAGACATTGTCACTGTCACTGAGGCAATCGGAGACATATATGACGCATTTGTCCACTTCAGGACCCAGGGCTGTTCTCTCCTGATTCCTGAACTCACCGTCCCCCCACCGCTGCTATATGACATCACCCAGTTGGATGGAACTCAGTGCAGTCTCCAACATTAACCTCGCGGAACCATCACCTCATACAACAATCTCTAGAATGAACGTTCTCCGCCTTGATCGGTTATAAGCCAGAGAAACCCATGAGTCAACTGGTATATTTGATTTCTTCAGGAATACATTGAGGACATCCCAAAAGTGTTCCTGTTGTTTTCCTGGAAGGCCCCTGTTCCAATGAAGGTCCGAATAGAGCAACTGCTTTGTGAGACTGGTGTCAAACATATGAACTACTGTGGGGGGCTGATTTGGAGTGATGACTGCCTTAATGGTTGACATTCTGGCTTGGGAGAGGATTCTGGTGTCAAACCACCTTTTTTGCTTTAGATTCGGAAGATTTTTTGAAAGCATGACTGGTGGTACTACAGTGTTTTGAATGGCTTGCTGCAAGTTAGCCAAGTTTCCAAAGTATAAAGGAGTACAGGAGTCACCGTGACCTCATCTCCAGACTGTTCTGTAGACTTATGATCTTTCCCCGTCCATTAGAGAAAGTCTTTCAATTTGAAAATGCCTCTGACATTGTACATTTGAAGAGTGTTATGCTGAGTTATTTGTTTGTTGTCTTATATTGTTCTGGCCTGTAGAATGAAAGGGACAATCCACAACAGTGACATCCTCAGGCAATATCCCAGACAGCTCTTTTTTTTAAGTGTAAAGTTAGTGCTTTGATTTTGTTCTGATTTGTTTAATCTTTCGTCTGTGCATTGTTACCTTCCTGAAAAATAGTATTTGACGTGAAGTATAAATTACGCGCAAGAGATGTAATAGAGAGTGGAAAAGAAAGCAGGGTCAATGAAGTGACTGACAACCCTCAGTTCTGAGCAGTAAAAGGGCCATGAGCAAAGTGAAGATGGTGGCAATGTACAACTGACCTGAAGGAGCAACCTGAAGGTTGTTGCAATAGAAGTTTGACTGTGTTGAGCCAAAAAGGTGATGAAATGACTTGGAAAACTGAACCTGACGTTTTACTCTTGGTAGTGCAGTGAAAAACATTGGGACCATCAAAGATCTTCAGAAAGCATAAAGAAACTTAACAAAATTAAAATGTCTCCATAACAAACTCAAAGCAAAGTATTACTTAAAAAAAAGTCTTGAAACTTATCTTTGACAGAATGTGTCAGGATGTGTAATTTCAACATGGTTTTGGTGCAAAAATGTTGTGGTTCTGGCCCCAGGTACTGAAGTTTACAGTACTTGAACTTATTGTGTAACTGAGATACACCAAGGTTGAAGTTTGAATCCTTCTTGGTTATTGGTAATGCAAATTATGTAGGGCTATGCTGGGGCCGTCACTTTGTGCCATAGATCTTTTCAAATGGTTCTTTGGTGCCTCTCTGTAAATGTAACGTGCATCTAGAATTCTTCAAATACAAGCTAGGTGCTAACAAAGTGAATCAGTAGATTTGGGAGCCACGGACTAGAACATCTGTTTCCGATTATTACCTCCTACTTTCAAGTCTGACTCTTCTAGTCCCAGGAGGCTAATGAATGGAATGAAACATGTATTTGGGGCTTACCTTGGCTGTCCTGCTGAAGCATTTAGTTTTTTTTTCTTGTGCTGTAAAACTGTCCCGAGAGTTGAAGAGGTGGCACTCATTGCCAAAATAGCCTCCTACAAAAAGCGTAAAGCACATTTTTGGCAGACCCACAGAACTGCTTTCAAATACCATGTTTCTCTTGTTCCTAATCTTTTTCAGAAGGACATGTTAGTTTGGATGCCTGAAATCTCATATTCATGTCTTCAAACTGATTGTCGTCCTTGTTCCAAACATTGCCTGCTTCCTCCACTGCTGCATTTCCCCTTTAATCAAAAGCATTTTTTTTGCTTTATCCTATTTCTGGCTTCTTGTCCTAAGTATCTTCCACCTAATTCCTTAGGTTTCTATTACTCTGCCCCTTCATTTTCCTCCAGCAGCTAATTTTTAGCCATTATCTGTTCATGGACAATTTGGCAGCTGCATTATAGTATATTTTACTATTGTACTAGATGTGTTTGTTTTATAGGCTGTACTTAAATAGCATACATAGCTCTGCCTGTATAATTTAGATGAACCTGCAACGTCTGGTAAAGCCAGCTACCTGAATGTTGATAGAGGTCCAACACTGCTATAGTTGTGCTGTGGAAATTTTAGGCCTTAAATCTCCTCTTGTACATTATTGAAAAATTGTTGCAAGTCTATTATATACATTTTTTTTTACAGAACACTCTATCATTACGTAATAATATGCTTAGCCATTGTAGAGATAGGATGTTACAACAAGTCATCCAGTCTGTCATCATTAGGTTCAGGCAGCAAATGGACCATCACAGAATTTAGTAGCTCCTCCCTTCCAAAACTCACTGTCTGGGCTCACCCTTGAAAAATTGATGCCTAGATGGTATAAAAAGAGATGATCAATGTCCAGCATCTTTTGATGAAGAGAGGAGAAAAATACGTGTACGGAAAATGATTCCTGAATTGCCTCATTCCTCGCATAACGTTTCACATCATGCATAACATTTTGCCTATTTAAAATAGAAACGCAGCTTCGTTATTAAACTCTGTATGGGGATGTGACTGTGCCTAAATTGTTACGCACCCCAGACCCATGCTGTTCTAAATTCCATCTGTTTCCAACTTGGTAGTATTCTTCATAATTGTTTTATTCTTGTGTCATTACAGGTCCTCTTTGCTTTAAACCAAACTCTGCTGCAACATGAAAGCCTCCGAGCAGGCAGTTTGCAAGCCCCTTATACAACAGAGGACCTCATCAAGCATTACAACTGTGGGGACTTGAATGCTGTCATCTTTAATCATGATACATCCCAAGTAAGAACCGGAGCTGTTATTTTGTTGACATTTTCAATCTTGTCAAAATGAGTCCAAAGAAAGGGGTCAATTGAAATGGGGGAGAAAAGTTCCAGGTTATTTTAAAAGGTATATAGCAGCTAATTGCAAGTTTATTCTAGAGTACAAAAAGGTATGGCTTAGTATTGAAGCCTGTCAAGTCAGTTTTTTTGCATTTTTTTTCCCCTCTACCTACCTTGAATGGAATCATAATCTTTTGGCTCATATTGAGTTAGCTTGATGAAACAAGCTCATGTAAACCATAGGCTGTTGTTGACATGGCTGTTGTGCCACTAAATGTACACCCGTTATTGTCGTAAATGAAACTAATGTGAAGTTGGCACTGGACGAGCCCTCGGAAATTTGTTTTTGAATAATATTTACAGGGTTTCAGAGAAATTGGACAACGGCCTAACAAACGTTACATGAGTTAGTGGAGCTTGGCCAAGCCAGCATGGTTTCTGATTAGATTACTGTATGCTCTGGCACTATGCTCTGCCTTTAGTGCTTGCTGTCAGTTGCAATTTAGGAGTTTGCTTCAAATCCTTTGAAGACTGTGGAAAAAGGTTTGTTTATGTCATTGTTTTTTTTTGAAAGATAAGACTTTTTTTTCCTCCATGAAAAGTTCATTAATGGGCTTTTGTAGCCTATAATTATAAAACGATTGTTGCTGTTGGATTTCCAGATGTACCAATTTAGGAGACTGCCGCGAACCTGTTTCTGAGATTTTGGTCAGCTTTCAAAAAAAAACTTACTTGAAAATTCTTGCTCCTCTGCTTACAAGTAGAAAATATTTGCAGCTTATTATAAATTTTAAGAAGCAAATTGGAAGGAAATATGAATTAGACTCTGGCTGAGATGCTGAACTTTTGTAAATGGGTTTTGTGTCTATTTGGTCTGTGTGGTGCATCAGGAATGCCATTCCCAGAGCTTACAATTCAGCTACTGTTCCATCTAAACCGATCAGTACAATCCAAATTCTCTTACTTTTGAAGAAAGATTTACCAGCCAGTTGCTCTAGTAAATTAGAAGATTTTACATTTTTAAAAAATATTTATAATAGCAAATCAGATTCTACTGAGTCCTTTCCTGACTTTCAGGTTTGCAAATTGTTCCCAAAGTAGTTAGTGGAAAATTTTAGTACTTCATTCAGAACCTGTTTTATGATCAGATCTGACAGGTTTGTATTTTCACAAGCCTTTTGAATTTATAGTGCTGTGTTTTCATCAATTTTCTGGATCTCTAGCTGTTGCATTTCTTTCAAAATGTGATTGATTGCAGAGACTTTTGAATTTTGAAATTTAAATCCTCCCCCATAGCACCAGCGTTGCAACCCTCAGCACCAAGGACAAACAAGTGCCGAATTCTGCAGAGTTGCTATTACACAGATGGCTGAAAATATATTGGATGAGGTGTTTTCTCCATGTGACAGGCACATTCATGTCATACATTTTTGGGCACTGCTATGCAGAATGTTGGAACATTCAGCTAAAATAGTCATGGGATGAGGTGCTGGAGGCGTTTAAAAAGCATAAAGGTAGGTAAGTCCCCGGGTCCTGATCAAGAGTATCCCAGGATATTGTGGGAAGCTGGGGAAAAAATTGTGGGGACCTTAGCAGAGACACTTATCTACAGCCACGGGTGAGATGCTGGAAGACTGGAGGTTAGCTAATGCAGTGCCATGATTTAAGAAAGGCTGCAAGTAAACGTCAGTGAACTACAGACTGGTAAGCCTGACGTCAGTGGTGGGTAAATTGTTGGAGGGGATTCTGAGACAGGATCTACATGTATCTAGAAAAGCAAGAACTGATTAAGGATAGTCAGCATGGCTTCGTGCGCAGAAATTGGGTCTCACAAACTTGATTCCATTTTTTAAGAATGTGGCCAAGAATATCGATGAAGGCAGAGCAGTAGACTTTGTCTATACAGACTTTAGCAAGGCCTTTGACAAGGTTCCGCATGCTAGGCTGGTTAGCATAGGCTTCACAGATAGCTTGCCAGTTGGATACAAAGTTGGGAGGGTGGTAGTAGAGGGTTGCTTTTTGGACTGGAGGCCTATGACCAGCAGTGTGCTACAAGGATCGCTGCTGGATCCACTGTTGTTTGTCATTTTTATAAATAATTTGGATGAAAATATAGGAGGCATGGTTTGTAAGTTTGCGAATGACACCAAAATGGTTGGTATAGTGGACAGTGAAGAAGGTTATCTAAGAGTACAACGGGATCTTGATCAGCTGGGCCAGTGGACCGAGGAGCAGCAGATAGAGTTTAGTTTAGATATATGCAAGGTCTTGCATTTTGGTAAGACCAGCAAGGGCAGGACATATGCAGTTAATGGTAGGGTTCTGGGGAGCGTTGTTGAACAGAGGGACCTAGGGGTTAAGGCACATTGTTCCTTGAAAGTGGTGTCACAGGTAGTCAGGGCAGTGAAGAAGGTATTTGGCATGCTTGCCTTCATCGGTCAGAGCATTTGAGTATAGAAGGTGGGATGTCATGTTGCAGCTGTACAGGACACTAGTGAGGCTACTTTTGGAATACTGCATACAGCTCTGGTCGCCCTGCCATAGGAACATATTTTTAAATTAGAAAGGATGCAGAAAAGAGTTACCAGGACATTGCTTGGACTGGAGGGTTTGTGTTATAAAGAGAGGATGGATAGTCTGGGGCTCTTTTATCTGGAAAAGGTTTATAAAATCATAGATCATAGATAAGGTGAATAGCAAAGGTCTTTCCCTAGGATAGGGGAGTTCAAAACTAGGGGGTATAGGTTTAAGGAGAGAGGGGCAAGATTTAAAAGGGACTCGAGGGGCAATATTTTCACACAGGAGGTGGTACATACATGAAATGAACTGTCAGAGGAGGTCGTAGAGGCAGGTATAGTTACAACATTTAAAAGACATTTGGACGGATACATGAATAGGAAGGGTTTAGAGGAATATGGGCAAAATGTAGGCAAATGGGACTGGTTTAGTTTGGGAAACCTAGTCAACATGGACATGTTAGACCAACGGGTCTGTTTCTGTGACATATGACTCTACGACTATCCCTTATCTGCTTCAGTTTTACTGAACATGCATCAAAGGGTGTTTGGATAATCACCCACATTGTCTGGAAACATTGCCTTTACCAACCATAGCTCCATGAACATTTAACTGTTATGTATAGGCCCTTGGCCGAGCATGAAAACATAGCTACTGAGTTTTGAGTTTTCAGTCAAGTCTCAGGAGAATTTTATGAGCCCACACAAAGAGGGATCATGATGGGATAGGTGTGTATAAAAATAGTGGAGACCCGTGGCAGATTGGTTCCCCAACCATGCCTTGCCATCAGGGGACTTGATCAATGGTAGGACTGGCTTCATACAGGCTCACCACACAGAGTAAACATATTTAGGCATCCACATGTCCCATTAAAAATAATTTTACCAGGGCAGCAGCATTTTTCCAGTGTAGGGTGGATCAGTGCCTAGTGGGTGGAATCTCGTGCTGCTCCTAGGAGCAGGAAGCCTGGCTGGAAGGAAAATGTAATTGTGCAGGAGGCTAATAATCAGTCACCTGACAGCAAGCATAAGGAAGACTTTGTGCATGTGCCTGAACTCCAGAAAACATCTAACTTAACTTTAAATAAGACTGAAAAATGCAGTGCTAAACTGTAGAGCTTGGAAAGATACAGTGGAACACATCCAGATCTGCTCCAGGGGAAAAGTGGATGCAGAGCAAGTCAGGACATTAACATACAGAGGCATTCATACTGTACCACAGCGCTGAGCTGCACTGTGAAGAGAATCACAATCTAGCAATTACAAACGTCAAGTCAGAGAGCCTAGAAACTGGAAATCTGGTAAACAGCCCTTAATACAGGGTGAAGAATCAATATAGTGTATCAATGGACAGGCAGCATGGGGAAATCCAGTCTATCGTACAAATATTTTTTAAAAATGTGCAGTTCTGATTTTGAGGTCAATTTCATTGTATGTGGGACTGCAAGGTAGAAGGTTGTTGCCAATGTTTGATGCTCTGGAAATAGAGAGTGATGCAATATTGAAATGAATTTAAGTAAAGCAGTTTTCAATGGTTTTGCGTTATTTGAGAAAGAAAACCTAATCTAGCAGTGATTCTCCACAGCAGTACCATTTCCACAGCAGGAGTCCGTGAAATGGAGAGCAGGGTGAGAAAACTTCAAATGTTGAAAGGAAAACTTCAAACATCTAAAATGCCCAAAAATTTAGAGAAGCAATGAATGCTATCTGATGTACACTACCTGACAAGTTTCGTGGAAGGACCAATCAAATTTAAATCTGGACACACAGATTCTTGAAACGTAGAATTATTTAAAGATTTCATAGCAAGTCTGAAACTGAATAAGTCAATGCATCACGCCAAAGGAACAGGAGCAGATAATATTATTAGCTAAATCTGAAGTCTTAAAAGCTTTTTACAACTATTTCAACTCAAAGTAAGTTTCTGGAAAGAGCCAAATTAACAAAATGGTCCAGAAAACGATGATTAGAAGCTAGTTTAATTAATAGCCTCTTCAGGCTGGTTGAAGGATGTAAAAATTAAGGTCTTAAAGCAAAATTAATAAGAGATCGAACAGATGTAGTAGGCCTTACTGATGAATTCCTATCAGACCTATTGCAATCTAAGGAAGACCCCACCTTGGAAAGAGCAGTATAGCTGGTGAGACAAGGAGAAGTCCATACATGGAACAGAACAGTAGTTAGAGGCAAGCGACATTATCTTTTACTTTTTCAGCCTCATGTGGCTTTGTGATTCTGTCTACCAGCCAAGTTGATATAATGAGCATTCCATTTGTGCTAAATGTGCTGCTCAGATACCACTGCAGCATCTGCATGAACAAGACCAGGGCATGATCTCTATATCACTGCATATTTCTATTGCTCTCTGCACGTTTCTGTGACCATGGACAACTGATTGGGAATGAGATGTAACCCCCTTGAGTGCATATAATCATTTGCAGCAACTAGTGACAAAACAAATATGCAGTAAATGTGCTTAAAGTGGAATTAAATGTAATTACAAAGCTGTATTTTATACACTGCTTAATACCTGTCCTTTGTGTCTTTTGTCACCTCTTGATCTTTCTTGTCTGAGCACCACAGCAGCAACATAGCGGATATGGAGGCAGCCTGCTGACTGCTATGACCTGGCGACTAAGATATCTCTGGTAGTTAGGGGCCGAGAGGGCTCTGGCCTGCTGAATTTCTCTTGCAAAAATACGTGTGCACCCTCTTCAACCTGATCTTCTGGAGGCAATTGGCTCATGGGGAGAGATGGGGTGGAGTACAGGCTACATTTGCAGTGCCCAGCGGTGACATCCCTGGGTTGCCTGGCTGGCCTTCACCCTCTCTGAGACCTCCCAGGTTCCTTGCTCCCCCTCTCCTCTTGCCAATGCTGCACTGCATCCGTGGCCAGCATGAAGGAGTGAATGTCTGCACGTGCATCCAGCAGAGACTGCACGTTTTGCTGAACCTGGTGGCAGCCAGGCACTAACACACCAGAACCACAACAGCAACTTGGACAGGTCCCTCCACTTGTGTCTGCACATGGGCTCCAGCATCTTTGCCAGACTTTCCCCCGAAAGCCTCTGCATCTCTATCAGAGATTCCAGAGTCTCATTACGTGCCTGCACTCCGACTGTCCGGGTGTTGTGGACACCATGTGTTGCTTTCTCTGTTCATTGTGAACCTATGTCCGTGATGTGCTCACCAGATTGTGACCCTGAACTTACTTCTGAGTCAGTATCCTAATGGTTGAGCTCTATGAGGAGCTAGTGGCAAGCTGTCCTTCCTTCTTGGATTTGCTGTAAGGACCTGCGGTGGTAAATGGATGACTGGCAGCTCTGCAGCCTCACTGCTAACAAGGGAAGAAGCCCTGAAGCCTGCCCAAGTAGGCCAAAGAAGGTTTCAACAAACTTTACTGCCAACACCTTAGTCAACTGATTGGACCTGTAACTCATGGCGCTGGCACCCTGCACTGTATCAAAAGGCAGTGCTGGCCACAGCTGATAAACTGTAAGATCCCACTTGCCAGCCATGTTTATTTCTAACACACATTTCCAGTGTCTGGCGTGACCTCAAGCTCTTTCTAATTATAATTTGACTATTTTCTATTATCTGTTTCATACTTGCCAACCATTTCATCGACAATTTTTGGAAAATCAGAGCTCTACTTTCACTATTGCATTCACGGAATTTTGAGTTTCTTTCCCTTTCAAATGTTGGAATACTTTCTACTTGCCTGGATGAGTGCAGCCCCAACAACACTCAAGAAGCTTGACACCATCCAGGACAAAGCAGCCCACTTGATTGACACTACATCCACAAGCATCCATTCCCTCTACCATTGACACTCAGTAGCAGCAGTGTGTACTATCTACAAGATGCGCTGCAGAAATTCACCAAAGATCCTCAGACAGCACCTTCCAAACCCATGACTATTTCCATTTAGCAGGACAAGGGCAGCAGAAATATGGGAACACCATCACCTCCAAGTTCCTTTCCAAGTCACTCACCATCCTGACTTGGAAATATATCGCTGTTCCTTCGTGGTTGCTGGGTCAAAATCCTGGAATTCCCTCCCTAATAGCAACCTACAGCAGGAGGACTGCAGTGATTCAAGAAGGCAGCTCACCACCACCTTGTCAAGGACAATAGGGATGGGCAAGAAATGCTGGCCAGCTAGTGATGCCCACATTGTTCAAAATGAATAAACAAAGTGGTTCTGTCTTACTGTGCCCACCTGGGGTACAAGTCTTCAGACAGTGGCTGTTGGCTGGTAACTAATCGAGTGGATGTTTTCTAAGTGAGCTAGGATAGTGACTGCCGACTCAATAAAATTGAAATTGCCCTTTTAAATTTAAAATCTTCTCTTTAGTCTCAAACTGTCAGGGAGCGGGTGGCACGGTGGCATGGTGGCTCAGTTGTTAGCGCTGCTGCTTCACAGAGCCATGGGATCCAGCTTTGATTCCAGTCTTGGGTGACTGTGTCGAGTTTGCATGTTCTCCCTGTTGTCTCGGTGAATTTCCATTGGGTCTTCTGGTTTCCTCCTGCAGCCCAAAGCTGTGCAAGTTAGGTGGATTGGCTATGCTTAAAAAGAAATTGCCCCATTGAGCCCAGGGATGTGCAGATTAGTTGGGTTAGCCACCATGCAGGGGTACAGGGATGGGGTGTGATGCTGTTCAGGTCAGTGCAGATTCCATAGGCCAAATGCCCTTTTCTGCACTGTAGGAATTCTGTTATTCAATGATTCCACTCTGTCTATTGCATGCCCATTCCACTGTTTGTTCACCGTTTTGACTCATTCTTGAGTAATTGGTTTTTGGGCAGGCAGTCTATCTCATTGTCTGTCCTCGAAGCCCCAGCAAAGAACAGGCATGGAAAACAGGACAATATTGAAATGATAAAACTCTCCAATTTACAAACAATGCTAACTTTTAGGAATATCTCAGATTGTGCAGTTGATGACCAGGGGTAACAGGGAAAAGGATTTGGAATCCTTTGTACAGGCAGTCACAAGGTGTTCCCTTTGGCAATGAAGTAGCTAAACATTGTAGATATAAGGATATAGTGTGGAAGGCTGGAATCAAAATGTCTTGATGTCTAGCACATGTTAAGTGTATTTGTGTGCAACATGAAGTCTTGATACCTCCGGTGGTTCAGGGTGAGTGATATTATCAAAATAATGTATCAGAGATAAAAGGTACTGCAGATGCTGGAGAATCCGAGATAACAAGGCGTGGGGCTGGATGAACACAGCAGGCCAAGCAGCATCATAGGAGCAGGAAAACTTGACGTTTCGGGCCGAGACCCTTCATCAGAAAATTTTCTGATGTTCATCCAGCCCCACGCCTTGTTATCAAAATAACGTGTAGCTACAGTGACTCATGACCATCTTCCATATTTGCATAATTTTATAACCTTCACTGTCTTTCCAATGTAAATATTTTCATTCTATTACAGCAGTATAAGTAAAGGAAATATTCACTGAAGTGAAATATAGACAAGAGAAAAATACAATAGGTAGAATCTAATAGGGGTTTGAATGACAAGGGCTTGGGTGATATGAGCCAACCATTTGGAGCAGACAAAATCAGAATTCCCACTGGATAACAGGTAAGGAGTCAAATTTCAGATAGCCCACCACCTATTTTGATTCTTTTTGCCCCATTGGAGTCTGTTTTCCTCCTGCAATGAGAGCGAGGCAGCTATAACGGATGTTAAGTGGTAGCACAGCTGTTTGTTTTGGCGTGGGGCAAGTTGATGTGAGCTAGTGATTAGCGAGTGTGAGTGCATGCAGAGTTAGTGGTGTTGGGATTGGGTTGAGTGAGAGGGAGTGTGGAAGACATTGCAGGAATTACTCTGATCTTGAGCTTTGGTGGCATGTAGGTACAGTAGCAAAGAGTGAGTGTAAAGTATCAGAGAGAAAATGTAGCACTTACGATGGCAGTGTGGAAAAGGTCATTGACCTCGTTCCTATGTGCTAGGCCTTCCTTCAGATGGCTGAGACTGAACGGACACAGGTGGCAACTTCAGACCAGACTGGTATGACCTCCACTGATGATCTTCGAAGATGATGTTCCATTTTTGCATCACTCGCCCACCAGGACATCCAGGTGGCTGCAACAAAGTGTGGTACTGATTTCCTCATCTGTGATGCCCCTGCTGCAAGTGACCGGAACCACACAGGGCAGGTCCACTGATTGTGCTTGCCTGGGTGTGCAAAGCCTTTTAAACATGGGTGCAAGTGATGCCAGTGAACTCTGGGATATCTGTTGCCTGTTGAGTTGTTCTAGGATTGATGCATGGTATGATGGGGTTGGAATCAGGTATGAGGGATGCCATATATGTGGAACAGGGAGTTAATGAGGTCAAATTGGTAAGAAATGGTGAGAAAACAAAGCCTCATAGTCAAAACTGTCTAAAGATCTTAATGCATCTTCAACATAGTCACAAACATAAACCTCAGCCCTATTGACTGAAAATCGTTTCTGTATAGCTGGTTAAGAGTCTGTGGAATTGGGATTTGTTCTACTGAGATGATTAGTTGCTGGAGAAGCTCAGCAGGGTTGGCAATATTTTAAGAAGATTCAGTTCCGAAAAGTCATTGTGAACACAAGAAGAACACATTGTGTTCCTCTGTCCACAGATGCTGCCAGACCTGCTAAATTTCTCCAGCATTCTCTGTGTTTGTTTCAGACCTCCAGCATCTGCAGAATTTTGCTTTTACTGGATTAATGGTGAAGATTGTTGCTGGAGACATCAATAACTGGTCAGTTTTTAGCGAGTTTATTTAGTCCCGTGATCAGGTTCTCCATGTTGTCTAGCTCATTAGAGCTGAATGCTTTAAGCCACCGCTCCTGCTTGTGGAAATGGTTGACCTGCCAGATTACAAGAATTTAGAAGGCTCACAGGTAGAGAAGATAGTGATTTCAGCAGCAGTACACCGGGTTGACATGTTCTTTCTGCTCTCAGTAACGTTGCTTTCCTTCACTTGATATCAAAAGTTAGCCAAGTTCCTTTGGACAGGCCCAACTGAAAAAGGAAGACGTGAGAAATCTGGCTTTGGCGTTTTGTGATTTCTTTTTAATTATCAAGATCTGTAGAGATGAATGCTTTTGCTTAATAGTGTCCACATTGCATTATGATTTATTTGTTTTTCTCAGCTTGGACCGAAAGAGTAATTGAAGAATGTTTCCAGCAACAGTTGCTTAGTCCACCTGGAAGAACTGACTGGTCTTGTTTAGACACATCAAGTCTGAAAACAATTGCATTCCTGTTTCCTCCTTACCTACCACATTTTTTATTTCGGGCTGTGTCTCAGCATTTGACACTGTTCCCACTGTGCCTTACCCTTATTCCTATACAGCCGGTGGCTAGGCTGTTGCATTCTCGAACGCATCAACTCACGTGAACTCTACTGTTAATGTCTCCCCCTCACCAAAGTTGCAAAGGCAAACACAGAGAAGAAGTAAAAACAGAAGAGAAAGAAGGGGAAAGAAAAAATGGGAAAGTGAAATCTGACAACAAGGAATTTAAAATGTTAGAGTGTGAGACGTTATGGAGGAGGAAAATCCACAGAAAAAGTTCAGGACTGAGTGAAGGATCAGAGAGAGACAAGTTGAAGGATTGGGGTACAGGGACAAGTTGAAGGAATGGGGTACAGGGATGGAGCTTGTGAATGAAGAATAAGGAAAGAGAAGTCTTGTTCTATAAATTCCATGCAATGTAAAATTGCTTTGAGTCAGATATAGCAACTAATTATGTTCTTGACTGAAAATAAATTAACAAAGTATTGTCCACTCAAATTTGAGCCTTCAAAAACATCCTAGTCCTCAGTGACAGTGCTCACCACATGTGCTGGATGCATGATGCATCCTGGCCTCCTGCTGAAGTCCTCTGCTTTGTAAGCGCCACTCTTCAGCCGGTTCTATCCACTACATGTGATATCAAGAAGAGCTGAGTGGACTGGATACAGCAAAAGCTATAGTCCTGACAACTTTCCAACTGTAATGTTTGAAGACCTTTTTCATAATTAGTTATGCCCTAGCCAAGCTGCTCCAGTACAGCTATGAAATTGACAATTTGGAAAATTGACATGTACTAGGAAATTGTTACAAGAGTTCCCTAGGGTAGTGACCTAAGCTCAACATCAGCTGCTTCATCAAGACGCACTGCAGCAATTTGCTCACACTTCTTCAACAGCCCTTTCTAAACCCACAGCCTCTACCACTTAGATCAACATGGGCAGCAGACAAATGGAAACCCCACCACCTGCCAGATCCAGTCCATGCCACGTACTGTCCTAACTCAGATTAGAACTATATTGCCCTTCCTTCACTGTCATTGTGTTGAAATCCTGGAATGCTCTCTCTCACAGCATTGTGGGTCTGCCCATATCCCATGGACTGCAATGATTCAAAAAGGCAGCTCACCACCATCATCTTAAGAGGAATTAGGACCTTAGCAATGCTCACGTCCCATGAATGAGTTTTAAAAAAAAAAATCCGACCTAACAATCTGTGTTATTTGACAACCATTTCTTTACCCTATGGATTGTATTAGGTGGCTTCAATAATTATTGATACAACACAAATTCCAGAGGTGATATTGTGAATTGTAGACTTTGTGATACAGCAATAAATAATGGTGAGGTAAATAAGAGTAGTCTCATTCAAAGTTGATGGTTTGATATTTGAGACTGGGCCCAGGCTGTTGGAATACATTAACCTTTATTTCCTTGAACTGACTTCACTTACTAAATTCCATATCTTTTTACGGTGACTTACTTAAAAATGCTATACATTGTGCAGCAGAAGGATAATATATGTGATATTCATAAATGATGTAGATGAGAATGTGGGGGGGTGGCGATACTAAGTTTGTGGATGACAAAGCGATTGATTGGATGGTTGACGGTGAGGAGGAAGGTCTTAGATTCCAGAAAGATCTACACAGGTTGGGCAGATGGGTAGATCGGTGGCAGATGCAACTTAGCCCTGAAAAGTGTGAGATGATGCATTTTGGAAGAAGTAACAAGAGGAGGGCATACTCAATGAATGGCAGCATACTAGGAAAGTCAGAAGAAAAGAGGAAGGGTCATTGGACCTGAAACGTTAACTCTGATTTTTTTCTTCACAGATGCTGCCAGACCTGCTGAACTTTTGCAGCAAGTTCTGTTTTTGTGCCTTCTTTACCATCCTATCTACTTGCATGACCACTTTCAGGGAGCCACGGACTTACACTCCAAGATCCTCTGTACAGAGTCCTGTCTTTAACTGTTTCCTTTTCCTTAGCATTTGATCTCCCAAAGTGCAGCACCTCACACTTACCCGGATTGAACTCCACCTGCCATTTCTCCACCCATGTCTGCAACTGATCTATATCCCACCGTATCCTTTGATACATTCAACTATCCACAACTCCAACCGATCTTTGTATCATCTGCAAACTTACTAACCCACCCATCTACATTTTCATCCAAGTCATTTATATATATCACAAACATCACAGGTTCCATTACGGATCCCTGCGGAACATTTCTAGTCACAAACCTCTAGCCTGAAAAACACCCTTCCACAAATACCCTCTGTCTTCTACGGACAAGCCAATTCTGAATCCACATGCCCAAGTCACTGTGAATCCAATGCATCTTATTTTCTGGATGAGCCTACCATGAGGAACCTTATTGAAAGCTTTACAAAAATCCATGTAAATCCACTGCTCTACCCTCGTCGATCACCTTCGTCACCTCCTTGAAAAATTCAATTAAGTCCATAAGCGATGACCTGCCCCACACAAAGCCATGCTGACTGTCCCTAATTAGGCCAAGCTTATCCAAATATGCATAAATCCTATCTCTAAGCATTCTCTGTAGTAGCTTCCCAACAACTGCTATGAGACTCACTGGTCTACAGTTTCCTGGATTATCCCTATTTCTGCTCTTGATCAGAGGAACAACATTCACTACTTGCGTGTCCTCGGACCTCTCCAGTGGCTAGTGAGGATACAAAAATCTCAGTCAAGGCCCCAGCAATCTCCTGTCTTGCCTCTCTCAATCACCTGGGGTAGGTTCCATTGGACTCTGGGGACTTCTACACCTTAATGCTCTTCAAGTGATCGAACACCACTTCTTTCTTGATCTCAAAATGCTCTAGCATATTAGCATGCTCTATACACATCTCATTATGCTCTATATCCTTTTCCTGAGTGAATACCAATGCAAAGTACTTATTTAGGATCTCGCCCACATTCTCTGCCTCCAAGCACAAGTTCTATCCTTTATCTTTCAATTAATTATTTTAAGTGCTCGATGATGGCTTTGCTAATTGTCTTTCTTCATAAAGTAGTGTAACATTAAAGATGCCTACATTTACTCGATAATTACTTAAAAGTTTATAAACTTTTTAGTTGTCCAGAACTGCAAAAAAAGTCTACTTTTATACTGTCTTGTTTAGTGTGTGAGTTCAATTACAGTGAAATTGTGTTCCCATTGAACAAAGTGGTTGTAAAATATTATAAAAATATAACAGGACCTTTTAAATTAACTTTACAAAATATTATGGAGGCATTTATTGTCAACAGTTTGTCATTTTCTGTACACAAAGTTACATTTTAAATGACTTGGTTATCTGACTTTTAACCTTGTGTGCTGCCAAAGAACTGACTATTCAGTGGACTAGATTAGAGCTTTTGGCTTATTGAGAAAAAATGAATGATATGATTATAACACGGTGTTCCTTGTGGCGAAAGGTCTTCTGATGTTGTAAAAGAAAACTAAAAAGCACATTTATTTATTATTTTTTATATATCATAAAGTAGTGATTTCATGAGGTTGAGTAAACTTGAACTTATTCCAAGCTGACCCAGTTGGCTGAAACACTGGAACACCGCATGACTTCTAGCTAAACTTATTGAGTATGAATCACAGTCTCTATTGCCATCCATATGCTTAACTGCCCTCAGAGAGTGAGTTCAGAAGCAGCTTGGGAGGCCTGTGAAGTCCGCAGCTGGGAAGCCAGGAACTTTAGGAGGGCCTGAAGAGACAAAAATACTCCAACAAAAGTTACTGCTATGCAATAGTGCTGCAAAATAGTCAATTTGCAAGAAACATCCCCTGTCATAGCCAAACTGTAGCTTCTGTGAAACAGCAAACATTAAATGAGCACGTACAGAAAGGATGTTTCTCGTATATGAGAACATGGAGAGTGGAGGTGGTGATCAGCGGTTTGCTAGCTTTTTTAGCCAAACTCTCAAAATTATTTGGGGTGGGAAGTAAATACCAAACCGACTGGCAGCCCTCAAATTGCTTTTGAAATTTCAGTTATTTCAGTGTCATTTTCTGTTTAGCAAGATGTGATGAGTGGTGTGTCACAGGCTAAATGCTGTGGCCTTAACCTTTTACAATTGATGTAAGTGACTTGGATTAAGGGACCAAAGGTGTGGTTGCTAGATTTTGCTGGTGACTCAAATGTCAGTAGGAAAGTAAATTGTGAACAATACACACACTGGGAGGCTACAAAGGGATTTTGATTTGTTAGATACATGGGGGGAAAATAAAGGCAAATGGAGTATGATGTGGGAAAAATCTGACATTGTCCATTTTGGCAGGAAGATTAAAAAAGAAGCATATTGTCTAAATGGTGAGAGTACAAAAGTTCTGAGATTCAAAGAGATCTGAGTGCCCTGGTGCATGAATCTCAAGTTTAGTGTGCAGATACAGAAAGTAACTAGGAAAGATAAAAGATAAAAGGAAAGAAAGAAAGACTAAAGATAAAAGACTAGGTTTACTCTATCCGCTGCTCTCAATGTAGCCTTCTCGACATCAGTGAGACCATGCATAGACTTGGAGACCATTTCGTGACGCTGTACGTGACAAGCGACAACACCTTCCAGTCATGAACCATTTTAACTCCCCCTCCCACTCCCTGTGTGACATGTCCATCCTGGGCCTCCTCCAGTGTCACAGTGACGTCACCCACGAAGTGGAGGAGCAACGCCTCATATTCCACCTCGGCAGCCTATAGCCCGATGGCCTAAACATGGATTTCACCAGTTTTAAAATCTCCCCACCCCGGCCTCACCCATATCCAAACCTCCTTCTCATCCCTGCCTCCTTGACCTGACACAACCTCTCCATCTTCTCTCCCACCTATCCGCCCCACCCATCCCACTGACCAATCCCCACTTCTCCGTACTTGCACTCACCTATCACCATCCCACCTACCTTCCCCAGCCCCACCCCTCCTCCCTCTCTTTATTTCTGAGCTCCCTTTCCCCTCCTCATTTCTGAAGAAGGGTCCTGACCTGAAAAGTCAGCTTTCTTGCTCCTCTGATGCTGCCTGGCCTCCTGTGTTCCTCCAACTCCACACTGTGTTATCTCTGACTCCAGCATCTGCAGTTCTTGCTATCTCTAAAAGGATATATTGTTGTTTTCAGGAGGAATTGAATACAAAACTAGGGAGGTTATGCAAGCTATACATGGTATGGGTGAGACTATGTTTAATATACTGTATTGGTTGCCTCATTTATGTAAGGGTGTAAATGTGTAGGATGTTGTTCAAAGAAGCATTATTGGACTAATACCTGGATTGGACAAGTGTTTTATTTGGAAAGATTGGATAAGCCAGGTAGTGTCTGCTGGAGTTCAGAAGACTAAGAGATGACTTGTTTTGACAGTTTGTATTCCTGTTGTGGGAGAATCATGAAAGGGGAGTGACCGTTTAAAAGTAAGGCATTGGCCATTTCAGACAGAAAAGAGAATTTCTTTCTCACAGATGTCCGAGAGTCTTTGGAACTGTCTTCCTCGAAAGGCATTGAAAGTTGAGTTCTTGAGTATTTTTAAGGTACAGGTAGATAGATTCCTGATACACAAAAGGATGAATTCATGTTGGAGTAGGTGTGAAGTGTGGAGTAATAAGATCAGACGTCATCTTATTGAACGGTGGAGTAGGCTTGAGGGACCGAACAGGCTATTTCTCTGGCTGATTAGTGCATTAGTAGGTAAGAAATCACATGGGCGACACTGACCTGTACATCTCTGCAGAAAGGGAAAAGGCGCATCTATCATCAAAATATAATGAAGAAGCACCATTTAGGAAATGATACAATGTGGGTTTGTGGTCTCAGATTGCAGCGCTCCTGCTTGCATCCTCACCGATCTGGAAAATCAAGCTCATTCCTCTATGAATGGTTTGGCATTGGAAAAAAAATGATTGGCTTACAATATAACCTCACGCATTGCTTCTAGTGCTCAGCTTAGATCTGGAAGTACACAATAGGATATGGTTGGGATGAGAAAGTAGGGGTCTGAATGTTTGCTATGACAAAGACCTGCTTTGTTATGTTGAAAACTTGATCGAATTCAGAAATTGCAAGTCCCATCCACGAACATGGCATTTCCCAGTTTCATGGGGGTGCACAATTTCTGGACATGCCTGATTCCTAGAGGCAGCTTTACATCATTCACTGCCTGCATTCCAGTTGAATCTTTACATCCAGTAGCATGAAACCCAAGCGTGAACTTATGTTTGCTGAATACACAAGTCTGACACCTTCACATTGCCTGTAAATAAGAGACTCATTCTGCCAACTTGGTCAGAATAAAGCAATGCCCAATTCCAGAGAGTCACGACTTAAGATTTACAATGCTGTTAATAGGGTTTTATGTTGCAGAATACATACAGATAGGGCATCTCACTCACAATGTCGCTCGAAAGGCCATGAGCCCTGACAAGATTATAGAAATAAAGACATTTTCAGAACTAGTCGCACCCCTAGCCAAGCTGTTCCATTACAGCTACTAAACTGGCATCTATCCAACAATGTGTAAAATTTCCCAGTGCAGCCTTGATTTAAGCATGAACAGAAGACTTAAACTCCAGAGGTGAGACAAGAATGATTGTCCTTGACATCAGGGCTACATCTGACTGAATGTAGCATAAAGAAGTCCTGGGAAAACTAGAATCAGTGAGAATCACAGGAAAGTTCTCTGCTGGTTGGCATCATATCGAGCACATAGGGAGAGTTGTGGTTGTTGGCAGTCGTCTCAACTCGAGGACAAATGGACAAGGAACAAGAGTGCATCACTCAGCTTTTTGAGCCTACTTTGCCATTTAATAAGATCATGGCTGGTCTGATTTTGACCTCGACTTTACTTTAGTGCATATCTCCCAATAACCATCCCCTTGGTATCAAGAATCTGTCTGCCCCTGCCCCATTAATATATAAAGATTCTCCATCCACTGCTTTCTGACATCTCTGCAGGACTTCCTCAGGGTAGTGTCCTCAGCTCAACTATCTTTAACTGCTTCATTAATGACCTTCCCTTGGTCATAAGGTCAGGAATGACTATGTTCACTGATGATTGCACAATTTTCAGCACCACTTGCGTGGTCTTAGGCAATAGATGTTCCAAATCAGTGAAGTTCACATTCCTGAATGAATAAAATTTGCACAACTGCACCGCTCTGTGAAAAGAGCTCCCTGAAAGAACCATTCTGGCCAGTAGTCCTTTTTCTGAAGTGGAAGGGCTATTTTCCCTTGGGCATCAGAGGCTGAGGGGTGACTTTTTAGGAGTTTATAAAATCATGAGGGTCATCAATAGGGTGAATAGTCAAGGTCTTTTCCCCAAGGCAGGGGAGTCCAAAACTAGAGGGCATAGGTTTTAAGATGAGCCAGGGGGAGGGGGAAGATTTAAAAGGGATCTAAAGGGCAACTTTTTCAGGCAGAAGGTGGTGTGTGTATGGAATGAACTGCCAGAGGAAGTGGTGGACACTGGTACAATTAAAACATTTAAAAGGCATCTGGATGTGTATGTAAATAGAAAGAGATATGGACCAAATGCTGGCAAATGGGACTAGATTAATTTAAGATATCTAGTCAGCATGGACAAGTTGGACTGAAGGGTCTGTTTTCATGCTGTACAGCTCTATGGCTCTACATGCAAAATTCCTGGCTTCCATATACCATGCAAAGCACATTCTGTGACTTGCATTAAAAATGTTATCAAAATAGTGGTCTTAACAGAGAACCAATATCATCAGTACAATAGATGGCCTCCCTACACCTACCCAAAGTGGAGGATTGTTTAGATGGACAAAGAACAATACAAATAGTGTCTCAATGCTTGAGCCTTTGACTTCTGCATTCTTATGTGATTCAGCAGAGAAAAAAGAAACTCTCCAAAGTTTCTCAAATCAGGCTACATTCTTGTTCATGTTGGCAGCGTGTCGAGTTGGACCTTAGCATGCCCACCTTGTTATTACTGATAAGGTGCACCTTATTGCTTCTGAGGTCAGCTGAGCATACACCCAAGTCACGTACAAGGTGTAAGCAAATAAATTCAAGAGCACGCACATGTGACCTGTACAATGTGACAAGTGGGCCCTGATGGACCCATTGGTGCTGTAGGTGAGATGATGCCCTGTTGTCTCTCACACTGCTACTATACGCCCAGAGGCCCTGCCCAAACCAGTGTTACATCTAAGCAGGTGAAGCCAGGCTGTGTATGCTCACAATATATATGAATTTATGACCGTGAGGCACATGCTCAATGGCACCCATTTTGGACTTCCTCCAGACTGGGGACTCTGCATCCCTGCGTGGGCAGCTGCGGGCACTAACACATGTAGCTGCTGAAGAGGAACTGGAGAAGTACGAAAATGCTTAGAAGCTGTTTGTACTTTTAGCCTCCTCAAACACCTCCATAATCCTTGATTAGCCTTTGGTTGAGATTTTCACTGCTGGTGCACAGCAGTTTTTCTTTCAACAATGTCTTTGCCAACAGTGCAACTTCTCTGCCTAGGTTAAGGAGCTCCGTGTACGTTCCATGGATGACAGCACTTATATTTTGAGCAGACTGCTCCAAGCACTCTTCTGGTTGAGACATTTCACTTGCTCCACCCTGAGTGTTGCTGCACGTATCTCTCTAGGAGACTGACAATGGTCACAGTTCACATGGTTGAACCTGTGAGACAATGTGGAGTTCATGATGGCAAATAGATTCATTTGGTTGTGTGTGTGCTTTTATCACCTCAGAAATTTCATCAGATATCCATGCATCTCCTGCTTATTGTCCAAGTGTGGTGCCCCAAGAAGTGACCCCTGAGGCTCCATGTTCCTGTCCACTGGCGCACTGTCATAATCAGTTTCCTGTTCCGTCTGTGAGGGACTGATGTCCCTGATGCTGACACCTTCTCCTGCATTCTGTTGCAGTACTCTACATTCTGCCTTTGAATTGACATATGTGCACTCTATCCCTGTACTGTACTGTTATTTGAGTTGGCAGTGTATGTGCTGGTACAAAGGGATGCAGCACTGAAACAGCTGTTCCTCTTGATACCTGAATAGTGATCTAGCCCATGGGGAAAAAGTGTGTAGATCTAGGACCTGTGTGAGACAAAATGATGGAGCTATTTAGGTGGAACCTTTTTCCCAGTGAGAGCATGTTGTGCTGCTCACCAATACTTCAACCAAGCTGCCTCCGCATTAATGATGCATTTGCATCCTTGTAGTCCCTTTCTGTGCTCAATGAAGTGACAGCATTGCCTCAATCAGTACTATTATGTGCCAGGTGATCTCACTCATTATCATCGGCTTGGCAGTTCTTCATCATTTAGTGATCGTCATAACCACTTGGTCCGCAGTGGATGTGACCTTCAGGAAGGCTGACCCTACGCCTACACTGGCACATCTCTGAAAAACAGTCTTTTGGTCTGCAGCAACGTGAATTAATGTGAGCCTCATATAGTTCATGGCAGAATATTGATTCACGCTGTGTCTGTGCATCAGTATGCCCAATCTCGCCTCTTTTGTGCATAAACTACATGAGCTGTCTACAAGTACAAGCCTCAGTGCTGAGGCAGAGGTGTGCACCAGGTCTCTCTCTATCTCTGCAGGATGCAGATGTGAGCCTTTCCTTGGACGTCTGTGTGGATGAGCCCAGATACGCACTATGCTAATGTACAACATGTCTCTGAATTTCTTTCAGCACTGAATCCATGAATGTTGGTGGTGTCCAGCTGTGATCATCGCAGCCAAATATTGTATCTAGGTCTTCTTGTTTGTGTCAGATGGATTGTCAAATGACTGTTGTATTCCTCTGTGCCCCTTCAACCGATACCTGAGGACAGGGAATCTGGCTACATCCCTTCCCGTGCTGCTCCTCTATCATATTCTTGAATAAAAATATAAGGTGAAAAAGATTGCGAGCAATTACATTTCTCTGATTCACTTTTGTGTGTTTACATACGTCAACTATTTTCATCATTTCTTCGATAGGTACTGTTAGCAATGTGGTGAAGAGAGTGGCTCAGCTTTGTGCTACTTGTGTTGTGGTTATCGTGTGGAAAGTGTTAGGTCTCGCTCAGTGATCCTTCATAGCCCCACTGGCTTACTCCCTCTCAGTTACACTACTACACTGTTCAGATGTGTGTGTTCTGGTCACAGGCCAAAGTTGTGGGCACACCCTGATTGATGGGTGGAAAGTGGGCAAATGATTGAGGTAATGAGCTTGGCACCATTTATCATTCGTCTACTGAGTCTAGCCAGCTAACTCCATCATCGCATAATATCAATATCACATTGTGGCAACAATGCCATCTCCATGCTTGTGTCTTGATAATCCACTGCATGTTTTCAGTGGTACAGTCTTGTACATTTTGATCAGACAGCAGCAATGAGAATTCTCCCACAGTGAAGGCCCATGATAAGCCATCCATTCCAGGGTTAGCTAGTGCTCACACCTGCATCCTGCAGAGAGACCTGGTGCACACCTCTGCTTCAGCATTGAGGCTTGTACTTGTCAACAGCTCATGTAGTCTGTGCACATTTACAGCTTTGACATAAGTATAAAACACCTCCTTTGGAATGCAGAAATCTCTCAAATGAAACTTTCAGAGCACTTTCCGTATGTGCTTGAGTTGTCCAACTCATGGTAGGCTCACCTCTGACTCTTCACTGTTTCTGAAGTAGCTGGTCCCAAACTGCTGATCTAGTCCATCACCCCCACTGTCATCCCACACGCCAGACTGAAAACCTGAAGCTTGCACAGTCAATTTTTAAAGGAGAGATTCACAAAGCTGGGGCACTGAGAGTTCCACCTGCCTGACACTTGAATGAAAATCCAGGCCTGGGCTTGTTTTCAAAACAAACAAAAGCCAAGTCTGAGATTGAGCTCATTATGGAAAGGGCATTTTCTGTGAAGCAGTCAAAGGAGTAATAGTTATGGAAGACCAAAATCACCTTGTTCTACTAATATGGTATATGTGATAGTGGTACTAAATAGGGCAAAGATGAAGCTCTCAAAATATCTAACTACTAATCTGGAGCAAATATTATTGGAATGCCACGTATATAGAAAAATGTTGAACGAATTTGAACAGTATATTTATGTACATTCATATAGATAAATAGTACATGTAAAATATCTTCCTGCCCTATGCATAATTACATGCAGGAGATTTTCAAATCCAACTTTGTGAAGAGATAAGATCAGGAATGTGGATAAAGGTTATGAAATGAGTTAATTACATTATTGTGAAGGAACATGATAAGTACTTTTGATATGCGATTGATGTAAAGGGGTAAGCTTCGTGTCTATAATTCCTTTGCGGCTGACCTTAAGGTCTGATGGGATGATAATAACTTCATCTGCTATAAATCATGAAGGAAAGGGTGCCTGGTTCTTAAATGTTTTAAAGCAGTTTTCTGGAAAATTGATGAGAATAGCTGGAGGAAACAACTTGATAATTGAGTGGCAAGGTTTACTGCGATCATTACCTGACCTCTCTTGGTAAAGGTGATTCATTATAACATAAATCACCAGAAGGATGCCTTGTTATGGAAGGTGTTGCATGTTACAAATAGTCAAAGAAAAATAGAAGTAAGGTAGACAATCAACAAGTTAGTGTTTAATGCTCAAAGCATTGGAAAGAGGAAGGAGAGACCATCTTTTCTTGAAGTAATGGGTAAATTTTATGGTGTAATATTTTCTTTGAGCTGTTGTGCACATAAGTGACAAGGAAAAGAATGTTGTATATATAAAACTCCAAATTAATTGTTGGCTTTTGGTAGAAATAATTCCAATAAATATTTGAGAAAAAGCAATCGGTGCCCTTTTGCACTAGATGTGGAGAATATTTAACTGCTAATTGCCTGTTTCTCACTTGATGAATTGTCAGTCAGCACAGGATGGGCATAATGGGCACCCATATTTCTGCCTAATTTATTTACATCCACTGTTTAACTACAACAATATTGCTCCCAGGACAGTTCGAATTTAAAGGAAATATGGGAGGAGCAGGCAGAGGGAATTTTAGACATTGATCTTCTAGGCATTGAATTTCTAACCCTGAGTAAGCAGTGCCATAGGCTGCTCAGAAACAATGTGTTTTGGGATTTTTAAAGAACAATTTTCAGTAGTTATACAGTGGCTAATAAATGTGCTTTGGGCTAGGCAATCAGCCAGCTTTACCTCGTCCTCCTATATGTGACTATGGGCTGCATGTAAAGGCAGTCCGCTCCAAAGGTGCGATTGGTCATCTTTCCAACTGGATGTGAATTGAGGTTCTCAAATTGACAATTCATGCCTAATTAAGGGCATCATTCCACTGCTGGTGTTCAACCAGAGTTGGGTGAAAAAATACCGCTGCGGGTTGCCCTGAAAATCAAACCCAGGATGGGTTTACTGTGGGTGTCCTGAAAACTCCCTCATCCAACATGCGGGCGGAGTCCCAGAAGCGAGTCGTGGTTGGAGCAGCATCAGAGCGAGCGCAGGCCGAGTCCCGGAAGTGAATCATGGCCGGAGCCTGGAGCGGGAGCAGAGCTCACGACTAGTCAAGAAGCAGTTTGACGCAATCCTACATTTTGATAAATCCAAAGCATCATCTACATACATGGCTGCATGTTGGGCAGGTGGTGCTTGTGGAATCAGGTAGTTGAGTTATGAGTTGGTGTGCTCTCTACGTTGTCTCAACTTTTGCCACAATGTGTTCTTGACTAAGTCACTGAATATATTTGGTGCCTTCTTGGATGAACCATTTCCATTTTGGTTGGACAAAGGGCAGGGACTCCAAAACTGTCACTGGGTATGTTTTGCCTCTTCAGAGACACACCCCTAAAGCATTTCCATTCTCCTCCTCAGAACTTGCTGCCATAGTTGAGTTCTGAATAGAGCAGTTGCTTCAGTCTGGCGTCTGGCACATAAAAGATATTTCCTACAGAACACAGCTTGTTTTAGGTGGTTCATGTCTGGATACTGACTGTGTTGGCTTAAGAGAGGACACTGCTGTTAGGCTGCCTTTTTTGCCATGAGATCTTTTGAGGGTAAACTTGGTGGTACTTCACCAATGCTTTGAAATGCTGGCTATAGGTTGTCCAAGTTTCTAAAGTCTGTTGGAGCATGTGAAAATAGACATATTGTATGGATGCCAGTGGTTCCAGAAGGTGGTGTATTGCTCTTTCTCAAGGAGAATTAAGATCGGAATGAAGTGGTTGTCTTGAAAGTAACTGTCCACGTTCAATGAATTAATCAAGATTTTTGTAGAGGTTAGAGGAGTGGTCACATTGATGCCATGTTACAAATAAATTTTAGCCCAGATTGTTTTCACCATAACCTCTGTGCACTGCACTCCTGGAATTTTCTGTACCATCTTTCTCCATCTAAGTACTGCCTGATGGTTAGTTCAATACAGCGTCTGCCATTTCTATCTAGTTAAGAGATTCCAATATCTTCCACCTGTGCACACATCTATAACAGTTATCAAAACAACTTTGCATTTGTATATTACATTGTCTAAAATAAAATCTCCAGGGGACTTCATGGGAGTCTTCTAGAACAAAATTTGCTGCTAAATTGTGAAAGGAAATATTCAATTTGACGGTCAAATGCTTGATCAAAAAAGTAAGTTTCACAGAGCATCTTAAATGGGGAAAGACATGGATTGGCAGAGAGGTTTGGTGGGTTGCTCCAACAGACTTTTGGTACCTCAAAGCACTAGTGAAGTACCGCCAACTATACCCTCAAACGATCCTGGGTACATGGATAAACTCAACTGTGCATTGCACATTTTGGCCACTGCCTTCTCAAGAACACTTCATTTTCTTCCTGAAATTTATAATGAGATTAAAATTCTGTCTCTTCTTGCCAGAGACTGTGATTTGCATGTTCGTGAGCTTCAAGCTGATTGAAAGATTCTGTCATCCGAATTAGTACACATTAATGTGAATTCTGCATCTAAGTGTCCCTATATGCTGTGTCGGGGAGGAAACTTAGTAAGACAACAGTACTGCAGAATGTAAAAGGAAAGAACTGCAGATATGAAGAGTAAGGGTGAAGAAATAGGCAGTGGGTGGGGCAATGAGATCTGCTTCTCTTTTTACTTAAGGTATCGTGGAGCAGGTTTACAGTTGGTAGTCAGCAGAGGCCAAGATTCATTTCTTCTATGTGGTAGAAAAATAATTGTTTGTGGCTTTGTGGAGACTTTGCTGAATTTCCTCACCCATTGTCAAAAGGGACTAGTGGTTGTTTCTCTTAAGCTGCCTCCAAATAAACCATTTGACAAAATGATGATTTGCAGCCTGCAGTGCTGAAGATAGCCTCCAAGAAGGGCCAAATGTATTCTGCAATAGATACAGAAAAGCAGCAAGACATCTGTTTTTAAATTGCATATATAAGTTGGAAGAATTTTCTTGACACTATAAGGTTGTCCATTAAGACAGATTAAGTGCAACATTGACTTTGTGCAATCACTTAAAATAGGCGATAAGTGAACCAACAAATGTTTAGCAGTTCTGGAGCAAGTTGCTGCAAATAAACATTGGAATAGATATAAAACAGGTGGCCAATTCACTATGACCTGCTTTACATGATTGCGTAAAGAAAAAGTCTCGCCCAAAAAGCAGTGTGTTTTTTTTAATGAATGAAGTGTCACTGATTTTTGCTCAGCTTTAAAGGAAGCAGTCTTTGCATTTATATCTTGCTTTCAATGATGTCAGGACATCCCAAAGTGCTTTTTACATCCAATAACATACTTCTGATGTGTAAGCACTGTTCTAATGGACTGAATCACCAAAACTTTCCAGACTTCCTCCAACAAAAATCTCAAGAACCTTTGTCCTTAATTCAGTTTATCAGTCATGGGACCAAAAACTGTCAATTCACCAATGATGACCATACCACTTCCATGTGTTTGCTTTTCTGATTACATCTTGCATGCAGTGTCTTTTTTCTCCATTTTTTTGTCCTTTGTTTTCTTCTGTTCCCTTCCAGTCTTATCAGCATTACCTAATTGGAGTTCAGTATAAGAGACACCAGTTGCTCTATCTCACCTTGCCAAAGTGGTCATTATTCCAGAGTGACTTGAGAGTTACAGCTTTGTCTGTAGAGAGAATCACAGACAAGGCCAATCTTGTCTTTATTCAATGACCACACACACACACACACTACCAGAACGAGCCTCTAATCATTCTAGCAGCAGAGATTCGCTAACTCAGCGCAGGAAAAGAGTCAATTCTCAGACATGTTACTTGATGACTGAAGTTGTTGAACTTATTGAGCCTGTATGTTAACAATCAAATAATATTTTGTTTTTTGGATAATGTGTACAAAACAAATAAGTCTAAAATGCGGTCAAACACTTGAGTGTGTTTGGTTTACCAGTTTGATTTAATAGCTGAGTGATTAGTGCACCTCAACTCAATTTAAGTAAATCTGCCTTATCTCGACACTAAAGCATGAGAATCTGTAATCCTGTGTCATATATATCTAGGAGCCATTCTTAAAATAATAATCACCTTGGCTTGTTCTTCTCACAGATGCCTAACTTTATCAACACCACCCTCCCGCCACATGAGCAGGTGACAGCTCAGGAGATAGACAACTATTTCCGCCAGGAGTTAATCTACAAGAGGAATGAAAGAATGGGCAAAAGGGTGACAGCTCTTCTGGAGGCAAACCCAGATAAAAGCTTTTTCTTTGCATTTGGAGCAGGTATGTCGAGTGATACATTGTCCCTCAGGGGCTTTGCCTCATCCAGATAGTGTAAAGCACTTTGTCATTTTGTTTAAAGATGTATAATCAGGAATTTCTGGCATAGAAAGCAAACTTCCTTTGTTTGTTACCATCTCTCTCACAGAACTGTGTTAAACATGGAAACAAGCTATGATTATCTATGATCGATTGATCATCCTTTTAATCAGATCACCTGTAAAGCACCAGAATTGTGGGTTTTAAGATTAATTTTCTAAAATGATTAAAAATAAACCTTGGCCAGGAATTTTATTTGTCACTGTTAGTCTTTAATCGTACAACTGAAGCTGGTGGTGGAAGGTTTTAAGGGAAAGATTCCATGAGTGTTGCACAGAAATACTCAAAAATGAGTCAATAACTATTCGTTGAGTCGTCATTCAAATTGAGTTGCTTCCTTGAAGTTGATGCTAATGAAACTAAAGGAAAAAGAAGTAGAGTTTGAGTTAGCAACCTGGAATTTGGATAAATGCTCCTGTTGAAATGATGCTGTTCCTTCCCCTGTAATAGCTACAATGTGGGATTAAAGTGCAACACCCTTTCGGAAAACTTTTCCCTGGTGGAGAGTCCCACACATGCAAATGACACAACCTTCCATTTCATCATGGTTTGCGTAACATGTTTGCCAAACATCTTTCCATGGAGAATTTAACCTCAAAAGACCTTTCGGCTACGTCCTCTGGGAATGTTGTAATAATTAATTGTTGCCTGTGGTTTGCTGCTACGTTTGACACCACTGTTGTTATTAGAGAGAGTGGAGGGTGTTCCAAGCAATTATCGTAACATCCCTCTTCCTGATCGTTCTCCGTGAGCCAGATAGATTTCACTGAGCAGGGGCATTTTTACAGACCTCGAGATAAACTTTAATGATTTCGTCATGATTCACTTAATATCAATATATTGACATTATCAGTTTCCTCTTAGATTGTCTTGTGTGTTTAGCTGTTACTTAATAAACCCCTTGCCTGGATCTGAGAAATTATATTCCATATTATAGAAGGTTTGAAATGAAAGGTTTTAATCAAAGATTTCCCTTTCAAGTCATTTGGGAGACAAGGATTTTCCTGTCTAGTGACATGGGAGGAAATGAAGCTTGTGATCCATTAATATTAATTAAGTGTCTTTAGAAAGTAATGCAAGAGGCAGGAAGAAAAGCAATGTCTACTCGTTACATTTTTTTAGAAGAAGAGGTACATTTGTGATAAATGTGGAATAGACATGTTTTGGTAGTAAGAGTTTTGAGTTGAAAGTACATTAGTTAATTTACAACATAAAGAGTGAATAAGCAAAGTAAAGCACTCCCTCTTGCTTGGTACCACACTTGTGCAATGGAATCAATGCTGCTTGCTATGGATCGACATTAGTTTCTGTTGCCAGTACCGTGGAATTTGCATCATTTATTTTATGAGGGTAATTCCATAACAGTCTTGAAAACAGTGTGGATTGCAGCAAATTGTGTATTGAAACTTGCATTTCTGTTTATGCCTGTTTTCAACTGGCTAAGGGATTGTCTTAATTACATGACTATGGGAGCACACAAGATTTAAGCACTCGGCTATTCGCAGGGAAGAAAATGGCAACTGATGACTTTGGCAGTGGCTATTATGATGAAGAGGTGGGTCTAAAATCCTCCAGAGATTACAGAGGGAATTTTAAGTCACCTGCCCTCAAAGTGGCCCGTTTGATTTACTGCGGTGCTTCTGAAATATAAGCACTGTCTTGTATATTTTCTAACCTGTGATTGTATCATGCCAAAGTAATAAAGGTAGCTGAGTAATCCATATTTAATTGAAATGTAGCATTGCAATCAACATTTCATAAATTAAAACATCTTGAAGGCTGAAGATGTTGCCAAAAAACATAAGTGTGGGAGGGACTCCAGATGTGAACCAACATAAATATTTATTAGGATTTAATTCAGGGCTGTCACTTGAGTTAAGGAATATTTTACTGACTGGCACTGGGACTAAGGTTAGCATTTCCATAATTTTCTGCAAACTGCTGTCAGACAAGAAACTGCGTTTGCGAGACATGTTTTAAAATAACTATTTGAATTATATTTCCATAAAATTTTGTAACAGAGAACGTATGTTTCCTCACATTACGCTTCAGAAAAATAGTGCGAGGCATTGATTCTCTGACTTAAATCAAGTGGGTATTTTAAACTAAATCTGTTGATTCCTGAAAGCACATCAATTACTATTTCACTGAGGCACAAGTCTAGCTTGCAGTAGGGGTTTGATAAATGATAACATTGAAAGAGATGGAGAAGATTAATACCCAGAAGGCACATGTTACTTAATAAAAAGAGAGACTTTGAGTTGAAAATGCAAAGATTTAAGAGGGGTAAGGGATTTTCTGATGGCGTTGAAAGTTCATTTGATATTCCCTTCACATCTCAAATATCTTTTTGAAAAGGCAAGTTTTGTGCACTTTTTTAAAACAAAAATAGAAATTCTAGAAGATTGGAGACATTTGTGCAAGACACCTGGTTCCTTCTGTATGGAACATACTGTCCTAGAGAAAATGGGAAACATACTGGTTGATAGTGATATTTAACGATGGTGAGGAGGTATGAAGCAATTTTGTTTTTCTTGGTCTGCAAAGTCAATATCTGTATCAGGATATTACTGAAAAGCTGTAGGTGACTGTTAAATTGTGCCTTCAACTGGTGGGCATGAATTCAACTTCAGTATAACGAGTAAGATGATGGTTCAACAGACTGAATATGTGAAATGAGTTTGGCTGTCTCGTCTAGAGTTATTGGTGTTTAGGTGAACTGTCTAGCATTTGTTGGCTTGTCTGGCAACTTATACAATATAAGTTACACAACTAATAATGGGGAAACTGAAAATACTTTTAATTCCTCGTCCTTTGATGTTAATGAAGATAGAATATTAGCTTGATTCCTATTGGGTCCATTCTGATGAGACCTCTATTTGGTCAGAGTGAGAGTCTATGATTGAATAATGCACCCTCGATATACCAACTTGAGAGTGTCGATTTTCAAGCAAGATCTCGTCAACTGTCTAGTTCATTCAGTACCAGCTGTTCTATGGTCCTTCATAAAAGGAGATGTGCTCATGGATGGTTTCTTAACGTACTCCCCTTTTTTCAGAAGGTTATTCCCACTTACATCTATTTGTGCCAGTTTTGAGAGGACATTTATACAGTGTTGATCTCTTTGTGTGCTCACCACAAAATTGCCTCCTGGATGTAGATACACTATTAAATATGATTTTGGTACATGTTCATCAGACATTCACACCACATGATCTGACCTTCTAGCAACAAGAATATCAACAGTTTGGTAGAAGGAAGCATAGTTAGGATGAAAAACTGTGGTTAATGGTACAGACTTGTACTTAATTGTTACAGGCAAGTGAAAAACAATAGGTCTGCCCCCGCGACCCCCCTACTCCCAACCTTCTTTTCTTACTTTCCTACTAAATGAAGACTGTTGGTTTCAAACAAAGGTGTTTCAACTCCTGAATGTTTTGATTGTTGGAAACAGGCAAATGACAAGTTTTTTATAAGTTGTAAAAACAAACTATAAATGTTTGATTGTTCAACACATGAATTTACACAATTACTCCCATGTTTTTATGCACACACACTCATACACCCCCTCACGTCTTGATGCAGGTCTGCAATCCTTTGTCCCGATGAAGAAATGCTCCAGTCGTTGAGAAGTACATTCACTGTAGTATTACATTCTCAGCAGCAGATATTTTATACTTCAGTCAAGATGCAGTAATGAAGCCCAAGTACTGCTCCTCCAGTGAGGAGTTCAAGGCAAAACCAAGTTGCTGCCTACATGTGGCTTAAGTGCCAGTGGTCTTAGACAGGATCCTTCCCATTCATTCATTTCTGCCAGTCAGACCGGCGTATGCTTCATTAAAAATCCTTTTCAGGTGATATGGTGGCTCAGTGGTTAGCACTGCTGCCTCACAGTGCCAGGGACCAGGGTTCGATTCCAGCCTTGGGTGACTGTGTGGAGTTTGCATATTCTCCCTGTGTCTGCGTGGGTTTTTGCCCAGTGCTGCAGTTTCCTCGCTGAGTCCAAAGATGTGCAGTTTCAGTGGATTGGCCACGCTAAATTGCTCATAGTGCCTGGGGATGTGCCCATTAGGTGGACTAACCATGGGAAATACAGGGCTACAGGAATAGGGTAAGGGATGGCTGTGGGTGGGATGCTGTTCAGAAGGTCCATTTGGACTTGATGGGCTGAATGGCTTGCTTCCACAGTGTAGGGATACTGTGAAGTTTTAACTTTGTCATGTGACCAGAACATCTCTTCTCATTCTCCTCGTAAGTAGTTTTTGATGGTGAGGCCAACATCAGAGAATGGAATGCTCATATCGCTCATCCACATTCCATGTTTATAAAATAGAACTTTTCGCATTAGTCATTTCTGGATTTCAAGTTTGGAGTTACAGTGGTTGCAGCATTACCGTGAAGTCAGTCTTTTTAATTAACTTGAGTAGTGCTGTCATTATTACATGAAGGTCACTTGTATTTTAATGTCATGAAAATTACATGATATTCTTACAATTCGACATGTCAGCAGTAAGAAGAGTCATCTGGCCTGTCGACTCAAGTTTGTGTTTTAGCAAAGTGTCCACTTCAAGGTTATACTTCTTAAATTCATATATATTGTCCATAAATTAGTATTGCCTGAGAGTGACACACGTAAGTGTTTGCCCTGCATGGTGGGTGCATACAGTCTGATGAAATACAGAAAAGGTGATTAAAAAGAAGCAAAATAATTTGTTAAAAGATGTGATGTATCATAAAAATCTGATTTAGGATCCCAGCTATTATCACATCACATAGTTCCCACCACCTCTATTCTCATCTAATTTTCTTATTATTTCTTTCATCATGTCTGAAGGTGCTAATTTTCTTTAGGTACCGTTTTGTAAGTGTCAGCAGTTGCCCTGGGTGGTCCTTGACACTATCATTTGTGTGTTATGAGAGGATGCCCTGAATCACCCCCTCAGCCCTTGACTGATATTCCGCATATTTGTACTTTTTAAAAACAGGAAACCTGGTTGATTTCCTTCCGTCCCCCAATGGACGCCAAACACTAAATCGAATTGTAATGCTTATGAGTCACAGAGTGAGCACAGACCCTTCCGAGACTATGCAAATTACTTTTATTACAAGCTGCGGTATCGACAGCACTGAGCTACAAGAGAACACTGTTTGGAACGTTGATCATTTTTTGGGAAGCATATTTTTGTCGATTGCTTCTCCTCTTTCCAGTCTGACACTTAATGGGTACAGTTGCACACTTTCTGGCATGTGTCACTGAAAGAGTGAACATTTGCAGGCTCTTTTCTCATGGGGCGATCACAACCAAGCATCGTCCTGTCTTCACCCAATCTCCACACATAGACGTTTCCCAGCAGGACTTGCTAGCAGCGAACAGGGACGGCTTTATGTTTCTGCTCTTTCTAGCTCAGTGAGATTGCTGCTGTTCTCATGGCCTTACAGTTATGATGGCTGAAGATTAATTCAAAGTCCTTTCAAAGACATTTCCTGATCTGTCCCTGATGCTACCAGTTTACTACTGGCTTTATTGTGAACTGACTTCCCTTGTGGTCTGCTTGAGCTGGCTCAAAGCATCTGAGTAATTGTTGCTTTTATGGATATTGTACCATTACAGCACCATCTCCAAGCTCAGCTATGATATTGTTGGGTCTTCTGATTGTTCTTTTGCTTAATTTGCATTATGCTTCTCCTCCCACCTATTTTTATGTCATTAGTAAACTAGGCTATAGTACATTCATTAATCTATATTGTAAGTAATGTAGATCAGCATGGATTCCTGTTGTACTGCACTGGCTACACATTGCCATCTTGAAAGTATCTGTCATTCCAACTTAGCGTCTTCTATCAGTTAGCTAACCTTGTATCTATGTCAATGTACTACCTCCAACACCAAGGGCTCTCATCTTATCAAATATAGCAAACGTCTTATTAACTGGCACCTATGGGACCAGGGAGTATACCAGTTGACCAAATATTCCAATTGATCACGTGGTCCACATAATCAATGTAAAAACACATACTCAGTAATAGAAACATAACGCAGGGGGTATACACATCACTGTTACATTTTATTTATAGTATAAATCATTTAAGTAATAATGCAATTTTGCCTTAAATATAACGGCAGAGAGCCTTCTCTTGTTTGCATCTTCAACTGACTACTCGGACATTGAGTTTGCAATAATATAGTAAATTTACAGTACTTCAGGTATATAATTTTTTCCAGTTTGTCAAGTTTGCTGGATGAAACAAAGTTTGCTGTAGTGTAAAGTATGGTGCCTCATCAAATGCCTTCTGAATATCCAAATATATTACATCCAGTGCTTCCCCTTTATCCGTCCAACTTGTTATCTCCACAAAGAATTCTAGTAAATTTGTCAGACATAATTTCCTCTTTTTGAAGCCAAGCTCTGTTTGGTATGATTGTATATTTCTAAGTGCTCTGCTATTTCATTCTTTTTAATAGACTCCAACATTTTCCCAGTGACAGACATTAAGTTAACAGGCCTCTCATTCGCTGTTTTTTCACTCCTTCCCTGAATAAATAAATTAGCAATTTTCCAATCCTCTGGGACTTGTCCAGAATTTAAGGATTTTTGCAAGATTACTGGCAGTGCATCCACTAACTCTGTAGCTACTTCTTTTAATATACTAGGATGTATCCCATCAGGCCCAGGGGGCTGATTGGTCTTTAGCCCATTGGTTTCTTTAGTAGTTTAGTGATAGTTATTGGATTTATTTCCTCTCCTGCTTTTGTCCATTGTTTATTTAGTATTTTTGTCATGTTATTAGTGTTTTCTACTGTGAAGACTGATGCAAAATATTTATTCAACCCCTCTGCCATTTCCTGGTTTCCCATTATTATTTCCTCAGCCTTATTCTTTAAGGGACCTGTGTTCACTTTGGC
>JAHRHZ010000058.1:32638837-32676379 GCA_024137785.1 Ginglymostoma cirratum | reverse complement strand
ACAATCAGCCAAAAGGTCGTCTTCTGGGCTGCAGCTGTTCTATGATTCAGTCGTAAATGAATTCTTTACTTAATATTGCTCTAAACAGTGACACACGGATAGTTGACAGCAATTTTTTGGTGAATGCTTTCAGTCTTGCTCAGAAATATTCTATACTTTCACTGCCAGAAAGTGGTTTTAATTTTTGTGCTTCCTGTTTGTTAACAGCACTTTTAGTGCTTATTTATCTTCTTCAATACTTAAAAGGTAAATATTTCAACACCTAATTGACTTAATTACTATGATCTGTCTGTGTTTATTAGGTTAGGCTAAACAGCTGTTAACAAGCAGCCTTAATGCTATAAATAGTGCATCTAGTGCTTGAGTAATTATATTTTTGTGCATAAAGACTGTATGTGTTAACAAACCAAATTATTTTTAATGACTTTGATTGGTATTATGCTTTTGTTTGTTGTTTAATGGTTAAGCCTTTCTGTATCCACTAAATTAGGATTACAGGAAACAAAATTGAAAACAAACTATAATAACACACAACCTGAGGAAAATGTCAATCGTCCTTTTGAGCCTGGAAGCTTTGTCACTAACAATCATAAAATCCTGAAAATGTTTTTGTAAGCAATTGGTATGGTAATGCCTGTACATGGTAGAAAAGGAGGATGCTTTAAATTTGCGCTTGAACACAGAGATCTGTTTTGGATGAATATATATTTGCCACTTTCTAATTTTACATTGAGGCTGGAATTCAGTGAGTGTGTTTTTAATATTTTTTTCTACAGTAATCAAAAAAAAGTATTAAATCCTGAGTGCCTTCTCATGTACACCAGGCTACAACCACCCATTGGAACGAGGGATCTTAACTCCTTTATGGTGAGGATTATGGTTAACAGCGACAACAGGGCTTCGTATGGTCATGCTGGAGTGGAGCAATGGCAATATTTTAAGCATAGACATGAAACACATGAGCATCATCTATCCCTCCTTTTATTTGATCAATGTGATTGGACGTACTAAACTGCTGCATTTTGGGAGATCAAATGTTAAGGAACAGTTTACAGTTAATGGCAAGACCCTGAACAATACTGATATACAGAGGGATCTTGGGGTTCAAGTCTATAGCTCCATGAAAGGGGCCACACAAGTAGATAGGGTGGTAAATAAGGCATATGGCATGCTGGCTTTCATTGTTTGAGGCAATAAGTACAAGTGTCACGATGTAATGTTGCAGCTTTATAAGACTTTGGTTAGGCTGCGCTTAGAGTATTGCATTCAGTTTTGGTTGCTACATTACAGGAAGGGTGCTGAGGCTTTGGACAAGGTTTACCAGGATGCTGTCTGGATTAGATGCCATGAAGTATAAGGAGAGGTCAGAAAGACCAGGGTTGTTTTCTCTGGATCAGTGGTGGCTGAGCGAGACTTAATGGAAGTCTATAAAATTATGAGATGCATAGATAGGGTTGACGGTCAGAATCTTTCTCCCAGAATTGAAATGTCTAATACTAGGTGACATGAATTTTAGGTGAGAGGGGAAAAGTTCAAAGCAGACGTGAGGGGCAAGTTCTTTACACAGAGAGTGGTAGGAATCTGGATTGCACCGCCAGGGGGTGGTGGTGGAGGCAGGTATGATAGAGGCATTTAAGGGGCCTTTAGATAAACAGATGAATATGCAAGGAATGGAGGGATATGGGCCAAATGCAGAAGGGATTAGTTTAATTTGCTGTCATGTTTGGCACGATATCGTAGGTTGTTCAGTTGTGTTCTATAATGGTTTCCATTTATTTTATTTGTTTTTGAAGCTGACAAAATCTTAATCACTGATCCTAATGGAGGTGTGAAGTTCACCTTTTGATTTTACAGAATAAGGTGCCAGTCAGCCCCTGTTACCAGCAGCTGTTTATCAGTATGCCTTCTTTGCCATTACTTTTCCTGTTCTTGTTTCTATGGTATAATTATCCCCGTTCATGTAATTAACGATATGATAGGATCGTTCCGTGGACGACACCTTGAAAGAAGATTGTTATCTTAATTTTATTTATGGTTCACATGTTTCCTTCAAATAAAACAATCATTTACATTTATATATTGTATTTTTTGTAATATGTCCCATGGAACTACACAGGAGTGCACCAGAATAGAATTTGACAAGGAGCTACATAGGATATATGAGGGCAGATGGCAGATGACTAATGTGTAATGAGCAAGTTAGGTTATAAGCAGGAAATTGCAGTAGAGAAGAGGGACATTTAGGGAGGGAATTCAATTACTTAGGGCCCAGACAGTAGAAGGAAAGTGACAGCCTCAAATGGACCCCTGTGCAGTGTGACTGCCTCTGAACCAGGAGACCCACATGCAAATCCCACCTCCTCCAGAGGTGTGTCATAACACTTTGAAACGGGTTGATCCAAAATAACTAGCAGTGATGTGATTACATTCGAGAATGTTCGAGAGCCCAGAATTGAGGAACACCAATTGCTTGGAGGATTGTGGGGCTGGAGGTGGTTACAAAAGGATGAGGCCACAGAAAGAGTTAAAAACTAAGATGAAAATTCCAAAGTTGAGTCATTGCATACATGGGTGAAAAACAATTCGCCAAACACAGGAGTGATTTGGTGAACCATACTTGACGTTGCCCACAGGCAGCACTGCCTGTAAGTTTATGGCAAGCAGAATGTGGGTGGGAGATTAACCAGGAATGCATTGACATAGTCAAGTTTGAAGGTTACAGAAGCATGAATGAGGGTTTCAGCAGCAGAGAAAGTGAGGTAATGGGCAAAGTTTTTTCAGACTAATCACTGTATATTCATTGCACCTACTCAATAACTAAGAGTTTTGCCAATCAAAGAAAAACGTTTCCCCACCTAATATATTTTGCAACTATTCCTAATAGACAATACGGAAGCATCAAAGGGAACTGAAATATTGGTCTGTACTCCTTTGTTTCTTAATGTGCTGAGGGGATTATTGGCTCAGGCAGCAGAGTAGTTAACTGCAGTCAGTCAATTACCCTGGAAGGAAATGTTTTTCTTAAATTGAAGGAAATTCAGTAATTTCACCAAAAATGTTTTATCTGATTGATGATCACTTACAAACAAAATGTCTGCTGTTATAATGCTTCTAAAGTGAAAATGTCTGCATTTATATCAGATGCATGAAGTGGAGATGGCATTTGGTGCAATGAGATTTTCTCAAATCCAGTTATATAGTCCCTCCCACATGGTTGTGTGACTGGGGGAAAATGGGGAGGCTGTACACATGGAATACTGTTCACCTATATCCAAATGTACATTATAGTTTAAGATTTAACAGAGCTCACAGGATAGCCTACTCTGCAAATATTAAAATGGTGTACTAGTAAGTCCCAGAAATTTTGAAAAAAATCTATTTCTCAAATTTTCTCAAGACGTATCTTCCAAGCAAATTGATTCCTTACTAAGTAGAGCTCTCTGGAGGTCTAGTGTGGTAAAGGTTGGTTATTGGTCACTGAAACGTGAGCTTTGCTGAAAGTGCATAAGTCACGATCTCAAGTGACAAGATCAGCCTTGTCCATGATGAGCCCTGTGGTTGAATAGAATCACAAGATTCACCCAGTACAAACCAGGCCCTTCGATCCAGCGAGTCTGCACTGATAAAAAATTACTCTAATTTACATTCGTCCTACTTTCCAGCTCTTGTCCCATTGCCTTGCATGTTGTGCCATTTCAAATGCTCATCCAAGTACTCGGTAAAAGTTGAGATTTCCCACCTCAACTATCCTTCCAGGAAGTGCATTCAAAATCCCCACACCACCCTCTGCGTGAAAAATCCCCTGTAAGTCTCCTGCCTTTCACATTAAAATTCTGTCGCCTTGTTATTGAGTCTTCAACTAAAGGAACCAGCTGCCACTTATCCACCAATTATAATCTTAAATACCCCAATCAGGTCCTCTGTCTGCTCCAAAGAAAACAACCTGAGCTTATCCAGTCTGTCTTTCACAGCTAAACTGCTCCATCCAGGCAAATTCTGATGAATTTGCTCTGCAACCCCTCCAGTGCCATCACATTCTGTGTGACCAGAACTGCTCACAGTACTCCAGCTCCAACATAACCTCCCTACTCTTAAAATCTATGCCTTAACTCTTACAGGCAAGGGTCCCAACTACCTTCTTAATTACCATATTAAACATTCCTGCCACCTTAAGGGATCTCTGGACAAGCACTCCAAGATCCTCCTGTTCCTCTGAGCTTCCTACTCTCCTGCTATTCATTGAGTACATCTTTGTCTTGTTATTTCTTCTAAAGTCCATCACCTTCATACTTATCTGAGTTAAATTTGCATCTGCCACCAAGCTGACCATCTAACCTTTATGTATATCATGAACAATAAGGGACGCAGAATTAATCCCTGTGGTACACAACCAGACACCGGCCTCTAGTCATATAACCAGTCCTCTGTGCCATGTTGCTTTGGATCTTGTATGCTTTCACCTTGTTCATCTTTTGTTTGACCTTGCCAAAGGCTTTGCTGAAATCTATATAATCTACACCTCTACCCTCATTTACACACCTGGCCACCGCCTTGAAAAATTTAATATAATTTGTTAGACATGACCTCGCTAAGGTAAAAAAACCATGCTGACTGTCCCAGATCAAACCTTGCCTCTCCAAGTGGAGATAGATTTTTCTCCTTCAGAATTTTGCCCAAGAGTTTCCCCATCACTGATGTGAGACTCACTGGTCTGTAATTCACCGGTTTGTTGCTACCGCCCTTCTTGAAAAATGGAACCACATTAGCTGTCCTCCAGTCTTCTGGCATCTCCACTGTGGCCAGAAAGGAATTAAAAATTTGGGCCAGAACACCTGTAATTTCCTCCCTCCTCTGACACAGCAGCCTGGAAAACAGCTCATCTGGACTTGGTCATTTGTCCACTTTTAAGCCAAAACCTCCATTACCTCTTCACTCCCTGTGTCAATCTGCTCAAGAACCCCTCACTTCCTACTCCTAATTCTGTACCTACATCTTCCTTCCTCCCAAGTGAGGCCAGAAGTGAAGTACTTGTTTAACACTCTACCAGTGTCCTCCAGCTCCACACACAGATAGCCCTGTCAGTCTGTAACTGGCCCTACTCTTTCTGAGGTTATCCTCTTCCCCTTGATATACTGGGATCCCCTTGGGATTCTGCCTCATAAAACATAGAACATAGAACAGTACAGCACAGTACAGGCCCTTCGGCCCATGATGTTCTGCCGACCTATTATCCTACTAAGATCAGTCAACCCTGCATACCCTACATTTTACTATCCTCCGTGTGCCTATCCAAGAGTCGCTTAAAAGTCTCTAAAGTATCTGACTCTACTACCACTGCCGGCAGCGCATTCCACACACACACCACTGTCTATGTGAAGAACCTACCTCTGACATCTCCCCCATACCTTCCTCCAGTCACCTTAAAATTATGCTCCCGCGTAATAGTCATTTCCGCCCTGGGAAAAAGTCTCTGACTAACCACTCTATCTATGCCTCTCGTCATCTTGTACACCTCGATCAAGTCACCTCTCATCCTTCTTCGCTCCAATGAAAAAAGCCCTAGCTCCCTCAACCTTTCCTCATAAAACCTGCTCTCCAGTCCAGGCAACATCCTGGTAAATCTCCTCTGCACCTTCTCTAAAGCTTCCACATCCTTCCTATAATGAGGTGACCAGAGCTGAACACAATATTCTGTGTGTGGTCTAACCAGAGTTTTATAGAGCTGCAGCATAACCTCACGGCTCTTAAACTCAATTCCCCTGCCAATGAAAGCCAACACAATATACACCTTCTTTACAACCCAATCAACTTGGGTTGCAACTTTGATCCGTGGACGTGGACCCCAAGATCCCTCTGTTCCTCCACACTGTCAAGAATCCTGCCATTAACCCTGATTGTCTCAAATGTTGTAACTGCAATGATAACTTATCTGGATTGCACTCCCATGTTTTGTTCCAAGTTTGCAAAAGAGTTGCAAATATGCATTTTTGCATATTTGTCATTTAACCCATTCTTCAGATATCCTGGAATGTCTAATGAAATCTTACCCACTAGTGTTGGTTTCATGCTCTCTTTTTGCTTTCCTAATTACTTTCTTAATTTCCTCTCTGTTCGTTGCATTCTCCATTGATTTGCTCCCTTTGTACCTTTTTAAAAGCCCCTCTTTTACATCTTAACTAGTCCTGAATATTCCTAGACATCCAGGGTGCTCTGGGCTTATTGCACTTACATTTCACCATGACGGGAACAATATTAAGCCTGCACTCTTGCCAGTTTCCATTTTTAATAGTATACCAATCCTTAGGGTTAAAACTTAAAACTGGACATTACTTTACAGATTGTTCACTGAATGATAATTCATGAGAATCATTATCTTCACGATCAGAGAAGGTAGGACCATGTTGGCAGGAGAAAAAGATACAATGAGAAAACAAAACTTGCAGTAACTAATTCTTTCACTCAAAGCTCAGAGTCTTGTATCGTAAAGATTATCTGCTTTTATAAAAAATTGGGCATAATCAGCACAATTCCGCTTGTATGACACTTGCACTCTTTGAGAGTTGAGCTGATTGTTGTTGAAAACTGATTGTCTCAGACATTGTAACTGCAATGATAACTTATCTGGATTGCACTCCTATGTTTTGTTCCAAGTTTGCAAAAGAGTTGCAAATATGCATTGCTGCATATTTGTCATTTAACCCATTCTTCAAATACCCTGGAATGTCTAATGAAATTTCAAGAAAAAGAAATAATTTTTGCTGTAAATCAACTATGTTGAAATGAGGAATCAAGCCATTTCTGGCAAAAACCATACACAACCCAGCAATTTTCCAATTTCTGAGCCAGGTGAGCTTAACCCACCCAAGCCATGCCACGTACAGTTCTCTGGCAGTAGGTATCCTAATTGGACCAGCAGAACTATTTACTGAGCTCCTGTAGTCGTCAGGTCTAGCATGCTGTGCACTGGATGAGTAGATATTTTAACTGTAGCTATTTTTAGTCAACATGATTCAGAGATGATATGACAAACCTGTGGAACAAGTGGGACTTTTACCCAGGCCTCCTGGCTCAGAGATAGGAACACTACCTATCTCCAGACGCACCCTCTCAACCAATCTGTTTGCTTACTTTTGCCATCATTCTACATGCATTGAGCTTTACCATAATACCACAAAGTATTTAAGGGCTCGACATAGCTCCAAAATCAAGTTTTGCACAATTTATTGGCAATTCTAAATGAACGGATTGTAAGAATTTACTGAGCTTGAAAACATTTTGATCATCAAAGGCTGCTAACTCTTTAATGATGTACAGGTGGCAGTAAACTGTCTGCCTGGCTGCAACAGTGAGCTCCTAGGCACAGGGAGAAGCACCTACAAAGTGGCTGCACAAAGAAAGTGATGCAGGTCATTTCTAGAAACTTCTAGGTGGCTAGTCATTTTGGCAGTGGTTGTTCCATTACACATCTCATGGCATTGTGTACATGTAAAGTACCCTCAGTATGTGTACGGGTAATGCTCACGTAAACCAGAGGCACACACTTACTCCCAGAAGTAAAGCTATTCCTTTGTTATAGTGCACAACTATGTGTATAGATAAATTGTCTTCAAAAATCATTCATACAGTACTCACCCGACAAAACAGAAAGTGAATAAATTCCACAGATAAAGGTGGAGACTTTGGAAAAATAGTGTATGTTCAGAAAAGTATTGTCCCCACACCACGTTTTGCATAAATTCATTTGCAAATCAAAATCACCATGGACTATGCAGTTAATCAATGCTTCAAAAAGTAGTTTCTTTTCAAAAGTGAATTTTCATTTAAAATGTATTCTTTTTATACTTGACTGGTAACTTAGTAAATTTTGACTAATGCAGCTGAAAATGTTTGTCGCAAAAGGTCAACATTCTTAATCAATGTTAAACATTGTAATACCAATTTAATAAATGAACTGTAGTAAGATCAGTTTTAAAATCAGATGAGTGAACATTAATGCGCTTCATTGCACATAACAATATACAAGAGATGGTAAGAATACATCTCCAGAACTCAACAGACTTGGGCTCTGGGTCTGAATGATCTGATGTGACTATGACACAGTGCCTTACACATATGCTGTGTAGCTAGTCCTAAAGTAACCCTTAACTCAACAGCTCCCCAAATACTGTTTAATTATTAACACTTAATGTTTTGGGTGGATTCTAAAAGAAGTGAGGAGGCTTTAGTGAGATTAGTAGCAGAATTGGACGAGAAGTCTGGCAAGGCTGATCTTGATGTCTAGGAAATCTTGCTCCATCTTTTAGTTAATTGAGTCGATTTGTTCAGATATATTAAGACACACCTATGGGGCAGGTGGAACTTGAACCCAGACCTTTGAGTGCAAACACCAACACTGCACCATGGCTACATAAATACTCATCGTCTAGTTTGTCTGGGGACTTTGGCAAGCTCAAATGCTGAATGTTAATGATGCAAGTTAAGTCGTCAACATGCTTCTTGAGAATCAGCTACACATATCCCACCAGTATTAGCAACCAACACATTCTAGTCTTGAAGAATCATCATAGTATGTCTCCAGTTTACTTACAGGATACTTTGGCACCTCAAAGCTGCACCAGTAACTATAATTGTAAAGCTGCAGTCAGAACGCTATCCACTTGGACACAAACCAGCTCATGGACTGAACCAGGCTGTACCTCTGGGTTCTTCGCTTGCTGTCACAGTGTATAGTCAATCGGCCAACTGAAGGCTTACAGCGTCGCTGCCTTGCATTGCCTTGCCTTTTTGTGCCACGGTCCCTTAGCTAGAGTGAAAAAGCTTATTTTAGTTCTCTTTAACCCCACAGTTTAGTACAGATACAAAGCCAGGAAACTTGTCACGGTTGTCAGCAGGCTTCAGTCATGTCAAGGGGCCGAGCCTTCAGTAGTGGGTCCAGTCACGATAAGTCAAGGACAACTTTCGATATCAGTTCAGGAGCTTGGAAATGGTCACTCAGTCACTTGGGGCATAAGTCAAGATGCTTTCCATTTAAGGGAAGGAACTGAATGTTGGGCATAAAACATTGTGGAGCTGGATGAACACAGCAGGCCAAGCAGCATCAGAGGAGCAGGAAAGTTGACGTTTCAGGTCGAGACTCTTCTTCAGAAATGTCAGGCAGCCCAGCACCTGTCTTGAGTCTTTCGCCTTACCTGGGGAGGCTGCTTGTCTGATATGAGGGACAGGCAGGTATTAAGGGTGATAAAAGTGGTTGGAGCAGCTTTTACTGTTGATGCAGGTGGGGATATGGCCCGAGCGTGTGAGTAGGTAGCACAGAGGGTAATGGAAGGGTTAGGATAGGTGACAGTGAGTGAGGGAAGATGATGCCGTCATTAATGAGCATTGAAGAGCATGACTTTGGTGGATGTTGGGTGCAATAATAGAGATAGTGAGTGTGAGGTAACAGAAGACTTACACTGGCGGAGTGGAGAAGGTCATTGACCTTCTTCCTGCAGTGCTGGACAGTCCTTAAGAAGGCTGAAACTGCACTGACCCGGCCGGTATCTTTGGACCAGGCTGCTGTGGTCTGGTGTTATAGCCTCCACTGCTGGACCTGAGGAGGAGAAAGTTCCATCTCTGCACCATATTACCCAGAAGAACTTGCAGGCACTGATAGCATGTGCTGATATTGCCCTGTTTGCCATGTCCGTGGCAAATGTCAGGAACTGCATACAACAGTTCCAAACTGACAGCGCTTGTCTGGCTGCAGAAAGGCCTTTTAGAAATGACATGCACACGACAGACGCTGATGAATTCTAGGATACCTCTTCTGTGGCAACTTAATTGGAAATAGAGCAAAACGATGCCAAATCTTGACATGACGGATGCCTGAGGGGTGGGGTAGGTCGTTAACTGAGACTGGCTTGGTAAGGTACAACAAGTAAAACACTCTACTCCTCATGGCAGAAATCCCTTCAGAAAAACTCAATGCAACTCAGACCTAACCAAAAGAAGCAAAGGATTCAGTCCATTTTTACCATTTCCTCCCCACCCTTGTCCAAGTCGCTTTCATTTGAGGAACCAGTCTCCAAGTGTATTCTCAACTCTCTTGCAAGCTTATACTAGATATATACTCCCTAATCTTGGAAGACAATCACATTGGTGGCATGGATGGCAGCTTCTCATGACAGCTGGTTCCTGGGCTTACACAGCAATGAAGGTCAATCAAGGAAAAACTGTTTGACGAGGCATTCCTTTAATGCTCAAACTATCACAACTTCCACCTTTGGTACCTTGAGAGACATGAATATATCTAGTAGGCAAAAGGAAGAATGAAGAGTAGTCAAATGAGAATTCTGCACATGAGAAAATAAGGGCTTCATTACTATTCTAATGGCAGGAATTTCATTTTCTGAAGGGGCGGTATCAATTCTCTTTCACTGTGACACCATTTCTCAGTAAGCAAGAACATCTCCAACATGCCATAAGAAAGTAGAAGTGGTCCATCATCAACAAAGACTTGAATGACTGGACCAGCTCCATAAGAAGCTCCTGTATAGCCCGGTGTACTGCAGGCTGAATCAAAAATTAGGCGAAAGCGGGTTGTCCAGATTTTATCACCTGCCTGCTAGTCGTAATTTCAGACAGATGTTTGAACCAGTACGATGTTGTACATTTAAGTTCTGTATTGTCGTTCTTATTTTAATCCTTCCTTAAAACAAAGATCACCATCAATCTGCAGGTGATCTCTATCATTATCAAGGACTTGCTTGTGCATGATATGCTTCTGCAAGCTAAATTTAATACTTATGTTCTCTCTTTCAAGACTTTTTTCATATCTAAGATCAAGACTCATTGATTAAAGCAGAATGTGCATTTTTAGCTGAGGAAAACAATGATCTTAAAGCTGTGAATACTTCAGCAAAGGAGAGACTGCTACTGCCATTCGAGTTCTCTCTTGTTTTGTGTGAATTGCCTATGAACGCTGGCTATTTCTAACAGACCATGCGGAAGTCTTCTGTCATCTTTCCTCTCTGTTTCCTTGATAGTGTGTAACTGCCGATTATTTGGGATTTTCAAGCAGCAGATTCTTTCAGCTTGTTAGATTACTCCAAATTTTGTTTCGTTTTGCAATATTCAGGTTCTTTTTGATGCTAAACTTTAAGCTTCTCCATCTCCCAGAAGGTCTGTAGATTACTTACCAAAAAAAGCCCTGGACTATTTCCATGAGTTGCTGATGAGACTGAATTGCTGACTCCAGATGCCATTGATGCAGACTAGTAATTTCTGAACGTCGAATGTTGGCATGATCCACCTTGGACTTCAGCTTATCCTTTCTCCTGGATAGCCTATTATCAGCTGTTTGCAGTTATTGAACTACTGTTGGATGGGCTGTTTCTGATTAGTAAAGCTTTTCTCTGAAAGTGCCAATTCGTCCTGCACATGCCTGTAGAGATGTGTGACATTCAGTTGAATTCTGTTAATAAGGGTGTGGCATGCTGTACCCTGGTCCGAAGCACTCCTGTCCATGAATCTCTGTTGGAGCCCTGAGACTTTTTTATGCATGATTTAAAACCTCTTTATTACTCTTTAATTTGGGAACTCCTCAGATGTGGTGGTCATTTAGCAGGCTGTAGAAAGTTTTTGAACTCCTCTCATGTTGATTTGTGAGTGAGCCACTGTAATCTCTTTGGTTTTTGTCCTTTAGCTGTTAGGATATCTACAGTAGAGGCGTAGAGACATACAGCACAGAAACAGTCCTTTCGACCCAACTAGTCCTTGCTCACATGTTTCCTGAACTGAGCTAGTCCTATTTGCCTGCATTTGGCCCCTATCCCACTATAACTTTCCTATCCATGTACCCGTCCAAGTGTCTTTTAAATGTTGAAATTGTACTCACCTCTACCACTTTCTTGGGTAGCTTGTTCAATAAACACTCTGTGAAAAAGTTGCCCCTCAGGTCCTTTTTAAATCTTACCCCTCTTACCTTAAACCAATGCCCTCTAGTTTTGGACTTGCCTACCCTGGGGAAAAGACCTTGGCCATGACCTATACCCATCATGATTTTATAAACCTCTCTAAGGTCTCCCCTCAGCCTCCAACCCTCCAGGGAAAAATGTCCTAGCCTACCCAGCCTCTCCTTATTACTCAAACCCTCCAGTCTCAGTAACATCCTTGCAGATATTTTTTCACACTTTCCAGGTTAATAACATCCTCCCTTTGGCAGGCTGACCAGAAATGTACGCAGTACTCCAAATGTGGCCCTACCAATGTCTTGTACAGCCGTACCATGTATACCCATTTATTGCACTCAGCCTGCAACACTTTATCTCAGCCACACTGTCTGCGACTCTGCAAAGGCCCTATTTACTTGTAATGGGTATGGTGGTTGTGACTTCATGTTGCAGCTCACCCCTACCTTCTCAAGGGCAAGTAAGGACTTGTAATAAATGCTGGCCCAGCCAGTGATATTCACGTCCCATGAGTGATTTTTCCTTTTATTTTAAAGAAATGCCAGTCCCTTTCTGTTTTCTGTAGCACTCTGACCTTCATGGCCAAGAATGATTTATTCATCTCATTGTGGTTGCAGTTGTGGCTTTTGTTTCACGCCCTTGACGATTTCAGTGGAATACATAAACAAATTTACCTCTTTGGTACCTTCGTGAGCAAAGTGATGGCCTCCCTCAAGAGAGATATCAGAGACATAAAAGGTGCTGTTTGACTCCCAAGAATATAGAAAGGTCTAGGACTTCCAATTCCCCTAGATGAGTAATTGGTTCATTTTCTATCTGTGACCCCCAAGAGTAAACTAAGGTCTAGAATGTCCTCTCGTGGCTTGTGCCTTTTCTTTGGTGCCTTTTTTGCCCCCCTTTTTTGTTTTGAGAGCGATTTTTGAAATAAAGGATCTGCATTATCTTTGTGTAGTTCTAGGAATGGAATTTCTGTAGTGGAGAGTGATCCCTCTACACTGAGTTAACTTCAGTGTCTTTTACGATTATAGGATGAAGAATAATCAAAGCCAGACAGATATTACCGCTTAGTAAAGAAGAGTAATGATTACAGATGACATACAAGATTTCTGTGATCTCCCTTCCCTTATTGAAAAGTGTAACATTTGTCTGACCTCTCACCCTGATTTTAGTACCTTCTGTTCTCCAAAGTTGAATGGAAGGTGGCCTGAGGACTCAAATATGGTTTTGCATCTAAAAGAATAAAAACATCATCTCCTGTATTCAATTTGAAATTTGTTTGGTTGCAACTAACATCGATATGTGCATAATGCAATTCATCATATGATTCTGCAAAATCGGGGAACTGAAGTGCTGAAGTTACATCCACTCCACCCTCTCTTTCCCTGCCACGCCAACCAAAATCCATCCTGCTTCTTGGCACCCACTAATGCAAGTCACATACAGACTGTTGTGGTCTGTTTCTGAGTTTCCTGTTCTGCTGATCTCTAGTTTCAAACTGGTTTCTCTTGGCACTAATGACCCTCTCTAATACCAGCTTGGCAGAGCTGCTGCTGGACGATGCTTTCGTGGAGTCAACCGTGATCTGTTTCATTGGATCTTGAGGGCTCTTTTCCTTCCTGTCTCTATGAGACCTATGATCTTAAAACAAAACCTGTCACTCCCTATGGTTGACTGTTCTATTGCCACTTGCCACATTCTTTGTTACAGACTTTTCCTGCACTTTGTCAATGTTGCATGGGCTCTCTGTGGGCCAGTACTGAAGGTGGGGCCTGAATTCCTTAACTTGCAGCCTTGTACTGCCACTGGGTTGTTTTTCAGGATAATTCTCGCACTTCAATGGTCAGATGGATGTGCTGGCCTTGTCCTTCCCCTCTGGCCCTGCACTGCCACTCCCATTTCAATTCAGGCACTCTCTGCCACTTGCCCCTTGCTCCATAAGTTTTTTAGTCACTGTTGCCATCATGCAGTAAAATTAGACCTACTCTGATGAGTTTACACTTAACAGGCTTTTAATTGAACTTAACTATATACAAGAGCTGGTAAGATAGGCTTGCTCACTGCAAGTTTGTATTATCAGCAATGTTATTAGGTGGAGATTGTGGGTGATTACTGTCACTTGCTTTCCGTACATTCCTATAAGGTTTCCAGAGCATCATTAAATTTGTTAAAATCAGCACATAGATTTCAGTTTGGTCTGCCCAACTGCCGCATGGCTAGTTCAGATACACAGTCAAGGAATGAAGAAAAATATGCTCCAGTTGGGAGGCTGAGTACTGACTTACTTGATGACTCCCTCCTCTTGCTCCCACCACCCCCAGCTTCTGTCCCTTTTTATTCCAGAGGGGAGAGGGTACATTTGTTCGTTTGGCCTTAGTACATAAACACTAACTTTCCAGTATTGGCAGTTTAACAAAGTGATCAGTCCATGCTTTGTACCTATGACCCTGGGTTTGTTGCTTTAACCATCAGTCACAGTGTGAGAAGCTGAAATATCATTAGAGTAGACAAGGGCTTTTCTCCATGTACGTTTCCCATCTGATACTACTGCAACTAGAACACAAAAGGGCTTTTCATGCTTGTAATTACATAATGCCTGTTTGAAATGGTTGACTCCAAAAATAAATATATACACTTAATCTTACAGCATATATTAAGATATTTTCAACAGCATCATTTTTCACAGTTACTAGATGTACTGTCAATTGTTAATGCTTTTCTTAAAAAGAATCTAAAACAAAGGCCAGTAGACAAAATAGAGATTTAAATTCTCTGCAAATCCCTCCCCCTCCAAATCACTGCTCATAAATGAAGTCTGTGTGGAGGATTAAACCAGCTTCTGACAGTTATTTTTTAATAACCTGCCTGTAATAATCAACTTAATCTTTTTGAAACATTAAAAGCAATTTTCTTTCTTTAGTAATATAAATGATATGAGATTTAAAATTACATCCCTGCTGTCTGATGGCTGTCAGACAATGGCAGAGAAGGCTCTGAAACTTTTTGGCGTAACTACTACATAAAGCTGACATAGATCTATTTTCTTTTTGGGAGGAAGTTCAAGGGGCTTTTTATCTGAAGCTTTGTTACATCCAAGTTCCCTAAACATTTTGCACTACATTCAAGACGCATCCGCCAAAATTCTTCATTGCTCACCTACATGGTACGGTCACCCACCCCACATATAAAAGACTGAGTTTACTATGTTTATACCAGAAATATACTGAATAGGATTAGACCCAAATTTGTGGGCATTGTAGACTCTGATGTCAGCATAACTGAGTAATCTGAAAGTTGGCAACGATTCGCTTCAGGGTTTGTTTTGTAAATAATTCTTGCTGAGATTAGCGCCATACTTAACCAAAGTGCTTTTAGTCTCTGCACCCAAAATTATTTGGAGCATCTCTCTCCATTCTCCACCCACCATTTGTTCAGGATCAGCTGAAAGGATTTTGCCAATGTATGAACCTTCCTGCTGCACCTTAATGGTAGAGGAAAAGCAGCTACAGCTCAGAAGAATTGTGACAGGAGCCTCATTTGCATTTATCCTATCGGTGACATTGCACTTACACTTGAATTACAGTTTAAGTTCTGCCATTGGAAAATAAACTCCTCAGGAAATTCTGCCATGAGTGACTGAGAGCTAGGAGAGCATAAAAAAATGGAATAACTTTTGGCTTAATTAAACTAAGGATCTCAACTTAAAATGCTCAGTTCTGATGGAAACGGTGGAGGATCTGTTTCAGAAAGTAGTTGAGGTGGGGGTTGGGTTTGTGGATGTGTGGGTGAAGGCTTAATGCTTCCTTCCTGTCCCAAATTAACAGCAATTTTAAAAAGAAGGTTCATGGACATCTGTTCAAAGCTGATGTGGCCCTTTTTTAAATATGCAGGTTGAGATCCAATGACATCATCAGAGCCTGATCACTTTCTCCTGAGGCCTGAGCTAGGGAACAATGATAGCTTCCATGCTGGGTGTCAGAGGCAATATTCACCTTGTTTTAAAAGGATTTTCTGTGGACCAGGGGGAAAATTGTTTCTTTCCAATTCCAATTCAGAATTTTTCCCACCACCCCACCTTATATAATATGAGGCCCATAGGCCAGCTGGATGAAGTATTGCTTGTAAAGAGTATTTAATTGAGAAATTTGGTGATGAATGATGGATAAGTGAATTAAGTGTATTGAGGTAAAAAAAGAACCACAACAGTGCCTTTTCCAAGACACACACAAGTTTGAGAGAAGGAGTATGAGGCCAGGAGTTCTGGGAAGTAAGTTCTCAAGATATAAATTGGAAGAGCAGGTAGGTGATTAATGAGTTTCACTTTTACTTTCTCTAAACTCAGTATTTAACGTAGGATTAGGATATTAACACTGTATTTAATTTATGGCTTTCCTAGTTAAAATGCTTCGTACAACTATACCTATAAATAACCTTTGAGTGATATTTCAATACTTAAAAAGCTGATTAGTTAAATAAAATACTGAGATACGGTCAGCTGAAATGTTACAGCTGTATTATTTGAGAGTTAGTCAATACCGGTGTGATCTACAGCACTCACATCTGCAGATAGTGTTTCTAACACAAGGAAATTTGGCTCAGATTTGATATGCTGGAGTCTGAGTTTCAGACAATGAGACACATCATTGAGAAAGAAAGTTATCTGGACATTTGTTTAAGGTAGGAACTTTCGCCACTTAAATTACATGCTGCGCATTTGGTCAATAGTCAAAGACAGGAAGGTGTATCTATGAGTTACATCTGGAAGGTAGCACTGGAGGAATTTCAGCCCATGTAATTGCATAAGGTGTACAAGGTTCTTGCATCGCACGTGGATGCGAGCAGACTAAGCATGAGTGGTTCATGGGTCTATTCAAGTGCAGGGACTAAAAATCAGTGCAGTGATAGTAGGAGACCTGTAGTTGGGTGCATAGATTCTGTTCTCAGCAGCCAATAGCGAGTCCGGGTAAGGAACATGGAGCATAAAGGGAAGAATCATTTGTTGTGGCCTGCAAGGCACAAACAACGTGTATGATACTAAGAAGGAGATTCTGCTAAGGGAGTATGAGCAGCTAAGGGATAAATTAGAAAAGTGAGCCACAAGGACTCCGGGTTACCAATTGAGCCAACGTGAATTAGAAACAGAAAAAAAGGACAGAAAATTAAATGCATGGCTCAAAGATTGGAGCAGAAGAAATAGGTTTTGACTCATGGGGAATTGACATTAGTATTTGGAGAAACATGTGTTGTTCTTGTCAACTGACTCATGCTAGAACGAGTGCCCTGATGAATCAAATAAATAAGACTGTAGAAAAGGCTATGAATTAAACAGTGAAATGGGGAGGGGTATCATAAGGGAAAGATTAAAGTTGAGGAGAAAGGACAAAGCAGCAATACAGGAGAACTATCCAGGTATGATAACCAGACAGTGATGGAATGAAAAACATAAAAATGTACCAGCAAATATACTCAGAGGGAAAAATTGAAAATAAGACTGAATTGAAGGCTTTTTAAAATCAGAATGCACACAGAATTTGTTGCAGAAAAGATGGATTGATAACATAAAAAGAAATTGATGGGTTGTTCTATGATAGTTATCTCAGAAATATGGTGGCAATGTGACCAAAACTAGAACTTGCATATTCAAGATTCTGTGATATTTCAAAAGGATAAGGAAAGATAAAGGAGATGGGGTGGTCCTGTTAGTAAAGGCTAAGATCAGTACAGTAATTAGAAATGATCTTGACTCAGAAGTTTAAAATGTAGGCCAGGATACTTTTATCCGGGGTGGGGGTGGAATTCTCACCAAAGAATCGAAGAGGAATCCTTGTTACCCCTGTGGGGCAGGTATTATGTAATTAAATGCTCTCCAAGCCATTACTATGATTGAGGTCACCAGGAACGGAAGTGTCACACACACAGTGGTGCCAGATAATCGGTGGGGGGGCAGCTCATTGTGCCAGCAGTGAGACTAGGGGCTGCTGGAGGTAATGCTCCCAACAAAGACCAATGAACCCATGGGATTCGAGACCAAAGGTGGAAGAAACAGGATGAAGGTGTTGGGAAGGGCGTTTCCTGGGGCAGGGGGTAAGGATTCAGAGGGTAGAGCAGTTAAGGAGGGGAGGGTGGTTGGAGTGGGGTGGAGAGGAAGTGATATTTCACTGTCCCCTTTTTTCCCCCAAACCCCTTGATAATGAGGTCACACACTTTTACTCCGGGAGGCTGCTGACAAAACCGAGAGAGTTTTCTGGGCGGCCTTATAAGAATGTGGGAAAGTCAAGTGAACCCCATTTCGCTCCTAAACCATCACTGAATTACAGTGGGTTCAGGGATAACTTTGTCAATTTGCCTACTAATTAACATCTGACTTTCAGCAGAGGGGAATTTCTGATTAAGCCCCTTCTGTCCTGTGTTAATTTTCACAGCAGTGGGGCGACTGACAAAATAAAGTGGGGCGGCTGGGAATGGGACAAAAGGGAAAAATCAGAATGTAACAGGAAATATAAAACCAGGTAAGTATATAAAATGAGGGAGTAGACACGGTAATTGTTGGTCTCTTAGATATATAGACTTGGGAATTAAAAATAGGAACTGAGACTTTGAACAAACATTTTATATCTTCGTAGTAGAAGACGCAGAACACATATGACGAATAATATAACATCAAGGTGGAAGAGGGAAGGAGGAACTTAGAACAATCATTATAACCGAAGAAAAAAAATCTTGAAAACCAATGAAACGAAAGGCTGATAATTGCCCTTGACCTGATGGCTTGTATGCCAGCATCTTAAAATAAATGCTTGCAGAGATAATGGATGCATTGGTTGTAAACTTCAACAATTTCTTTGATTCTGGAAAGGTCTCAGCAAATTGGAAAATTAGAAATATGAACTGTTTGTCAAGGCAGGAGGGAAATGGAAAACAAAAAACTATCAACAGTGAGACTAACATTTGACATTGGCAAAATGCTGGAAATACTCAATGGATCAGGCAGCATCTGTGGACAGAGTAACAATGACCATTTCAATCAATTACTATTCTGTGGAACTGACAGCATTTTATATTTTTATTCACTACTTTAGATCACACATTCTCCAATTTATTTCTATTTTCAACAAAAGCCAATGGAACATTGGATATTGTTGCATGAAGAAGCCAAACTGACATACTGTAATTGAGTAATACATTTTAAAAATCAGCCCATTTGAATACTTCACCATCTGTTAAGTATGTGAAATACTTGCTTTCGTTTCTAACCTTATAATGTCAGCATGTCTCAAAGAGCTGATTGCATGCTGAACTAATTGACATACACTGTGCACTGCAAATCTGAACTAGCGCATTGAATGCCATTTTTGGAAGTAAAATATTTTTACTACTTCATCTCTTGTCAGATTAATTTATATAGAAAACAAGCCTGTTTTATTACACAGCTTTGACTCAAAAATTTGCTCCAGAAAAAGAGAATTTGTTTTCAGGAATTGATTTGACAATATTTTTGAGGCACTGGGAGAGAAAAAAGATAATTAGAAGTTTTTATGAAGTAAATTTAAAGATAATTTCAACAAAAGCCATTACTGAGGAACAGCTTTTGCAACTGCAGCAATGTACATTTTTTTCTCTCCGTGCTCCCAACATGCCATTTTCTGATTAAAAGCAGTTAAGTAATCTTAAGTACCCCACGAAAGTTGTAAATCTGATTCATGAATTGCTTCAAAATAACAGGTTTGTTGACAGAAGGAATGGACTAAATATCTAATGAATGGTTGTACTGATTTGGGAGTTTTGTTTATTTTATTATACTTTGGAGATCCTAATTGTGAATTCAAACAGCAAAGTTGATGGATTCTGAACTGTGGAATTGTGATGGATTGGGCATGTTCATGCCAATAGTTATCTGTGAGCACTCAAAAAAAGGGAATCCTGATGGATCCCAAGGATACAATGATAAGCGTTGAAATAAATAAGTCACATAAATAAGTCGCTTTGTGAGACTGAAAACACTTGTCTAAAGACTCACGCTATTTTGTTAGAAGTTATGCAGTGTTGGAATAATGCACAAGGTTCAACTGAATACAGTTTTTACGGTCTTTAATTGGTATTATTCATTGGGACAGGACTGCTGTGGCTACTTGACTGTAGACAGATATTTACAATAATCTTTTTTTTTTTATTTAGTAGCAGATAGGCCACTTTTGGAATACTGTTCAATTCTGATCGCCCTACCACAAAAAGGGTGTTTTGAAACTTGAAAGGGTTCAGAAAATATTTACAAGGATGTTGCCAGTGTTGAAGGGTTTGAGCTATAGGGAGATACTGAATAGGCTGGGGCTTCTTTTCCCTACAGCATTGGAGGCAGAGGGGTGACCTTATAGAAGTTTATAAAATTATGAGGGCCATGGATAGGATAAATAGTTAAGGTCTCTTCCCCAGGGTAGTGGAGTTCAATACTAGATGGCATAGGTTTAAGGTGAGAGGGGAAAGATCTAAAAGGGACTTAAGGGGCAACTTTTTCACGCATAGTGTGGTATGTGTGTGGAATAAGCTGCCAGAGGAGACAGTAGAGGCTGGTACAATTACAACATTTAAAACGCATCTGGATGGGTATATGAATAGGAAAGGTTTACAGGGATATGGGCCAGATGTTGGCAAATGGGACCAGATTAATTTAGGATATCTGGTCAGCATGGAAGAGTTGGACTGAAGCGTCTGTTTCCATGCTGTACGGCTCTATGACTCTAAGACTGAAACAAGGGACAACATTTCAACTATGAAGTCAGTGGGAGTGCAAATGAAGTTTTTGTATTGATTCTTTGTCACAGTTACAAACTCTAGCAAGTTGTCCACAAATCCGTTGAATCTGTTTTTAAAGAAAAGCTAATCATTGAACTCAAATAAAGAAACAAAGCACAGGTTTGGTTTGAAATGTGCTGGATTAAATGATTTCCTCCAGGATAAGATACGATACAAAACAAAAATAAAGAACTGTGGATGCTGGAAATGAAAAACAAGAACAGAAATTAGTGGTAAAACTCAACAGGTCTAGCAGCATCTGTGAAGAGAAAGCAGAATCAACATATCAGGTCCAGTGAGCCCTCCTCAGAACTGGAAAAGATCATTGGGCAGAGTGTAAAATTAACCAATGATTAGTTCTTGTCCATTTGAAGTTACCACCTAAGACCCATTTCACTAGCATTATGTCAGGATATGGACCAAATGTGTAACTTTAATATTTTGTTTGAATTGCATTCTCTGTATTCTAAGTCAGTCTCCTGCGCACTAATTACCCTTCAGCTGAAAACCAGAGTAGGAGGTGTTGCACCTTATTTTGCCCCTAAGTTAGAAGCTTTTGGTTCAAGCCATGTTCCAGAATGGTTGGCCACAGAAACAGTATTCATGCTGTGGTTGAACAGGTCAATAATCAGCCTGCTAATCGTTGAAATCATCTTACTATTCCCAGAGGGGAAAGAACTGGGAGTGATATAAAACAGGTTGCTGCTTTTATGTGCACATGCTTGACACATAAGCCAACCCCACACTGGACCCATGCACCATGCCATGAGAAATCTTTTGAGTGACATAGTTTAATACAAGCGATACCCACACTCATATCTCTTATGAAAGTGTTTCAAATTGCTTCAAACGTACTAAATTACTTTTGAAATGCAGTGTCAGTTATTGTAGAGAAATGTGACTGAGTCACTGAATTTTTGGAACCCTTTTGGCTCATTTACTGCCCCTAGTCGGATGTCCTGATTGGACACTCAACAGTCAAGCACAAATATTTTTTAAAAAGTTCACAGGACTTGATTCTTGTACAGTCCACATCTCATCTCTGTCATTTATTTTGCTGGTGCTCCTTTTATTTACAAAAGATATTTACTCAGGGTATTCCATTTAACCTCAAAGCTTGTTTATGATGGATTCTTGGAATTAGGTAATCTTGTCACATTTGACCCCATGCATGATGCATGTGAGGCAATTTCTTGGAATTATAAATGTGTGGTTTGTGGTGTAAGTCCTGGAATTTGTGACAGTTCTCTATGTTTTGGCTCAAGACGCAGCCAATTTATTATTGTGCTGTATGAAGATATGATTTAATTACCGTACAAATAAGTTCAGCCAGTCTCTTTAAGTTTATGTTTCTAATTTATGGTGATTGCAAATGGATTTAGAACTAAGAAAGGTTACTGAGATAAAACCAACAATTACTGAACTGTGACCCAAAATATATAAATGACATACTTCGGAAATTTGTTGCAACAAAATGCAGGATATTCTTTTTTACAAAATAATGTGAAACATACCCAGGGATCTTGGAGTTCAGTTACTCTGTGCATTCTTAGGAAGCTCAGAACTTCAAACAATCTTGTATTAACAAAGTATGTTCACCAGAGAGGTTCTTTCCTTTCGTGATGTTTTGACTCGAGCAAACACCACTACTGATTAGCAAATGCTGAAGCAAAGAGGAGTGATGAAGGGACAACAGGATTTTCTGTCATGTTTTATGATGCAAAGACAGATCTCCCAGACTACAGCAGTGTCTGATCTGTGTTGTTAGCTGATCTGAATGGGTTAGTAGTTAGTGAGACTTAGCATCTTCGACTGGGGGAAGGGAGCAGATGCTCTCCACTAATTGTCATCCAATGGCAACTGCTGGAGAATGCATATATCTGGAGGCCTGAATTAAGGCTTGTCTATCCTGTCCAAAGACTACTGATGTACTCACACTGACAAATGAAAACTGATGATTCAAGAAAGGTGCTGGAAGGTGATTTGGCATTCCTCAAATTCTAGTCAGCAGGAGAGAACAAATATAATTAAAAGGTGGCCAAAGGCACTCATGCATTGTTTCTGACCAAAATTGTTATTAGAGTTCTGATCCCAGGACCAATTTGGATGGCTATTGATTCCAGTCAAATTGCTTGAATACTGTGTATACTATTTGTTTTTTCTTGGAACGAGATCACAAGAGGGATTTGCATCAGGAAAGCAATTTAATCATTTTAGCCAGTATTTCATAGAAGAAACAATAGCACTCAATTATTCCACACATTATTCCAGATTTTTTGGTATGCTTTTGTTCCCTATGCTGATCACCCTTTAAACTTTTATGTTTTGTCAGTGTGAGATTTTTAATCAACCTGTTTAGACATTCAGTCAACCCTTTCAGGATGTGTTATGACAAATATTCAGGGCAGGTAGGGCTTGAACCCAGCTGTCCTGGTCCATTGGGTGGGGATGCTATCATCGCGTCATACTTAGTTTTAACTTGTGCTTCAAGTTTTCCTGTCTCAATTTAATATTAATTGATGTTTCAGATTTACCACTATTTACTTTCTAATATACCTGCCTCGCTCCATGGAAGCTGAAATCCTCGGCCATGTATTTGTCACTTAGAAACTTGTTTACCCCCAATGGTCTGCCCCCGGTTTCACCACTCCACCCTACACAAACACCAACTATTCTCAAATTCCATGGCACAAAAAGTCTCCCAGCCATTACCTGACCCACTAGTTTTGCTTTCTTCGAATGATCCAACTTCAAAATCTTTGTTTTATCTTCAGTCTTTCTGTGCCTCACTCCACATTTGCTTGGAAATCTCCTTTAGTCCTAAAGCGTTGCACATGACATGTTCCCACCGATTCCAGTCTACTTGACGCTCAAAATCTTCCTCAAAATTGACTATCGGAGGCAAGTCTTTCAGCTAAGACAATACACTCTGGATTATCTTTCCTAAAGCTCTTTATCTTATCATCTCACTCTGTTTCCACAAGCTCATCTTCTCAGTTTTGTATCTTTGATCTTATTTCAGGCATTTTGTCTATATTCTTGTGCTACTGCTGCTTCTGAACCATAGCCGAGAGCACTTTATTCCATTAAAGACCCTCCCCTTATGGCAGTTGTCGAGGATCTCATCACATGATGTTGACGCATCTACACGTTTGACAATAGTTGCTAGGTGATGAGTTGATTTACTGATTTTACGTATTTATTGTCAAGTGTATCTTGTTACAAAATACAATGAAAAATGTTGTATCATGTCGCTACTCTCCAGTGCCATCTTAAAACACAGAAAAATATACCAAAACATAGAATATAAAGGCAGAAAATGAAGAAATAAAACAAAAATGTCTAGCTTTGCAGGCCTTCTTGTTAAGTGCTCCGTCATGGGCCTGGTGGCCAGGCACGAGTCTCCTTCACTGTGCCACCACCACTGAAACAAAAGTCGACAATCTTTGGCGCCATTTTACCACCACCAATGTAACCAGGCGCCATCTTGGTTACACACTTGACTATAATGAGAAGGCAAGAGCACATAACCTGATGGAATTTCTCTCCCCAGCCCAGGATTTGAGACCAATTTTAAAACCTCTGCTGCTGATGATTTGGTTAATTCATTTCTTTTTAAGGTTTTAACAGTATATATTTCTAGTTTAATTTTCTTTCTAAAAACAAGTGTTCTCCTTCATATTTTAATTGAAGTGTTGTTCCCAGCGCGGTACTATCAGTAGTATCTGGAAATTGTTATCCATGATATAACTTTTCAAGTACTTACTGATAATTGCAATTGGCACCACCGTAGCATAATTATCCAGATTATGCTTGCAATTTCAGCTTTGAAGAGAATGAATGGTACAGAAAATAAAAAGATTTGCAAACCTAAATATAGTTTGGTGTGAAGACAGTTAAAAATGACTTATTCACAGAAGTAAAGTTGAATTATTGGTTTGGCTGAGAGTTATTCTATTTTTTGTTTTTACCATCCATGTTGTTACCTTTGTAATTCTAGTGACACGAAAACCACATTGATTCATCTCTGGACATCTTCAGCCAAAATTCTGGCTGTGTCTGACTGAAAATTACTTTAAATAAATCAAAAATTTCTAGGTCTCATTATCACTTTTAACTAGTGTTTCCTGGTATCTTGACTACTATCGATCTAGCCACCTGTGCTGTTCAGGGGGTCTGTACGGACTCAATTGGCCAAATGGCCTGCTTTCACACTATGATGACGACATATAGTCTTGGGTGGGGAAATCAAGAGAATGGCTCATGGACCTTGAAGGGGACCGATATGTTATTGATGTGTGCTCAATATATTTAGTAACAATGTCCAACTAGCTAATGTAACTTGTACCTAATTGCTGTAATGCAATTAATGACATCTTGAGCCTCTTCTGATTAATACTCACGAGTGGTTGTTCCTCTACCACTGTGAACCATAGACCAAGTCAAAGAAAGAGCAATGGAGGCAGTATCCACAAGTATTACAAAGGCATTTTGACAAAGCCAGTGCAGAAAGGACTCAAGTGCAAGAAATTTTGGCCAAAACCCAGAACTGCCAAGTTTCTGCAACTTTAAGGTAAAGGAGAAATCTCCAGCAAAGAGTTGTATGGAACTGCCAGTTTAGTAGCCTGTTTGGGGGCATTCCTTTATGAATATGTCTGTAGTGATTTCTGAGTGAAGAGAAATTGGAAAGGTAAAATAAATTGGAATCTCTGATCACTAAATCAAGCTTAAATATGCTATTTAAGAATGCATTTAAAACTGATCTTCAAAATAAGTATTATTTAAAAAGAATGGAAATACACAATTTATTTACTCTTTCTTATACAGCTCGGTTACATATAGTCCAAAGTATGGCACTGGATGAAAGTGAATATGATTGCACTTTATTGTGTAACCTGAATCCTGTTATTAGGTTACTGGATTATTTATCACTGGAGGAGAGTTTAATATAACCCTTAAAGAAATCCATTATGAGCTTTATGTTGTTTTAACATGTATTAATTATCCCCAGAGGACATGCTGTCAAAGTAGAAATTAGTTGTGAAGTGTACATTTGTACCAAGTTTGACAAATGTAAGTTTGTTCTCGGATCAGTCATTATTTTCTCAATATTATCGAGGACTTTAACTTGTGGGGCCAAGAGATACCTTTTTTTGCCACTGACCGCAGATAAAGCCTAAAAAATAATTGTGATTAAAAATTGACTTTTCCCCCTATACTTTCTCCTATTTTCACTGAGTTCTAAGCAAGCATTTAAACATATTGTAAATAGAGGCTGTATTGACATTATAGTGCTGTAAAATGAAAAACAAAAAGCTGAGTACTAACTTAGTCGGTACCACTTTTACCTATGATTCAGAAATTAAAAGTTCAACCCACTTGAGGCTGACATTCTGGAAGATAAGGAAGACCTTTATTGTGTGAGAAACCAGCTTTTCAGATATAACGTTAAACTAAAGCCTTGACTAACACTCGAGGTGAACGTGTGATTAACCATTGCACTATTTGAAGAAGTCGGATATTCTTTGAGTGCTCCAGGAAACATTTATTCCTCCACCAGAAATGGCTAAAATGATTATGCAAGATTCTGACCTACAGTTTCAGCAGCAGTTTTCAAATGATATTGAATGTGTATTTGAAAAGGAAAAATTGCAGGTGTATGGGGAAAGGGGTGGAGAATGGGACTAAATGGATAGCTCTTCAGGACACCAGCATAAATACGAAGGGCTAAATGGCTTCCTTATATCTAATAAGATTTTTCAATGTACCAGTGCCCAGAGCTGGTTATCTACATTCAGATAACGTTCATAGCTGAAAATGGTCCTGACAGTGGTTTCGAACAGTTGCCGCAGCCACCAAATGAGTTTAGAGCATATTCAAGATAGTCCAGTTGCAGGATCACCTGAGCTTTTCCAATTGAATACAACAGCTGGAATTGGTGAAGGTTTAGGTTTAATAATGTGAATGATGTAGCTGGGGAATTCACAGCCTTCTGCCTTATCTCTCTTTTGTCCGTCTGTTGACTGCTGAAATGTTGGGATGATATAAGGAATTGACCCAGCTTGAATCTGGATCCTATCTGGACTAGGAGGCTCGACTGGATCTGCAGAGAAAAGCAGGCAAACAAGGTCTTGTTTTAAGTATGATAGCTGTGTCTGGCCAAGGAACACAGGGATGAATTAACCTTCATAAACTTGCACTTCATGTAATTCTAACAAGGATTACATGCTTCTTTTGCTGGACCATTTCACTTCAAATTCTATAAGAATAACTGAAACAGACTTGTCTGATTCGTTTGTTTTGAGTTACTGGCTTCTGCTGTCTCGACCTCTGCTCCAGTGTTAAATATGTCATCAATATCAAACAACAAAGAAAATTACAGTACAGGAACAGGCCCTTCTGCCCTCCAAGCCTGCACCGACATGCTGCCTGTCACAACTAAAACCCCCTATCCTTCCGGGGACTGTATCCCTCAATTCCCATCCTATTCACGTATTTGTCAAGACGCCCTTTAAAAGTCACTATAGTATTTGCTTCCACTATCTCCCCCGGCAGCGAGTTCCAGGCACCCACCACCCTCTGTGTATAAAACTTGCCTCGTACTTCAACTTTAAACCTTGGCCCATGACTTAATTATGCAAGTTGCTCTATTTGAGAATACTCTTGTTTTGCTTGTACATTATTTGTAATTCATCGTGACTATATTCATTTTCTAAAGCAACTCTATGTATGGTAGAATCTGTTATACTGATCGGTGATAAGAAAGGAAAAAAAATTACACCTGTTTAGCAGGTATCATGATTTTAGGACTATCCCAATGTATGTTACACTGATGAAGTGTTGTCATTATTGTAATGCAGCAACGGAGTAGCCAATTTGTGCATGATAAACTTCGCCAAAATGTACTACCCCACTTTGATCTGCATTGAAATTTTCTCATTATTTGACATATCTATAAGTTTGTTAATGTCCAGTAATAGTTTGTCATTCTCCTATGTCCCTATCTCCCTACCCCGCAAAAAAAATTGTCATCCGCAAATTTACAAATTCTGTTTATTAATTCCAAAGTCCACACACTTAATGTAAATTGTGAATAGCAATGATTCCAGCACTGGACGTCACTCCCCACCTTGTGCTACTCTGAATAACTGCCATTTGCTCCCACTATCTGCTTGTGGTCTTGAAGCCAACAATCAATCCATCCTACTAACTGTCCCCTGGCTTGTCCACACTCTCTAATCTTATTTATTTTTTCTACTATGGGCACCTTATCAAAGGCCTTTTGGCAGAGATTTAAGGTGAGAGGGCAACGATTTAAAAGGGACTTAAGGGGCAACATTTTTTCACGCAGAAGGTGGTGCGTTTATGAAATGAGCTGCCAGAGAAGGTAGTGGAGGCTGGTACAACTACAACATTTAAAAGGCATCTGCATAGATATATGAATAGGAAGGGTTTAGAGGGATAAGGGCCCAATGCTGGCAAATAGGACTAGATTTATTTAGGATATCTGGTCAGCATGGATGAGTTGGACTGAAGGGTTTGTTTCTGTGCTGTATATCACTATGACTCTAAAATTAATGTTAGCATTGTTTCCCTGTTACGTCCTGATGGTCTAACCAATCAGCACCCTCTTCTCATGCTGTGTACAGTGATGTCTCTGGCTTTTTCACATCAGTTTCTTGCATCCTACTTCTAATGTGTGCAAGAGAAAAGCTTCAATTTCTCCTCGTCTCTTTGTACTGTTGCAGTTCTGTACTGCTAAGCAATTATTTGTTTATCTTTCTGATGTTGATGATCAAACTGAACAATACTGCGATTTGGAGTCATTGCATTCAACCAGGATCTGCAGCCTCTCAAGGGCAACATGAGCTAATACCTTTCCCACAATGGTCGGCAGGAATATGCCTCAATTGTGGTTGCCATCTCCAAGGTTGAAGTTAGCCTTGCACAGGGTCTTTGCAGCCAGTATATGCTGGTCACAGCCCCACTAGAAACGGAGAGGATCATGCAGATGCCGCGGGAGTGCCAGTTTCCCATGGCTGATGAGTTCAAGTGGTGAAGCATCAGTAGCAGCAGCTTCACCCTTGGTTTGCAAGTCAGTAGCTTTGATACTTTCCTTCACTGTGGAATTAATATTCAACTCTGTCATAACAGGCAAAAATTTGCTGGTGTTTGCAGCTTCTTTGGTGATTTTTTTTCTTCCTAGAATGTAACTCAGGTTGTGCTCTACCCATACATCCATTTTTTTTATTGAGGTCAGTGATGTCCTGTCCTTTGTTTCAATGGACCTGTTTTCTTTACTGATGGTGCTACATTTTTGATCCTTTCACACATGCCCCTAGCATTCCCTGAGTCAAAGAACATCTGGAAATTCTGGCAAACTTGTAATGAGTAGTCATTGGCACAATGCCTAGCACTTATGTTGAACTTAAAATTGATTATTCATTATTTTGTTTCTCATTTCCAGTTGTTCTTCTGTTCTGTCCTTCAGTAGAGATTCTGTTACATTTCCCATCATTGATGTAACACTGACTGGTTTATAATTTTCCAGGAATTGTTTTGTATCATTTTATTAATGATGAGAATTTAGCAGTTTTTTGACACTACCCCTTTTTCTAGCAATTTATTTTTTTTTTAAATATAGTAATGCCTCCGCTATTTCTTTCCTAGATTCTTTTAAAGTATGTTTTAAATGCTTTTAAATGCTTTTAAAATGCAATCCATCTGGACCAGGAGTTTTATCCTCTTTGAGCTTGTTTAGTTTATTCATTACATCCTTTTTTACTTTAAATGCATTTATTTCATTGCTCATTTCAACATTGTTTTCTCGCTGATAAATATCAAAGCAAAATTATTATTTCATGTATCTGCCATCTCTTTATGGTAATAGCCTGTCTATACATTAAGGGTCCTATTTATGTCAGAACACTATTTTTTTAAAAATTGGTATGCTTGTAAAATATATTAGTGTTTGGTCTTCCATTTCTTGAAGTTAATTTCTTTGTTGCCTTCCCACTTTTTCTTTCCCTAATCACTTCATTTTCTCTCTTAACAGGCACTCCTCTGTTGTTTATGTGCTTAATCTAACCTCTTTCCAACCCTCAATTGTCTCCTTATGTCTTACTTATCAGTTCTCTCTAAATAATTGCTATCAAACTATTAATTCTACTATTCTGTCCTTTGTGAAGTGTGGTGTGCATCACAAATATGCTACCTGAAGTCTAACGAATAACATAAAGATTTGAAATCTTATTTGCATCTGTACTTTATGCCTTCACTTATATAGCACAGACATTGCATTTTCTTTTTTGACAGCTTTGTCAATTTGACCTTTTATTACCTCAACCAGCTATAGGTCAGCAATCTGCGCTACAAAATCCCATTGACACTTGGCCTAATTTAAGTGTCATTATGTCAGATTATCTGTTCAAGTAATATTCTTGCACATTTTGTGAGATTAGTTAAAAGAAGTTGTTGTTTGCTGCATATGATCTGTACAGGCTTATTCTGGCATCCCTCTTCTGTATTGACAGAGATCTTTTTACGGAGTATAAATTCTATCCTAGATTTATACACAGCAATGATATTCTCATACTTACCATCATAAGGTAAGTTTCTACGGTGCTACCAATTTTTTTTTTGCTTGAATATTAATCTTAGACTTGATTAGGCCTATAAGATTACTAAGAAAAGCTTTGTACCTCAAATTATAAATACACCTGACAATTATGTCATCAATATGTGCCAAACAAAACTTATGCTGAGCGATTCTGAAACCAAATGATTTAAGATGCCTTGCTATGAGAACCTAAGCATAAAGTCTAAAATAATACTTGAAATTTAGATTAGTTTTTTTTCTGCATATGCCAAAAAAAATTCAGATGTGCCAGCTCACCAATTCTGTCCCCTCCTGGGGTGGAATCTGTGTGCAATAGAAGTGGCTACAGTGGTATTCACCCAGCGATCACGAATGCACCAGCTTTATGGCCTTTAGTTAAAGTAAATTATGAGGTTGTGTTGGTATGGCTCTACTACCTTCGCTACACACTGTGAGAACAGTTGAGAGTATGGTGATCCCAGGCCTCTCAAAATATCCTCCAACAACTTCAATTGTATTGAAGTCTGCAGACAAACAAGATTCTGAGACTGATTTCTGAAGAAGGGTCTAGGCTCGAAACATCAGCCTTCCTGCTCCTCTGATGCTGCTTGGCCTGCTGTGTCCATCCAGCTCTACACCTTGTTATCTCAGATTCTGAGAGCTATGTGTACGCCAGAAGTAAATCGTCAAACTCCAGTTGATGCGTGAGGGATTGATTGCTGCTTGATACACTGCCTGGGGTCATTGGATGAAAAGAAATGTATAGTTGTTATCTTTTATCTTTGGCCTAACCGTGCTGGTTTTTCTCCCCTACCACAACCAATTTCTCATGAGCAACTAAAGATGGACAATTAATGCTCACCCAGCTGGCAATGCCCACATCCTGTGAATGAATTAAAACAAAAAGACACCATCCCTGTCCTTGTCCCTCTTTAAGACAGCACCTCACCATTCCGAAATTCCACTGCTAACACTGGGTGAGCACTCCTGTTACATTGCTTCAGGCTCCAGTTTTAATTGTTTAATGACCCGGCTCCCAGGCAATTCCACGGAGGCAAAGCAGGAGGCAGAAGTTGTTCCCTGCTGTACTTCCAGCAATGCAGTGGCACTCCTACAATTTCCATCTACTCCTTTCTGTTGTACAAAAGTAGCAATTCTCTGCGACAAACTTCTGTTTTGTTTTCTGTTTGGATTGGCATTGCTAGGAAAAAAGGGTGGTTGGCTGCTGTACCGTATAGAAAGCTGTAATTCTGCCTGACAGTGTATATAGTAACACATGTGGCAGATGGCTATGTCATCACTGTCACTGATAAAGTGCTCTTTCCTCTTTTGTTTCCTGGGGAGAAACCTGTACAGTTTAATTCTGTTGCACAAAATAGGTTGGGACAGCCAGATGGTGTTATTTCTAACTTTACATAAGTATAAAGAGAATAATTGCACTATAATGGACCAATGGACCTGCTTTGAAGCAAATACAAATTCAGACCTTCAGACTTTACTGTTTGTATCTGTGCTGTGGATGTATCTGGTTCATAAATAGTGACTTTGGGGAAATGTTTCCTGGCTGTGGAATGTTCTTGGATTATTGCAGAGCAGCTTCCCAAACAACAAGTTGTTCTAGATAGAGGGTGGGGAGGAAATTAGCGTGTGACACTTGCACAGTTTTAAAGTTGAACAGCGGGAGAAGTATGAAAGCAAAGTGCTTAATTTGAAGAACCTAAAAGGAGGGATGCAAAATCATTAAAAAGAACATTAGGAAATAAATTGTAATAATAAAATTTGCAGATGCTCTGTGTATCCAAACTGTGTGATTTCTGTAATGTTAAACTCCCCCTACGCTATGAATAATAAACAGTTGCATCTCACAATCTAAACCACACTTACATAAACACAACGGAAATGGGAATCTGGCATTTGCCAGCAATTTTCTGCTATCAGATTTATGTGAAAGTGGACTTGACTGCGCTGTATGCTATTAATTGTTCTTGATGGCTTTAAGATATTCATCACAAAAATATTACAAATAAGAGTTGTTTTGCTAGGGATGATGGAATTCAAAATGTATTTTCTTTTAAATGTAGTGAGCATAGTTTCTGGGATGTTAATACCTAGCTTGATTTATCCATATATTTTTGAATGAATTTTTAAATCATGGCAATAGAAATGTGGGAATTGTATCTTACGTTAGGCTAGTTTCAAGACATATTGATTGTAGTAATTTAAGCTTACAAGTGGGAAATTGCTGTTCAGTCCATGTTCTGGGTTGAATTAACTGATATCTGCTTGGAAGGCACTGAAGGTTTCACAATGCTGGGATTTAGTTCTGTGAATATCTGCTCCCATCAAACCTAACCAACTGACCATTCTTCATGTGTCAATCCAAACTGAGACAACTGGGTGCCTAGGATGGCAAGGCATGTTGTATAGAAATTTTAAAAGTTTTGATAAAGTTCTTACTAGCTTTGATAAAGTAAAACCTGTTTTCACTGGCTAGTGAGTGAGTAACTGAGACACGTAGATTTAAAATCATTACCAAAATAAACACCAAGGCAAAATTAAGATTTTTGTTTTGTTCACACAGAGGGCTGTTGGAGTATTGGAAACACATCTAACAAGTTTTCAGAAAGGCAGTTTATCAATATTTGAAGAAGAAATACATGTAAAAAAGATAGGGGAACACTTAAGGGACTTGCATTACATATATAACGAGTTGAGAAGTCTCACCACGACCTTGCCATTCCTTTTCTTAGTAACCTCTATCCCCCACTCAACCATTCAAAGATATCTGCTCTCCTCAAACTCTGGCCTCTTGCACATCCTCAGTTTTAGCTGCTGCACATCTGTGCCTGTGCTGTCAGTTGTCTAGACTCTGAAATACCCTTTCTACACTTACCCACCTTTCTGTCTCATTTTCTTTCTTTAAGATGCTCCTTAAAATTGACTATATCTCCTTATGTGGCTTGGTGTCATTTTAGAAAAAATGCTGCTCCTGTGAAGAGCTTTATTTTGTTTCATCATTTTAGAGCCCCTGTAAGTGTTTGTTTTTGCTGTTAAATTCCCCACCAGCAACACCCTGGAAGTTATTGTTGATTGTAAACTGAATTAGACCAGCTAAATAAGTAACAGTAGCTACAAAAGAAGGCAAAGGAGTGGGCATTCTTTCGCTATTAATTCACCACCTGAATTTCCAAAGCCTGCCCGCAGGCTAGTGGGCAAAATATGCAATGTGAAGGAATACTCTCCACTTGTTGGATAAATACAATTCTCTAAGCCCTCAACACAAAGCACTTGCTTGATTGGCATCCCATCCACTATCTTCAAAATTAATTGCCTCCGCCACCAGTGCTCAGTGACAGCAGTGTCTCCCATCTACAACAGGAAACTGCAGCAACTTGCCAAGGCTCCTTTACCTAAAACCTCTGCCATTGCTTGCAAGTTCCCATCCAACCCACAAACTGTTGTAAAGAAAGTGGTCCGAAGGAGTTAATATTCATGGCATATTCATTCCACCCATTCTACAGATGTCATACATGATACAGTATATTGGTAGAGATAGGGAGTTCTTCTCCATCTCTCAGAAGGACCAAATGTATTTGTACCAAATCTCTAAGGTCCTAGCAATTTTGCCTGACCAAACGTAATTATTGCCATTTGAGAACAGTACCTCTTCTGTAGATACTCTATATTAGTATATCCTCTGCCAATAATCACAATATAGGCTCAAGAAAAAGACATGAGGAGGATTAGTAGCAGGGAACTAGCTTTCACAGTACTGGTAGAGGAGGCAAATACCACAAGTTGCCAGCATGATCTGGGAATAATATCACACTACACTGTCTTGAAACTATGCCACCTATTGAAACTATTGTTTCAATGTTGCTTGTTCAAATTCATGGAATTTGATTTGACAGCATGGCAGTGTACTTGCAGCAATTCAGGAAGACATTACTACCTCATTACCACCTTCTTGAAGGCAGTGGCAACTGGTGGAATTTAAGTTCAACAAAATCAAGGCTAAACTAAATCTAGACTAAAGTTAGTTCTGTGATTGTGACCATGAGACAATCATCAATTGTTATAAACACTGATCCGGTTCACTAATGACCTTACATGTGTCTAGCCTCCGTGTGACTCCAGACCCACAGGTGACTCTAACTGTCCCCTGAAATGGCCTAGCAAGCCATTCAGGCCATTGGAAATTAGGGATGAGCAATAAAGGCTAACATCACCAATGACCTCAATAATCCATGACCCAGCTAAAAAAATAAGTACCCTGTTCTTGAAAAGGAGTCACAACTGGAAAGTGAGAGTGAAGGAAGTGTACATAGTACAACAAAGAATTGCTGGAGATCTGAAACAAAAACACTAATTTCAGGGGAGAAACTCAGCAGGTCTGACAGCATCTGCGGGAAGAAGGCAGAGTTATCGTTTCGAGTCCAGTGACTGGGAAGGGGAGAGGTGAGCAGATAGGTGGAGTTGGAACCCAGACAGCAAGGAGATTATGGATATCAGGCTAGGACAGAAGAAAAGCTGAATAAGAGATAAGAAGGTGCTAAGGAAGGAGAAAACGGGTGAACTGCACTGAATGCAACCCATATAATGTGATAATAAGCCTATGAGTACATGAGAATGGGTGACCGTGCTAAAAGCAACCATGTCAGTAACAGGACTGGGTGTGGGGTGGACAAAAAACATGGAAGGATGGAATCAGGTCCTGAAGTTACTGAACTCAATGTTGAATTTTCAAGTCTGCAGGGTGTCTGAGCGGAAAACGAGATGTTGTTCTTTGAGTTTGCGTTGACGTTCGCTGGAACACTGCAGTAGGTCTGCAACAGAAATGTTGGTGTGGGAACACGTTGGTACGTTGAAGTGGCAGGCAACTGGAAGCTTGGGGTCATTATTCTGGATGGAAATTAGGTGGTCTGCAAAGCAATCACCCAACCTGCATTTTGTCTTTCCATCTCTACCTATCCACTCACTTCTCCCTTCCTCCTCTCCACATCACTCCTCCCCCAACATCGGCTTCAGCATAAATGCCATTTTTCCTAGCTGGCAAATGTTCTAATGAAGAGCCACTGGACTCAAAACATTAGCTCTGATTTCTTCCCACAAACGCTGCCAGACCCGTTGAGTTTCACCAGGTATTTTTGCACATGTGTATAATGCTTCGATTTGAGGCCATATTGAAAATATTACAAATAAAATGTTAGCAATGTATATCTGGTCATATTGTCCAAAGAATTACAGTTCGAAACAAAAGTTCTAAACTTTCAGAAAGTAATTATTGGACCCAAGTAGTGTTAAAAGTTGAAATCTTTATGGAGTTTGTGAGCAGCTTGTGATTTTAACCTAATAATTAAATTTCATGGCCAAGCCATTTCTCATTGTAGCTGTTGGTTGTACAATATTCTTATTTCTAACATATTCCTGAACCATCAAATCATTGGGAAACAACTAGAGTCACTTAACCTTTCAGGGTCAACAGAAGCATTTCTGCACAATATCACTGACTTCAGACAAAATGGGAAGCCAGAGCTAGCATTAATATCAGCATTATAACAATTTTAACAATTGTTCATGATTGACAACAATGGTTGAGGTTTTACAGTCAGCAGTGAAGAACTGACACTAGAGATAAAAGGCACTGCAGATGCTGGAGAATCCGAGATAACAAGCATGGGGCTGGATGAACACAGCAGGTCAAGCAGCATCACAGGAGCAGGAAAACTTGACGTTTCGGGCCTAAACCCTTCATCAGAAAATGGTTGGGATTGGAGCGGAGGGAGTGGAGGGCTGCACGTTCTGCGGGGGAGAGGTTGGAGTGTTTCAGAGGGGTGGAGAGGTTGAGACGATTGATGTCTCGACGGCAGTTGGAGATGAAGAGGTCGAGGGAGGGTAGGAGGCCTTGGGGTGGTGTCCAGGAGGAGGGCTTGTGTTGGAGGCGGGAGAAGGGGTCAGTAGAGGGAGGGTTAGATTCGCGGTTGGAGAAGTAAGCGTGGAGGCGGAGGCGGCGGAAAAACTGCTCAATATCCAAGCGTGAGCGGTATTCATTGATATGTGGGTGGAGGGGGACAAAGGTGAGCCCTTTACTGAGGACTGACCGTTCGTCCTCAGTAAGGGGGAGGTCTGGGGGGATGGTGAACACTCGGCAGGGCTCAGTGCTGCTGTCTCCTCTGGAGCTGCTGGCTGTGGAGGCTGTGGGCGGAGTTACGTCTGCGTCGGCTGTGGGCGGAGTTACGTCTGCGTCGGCTGTGGGCAGAGTTACGTCTGCGTCGGGTGTTGTGTCTGCTTCGGCGGTGGGCGGAGCGGCGTCGGCGGCGGCAACAGCGATGACGGTGTTGGTTTCGGTGATGGAGGCGGTTGTTTCTGCAGCGGAGGCGTTCGCTGTCCCGGAAGTGGGGTTCCCGGCGGTGGCGGATGTGACGTCATCGGTGGGTTCTCCGACAGTAGCCTCGTGGCCAATGGCGGCGGGTACATTGTGGGGGAGGTCCCGGGTCCGGCTGGGGATTTGGGGAGTGGGGGAAGCCCGTTTTAGGTGGGGGGCATCAGTAAGTTTACTGTACTTACGGTTTTTGGTGTCCAATAAAGCTGAGTAGAATTGTGAATTCAGGCTGTGGATCCTACGGAGAATAAAAAACAGAAGAGGTCCTTTGCAGGTCTGGGAGAGGGAGGCTCTGAGCTGGGGGAGTCTTGACTGTAGTGCCTGGAGGTGCCTGCGCATTGCTGAAAGTGTGTGTTTCAGGAGTCGTAGGGAGAAGCGCTTCTGGAGGGTCTCAATGTTCTCCATGTAGATATTGTCACGGTTGGGGCCAAATTGGGAAGGCTTGAATGTGGATTGTAGTCCATTGGGGATGATCTGGTTCCGTAGGCAGGTACTAAGAAAGGTGATGTGGCTGTGGTACCTGGTTTGCTTCAGGACGTGGTCGAGCAGTTTCAAGGCCGAAGAGGTGATGAGAGAGTTGCAGTGGGAGAGAGATTCCCTAAGGTTTGTCCGGAGGGAGGAGGGTAACTTCTTCAGGGTAGGCATCCTTAGAAGAGGCTTCGCAGTGGGGTTAAAATTGTATCAGAGATAAAAGGCACTGCAGATGCTGGAGAATCCGAGATAACAAGCATGGGGCTGGATGAACACAGCAGGTCAAGCAGCATCACAGGAGCAGGAAAACTTGACGTTTCGGGCCTAAACCCTTCATCAGAAAATCTGATGAAGGG
>JAHRHZ010000058.1:32355506-32638437 GCA_024137785.1 Ginglymostoma cirratum | reverse complement strand
CTAGTTGTTCACTGCATTCATGTTACATTTACACTTGCCTGCAAAAGCTCTATAGGCTGTTGTACTGAAATTTGCACTAATTAATACTTATATAGCATGTTATTCTTGACAGGCAGTCCTGCTGTCTATGTGAACATGTCAAGTACATGTATTTTCGGGGGGCAAGGAAGGAGCTAAACTGGAAAGCATCCTCTGCCAAATCGAGCCAATAATTGGCCTGCAACTGTTAGTAACCAGCTTCATGCTTCCAGCTCCATAATGAATTCTGCACACAGCCATTACTAACCATGTAGTTCAGAGATAGTAGGAACTGCAGATGCTAGAGAATCTGAGATAACAAGGTGTAGAGCTGGATGAACACAGCAGGCCAAGCAGCATCAGAGGAGCAGGAAAGCTGACGCTTCGGGCCTAGACCCTTCTTCAGAAAACAATGTCTTCATGTAGTTCACTGGTTGTATCATCATCAAGAGGCCAACGCAGACAGTGGCTATTGTCAATTGAAGTCTGCATTGCTTAAATCTAGAGTACTCTTCTTTAAAGGGGAATGAAAACAGAAAGTGTTAGCAATTCAGCAGGTCTGGCAGTTTCTGTGAAAAGAGAAACAAAGTTAGCATTTTGAATCCAATGGCTCTTCGTCTGCTCTGAAGAAGAGTGAAGAGAAGATTGAACAGCACTCATTGACATCCCTCCCTCTCTCTTTCAAGACATGATAGCACACGACAGAAAAAACAGCAGGTACAAAACAGAGGAAGACTGGTGTACCTACATGTTCAAACCCACTGGCAGAGTTCATGGTGGGCATTATTGCAATTCTCATTGCTGACACATTGTGGGGGCGGGGGGTGTTGAAAGCATAGAAAACCCCAGAATTCTCAAACCTAAACCACCTTATCACATCCCACTTCCCCTCATTCCAAATCTTTTCTGTTTAATAGATACAAATAGTTTAAGCATGAACATCCACTGGCACAGCTATCCCCACTGCTCCACACACCATAATGTTATGCGAGTAGCTTTAACCTTTACGATACTCAGTAGATTTAACCTGGTCAAGCAGTGCAGGAACAAGAGATTTGAAATGAAGATGTTTTACCATTACATCATTTCATACTCTCCGCCATTTACTTGAACACAGAAACTGTATAAAATATACATTAGAGACGGGAAGGGATGGAAACAATGTGTATAAGCGGCATATAATCAGGGCAATTAGGTAAAATAACACAGTTACCATCTTGACAGAGGACAAGTTGGCAAACTGTTGGATTGCAGAGGAATCAGATGAGGAGTTTGATGGGGCAACTGCAACTTACAGAAGAAGACTGGTAGCTGTACACAGCGTTGTAGCTTGATGCACCAAGAAGCCTGTTTTCAATGTCAAAGAATCCAGCACCAGCTTGGCGCAGCACTTTGTGCAGAGTTTGGAGTATGTTCTTTCCAACATAGAGTGGTGGCCAACTCCACAGCTGTAGACTCATCTATGTTTCAACTTTGTTTGCAGCACAAGCAGCATCTAGAGTCATATAGCACAGAAACACACCCTTCCCTCCAATTCATCCATGCCGACTAAGTTTCCCCAACTAAACTAGCCCCACTTGCCTGTATTTGGCCCATATCTCTTTAAAACTTTCCTATTCATGTACCTGCTCAAATGTGTCTTTTAGATGTTGTGACTGTACCTGCATCCACCACTTCCTCCGGCAGTTCATTCTACATATGAACCACCCTGCGTGTGAAAAAGTTTCCCCTCAAGTATCTTTTAAATCTTTCTCTTCTCACCTTAAAAATATGCTGCCTAGTTTTGAACTCCTCCACTCTAGGGAAAAAGACATTTACTATTCACCTTATCTGTATGCCTCATGATTTCCTCAACCTCCAGCGAAAAAAAGTCCCAGCGTACCTAGCCTCTCCCATCTACCTGATGTCTTGAGTGTTGCATTGGCAGTTCACACTGCTGTAATATGAGGTCAGATTACTACTGGCAATGAAATACTAAGGGGCTTGCAAGCCAACCAATCCGTCCACCGCAGATTGCAAAGACACTAACCTGAGGAAAAGGACTCTATGAAGCAATAATCTATAATCTGTCTCCGGATGTCAGCATCTCTCTGACAAAGCCGTGCAGGTTAATTAGAGATGAAACACTATTGAATTTTAATGAGAAAAGGCACTTGCCTTACACAACAAGACGTAGTTTATTGCATGAGAGCAATAGGTACAAGTTACATTGACTGGTTAGGTATAGTTGCAAAGATTGTACGGAACCTGAGATAATATATCTGTTTTCCTTGGAACTTCATTGTAGACTGCTTCTTATTCACCAAAAGACCGTTTGACATTATTAGATTGGCAGAGCTTAGTGCAGCTTCATCTTCAACTCCTTAAGAACAATTGCCTTATACAACAACATGGAGCACTAACTATTCAATTGACAACAGGCAATAAGGAACTTGCCCATCTTCAACATATATTGGAAAGTCATGGATATCACATATTTTAAAATCTGTCTTAGATGGTATACCTTCCAATCATGTATTAACTAATGCAACATTTCTAGTGTTACTTTTAGGTGTGTGAATCACAATGATAATGCATGTTTTCTCATATATCAATTTTATTTAGTAAATTGGCTCTTAGTGATGCTATGTTTTTAATCCTTCTTTGCAATAGAAGTTATTGTTCACTTGCAAGAAGGTTATACACAATATGCCACTTAGCTCAAGACCTGAATGTTATGTTGGATTATACTTCTCCTTCAAGTTATAAAAACTACAATCAAAAGTGATTATTGCAGATATTAATTGGCTCAGTGGCCCTGTTCAGTCGATGGATATAAAGGAGCCTTCTGTAAGGCTGGATGTGCATCTTTCTTTGAGCCTGGGCATTTTGATTGCTGAATTTGTTGTCTTTTCTTCATTGCCTTTCAAGCATTACAGTATTTTAAGAGAAGAGCAGATTCTTTTGCTCCTTTTTAGTGCCTCAGCTACCATAATATATGGTCAGTTATTTACTCTCTGAAGCTACTTTTCATCTCCTTAACTCACAGTTATGCTTGGTGTGAGTGCCAGTAGCAGTTTTGACTAGTGCCATTTGCTGATGCTGTGTAAACACTGAGTGTCCAGGCCTTTGTAGTTCAGCAAAGTCCTGAAGACAAAAATGGAATCACCTGGAACAAAGTAGTTGTTTAGAACTTTAATTTAAACTAGAACCTGGGGAAAGTTACACTTTGACATTGGTAGAAATTAATTGACTGAATGCTGTATTAAAATTCTTTATAATCATAGAACCCCTACAGTGTGGAAGCAGGCCATTTCGCCCATCGTGTCCACACCAACCCTCAAAGAAGCATTCCACCCAGACCCATTCCTGTCTCTGTAACCCTGCGTTTCCCATGGCTAATCCACTTGGGCTGCATATTCCTGGACACAATAGGCAAATTATCATGGTCACTGCACCAAACCTGCACATCTTTGGACTGTGGGAGGAAACCGGAGCACTCGGAGGAAACCCACACAGAAACTCCGCACAGGCAGTCACCCAAGGCTGGAATCGAGCCCGGGTCCCTGGTGCTAATCGGCAGCAGTGCTAATCGGCAGCAATGCTATTCACTGAGCCACCATGCCACCCGCTAATAAATATTCCATATAATCCCAATTGCACAAGTCTGTCAAGCTCATGCTGCTTCAGCACATATAAGTGACAATACAATAACCAAATGTTAAACTTTCAAACTAGTTGCATCTGATAAGTAATGTAACAGCTCACTTGCTGCCAGTTACCATCCCACTATCACAGTGTTAACGTCCATTGGCCATGTTTTGTCAAATATATTGATACATGTTTAATGAGAACACATTATCCTTGGTAGAACACGGTTCCCTCCCACACCTGGCTTTGTAAAACAGATGGATTATTCTATGTACAACTTTCCTACCATCACCCCATCTACCCCCTCAACTCCAAATCTTATTACCTCAGAAAGCGAGAGTTTACAATGCCGGCTGTCATTTTTTTAAATTAAAATGGCCAAGGTCAGCCATTTTACATCAATGGCATATTCCAAGATGTTGAATCTTTCTAAATTCAGAGCTAATACCTGTCCTAGGTCAGGATGATTGTGTGTAATTTTTCATTTTATTTGAAAAAATATTGAAGATGGATTTTAAAGAAAAACCCTGAGAGTCATGTACCACCCTTTTGGGTAAGTGTGTGTTCCGTTCCAATTAACGTGGCAAAATGATACACTCTGGGATAGAAGTGTTTGCTGATGTCTAACCAGAGGCTGGATGTGGGAAGCCATGTGATGAAACCTCCAGGAATCCATCCAATAAGAATTGGCAACCCTTGTCATAAAGTTACTTTTGCTGAAACAATAGAATTTGAGATTTTCCACTTCAACTTATCACAGCTTTCCAGCAGCTTTGTGATCCAATGTATCCATCAGGCCATGTGAATACATTATCAAATACAAAACACATTTTTCTCATTTGTAATTTTTCAAAGGCCATCAGCAATATAATGGGTTAGAAGTGTCTTTCATAGTGCATTTCGGAAGCTGTGTTTCTGAAAAGAGATAGTTAGGTTACTCAAAAATGGAGCATTTACTAATTGCCCCACATCTGTTATTTCACACTGGATTTGTTTTTCAGATTCAAAGCTGGTAATGGAAAAAATGGTTTTAGTGCATTGCAAAATAACTTGACCTCAGGCATTTGGAACAATGTAAATTCTGTGTGGATTGTTGCTGTTAGAAACACAACAAATACACTATAATTATATAGATTTTACTTCTGATTTTGATGGGTAGTACTATTTTGACGATGCCCTTGATGCTTGTACCTTAAACATTAAGCTACTTTTCTTTTTGACACTGATTTTCTCCGTAGTATTTCCAGAGTATTAAAAAAATCACATCAGATACAGAACTTTTTTCTGGCTCAGATCCATTTGTTCATGCAGACTGGATTGAATGTGGGATAGCATTGGGAGAGCCTTGCAACCCCAGAAGCTAATGTATTGTTGCAATTACTGCTTTTTGCTGAATCTGCAAAACAGGATTGGGTACTAGTTCATTTTAGTTTTGTGCCAGATGCAGGAGTTCTCGAATAACATTTTGTGGGAACAATACGGTCTGCGTCCCTGTGTCAATTGTCAGTTTCATCTCTTCCAACAGAAGTCAGTGACCAATTTTTCTGAAGTTAACCTATCCCCCAAGAGTTTTGGGACACTGTATGTATCAGGAGGTGACATCTTGTACTCAGATTTTACAATAGAACTCATAGAATTGAATCTTGTCATTGTCATTGTCTGGGCATTAAGTTGAAATGTGTGCAAAGAGAGACAGTGACGTATGATATTATGGATGTTGGTGGCAGTGTTAGCTAAATTTAATGGATCTTCAGCCAAAATGTTATTAAGTAATAAGTTTTCACCTAAGTCCATTCTCTTGAGGTCCTCCTCATCTGCTGGATTTATCTTTGGTGGAGGAGACTTGCCAAATGAGTAAGTATTTGGCTTTACTCTGAGAGTTTTTGATTATCTAGGAAGTTAAAATCGGGCAGGGCCCATGAGGAATATAAAGAAAGCAGGAAGTAACTCAAGCAGTGAATTAGGAAAGCAAGAAGGGGCCATAAAATGACCTTGGCAAGTAGGATTAAAGAAAATCCAAAGGCATTCTATACATACATTAAAAACAAGAGGATAACTAGGGGGCAGGCAGGACCAATCAAGGTAAAAGAGGGAGCTTATGCTTGGAGACAGAGGATGTGGGTGAGATCCTAAATGAGTCTTTTGTGTCAGTATTCACACAGGAGAAGGATATGGAGAATAGCGAGATTTGTGTGGAGCATGCTAATATGTTACGACATGTTGAAATCGAGAAAGAAGTGGTGTTGGTTTTCTTGAAGACCATTAAGGTGGATAAGTCCCCAGGACCCGAATGTATCTACCTCAGGTTATTGAGAGAGGCAAAAGAGGAGATTGCGGGGGGCCTTGACCAAGATCTTTGTATCCTCATTAGCGACTGGAGAGGTCCCGGAGGACTGACAGTAGCTAATGCTGTTCCTCTGTTCAAGAAGGTAAGTAGGGATAATTCAGGAAAATATAGACTAATGAGTCTCACATCGACAGTTGGGAAGCTGTTGGAGAAAACTCTTAGGGGTAGGATTTGCGTGCATTTGGAAAAGCATGGCCTAATTAGGGACAGTCAGCATGGCTTTGTGCAAGGCAGGTCAAGTCCTACTAACTTGATTGAATTTTTTGAGGTAGTGACAAAGATGATTGCTGAGGGTAGAGCAGTAGACATTGTCTACATGCATCTTAGTAAGGCTTTTAACAAGGTCCCTCATGGTAGGCTCATTCGGAAGATTAAAATGTATGGGATCCATAGTAACTTGGCCACATGGATTCAGAATTGGATTGTCAACAGAAGGCAGAGGGCAGCGGTGGAAGGTTGTTTTTCAGGCTGGAGGTCCATGACTAGTGGTGTCCTGCAGGGATCTGCACTGGGACCGTGCTGTTTGTGATATATTTCAATGACTCAGATGAAAATGTAGATGGGTGGGTTAGTAAATTTACAGATGATACAAAGATCAGTGGAATTGTGGATAGTGTAGAAGGTTGTCAAAGCATACAGGGGGATATAAATCAGTTGCAGATATGGGCGGAGAAATGGCTGATGGAATTTAATCCATGTCAGTGTGAGATGCTGCACTTAGGAAGATTAAATGTTAGGGAAAAGTATACAGTTAATGGCAGGACCCTGAACAGCATTGTGGTACGGAGGGATCTTGAGGTTCAAGTCCATAGCTCCCTAAAAGTTGCTATGCAATTAGATAGGGTGGTAAAGAAGGCATGTGGCATGGTTGCCTTTATTAGGCGGGGAATTGAGTACAAGAGTCAGGGTCGTGTCATGTTTCAGCTATTTAAGACTTTGGTTAGGCCACATTACATTCAATCTGGTTGCCACATTACAGGAAGGACGTGGAGGCTTTGATAAGGCTGCAGGAGAGATTTACCAGGATGCTACCTGGATTGGAGGGTATGAGTTATAAGGAGAGACTACCAAAACTCAGGTTGTTTTTTCTCTGGAGCAGCAAAGGCTGAGGGGAGATTGGTAGAAGTCTATAAAATTGAGATGTATAGGTAGAGCTGATGGTCATAATCTTTTTCCCAGAGTTGAAAACCAGGGGGCATACATTTAAGGTGAGAGGGGGAGAGTTCAAAGGAGATGAGGGGCAAATTTTTTACACAGACAAGTCATAAGAGACTGGAATGTGCTGCCAGGCGGTGGTGGTGGAGGCAGATATGATAGGGGTGTTTAAGAAACTTTTAGATAAGCACATGAATATGCAAGGAATGGAGGGATATAGACCAAGGGCCGGGGGGTGGGGGGGGAGGCGGCTGCAGAAGGGATTATTTTAATTTGGTGTCATGTTTGGCACAACATTTTGGGCCAAAGGGCCTGTTCCTGTTCTGTAAAGTTCTATGTTCTATGTTCTGTCTATATCTGCTTACAATCTTAATGCTTTTCTTCATGGCAAGCTCTCAGATAATTGCCTTTATGGATTCCATTTCTGAAGGAAGTGAGCCATCCATTTGTGATGTTTTTCATACCTTGTGTTTGGATATCTTTCACTACTCTGTTGCAACAAAAGTATTCTCCAGCCTTTCTTCACTCTGTTTCTCATATTCTGCCATTTACTTAACGGAGGGAAGTATTAGTTGCATTAGATGTATTAGACATTTGGCCAGCGAACTGGAGAACTAAACTTAATTTCCGCTGTACAATACACTCCTCGGTTTCTTGGAGATTCGAACAGATACACAGCAATGAAAAGAGCAGTAAATGTGGATTCCTTACGTAACCCGAGATATCTGAAGACACCGGCCACACACACACTGCACAGTCATTGCCAAGCTTCTGATGTTCATGAATCAGTACATACCTCAAATGGAAACTTCTTAAACAGATTTCTTGGTACTGATATAAAGTTCAGACTTTGATCTTTGTATTAGTAACATGAAATAAATTTTACAAGTTCAATCTATTGCTGTGTAATATGTATTACAGGATATGCAACTTAAAAATGGTTTGACACATCCTGCAATGAGTTTGTGGTGACCAGGCATTACCAGTTTTTCTCTCAATGACAGTTCCCTCCAGATTATTCAAATGTCCCAGTTTTCCGCTTCCCTGAGGCATATCCCCTCTAACCGAATTCTGTTCACTGTCGGCAGACCCAAAATGACTTAGACTACAACCTGAGAATCGGAGTGCTGCCCACTGCAGCTGCCACAAATCCTCCTCATGGGCATTGTGCGTGTTTCTCCAGATCTGATTGCTTCGCCTTTCAGTGCCTTGAATAGCCATTTTTGTCAGAATCCTCCAATTGGCCAAACAGACATTCCATGAACGAGGCAAATGAGGAAGCCCTGAAGAAAATTGACGAGTGTCCCACTGGTTAATTTATATTAGTTCACTGAGGTGATTTGATCTCCTATCCGTTAACCCAGGACCTCCTGGGAGTCAGTAAAGAACCAACCCCCGGCCAATGACATGATTCAGGGGTGTCTGCCAACTCACAGGCCACACTTGATGAGGTATCTGGGCAGTGCCCATCAGTGAACCATCCCAAACAGCGCTGAGGAACGTGGTGGGCAGGTCCAGATGGGCTGTGACATGTTTAACCAGACTTTTCAGTGAAAGACCAGATACTTTTCCTGCGTGCAGTTCTCACACTTGAGAAACACCTGCGGGTTTAACATCAAAATTCAAGCTGAAAACATCAGTTGTGCACACACTGCATGAAAATGAAAATAAATTAGGTTTTTCATGGAAGGTTGGTCTTAACTTGTTGCATTGCACAGTAAAGTTTAAGTGAATAGACAATTCTGACTGGGATCTGGTGACAAACAAAGCCTTGGTAACCTGGGCAACGGTGACAGATAATGAAAATTAGTCCTTAGTGGTGGGAAAGGGGCTACTTCTGATGGCTGAGGACATTTCCTAAAGGAAGATCGCCACCTTGCTTGGCCCCCAGCTGCACAGTGACCCCATCCTCTCCTTGCTGTGGGTGGCATGCCAGTGTTTTTTTTTCTTTATTCATTCACGGGATGAGGGCATTGCTGGCTTGATAGCATTTATTGCTCATCCCTAATTGCCCAGAGGGCAGTTAAGAGTCAACCACATTGCTGTGGGTCAGGAATCAAGTGTAGGCCAGACCAAGTAAGAATGGCAGATTTTCTTCCCTAAAGGACATTAGTGAACCAGATGGCTTTTTTCTGACAATCAACAATGAATTCACGGTCATCATTAGATTCTTAATTCCAGATATTTATTGAATTCAAATTCCACCATCTGCAATAGCAGGATTCAAACCCAGGTCCCCAGAACATTATCCGCGTCTCTGGATTAACAGTCCGGCAATAATACCACCAGGCCATCACCTCCCTCCAGAGGAGGTTAATCAGACCAGGCCTTTAAGTAGCCTTGTGATACATCCCTGCCATAATTAAAATTATCGTATGATTGGGGCAGGTGGGTGAGCATTATGATTGTTAGCCTTGCTGTGGAACCCAGTTTTACATCTAACCACCCTGTGTCTGTCTGCCAAACAAACTCATAGGCCCTTTAAATTCAACACAATAAATTCTGACTTGCTGATACCATCTCATTCTGCAGACAAGAAATCCTAGTTGAATCACCCAACAGCCAGAGCGTTAATTTAGAAAAAAAAGACTGCTGTAACATGTTTGCACTGTTGCTTTTTTTAAATGTTAAAGGTAAAGAGACTTCTTCATTGATTTGGCTTTTATTCCCTTGCTCCTTTTCCTCCTGAAGGCAATGCCACACCAAGGAGCAGGGCATGTGCATGCAGCGGCTTATGCATTTCAGAAGTCACTGTTGTTCATTTCTAGACATTTGTTTTAAATCAGTCACTTGCTAAGTAGGTTTGAGTCTCCACTACATGGGCTTCATGATAATATGGCCCAGGAGAACAGTCAGGATTGAAGAATGCTAAGATTTTAATGGAGGCAAGGCCAACAAAGGCAGACGAGAGTAAGGGTTTGAACAGATCGTAGCTGAGGTGATGCATTTGGAAGGCCAAGTAACAGGTGGAAATTACACAGTGAAAGGCAGAACCCTTAGGACTATTGATATGCAGAGAAATCTGAATGTGCAGGTCCACAGATCACTGAAGGTGGCAACGCAGGTAGATAAGGTAGTAAAAAAGGCCTATGGCATGTTTGCCTTCATTCGACGGGCCATTGAGTAAAAGGATAGACAAGTTATGCTACAGCTTTGTAGAGCTTTAGTTAGGCCACACTTCGAATTTGTGTACGGTTGTGGTCACCACACTACCAGAAGGATGTGGATGCCTTGGAGAGGATACAGAAAAGGTTTACCAGGATGCTGCCTGGTATGGGGGTTTTAGTTATGAAGAAAGGTTGGATAGACTGGGTTTGTTTTCACTGGACTATAGGAAGATGAGGGGTAACCTGATACATGTTTATAAGGTTGTGAATGGCATGGATAGAGTGGAAAGTATGAGGCTTTTTCCCAGGGTGGAAGGGTCAATTACTAGGGGACACAGGTTCAAGGTGCAAGGGTGGAGTTGGGTGGGGGAGGGAGTTTAAAAGAGATAATGCAAGGCAAGGTTTTCACACAAAGGGTGGTGAGTGCCTGGAACGCGGTGCCAGAGAAGGTGGTGCCAGCATTTAAGAAACACCTGGATGAATACATGAATAGGAAAGGAATAGAGGGAAATGGATCTGGTAAGTGAAGACAGCTTTAGCATGGAAGGGCAAAATGTGTTGTTGCAGGCTCGGAGGGCCAAAGGGCCTCTTCCTGTGCTCATTTGTTCTTTGTTCTTTGGAGTTTCCTTTTTCAGTACAAGGCTAAAGTCTAGGAAATAAAGAGTTTGAAACTGTGGTTGGAAGTAACTGTGGAAAGTGTATTTTTCCTGTAGAGGATTTAGAAGGAGGTGAGTTTGTAAAGTGGTAGAGATATGTGGCTGCTGAGGAATTCCAAGAAGTAGTAGGTAGGAGGCATGGTTAGTAAGTTTGCAGAAATTGGTGGTATACTGGAGAGTGAAGAAGGTTATTTGAGATTATAAAGAGATCTTGATCAATTGTGTCAGAGGGGTGAGAAGTGGCAGATGGAGTTTAATTTGGATAAATGTGAGATATTGCAGTTTAGTAATAGAAACAAGGGCAAGGCTTATACAATCAATGGTACGGCCTGGGATAGTGCTGTAGAAAAGAGAGACTGATGGGTTCAGGTACATAATTCTTCGAAATTTACATCACAGGTAGACGGGATGGTTAAGAAGGCATTAGCTTGCCTTCATTGCTCAGACCTTTGAGTACAGGAGTTGGGAAGTCATGTTGAGGTTGTGCAGGAAGTTGGTGAGGCCTGTTCTGGAATACTGTGTCCAGTTCTGCTCGCTCTGTTATAGGAAAGATGTTGTTAAACTAGAGAGGGTTCAGAAAAGATTTACCAGGTTGTTGCCAGGAATAGATGATTTGAGATATAAAACTAGACTGAAAAGGCTGGGACTTTTTTCATTGGAGTTTAGGAGGTTGAAGAGTTATGTCATTGAGGTTTATAAAATCATGAGTGGCATAGATAAGGTGAATGACAAGAGTCTTTTCCATAGGATGGGGGAGTTCAAAACCATGGGGCATATTTTTAAGTTGAGAGGAGAAAGATTTAAAAAGGACATGAGGGGCAACATTTTTACACAGGAAGTGGTTTTGCTTAGAATGAACTGCCAGAGAAAGTGGTAGAGGCAGATTTAGTTACAATGTTTAAAAAAACCATTTAGGTAAGTTCATGAATAGAAAAGGCTTAGTAGGATAGAGGCCAAGCACAGGCAGGTAGGACTAGTTCAGTTGGGGAACATAGTTGCCATGGATTGGTTGGACTGAAGGGTCTGGTTTCTATGCTCTATGACTCTGAGTCTGTTAATTGAGATTGTAGGCACAGAGAACCCTTGTGAGATATCGAGGTCAAACTGGTGGCCATGAGAGTTTTATGGAGTGAAAGGTTTAGGAGGAGAGGAAAGCTGTGAAACTTAAGAAGAGAGGGAAATGAAAACTGAGATTGAGATTCAACTCTCCAACGATCACAAGTTATTCAATGTAGTTTTCCATAACAAGGATGTAATTGAAGGACCTCATTCAGAATGCGTGAGGACTTTGAGACTCAAACCAAAGGCTAAAAGCAGCAAAGAAGTAATGAAAGGAGGATATAAGGTTATTCTGTGGGATTACAGATAAGGGATGTGTGCTGAGGCACAGGAGTAGGAAAGATAGGATGAGCAGTTACAGAGTTTGAACAGCTGATCCAACCTAGGAAACTGAAGGGAAAGATAGCCAGTGGAAGCAAAAACAGAAGGATATTCAGTGTAGGAGCAGACTGAAAGAAAGAGGGATCTAGCAGAAAGAGATCAAAGCCAGCTTAGCATTGCAAATTTCCCAGAGGAGGAGCAGAAAACTGAGCCCATAAAACTCATTCATCTTCGGAATTCTTTACCCCACAGAGCAGTGGATACTGAGTCATTGAATACTTTCATGGCTGAGTAAGACAATTTTTTAATTGACAAAGGAGTTAAGGATTATGGGGCACAGACAACAATGTGAAAATCAGCCATAATTTTATTGAATGTGAAACAGGTTTGAAGGGACAAATGGCCTACACTTACTCCAGTTTCTTATGTTTTTGTGGCCAGACATTCGATGAGAGGCTTCAACAGTGAGGACCTTTAGCTTTGTAAAATTATGTGTAAACTCCAAATAATACAAGTAATGGTTAAACATCAGGAGTGAAATTTTACTTGGTCTCAGATATGGGCTAGCAGGTGGGACGGCTGACAAAATGGATTGAACATCTGTCATTCGGTGCGTCCAACACATTTGTGCTCCCATGTGTTTTTGCCAAATGGGAGTATTTCAGGAATGGTGGGGGCATCCTCAGTAAGATGGCAACAACCTCTTAATGTGACACTGCCAGTAACATGCACTGACAGGTCCTTCCAATGTGAGTTCACTCCCTGCTTCTGGCCCCTCAGTGCGACCCTTTGCAACATTTGAAAAATTCCAGCCCAAAAATTAATTTTTTTTATCCAACAGAACAAATTATTATTCCTACATTAAATTTTAGAAAAAAGAGAGCAACAGGTGCAGAGGAATGACATAGGATTCCAGAAGAATCCAAATGGGCAGACACTTTCACAGCTTGCTGAAATTAAATACAGCTTCCAACTCCAGTAAAAGTTTAATCTGTCTGAGGTACAGGCACTGCTTTGTTTTTGCTTGTTTTAGGGAAGCTTTTGATGGGCCCCCTTAGTGCTTTCCAAAATACTGCAAGAGTCTTGTCTCTTAAGGGCAGATATAAGTTATATGCAGCAGAGAGAACTCAGACATTTTTTCAAAGGAAGGTTTCTTGGAAGGAAAGTAGAATGTCGACACACAACTGATTTCAAAGCAATGCGGTTTTGGAATGTGTTTCATCTTTGGCTCCCTCTCTTGTTGCCTACTCTGTGAAGTGTAAATCAATGTAATTTTTCCACTATTTAGTGGTGAAAGAAAGCTGAAGAGCCTGGTGAACAGAGAATGCCAGGAATATATAGGGAGGGTGTGGCACTGCATGCTTCTTCTGTTTGATCAAGGAGCGGACTTAATGCCACAATTGATGCTTCAGACTCTCAGCTCATTGAGCATTCGACATGACTTAAACATATTCCAAGAGTGCCTTTCATCCTGCAGCCTTTGCCCGACTCTCGTCACAGCCTCCCTGCTTTAATGAAATAGTGTTTTAGTTTAAGAAAAATTTATTCACATACAAAATGCTCTGGTTTCAAGCTAATTGGCCTTGATAAAAGGATTTTGTTTCTTGAAGTCCTTTGCCTGTGAACCTGGACAAACGCTGCTAATTGAATGGTAAAGTGGGTCTGGTTTAAAAAGGATTTTCGGCCAAAGTACAATATTCATCCTCTTTAAAACCTGTGCGTTTTTTTTGAGCTGAGATTGTTTGCTGTACATCCAGTGGATTCTTCCAGTTATATTTTGTTTTAAGTTTTTCAACGTGAATAGCAAACCTTAAATTCCAGTTTTAGGAAGGCTACAGGTACATGCTGTTAGGTACGCCTGAAATTAAGGAGTTTGGATGCATGTCTAACAACACACTCAAAATTTATTTGCGATTAACTGATATACTTTATTCTTCCCTTCACTTCTACTGTTTGATTTAGTGAAGGACAAGAAATACTGTTAGTAACTCAGGTGAAATCAGAATCTCTGGTAGGGAGATTAATCGCTGCATGCACAATATGCATGGTTCTCCAATGTGATCAGTGCCAACAGAGGAGCCCTGAAATCCTTAAGATAAAAGCAAAATACTGCGGATGCTGGAAATCTGAAACAAACCAGACACTTCGTAACCTGCAGAATTTCTACTGGAGCAAACATACCAGCGAACAGGTCAGTTTTAACTCACTTTGGTCTAGGTGCAAATTTATAATACAGCAGATGCCGGAGATTTCGAATGAAACTAAAAGTTCTGGAGAAACTCAGCAGGTCTGTGGAGACAGAAACAATGTTAATGTTTGGAGTTCAGTGACTGTTCTCTGGATGGAGGTTATGCATCTTGCCAGCTAATCTCAAATGACAATGAGTAGACACAATATCCTTAGGCAATCATGATTCTTCTATTTGTCTGTTATTTAATTGAATTTTCTCATTGAATCACATTTAAGGGACCAGGATCATGATAGTAAGCAACAAAATGGGGAAACTGGAGTGCTGCTGGGATTTATTTTTAAACTTATTTATTTTCAGTGTGTGGCTATTCCTGGCATGGCCATCATTTATTATTGCGAATGTGGTGGGCTGCTTTTTAAAACTAACAAGTTGCATTTTTGGTACAACTTTCTGGCTTGCTTGGCCACATCAGAGGTCATGTAAAAGTCAGCCATGTTGATGCTAGATTGGGGTCTCTCAAGGACATGAGGAAACCAGTTGTAATTTTATAGTAGTTTAGCAGCCTCATCATTATTATTTACTCTAACAGCTTTTCATGTCCAAATTTTAAAACAAAATCACATTTTCAAATTATACTTCTAGAATTCAGAATTATGTTTTTACATCATTAGTCTTGGCCTCCAGGTTACTAATCTAATAGGTCTCTAATCCTCTGCTTCCATCGATGTAAGTTGATGGAAATCAAACCTGTTGGAGCCAAGACATCTTCATACGATGCACTATTGTTCTTGGCTAAAGTGATCAATTTGGAAGAAGTAGGTCCAGTTGCAGTTGTTGAATGTAAATTAGTTATCAGTTCTCAATAGGCCCCAAGACGGGGGTTTAACTCAGGGCTTAATAACCAGGGCCCACTCTGCTTGAATCAATAGTGTGGGGCTGCTTTGCACAGATCAGGGGCTGGGGCCCAAGTCAGGAGCAGCATCGGGATCTGTGCTTTGTGTCCATGCTCCCGTTTAAGGCCTTCATGTCACGCCTACAAGCAAATTTCGAGCTGTTTTCTGTATCCTACTGAATGGTTGATTTTGGTTAGAAACTTGGCTAAGCAACTGTCCTCCATCGTACAAACATGCTGGGTCAGTGAAGTCATCTTTGCTTGGTGAGTGCCATCCTCGTTGCCAGATTTGCCTTTGTGGGGACTGCCACACTTATAATTTTTGTCCTTTTGTGAGTTGTCGAGAGCGTGCTACAAACAATGAAGATGAACTTTGACGAGCTTCCTTTCTTGACAACTTGAAGTGCTCATGTTTCACAGCAATACCACAGAGAACACAGGTCTCACTAATCAACCTTTTAATCCTGGGTTAACGTTTCGGGTCTGATGACCCTTCCTCAGAACCCGTTCTGAGGAAGGGTCACCGGACCAGAAACGTTAACCCTGTTTTCTTCTTCACAGATGCTGCCAGACCTGCTGAGCTTTTCCAGCAACTTTGTTTTTGTTCCTGATTCACAGCATCCGCAGTTCTTTTGGTTTTTTAAATCCTGGGTGTCACCTTCTCCACAGACAAGCTGAAAGTGAAGAGAGCAGACCAGGATAGTTGTCTTTACCTCCACTTTTGTAGATCATATTGATGTATCAACATAATCAGCAATGCAGAACTGTGCAAGTTTATAAGGCAGAATCTAATGAGTTTGTTTTTTTGGCTGCGTACGAGTCCCATGGAGTTTTTTCGAGGGATTCTTGCTGTGAGACGTAGTGAGATTACCAAACTTGTCTCAGTTAGCTGCTCATTCCACCCCTTAGGTGTCCCTCACATTCAATTCTAGCCCCAAACTACTGTACACCGTTCCCAGAACAACTTGCCACTCACCAGATACCAATCAGATACCCTAAAGGGCGTTAGTGAACCTGATGGGTTTTTCTGACAATTGACAATGGATTCATGGTCATCATTAAGATTCTTAATTCCAGATATTTATTGAATTCAAATTCCACCATCTGCCGGGGCGAGATTTGAACCCAGGTCCCAGAACATTACGTGGGTCTCTGGATTAACAGTCCAGCGATAATACCACTAGGCAACTGCTCTGCACATTTCCTGGCATTTACCCTGGACACAATAGACAGCGGAAATTGGTGTCCCTTTGTGGGCAGGGACCTCGTGGTTTTGTTGGACAGGCTGGTGCAGACATGGTATGTGATTCTCCCCCAGGACCAGGTGCTAGAACACCAGGCCATCCCAGCTGGTTCTGAGATTTTCACCTGAGTTAGAACTGTTTCAGTTACCTGAAAGAATGCCCAGCCCTGCAGGAAGAAGATCAATGCCCTTTCCTACTGCACCAATGTAAGTGCCACCACCACCTTTCTGATAGCTCGCACTCATTTTCTCTCTATGACTTGTACCTACCACCCACCAAGGCTCATGTTGTATTATTCTTGCTATTGCCTGGAACACCTTCCTCATTCACTCTCACCCATCCCAACCTCTGACACCACCAACCTTGCGTACCATCTGCAGTACCTTATCGTTCACTCGGGACATCTCCCCACCTGCACCAAAAGTAATAAACTCCCATTTTCTGCTGCCTGATCCCACCTGAAACCCCATTTCTCCCCCCCACCACCAAGGTATTTTCCTGCTTCCTGTATGACAACCTCTGCCCACCTTCAGTTCAATGCCAGCGTTGCCAGGACAAGACTCTTGTATGGGCTTTGATTGTCATGGGCCTTCGTGTTCCTGATTTAATTGGGCAGTGGCTGGGTACCTCTCCTTACATCCTCAAGTCCAATGGAACTTCCCCTCCTGCAAAAGTACTTTAGGGGAGGGCATTATCTCTTGATGCAGAATTTGATTCATGCCAAGGGAAAGCTGTTACCAGCTGTGACCAATTTGCAAAACATGCATGGAATAACATCAAGTTGACACTTTAGACCAAGATGTTAGCCTATCATTATAGGAACTGCATAACACTGTCTGGATAATATCCCCTTTAGAGTGGACGTAACTGTGATATTTAATCTATAACTTGTCAGTGCAAAGATGACTTGTTCCACACCATATAAATGCTGCCTGAAGGTCAAGGCCCAGTCAGTTAGCAGAGATAGTAAGAACTGCCGATGCTAGAGTCTGAGATAACACAGTGTGGAGCTGGAGGGACACAGCAGGCCAGGCAGCATCAGAGGAGCAAGAAAGCTGACGTTTCGGGTCAGGACCCTTCTTCAGTGTCCAGTCAGTTAGCACTTTCCCAGAGGATGATGGTTTCCAGCCATTAAGGCTGGATTTAAACAATTGTGGCTTATATTATTTTCCTTTTTAACTTATATTACTATTCAGTGAGTTAATAGTTAATTTTTTTTTACAAGATTTATAGGCTTTGGACATTCTGCAAATTTTGCATTATTAACTCTTGAAATAAGTGTTATTTCTCAAACCAGTGATTTCAGTGAGTCTGAGAACTATGGTCTAGTTGACTGTTGATAACATTTAGATAGTGTTATGTGCATTAGACAATGTTTAAGTTGGGTTCAGTCTTTTCTACTTTCTGTTAGTCAAACAATTGGATCTCATTCAGGAAGTTGTGAAATAAATGTTTGCCAGATGGTACTGCATGATTTAAATATTTTTTTTTCAGATAGCAGCAGCCCAGAGATCTGAAAATCTTAGTAATTGATTTCCTTTTCAGCTCATAACTCAGTGCACAAATACCTCACTCCAGTGGTATTGCATCAGAAAGATCCACAAGGGTCATGGTTCAGTTTATGAGCTATCCTCAGTGATTTGGTCTCCTGAACTCTGGGGGGGGGCAGGTTGGTACTGTAACCAGTGCATGTAGTCAATGCATAGACCAGGAAGGTAAAAATCAGTCACACCTTCTTCTGGTCAACACGCAGTGACCCCTGCTGGAAAATGAAAATGTGGACATCAGTATAACTGCAGAATTAGACTTCAACATAATGCATTCAACAAGCCTACTTCTACCAACTGTCTGACATGGCACTGAAAACAGGCGTTTAGCTGAAATATCAAAGGGTGAACATCAGCTGCTAAATAAAACCCCAGAATGAAGTGCCTCCTTTAATGAAAATTTGTAACCTTTTAGAAACAAACATTCGAGATTTTATTACCCTACCAGAATCCTGTCAGTTTAAGGTTAATTATTTTATAAATTGTCCTCTGTAGTTAAAACCCCTTGAGTCTGCTAAATCCAAATTCTCACGCCCAGATCTGTTAGACTCAGAGGGGAACACTTTTCAACCTTTCACATTTAGTCTTGGAAGAGCAGCAACAAAAAAGTCTCTCCTCATGACTTTTATCTTGCACAGTTGCTGCTGGTTGGGGTATGTGGAAACGGCTACTTTGACAAAGTGTTCTACTGACACCTTTGTGGAATTGCCATCCTTTTAGGGGTGATTATTTACCTTATGAGGATTATGTGAAGTAGTAAATTCTTGGTCTCACACAGATGCTAACTGACCCATGTGGTAGGACAATTTCAAGGTTGAAAATTGATCTTAGCCAGTTCTATCAATAGCATACATGCCTCAAGACAATACTTTGTATCATGAAGAAAGTTGATGCACTGAACTAATTCAGTATGTTTCGTACATCAAATTGGAGGCCTTGACTTCTCCAGTAGGACAAACAACAAAGAAGAAAAGAGATGTCTAACATTCCCATAAGGAGCTGAATATTTTCTTCAACTAAATCGTAGGAAGATCAATGACAGTGCTTTGGTCCAGACCACAAAGTCTATTGCCTGGTTACAGACACCCATTCTGTCCCTGGCAGCTGTCTACGATTGTACTGTGGTCCATTTGCAGCATTTTGATCCCACAAAAGATGACCAAAGGTGAGCTACTGGATACCTGCTACCCCTAAGATCCAGTATTTCCACCTCTATAACATTATATGACTCTGCATCTGCCTCACCTCAGTCTTTTTCTAAAACCCTTATCTATGCCTTTGTTTCCCCTAGACTTGATTATTGTTGTGCATCACTGATCACAGTCCCACAAACCTCAGATCATCAGAAACTCTGTATATGTCTGTCCCATTTGCACATCACTGACCTACATTGGCTCCTATTTAAGCAATTTCATAATATTAGAAGCCTCAGCCATGTTATTACACCAGTCCATGCACTGACCCTCATCATCTTTGCAGTCTCCAACTGTGTAACTCTCTGAGATGTCTTCACTCTTCAGTTCCAAACTCTTGGACATACCGATTTAAAGCACACCACAACTGGCGATCAAGCCTTCAGCTGTCAATCTCATAAGGTCTGGAATTTCTTATCAAAATTTCTCTGTCTCTCTTTCTTCTTTTATGCCACCACTTAAATCCTACTCCTTTGACCAACCTTTTGGTCATATGCCATAACATTTTCTTAGTCTTTCGATGCAAACATATCTTTTGTTAGATGAGAAAACTAAAACTCTAGGTGTGGTCTCGCTGACATCTTGTACAGTTGTAGCAAGACCTCTCAACATTCATAGTCCATCCTACATCCTATTTACAATAAAATCCACTATTCTGATTGTCTTTCTAATTACTTGCTCTACTTACATGACAACCTTTAGTGATTCGTGTAAAAGGACAATCCAATCCATGTGGACCATATATTCTATAGTCTCTCTCCATTTCAACAATCTTCATGTCAAGTTACTTTTACCCTGTTATAGTCCACCTGGTAGATTTTTGATCACTTACTTAATCTATGTGTATCCCTTTGCAATCTCTTTGCATCCTTCTCATAACTTGCTTTCCTACCTGTCTTTGTATCTATTATCTGCAAGTTTCAATCAATATGGTCAGCTCTTTCATCCAAGTTGTTCATATTAATCATGAGTTGAGGCTCCTGTCATAATCACTGTGGCACTTCACCAAATTCAGTTTGCCAAACTGAAAATTAACCATTTATTCTGACTGTGTTTTTTTTTATTAGCTAGCCAATCCATCCATGCTAAGTATCATCATCAACACTGATTTTTTTTTTTTTTGGCTTGTGCAATAACCTTTTACATGGCCCCTTACTGAATGCCTTTTGGAAGTCTAAATACAGTACACATTGGAGTTCCCCTTCATCTATCCAGCTTGCTTTAATTCCTGTAATACCCTAGGATGAAAGCCATCAAGGCTTGTCAGCATTTAGTTGTCATAATAGTGTGTCCAGTATTTCTCTGCATCAATCATGATTGTTTAAAGCACTTTCCTCCTTCTGCTCCTTTCTTTTCTAGTATTTCTGGGACGTTTACCTGTGTCATATATTGTGAACACAGGTATGAACTACTTATTCCAAGTGTCTGCTGTTTTTATGTTTCCTAGTCTAATTACTCCATCTCAATATCTAAAATAACAATAGTCATTTAGTGACTTTCTTCTTCCCTAGATTCATGTATACATTTTAACTTTTTTGAAATACATGTCTTGATAGTTTTTACTCGGACTCAGTTTTTAAGATGTCTTTTATTGGTTTATAAACTTTTCTCAATCCTCTAGGCTACCATTCATCTTTGCACCATTGTACATCTTTTCTTTCAATTTGGTACTGACCTAAGCTTCCTTAGTCAAATACTGCATTTTGCTTGTTGAATTGTTCTTTCAATGGAATATATCTTTGTTGAGAGTTATGAAATATCTCCGTACATGGCTGCTACTGATTCCCTACTGTCTTACCTGTTACTCAAGTTTCTCATTCCACTATCACCAACTGTGTCTTCTCACTCTTGTAATTCCCTGTATTAAAGTTTAAGACACTACATTCAGAGTCCTATTTCTCACCCTCAAACTGAATGTGAAATTTTATCATGTTGTGACCACTGTTACCTGGAGGATCCTAGAGTGATCAATTAATCCTGTCTCATTGCACATTACCAGATCTAAAATAGCTTGTCCCTTGGCAGACTCCAGACCATATTGTTACAAGAAATTGCCCAAATACACTCCATGAGCTCACCTTCCAGGCTATTTTTGCCAATTTTATTAATATATTGATGAAAAAGTCCTATGGTTATTGCCGTACCTTTCTTATAAGCCCCCATTAATTCTTCATTCATACTTTGTTCTACAGTGATGACAGTCATGGGGGCCTGTAAACCAGTTTCACCAGTGACTTCTTCCCCTTTTCCCAACTGATTCATTACCCTGATCTTCCAAACCATTTCACACAACCATACCGATCTCACCCTTATAAACAGAACCACCCTACCTTTCTCTTCCTTTCTTTGTGTCCTTCTTAACTTGCAAATACCTTTTGAATATTCACTTCTCAACCTTGGTCACTTTGTAATTGTTATTTAATCAGATCTATTTATTTCTATTTCTGCTATTAATTCATATAACTTGTTATGAATGTTGTTCCTATTGTAACCTTATTTTGCACTTTATGTTTATACAATCTGTCCCTGATGGTTAAATTCTGTTTATCATTTACCGTAGTACTACCCTGCGCTAATGCCTTGTACTGTGTCTTTAAATTTCCAAATCTCCCATCCCATGAATACTCCTAGCACTCCCTCCCTCTCCACGATTTATTTTAAAGCCAACTCTATGATTTGCCAGTACAAGTAATCCACATTTAATATTAATCAGATTAACATTCTGTTTTAACATTGATTACTGTTTATGATCTGATTCCTTTCAAATGACTTTGTCTCCTCTGTTAGAGTGTTGGGACTTTGCATTGGAACTCAAGTCGGTAAATAAACCCATATCACTGCAAAAATAAGTCGGTATAATTTCTGTTGCCGATTTGAAGATATTTAGCTTGGATGTTTGGCTGGAAGAAATAAATCATTCCAAACATTCTGGAGGACCAGTATATCATAGTATGTAAATACTCCAACATAGAAACAGACCGACAGAGCAGTCTATATTGGCAACGAACAAACATGCAAGCAAATAGCCATTATGATATTGTAATCTATTTCCATAGCCCGTTATGCTTTTTTATTCTGGAATGTTGACATAGGTACAGGATTTTCACAAAGCAAGTGCTCTTCCATTACAGTAAATCAGCTGAAAAAGTTGGGCGGGAATTCCATTAACATACCTATCTCTGCCATTCATCCAGAAATGTTGTGTGTTGAGAGGACTGCTGTCGGGAAGCTTCAGACAAGAATTTCTGCATCAACCACAAAGCCAGAAAACAAACAATACAACATCCCAACTCTGTCCTCAAGATGTTTCTTTTGCTCACTTCTTTTACAAAAACTCTTACATCTGAGTCTTGGTTCTAGATCTTTCGACATCTGGAAATGATTTCCTATTTACCTTCTATCATCCATTCACAACACTAAGCACTTCTTGTCATCTTGTCTTGGTTGTTCTCTGAAAAAATCCTTTTCTTTCTGTTTGTATTTCCTCAACCCAGGCAGAATTAAAACGAATTTGCATGGATCCTATCTAAAATTTCAACATCTTTTCCATAATGTTGAACTCAGCACTGCAAGGCCGAAATTCCCAACAAATTAACATGTTAAAGTGGAAGATCAGAATTCACAGATGATTTGGCCAGGTTTAAAAGCAGCAAATGCACCACTTCAGAGGAAACAGAAATTTGCGAGTACCGAATTACTTCAGTGTGACACCCCATGGTTCCACTGGAGACTTGTAAATCTTACCCAACTACAATCAAAATGAATTGTTTTCAGATAGCACATCAGGAGATGGTGCTGCAAACTCCTCGGATGGTGACGGCTAGCACGAGGGGACATAGCTTTAAATTGAGGTGTGATAGATATAGGACAGATGTCAGAGGTAGATTTTTTACTCGGAGAGTAGTAAAAGCATGGAATGCCTTGCCTGCAGCAGTTGTAGACTCACCAATTTTAAGGGCATTTAAATGGTCGTTGGATAAACATATGGATGATAATGGAATAGTGTAGGTTAAATGGGCTTCAGATTGGTTTCACAGGTCCGCGCAACATCGAGGGCCGAAGGGCCTGTACTGCGCTGTAATGTTCTATGTTCTATGTTCTATGTTCTAAACAAGAAACTGTCAATACAGTGTGGAGCTGAAGGAACACAACAGGTCAGGCACCATCAGAGGAGCAGGAAAGTCAATGTTTCAGGATTCTGATGACTCTGACTCCAGCATCTGCAGTTCTTGCTATTTCTGAGTGACCAGAACAAGAAACTGCATGGGTTGATTCTGGATGACAGTCTTACCTACAGGCCACTTACTGTTCCAAAAATTCAAGGTGGTGGTGGTGAAAGCATTTTGTTATTTTTGAATGGTATAATAAATATATATAAGATTATAAATTATAAATGGGAAATAAGGAAGCACAATGAAAATATATGCTTTATAGCATTATTTTGTGTTTAATGAAATGTTTTGAAAAAGTAATTATCTCATAGCTATGTTAATGATTTTGTTATGCCACAATTAGCTGTAACGATTCTTAAATGTGGTCAAAAAATAAAGCCATATAAATGAAACTGATGTTTTAAAAACTAATTAGAATAACTATGAGGCACAGTAAGGCACTAGAGACAGAAATCAGCATGATATTAGGCTTAATTGATTTCTCGAGTACAAATTTAATTTCTTCTGCCCTGCTTCTAATTAGTCTGGTTATTTCATACATTTTGTGCCATAAAATTAGTCCCTCTATAAAGCTTTAATTAAGTGAGTTACTTTCAATGACCTATTGCTTTCAACACTCTCTGAATTGAGATCGTAGCTTATTTACAACCATCAGCAGGCTTCTGTTTCTTCTATTGAATGTGCAATCTTCATGAGTGAACTTCAACAGTGAATGTCACCTCAGCGTGACAGGCCTGTGGAAACTTGCAATTATTTCATTTCAAGATTTAATAGAGAGCATCAGAAACAGACAAGCCAGATTGTTGGCTTTCATGGACTAAATATAAATGTAAAAAGTTACAGGTGGGAAGATACACTGCTATTACACCAATGGAAAATAGTTTGAGCTTGTCTATAGTCTGGCGAGGTATTTATACCAGAATTGTATTGTTTAGTTTATTGACTGTGTATTTTCTTTAGATTCATGAGTATCAGCAATGATATGGAAATTAGAAAGCAGACATTAATTTCTACAATTCTATCACTCTTTTCTTTTTAGTTGGAATTGCCTGTGTAGGTCAGGGAAGTAGTAGTTAATGAACAGAACAATGCAAAATTTAGTAAATCTATCAACTTGCTTAGTTTGATATCTCATGATGGTTCTTTGGACTTTATAAGCGTGTTTAACACAGAGGAAGTAGATGGAGGATGACATAGAGTTAGGGATGAAGATACCACAATGTCACAGAGATGAATCTGTAAATCTTGCTGGTTTAAATAGATCACAGGAGAAACTGGAAACTTTCTAAAGATGTAGTTTAAAGGAAGGTAACACTGGTTTCTAACTCTGATATCTTTGACTGCAGAGCAGTCCTCCAAAAGGTTTAGTGACCTGACCAGGGAACATAACCTAATTGTCACTCACTTTCCTCCTTTGGCATTTCTAGTGTAGGACATTCCTTACCCTCTGAATGTAAAAAAGGTGACTCGTTCCATCTCGTCTATTTCCTATCAGGCAATTTAAAATTACCCCATGGTTTTCATGGATGACAAAGCTCAATTGAAAGTGAATGTCGAGAATTAATTCTTGTCTTAACGTTCTCTCCTGCACCCCTGAGACTGTGTTTCATTTGGAACATTGGCCTATAGCTGATAGGGCTCTTATAGTGCAATGAAAGCGCCTGGGCTAGAAGGTCCAGGTTCAAGTCATACCTGCCCCAGATGTGTGTAACAACATGTTTGAACAGATTGATTAAAACAACCACAGAAACATTATGTCAGTTAATGGAACAAATCATAATTTAGAAACCTTGAGGCACAGTGGTAGTGTCCCTACCTCTGGTCCAAAAGGTCTGCATTCAAATCCCACTTGCCTCAGTGTCACAACATGTCTGAACAGGTTGCTTTTAAAAAATAAATCTAGATCTATGGCTAACTCCTTTAACTTTCTAATCCTATCATGTATTGATCTATCGGACCATGAGTAGAATCTCAAAAATCTGAAACCTGTACTTACTTACCCCATCATTCTTCATGTTGGGATTAATTCATTCCGCACAGACCAAGGATTGAAGCTACATTTTCCTCCTTTAAACGGCTGAATTTGTGATGAATTTATTCAAAGATTTATCTGGATAGTGCTGGATAATGGACACTTTAGTAATCTAGTAGTGCACTTAGTTACTTCTTTGCATTTACAAATTGACATAATCGTTTTACTATCTCTGCAAAGTGCACACCAGAGACTCTAGATGGAAATGTTACTAACACTGTTGCTAATTAATCACACCTTAAACAAAGTCGTCTTACATCTAGAATACTGATTTTTCCAGTAACTTCAACCTGGGAATTAAGTACAAAATTCATATAGCTGTTTCTATTGCTTTAGAATTAACTTAATACTTTCCCATGTTCATGCTCCACAGTGCACTCGTGTGAAAAATTTCATTTTGTGATCCTTGAGTATAATAAGAAGCCTGGTGTAATGTTTACAGCATTTTGACTTTGAGAAATATTTAGAAAATGTTTTTAGCTTTGAAAGACAGAAATAATGTTATAATCAAATTAATCATGCATTCACTGGAAGTGAAGCAACCACAAATATGGTTCTTACATTTTAAGTTTCAAACCCTTTGCATTTAAGAGAGCACATATTTCTGAAGTGACCTTGTTTATGTAGATCAGTAGTGTTGACCAGTGTGTTCACAAGTTCTGAGGATAGCTTAGACCTTCATAAGAACATATGAAAAAGGAGCAAGAATACATCAAATGGTCCCTTGAGCCTTCTCCACCATTCAATTATGGATGATCCACTTCCTCAACTCCACTCTCCTGCCCACTGCCTGTGAACCATGAATCCCTTGGACACCATTAAACATGTTTATTTCAGACTTGACCATTCTCAATAATGAAGCACCCACGACACTTTGGCGTAGATATTCCAAAGATTCCCAACCCTTTGAGTGAAGATGTTTCTCCCTCAGTCTGTATCAAGGCCTTTACCTTGAGATCGTGTCCCCTTTTACAGTCCTCAAATAACCTCTCTGTGTCTACGCTATCCCACCCTTTAAGAATTGCAGCACATTAGTGATAACCTGATAGAGTATAGATCACCCACCAAGTGTTGAGCCTGCATGATTGTAATTCCACTGAACTCAGAACAGTCAAGGAGATAGCTTCATGGCTGACATGTGTACTTGGCCAAAAATTCTATCAGCAATGAACAAATTGAATGAGGATTGTTGTATAAAGTAATGGATCTGAAAGGTTCGTATTAAAGACTGCAGTTCGATATGATGATGTCATACACTCCTGAGGTGGGAAAGAGAGATCTGTCCCGAGATCTGAATGAAGAAAGATATGTCATTGGTGTCCCCTGCTAGTTGGAATGTCTAATGAGCTAAGGTAACTTGTACTTATTGCCATCATGCAATAAATCTTATCTTGTTATGATAAGGGCCTCTTCTATTCAAGACTCTTATAGTTTATCCTCCACCTCTGTTAACAATGTAGGCAAGCCCTTTGATCCAATATAGAAAGGCTAATTTGTGTCAGCCCTTTTCCCAACCAGTAGTTGGGAGTGGTTGGTTCCACAACACAAACTACATAATAATCAGCAGCGGGAGTTGTTGCTTTGACGCCACAAGGTATCAATAGTGGGGGGAAGAAGGTCCATTGGATCTAGGAGAAATAGAAATCAGAAGACAAATAAATTTCAGTTGAAAGAATGTAGCACTTAAGTATGCTCAGTCATTCTGTAACAGCGTGCACTTGATCGAACAAGCAGTCGGCAAAAGCTGTGAAAGGAGTAATAAAGCAGGAACAGCACTCCAAGCTATAACCTTCACTACAGAGCTGGTAAGGAGTACAGCAGGAACAATTAGAACCCCTACAGTGTGGAAACAGGCCCTTCAGCCCAACAAGTCCACACTGATCCTTGCAGCATCCCACCCAGACCCATCCCCCTATAACCCACACACCCCTGAACACTATGGGCAAATTACCATGGCCAATCCACCTAGCCTACACATCTTTGGACTGTGGGAGAAAACCAGAGCACCTGGAAAACCCACGCAGACACGGGGAGAATGTGCAAACTCTGCACAGTCACCTGGGGCTGGAATTGAACCCGGGTCCCTGGCGCTGTGAGGCTGCAGTGCTAACCACTGAGCCACCGTGCCGCCCCTGATGTGAGCCAGTAAGAGCTTGAAAACTTTGTCACACTTGGCAGAGACTGAGCTTTCAGTGAGGAAAGATCTTTAGAAGTAGTCCCAATTCAAAGTTAGACAGAACGCAACCATTCCAGAGCTCCGTAAGTAAAGTTAAAATTCTCGGTTAGGCAAGTTTAAACTAACAGCGAAAGGACCAGGCTGGAAAAGATCGTCAAGAAAGAAAGGAGTACTCACCATTCTCATTGAGCATCACCATCAGACTCAAAACATACCAGTAGGCCAGGCTACAGTAAGGTCATAGATTTAATTTATATTAAAGCTACAGCACATTGTGGGACACACTTAATGTGATAAAAGACAAAGAACTCAAAGTCAAACAGAAGAAGATAGATGTCTGTTAAGACTGTGTTGAGAATGGGAGATAAATAATTTAAACTTCAATTTTTGTGGAAAGTTTAATTAAAGCTGTGTTGGAAAATCTTGGAAGGGGAGAAACATTTTGTGCATTGGATCATTAAAGCTGGGAAAGTGTCTATTTTGCCTTCAGAAAAGTGTAAAACTTTCATCTTGCCTAGAAAATGTGGGAAACCATCGTTTTGACTAAAAGAGCAGGAGGACGGCAGTGTGCAATGCAGAAGTGTAAACTTCATTAAAAGAAAATACCATAGCATTGCAATGATACATAACTTACAGCTCTGAAAGAAAAACAGCATTCAGCATTGCTATATTGCACAGTTTTAAAACCTTGTAAGACAAAAAAAAAAGCATTGCTATTTACGGAAGTAAAAGTTTTCCACACGAAGACATAAAACAACTTGAATTACTGCAAGATTTACAACTTTAAGACTGGAAATACCCATAATATAAAAGTGTTGCAGAATTTAAAGGAAGAAGAGTAAATAATCACAATAAGAAAACATGACAGGAGAAATAACATCACAATGGTCTGAAATTCAAGATAGCAGCAGAGTAGGGCGCTTCAGCCAGAGTTTCTCTGCTCGCAAGTTCCTTTTCCTTTTCGTTTTTTTCTTTTTTTCCCTCTTTGCTGCTGTTTTTCTTCCCCCACCCCCAACTTTTAACTTCTTAAAACTACCCGATCTGGAGGAATGGAGAACAGAGCAGGCCAGCATGGGAAGTGAGTTGCAGCCGGAACCCGGAGCGGGAGCAGGGAGAGACCGGGCCGGCCGAGGGGACGATTCCAGGAGGCAGGTCTGGAACAGAGGCCGGAGCATGGACACAGCGAGGCCTTGTGTTCTGAAGCTCAACAGGCACATACTCAATGAAAAAGGACTATTACTTGAGCACTTTAAAGATACTTTTTATTCTTATTCTAGATTTTTAAACTCTGTATTCCCATGCTAGCCTTTTGTTTTTCTGTTTCAGTTCTATAACAATGCTTAAAGTATCTGTACTTAGGTACCCTGTACCTAAGATGGTGCTGAGTGCTGGTGACAATACAGGCTATTCTAAGTTAATATGAGATAAAGACCAAACAGAACACAAGGATTGTACATCTTTGAGAAAACAATTCTTAAGATACAGATTTCTTTAAGTTGAGTGGACGAGGCAATTGTGTATAGGGGTCGTAGAGTTAAACCAGGGAACTATACACCAATTATAGATTCTAACATCAGTGGTAAAGAACTTATTAAAAAATATTCTGAGTAACAGATTAAACTTCACTTGGAGAGGCAAGGATTAATCAAGGATCAGGAGCAGAAATTGCTGGAGAAACTCAGTAGGTCTGTCAGCACCTGTGGAGAGAAAGCTGAGTCAAAGTTGCGGGTCCAGTGACCCTTCTACAGAACTGGACCCAAAAGGTTAACTTTTTGTTTTCTCTGCACAGATGCTGTCAGAACTGCTGTATTTCTCCAGCAATTTCAGCTTTTATTTCAGATTTTCAGCATCTGCAGTTCTTTGCTTTAGATTCATCAATGATAGTCACTATGGATTGTCAGGGAGACATCATGTCTGACAAGTTTGATGCGTTTTCTGAGGAGGTAACTAGATATGTGGATCAGGATAGTACGGTGGAAATAGTCCACATATATTTGTGTAAGGCTTTTGGTAAGAGCTGGCATAGGAAATTAGTCGAGAGGTTAACAGCTCATGGGATCCAGAGCAATTTGACATACCGAATCCAAAATTGGCTAAATGGATGGAAGCAGAGTGTTATGGTCGTAGGCTGTTTCTATTGTGAGTGGATCCAGTGCAGGCTTACTGCAGGGTTTGTGGATGACATGAAAATTGGTGGTGTGGTAAATACTGAGGAGGAGCATCTTAGATGATAGGATGATATAGACAGGCTGGCCAGATGGGCTGAACAGTGGAAAATGGAATTTAATCCAAAAAAGTCTGAGCTAAAGAATTTTGAGAGGACCAATAAGGAAAGGGAGTACAAGATTTATGGTAGGACTCTAGGAAGCCCAGTCAATCAGAGCAAACTTAGTGTGCATGTCCACGCTCCTTGCAGGCAACAGGAGAGATGACGAAGGTTATTAAGATGGTAAATGGGATATTTTATTAGTCAGATATGGAGTACAACAGCAGGGAGGTTATGGTGGAGTTAAATAAAATGTCAGTTTGGCCACAGCTGGAGAGCTGTGTGCAGGTTTAAGTGGAGGTCGAGCCTGTCTGTTATTTTTTTTTCCCCAGTAACTTCACTATCACTGACGTTAGACTCACTGCCGTATAGTTCACGTTTTGGACGATGTCTGACTGCCACACTATAGGAAGGATATAATGGCACTAGATAGGATGCAGAGGAGATTCACCAGGATATTGCCTGGCCTACAGTGTTTCAGCTTTGAAGAAAGGCTGGATAAATTGAAGTTGTTCCCCTTAGAGCAGAAGAGGGACCTGATGTAGATATACAAAATTCAGGGGCATAGATAGAGTAGTTATGAAGAAACATTTCTCCTTTGTAGAGGGATCAGAGCCGTGGTATAGATTTAAGGTAAAGAGCAGAAGGTTAGAAAGGATTGGAGGTAGACATTTTTGACTCAAAGGTATCTGGAACCAATTGCCAGAAAGAATGGTAGAGGTTTGGGGTCAGCGCAATGTTGAAGAAGTGTTTAGATAATTGCTTGATAGGTTATAGAAAACCAGGCTACAGATAGGTGCTTGATGATTGGCATGGCCACAGTGGGCCAAAGGACCTCTTTTGCTGCTTTTTAAAACTATGACTCAATGTTCCTTGGAGCCTATACCTTCACCAGAAGGCTGCAAGAAGTAATTACAAGTATTGCGACATCTCCTGAAGCTACGTGGACGGCAGCACCTGACAGGGCCCAATACCCATTGACACTACAAGACAAAGCCTATTGAATGCTGGTCCTTCTGGAGCAACTGCTTCTCTAAGAGCAGCATCATCTCATGATTTGAAAGTCTCAGGGAATTTTCTGAGCTACCTGCTGATGGCTCAACTTCATCACCCTTGAGCATAACCTCTTTGTTGGTTAAAAACCACAGCAAGTATACTGGTTAGTGCAAAAAAAGACCAGTTTTAAATAGTTGTAGATACGGTATCTCAATCAATCCTACCTTTTGCTTAACGGTGTTCTGCATTGGTAAATATTGTAAGTAAAGTAAACACTGGAGTTCAAATTTTTTTTAAAGATGGCATTACGTTCAAGGAAATTAAGACTTCTGTCTTTGGAAGGAAATGGGCTGTAGTCATGGCCATTGAAAATTAATGGCTGGAAAAACAGGCAAGTGTGAAGAGAGTTTGTTTTTTGGTTTATAAACTTTTGTTTACGAAAATCACTGGTGCACATTATCCAGCTGAAGAATCGTGTGTCTTCACTTTCCTGTTTGACATAATTACACCTGAGGGTTTAGTTCTTCCTACACCATTATTATCATTCACTTCAGTTTCCTGAAGCTGTGAGCTTTAACGTTTATGAAAATTTCAGCTGTTATTCTAGAACATGACCAATTTTTCCAGCCACCTAAAATGAGCCTTTATACCTATAACCTGCTTTATTGCACATCTTGTAGTGCCGTGGACCTCTATTGGATACATCTCTGTGACTGTTGAAGCCTTAATGCAGTCATTAGTCCCAACAATGACTAACCCTGATCATTAAACAACCGCCCTGAAATATGACTTTTGGGTTTTCAGGGCTGGTGTGATCACAAGGAGTCATGACAGTTTCCTGAAGAACAGGCATCAGCTTGCAAGAAGTAGAACTGAGTCTTTAAATAAAATCAAAATTTTGAGACATGTATGAAATTACTACTTAGTTTTAATATAATAAAATCCCAAAATAAAATAAATGATCTAATAAATTGAAATGGCCTGGAGATTCTGTGCAGCTGACTGAAGTATTCTACTGGCAAATATGGAAAAGATGAACACTGGTGGTGAACTCTTCTGTAAGATGCTTAAAAGCTTATACAGGTTAAACATTTGTTCAAATATAGGTTTAAATCTAGCATATTCCTTCAGCTGACAGCTAAAACCAGCCATAAACTTTCACTATAAACATTTTTTGATACACAGTATGACTTGAATAGACACATGGAAGAGAGCATAGATCTTGTCATGACATGTAGAAATAAGAGGTTTGCTATTTGATTCAATGAAATCTTTCAGTAGGACAGTAAATATTTGTACATGTTGATGGTAACATCTGTTTAAGATTTGGAATCACTCTTTTGAGATATGGGCATTGCTTAATTGATGGCAAAAATGCAGAATAAAAAAGCAGTCTGGACTCTTTCATAAACTGACATTGTGAATTTTTTTGTTCAACTTTCTACTTTTCCGTCCTGAAAAGATAGCACTAGTATTTATGACACGCCTTATCATATCTTCGCGATTTCTTAAAAGTTCTTCACATCAGTGAGTTACAATCTTTTGAAGTGCAGGCATTGTTGTTATGCAGTCAAACAGAGCAAGCAGTTTGCACGCAGCCAGATCCCAAAAAAAATCAAACGAGGGAATGATCAGTTAATTTCATTCTGGTAGTGCTGATTGAGGGTTGAGTGCTGGCCAAGATACCATAACCTTTGAATACTGTCATGGGATTTTTTTTTACATCTACCTGAACAGACAGATGGAATTCAGGTTTCTTATTGCAACTGAAAGACAGTACAGCATTCTGTCAGTAAGGCACTGAAGTGTAACCAATGTTATGTGCTTCTCTATAGCAAATACAGTTTAAAGCCATATATTTGATGCAGAAATGAGAATATCACGCATTGAAGTAAGCATGGAATTTGTTGTACAGGTATTTGTGCCCTATAGCACTAGAGGTAAATTCAACACTCATGAACAAGGCTTCTTTCTTAGCAGCATCTTGGAACCTCGACTACCTACAGCAACAATGCAAGTAGGCAGATATGAAACTATACCTGCAAGTTGACGTCCAACATCTTGTAATTTTATCATCAATAAAATCAGAGTTGCTGGAAAAGCTCAGCAGGTCTGGCAGCATCTGTGAAGGGAAAAACAGAGTTAACGTTTCAGGTCCGGTGACCCTTCCTCAGTTCTGAGGAAGTCTTACTGGACCTGAAACATTAACTCCATTTTTTCCTTCACGGATGCTGCCAGACCTGCTGAGCTTTTCCAGCAACTTCTGTTTTTGTTCCTAATTTACAGCATCTGCAGTTCCTTCAGTTTTTAACTTATTATGTCACCAACTCTTCATTGTCACAGAGCTGAAATCCTGGGAACCCTTAAGACTACTTGATGGAGAAGAGAACAGATAGCTACGGTGGTAGGTTTAGATAAGAGAAGTTGAGAGGAGGCTCAAATGAAAATAAATACTGGCATGGACTGGTTGTACGGAATCACCTGTTTCCTGTGTCCACTTGGTGGATGTCAAAAGATTTCTTGGTAGTATTTTGAAGAGGAGTGGTGGAATTATTCCCAGCATCTTGGCTAATATTTATCCCACAATCAACGTTTTACAAAACAAATTATCTCATCGGTACCACATCACGGCTTTAGGAGTTTGCTGTGTGTGCAACATTAGCTTCCAACATCACAACAGAGACTATGCATCAAGTATACTTCATTGGCTGCAAAATGCTTTAAGATGTCTGAAGGTGTCAGGTCATCTGAAAAAGTTTTACAAGCGTGAGTCTTTTTTATATTTCCTCGTATTCTTATTCCACGCGCTGTTCTAAATGCCGTCATGCATAGACATACATTCTGTGTCCAGAGCTTGAATTTTCGTGCCTTCGCCTGTGTTGGAACAGAGGCAAAGAACTAAAAATGACGCGCAGAAACCAATTCTGTCATTCCTGTCATTACTCTTGTTGTATGGGAGTTTTATGTCCACAGCTCAGGACCGTGGGGAGTGGTGGTGCAGTCAGAAATCTGTTCTGCAGATGTAAGTTGATCCACATTCTGTAAGTATTGAAAAGCACTGGAGTATTTTTTATTGGGAAGAGTGCTCCTATGCATTCAAAACTGAGCCTTGTTAAATTGAAAACAAAACCTTCCCTATTTTTCACTTCAGAGAATAAGAAGTTCCCATCTCTTTTTATCAGGTTCAGTAGATTCCATTACTTACACAGTGGCCTGACGTTAAAGTTGAGCCAAGGCAAGTAAGCAGAGGAGTTCCAACTACGAGGGACATGTCAGAATGATAATAGTTCGACATTCTGAACAAACCCTGATCAGAATCTCCTGTTAGAAATGTGGAGCTCTGTTGTTACATAAAAAAAAAAGCAATGCTACAATATACATGTGATGTCCTCTCCTCAGAAAATCCAGCTCCTTGTTATTCGGGTGACATGGCTCACCATGAGCCCTGGCTAACTCTAGTCAATGTTTTCAAACATCACAAAGCATATATCTGACCTTCAACACTGCTTCACTGGGAATTCACAGTCACAAACACATCTGTGTATTAATGGTACACATGGGTGCCAGTATGTATTGTTACATCATCAAGTCACACTTACATCTTTGAAACAGCTGTAAGATGAATTTGCCTAGCATTATCAACAGAGAACTTTCAACACAAAGGGAAATAGTTCAATTACTGATTAATAATATTAAATGACAGTTTCTTGCTACAAAATGGTTTTGGGATGAGACCTTTTTGTGTTCCATGTAGTCTAATGAGAAATGGATTTTGGGATGATACTCAGAGCTGCCTATTTTTCTCAGGAAAACGTTATATCTAAGGAAAGGTATCCAGCTATAGAGAGGGAATCTGATTTGAATGTTAGAATTTAGAAGAAAACAGATAAAGCAAGTGTCCAGAAACTCCTTGTGAGGAATCAAGGGAGATCTGGCTGTAAGATAAGAAACCATATATTATGTTAAATATGGTTAAAGTGAAATTTCTTTATTTGAGTCTTCTAATCTTGTTCTTGCTGAAAACCATGCTAGGTTCAGCACTCAGATAGTGAAGGTGCTTTGTGTACCTGTTAGTTCATCAATGTTTTCATTTGTTAACATAATTGATTTCTTGTAATGTCACACGTTAGAGAGTTTAAACAAAAATGCTCACACTGTAGAAAGCAAAGGGGGAGGATTGATCCAAAGAAACTGGGACAAAAAGATGAGAGGTTTATGAGTGACCAACAAGTTAGATTTTGGGGAGGAATTGAAGTAAGGGAGAGTGTTAGTAATTCGGAAGGAGTTGGAACAATAATTTCAGAGTACAGGGATTGTAATGCGAGAGATCCAACACAAGGAGAAAGCCTACTTGACTTCATCCTGACTAACCTGTCTGCTGCAGATGCATCTATCTGTACAGTATTGGCTGGAGTGACTACAACACAGCCCTTGTGAATGCAGAGATAATAGGAACTGCAGATGCTGGAGAATCCGAGATAACAAGGTGTGGAGCTGGATGAACACAGCAGGCTAAGCAGCATCATAGGAGCAGGAAAACTTGACATTTCGGGCCTAGACCCTTCATCAGAAATGGGGGAGGGGAAGAGGGTTCTGAAATAAATAGGGAGAGAGGGAGAGAGGGGGAGACGGATAGAAGATGGATAGAGGAGAGGATAGGTGGAGAGGAGACAGACAAGTCACAAGAGGCGGGGATGGAGCCAGTAAAGGTGAGTGTAGGTGGGGAGGTAGGGAGGAGATAGGTCAGTCCAGGGAGGACGGACAGGTCAAAGCGGCGGGATGAGGTTAGCCGCCTCCGCCTCCACGCTTACTTCTTCAACCGTGAACCTAACCCTCCCTCTACTGACCCCTTCTCCCGCCTCCAACACAAGCCCTCCTCCTGGACACCACCCCAAGGCGTCCTACCCTTCCTCGACCTCTTCATCTCCAACTGCTGTCGAGACATCAATCGCCTCAACCTCTCCACCCCTCTCACCCACTCCAACCTCTCCCCCGCAGAACCTGCGGCCCTCCGCTCCCTCCGCTCCAATCCCAACCTCACCGTAAAACCCGCGGACAAGGGAGGCGCAGTTGTAGTATGGCGCACTGACCTCTACATCGCTGAGGCCAGGCGCCAACTCTCCGACACCTCCTCCTGCCACCCCCTTGATCATGACCCCACCCCCGAGCACCAAACCATCATCTCCCAAACCATCCACAACCTCATCACCTCAGGTGACCTCCCACCCACCGCCTCCAACCTCATCGTTCCCGAACCCCGCATCGCCCGCTTCTATCTCCTTCCCAAAATCCACAAACCTGAATGCCCTGGTCGACCCATTGTCTCCGCCTGCTCCTGCCCCACCAAACTCATCTCCACCTACCTCGACTCCATTTTCAGCCCCATGGTCCAGGAACTCCCTACCTATGTCCGTGACACCACCCACGCCCTCCACCTCCTTAAGAACTTCCAATTCCCCTGTCCCTAACACCTCATTTTTACTATGGACGTCCAGTCCCTATACACCTGTATTCCCCATACAGATGGCCTAAAGGCCCTCCGATTCTTCCTGTCCCGCAGATCTGACCAGCCCCCTTCCACTGACACCGTCATCCGCTTAGCCGAACTCGTCCTCACCCTCAACAACTTCTCTTTCAATTCCTCCCACTTCCTACAGACAAAGAGGGTGGCCATGGGTACCCGCATGGGCCCAAGCTATGCCTGCCTCTTTGCAGGTTACGTGGAACAATCCCTCTTCCGTACCTGCACTGGCCCTAAACCCCACCTCTTCCTCCGTTACATTGATGACTGTATCAGCGCCGCCTTGTGCTCCCATGCGGAGCTCGAACAGTTCATCCACTTCACCAACACCTTCCACCCCAACCTTAAGTTCACCTGGACCATCTCTAACACCTCTCTCTCCTTCCTGGACCTCTCTGTCTCCATCTCGGGTAACCACCTAGAAACCGATATCTATTTCAAGCCTACCGACTCCCACAGCCACCGAGAATACACCTCCTCCCACCCACCTTCCTGCAAAAGTGCCATCCCCTATTCCCAATTCCTTTGCCTCCGCCGCATCTGCTCCCAGGATGAGGCATTCCACTCCCATACATCTCAGATATCCTCATTCTTCAAGGACCGCAACTTACCCCGGGAGTGGTCGAGAACACCCTCAACCGTGTCTCCCGCATTTCCCGCAACTCATCCCTCACACCCCGTCCCCGCAATAACAAGTAAAAAAGAATCCCCCTCGTCCTCACGTACCACCCCACCAACCTCCGGATCCAACGCATCATCCTCCGACACTTCCGCCGTCTGCAATCCGACCCGACCACCAAAGACATTTTTCCCTCCCCACCCTTGTCTGCTGTCCGGAGGGACCACTCTCTCCGTGACTCCCTTGTCGGCTCCACGCTCCCCTCCAGACCCACCACACCCGGCACTTTTCCTTGCAACCGCAGGAAGTGCTACACTTGCCCCTATACCTCCTCCCTCACCCCAATCCCAGGCCCCAAGAAGACTTTCCACATCAAGCAGATGTTCACCTGCACATCTGCCAATGTGGTATACTGCATCCGCTGTACCCGTTGTGGCCTCCTCTACATCGGGGAAACCAAGCGGAGGCTTGGGGACCGCTTTGCAGAACACCTGCGCTCAGTTCGCAACAAACAACTGCACCTCCCAGTCGCGAACCATTTCAACTCCCCCTCCCATTCCTCAGACAACATGTTCATCCTGGGCCTCCTGCAGTGCCACAATGATGCCACCCGAAGGCTGCAGGAACAGGAACTCATATTCAGCCTGGGAACTCTGCAGCCCAATGGTATCAATGTGGATTTCACGAGCTTCTAAATCTCCCCTCCCCCAACCGCATCCCAAAACCAGCCCAGCTCATCCCCACCTCCCTAACCTGTTCTTCCTCTCACCTATCCCCTCCTCCCACCTCAAGCCGCACCCCCATCTCCCAACTACGAACTTCATCCCGCCCCCTTGACCTTTCCGTCCTCCCTGGACTGACCTATCTCCTCCCTACCTCCCACCTACACTCACCTTTACTGGCTCCATCCCCGCCTCTTTGACTTGTCTGTCTCATCTCCACCTATCCTCTCCTCTATCCATCTTCTGTCCGCCTCCCCCTCGCTCCCTATTTATTTCCTAACCCTCTTCCCCCCCAACCCCCCGCATTTCTGATGAAGGGTCTAGGCCTGAATCGTCACGCTTTCCTGCTCCTGTGATGCTGCTTAGCCTGCTGTGTTCATCCAGCTCCACACCTTGTTACCTTGTGAATGCAGTCTTGTCTTTAAACTGAGGGCACCCTCCACCATATTTTGTATCATCACAATACTAAATGGGATAAATTCAGAGCAGATTGAAAACTCAGATTTGGGCATGTAAGCAGTATCATCAAGCAGAACTGTATTCTGGCAGAATCTTTAGCTTCACGCTTCAGCATATCCCTTACTCTGCAATGACCATCAAACCAGGGGATCAGCCTGGTTCAATGAAGAAAATAGGAGAGCATGCCAGGAACTGCACCAGAATATACTTACAAATTAAATGTCAACATAGTGAAGCTACAGCATCGGACTACTGCGGAATCAAAGAATGCTTATACCAGAAAAGGAGACCATTTGGCCCATCTCTGATTATATGTGTGCTAATCCATAGAATCAGCATTCTTTAGACAAAATTAATTGATCCCATTACTCAAGGATTAGATCTGCAGTCATCCTACACCCTGGCCATGAATGGTGATGAACAATGAAACAATTACTGGAAGGAGGGTGCTCCATAATTAATCGCAGAGCTTAGCATATGAATGCAGAAGACAGCAAGTAAAACATTTGTAAACATTTTCAACCAGATGTGAAAAGTGAATGATTCATCTTGGTCTCCTCCTAAGGTCTTGATTATCAAAGTTGTCAGACATCAGGCGATTTGATTCTCCATACTTGAGCAAGAACCCACTAAATGCACTGGATAGTTCGGATATTTCACTTGGATCTGTTGAACTCCTATAGGGCTGTGATGCAAGTTATGTCAATATTACCTTTCATATTACTTTGATTCTGGTCCAATGCACTGACTAGGTTGTGAGGTATTCATGTAACAATCCCGGTAGATTCCCACCAACAAAGAGGAGACCACCAGCAGCCATCAGGAAGATTAAAACAGCACAATGGGGCCACTGATACAGAAAAGGGTTGAACACGGACAGGGCTCAAAAGACAGATTGAAACATCCACTGAAAGCCTTTGCTAAACCAATGGTCTTTAACAGGTAAGTGATCAGTACGAGACGAAGCTGCTACAAGGCTTCTCATTCCATTTGATGCCTTTGGGCCATTCGTAGAGATTAAGTGAGTCTAGAGTCACGTTCAACGCAGCAATCACTGGAAGTGACAGGAGTATGAAAAGTGCAGTCATTGGTGGTCCCAACACCCATGGCCATGAAGAGGGAAAGTCATGTCTGATTTGTGAGATAGTGGGAAGGCTGACTGTCCAGTTTTAACCCTCTGCCTATCAATTACAGGCAGAGTGCAGAGGAAAACCCATCCATTAGTATGAAGTATCACAGGCAAAGATCTGAGAAAATGCTGTTAAGTTCATTTCAACAAATTAGACTTTCTGAGACCATTGATGCTTATCTGTGGAGAGTTTCCAAAAACAATCCATATTGTTACAATCCCCTTGGAGACTGATGACTTTTGAAAGAAATTCCGACTTCTGAAAGAAATTCCAACTTTCAGTTAATAGCTGAAAGAATGACAGGACAAGATTTACTGTTTTAAGATGTTTACTAATAACAAAAGACTAAAAGCTCTATTGCCTAAACACAATCTTTGCAAACAACTTGTATTTCAAACCATGGAACAGATCACCCTCCCCCTTTTAATGTAGCATAACCAAGAAAGCACACTTCCCAGGTATACATTACGTTGTCCTTTTGGTAGGCATTCAGCTTTTTCCAAATTCGGTCCAAAGTGCTTCATGGTTCCCAAGGGTTTGTTTCTGTTCTGTTTCTTTCTCAGCCAGGTAACTAGTAACCTGAGAACTACCCTTCACAGAGAGAGTATTACTGGAGATCGTCCCTACAGCGTACGCTAGTTGAAGCTCTCAGCCTTGTTTCAACCCCTCACAAATTTTGTCTTCTCTGTTTGAGCATGAGTTTCCCTTTCCCATTCTAGCAGTGTGAATTACAAAATATTTGGCCTGTAGCTGCTCTTTCTGTCCCGGACACCTTGCACTTAAAACGCCCCTAATCCAGTTCTTACAATGGCTTCCTTTGTATCTTCTCCCATTGGCAATTGGAATCACAGGGTGAAATGCCGATGATCAATCAATTCTTTAGACCTCGACTCTATCCAATCTTTGAATCAAATGGACACTTCTAAATATACCCTTTTCTTACTTGAAATTCGTACTGCTTTCCTGGGATTTGGAGACTCTCAGTCTGTTTGCCAGCATCACAACTGCCTTATCTGCAAGGGTGTGATACCTCGCACCTTTTTACCAGTAAAAGGATCGCTAGACCGTCATCTTTCACAGCTCGATCGCTCAGACATAATGTCAGGTAGACCGCAGCATGGGTACCATGATTCCACACCCCCCCACCATTCATTTTATCCTAAATTTAATGACAGTTCTGAAACATAATCGCCTGATATTCTTACTAACCTCATAACTGTAACAAGAGACCACACCTATTGCTGAAGATATGTATTGGACTCTGTGGAAGGACTGATGTGGGAGCCTATGTTGGAATTGCCCCAGAAGTTTCCATTTTCAGTGGGCAATTCCCCAGCTCCCCAGTAACTGCTGGGAGTGTCTCAGACTCTGAGCAGGTGTCACCCATTCATCCTCTCACCCATTCAATCTTCCATTCAGTGACATTCAGACTCAACATTTAAATCTATGATGTTGCAGCTACCACCATAGAAAAGGGGCATGCCCTATTGTGCCCCAATTTTGCTCTGCTTCCAGAGTTTCCTAATCGATACAGTGCTGCACAATTCTGATGGGCTTGGAAAACCCTAAGCAGAAGTGCTAAGCAGTGTGGAATCAGGAATTTTACGAACACAACAGCAACTGAACGATGATTTCTGCTTGGAAGACCAAGGCCAGGACGTATTTAGTTCGCAGCAATTACAATCTGGCATTTACTGAAACAGACCAGTCCACAACTCATCTCTCAAGATATCAACAGAGACCCACACTGTTTACATTGTTGTCTGGGGAGCAAAGTATAAATTAAATGTTGTCAGAACTACAGCACTATCTTCTCTGGTGGTTCAGCTAGTTTATTCTTTGAGTAGCAAAGCTATACAGAGCAGAAAGGTCAGAGGTTTAATCCCTACTATTTGCTGAATTAGCTGATTTTAGCCATGGATACAACACAGTTGGCTTCAGCTGGCCTACAGATCAGAAAAGCCAGTTAAATTCATTGTCCAGTGACCTCTGGTGGAATTATGCGTACACGAATGCTTTTCGGGTTTGGCTTTCAGAGTATGGATGATCACACTCATGGTCATGGCTAACATATAAAGAATTACCATTTGGTCAAGTAACCACAGGAAAAAAAACATGGACTGGGAGAGCTATGCATCAATAACCAAAACATTTCATTTTGTCCAGTGCCGTTAGTGTTGGAAAACATCCCTAGACGTTTTGCAATAACAAAATTAAAATCAAACCTGACACTGAGCCACATGAGGAAATACTAGATTAGCAAAAGCTTGGTCATTAAATAAGTTTTGAGGAGAGAAGTAGGGAAAAAGAAAGGCAAAAGAAGGCCACACTTTCAGGAGTGAAGTAGAAAAATGTTATGGCATAATATAGTGTCATGTTAGAATAACCTCTGCATCGCATTGGATCTTTACATTACTTTGAGTTAATCACCTAGAAAAATGTCATTGTGCAATGTTGTTTCATTGAAATCCCGTTTCTTTAGCTCAGTGCCTTGTGCATTACTTTATTTTATACTTGTCTTTCAATGTTTGTGTTGCTAAAAGAATTTCTATTTGCTGATTGTATCCTGAAGATGCTACAGTTGATTTTCCGAACCTCTGCCCATTGGGAAATGTGCAATTACCTGGGGTGAATGCAGAATAAACGAATGTAACGCTAGCACTTTGGATTTCTGGGACTTTGCTGGGGGGGGTGCCTTTATCTGCAAAGGTGCAGCCAAACATAAGCCTGCAAATGAGGCAGCGGAATGTATACTTAATTCCCCGTCTCATTTTCTTGATTACTTGATGGCAAGGCACTGCAGGGATCTTATCAGAGAAGCTGAGCAACTTGTAAAGTGAAAGGAGCAGAATTTCTTTTGTTTTCACTTTTGAGATTGTTTCTCAGTGCCACACGCTGTGAGATGAGCTTTATTTATTTTAAGTGCTGTCATGTGATCAGTAGAATTTCACCCATCATCATCTTGTCTGTAATATCATTCAATAGAATTGTCTGTTAAGATCCTTTTCAAAGCTGGCAGGTTGCCGTTGAGTTACAAAAGCAAAACAAATCAAGTATGCTGCTGAAAATAGATGAACATAATCCAGCACTTGATATAACAAAGGTTAGTCAAGGTATTTCATAAGGACTGCACAAATGTGTTCGTTTCAAAGCATTTTTAAAATATTCAGAATCTCAGATTCCCTATCATTTCTACAGCTGCTAAGCACCAGGGTACCTCATTCTTCTAAAACTATACAATAGCTGACATGTACAATTTACAGCAAAGGTCAGTCTGGCTCAGTGTTACCTATTATTTGCTCTTTTTTTGAGAAATCAAAACAGCAGCTCAGAATAAGCTGGTCTGTGACTCAAATGACATTGACATCACACAGGATACCTGCAGCACTGGTGTTGCAGATATTGGTGAGGTTATTCAGTCCTGCATTCAATGACATGCACATTAATCGCTAAGGAACTGACTTCAACATTTACCTCACTATGAACAATACATGGTTAAAGTGTAGTGTGTGTTGTCCTGATTTTGAACTGTGATATATTTTATTGTGTATTTTGTTCTCTTTCCCCTCTCTTCACCACAGAAGGCACAGTTCCACAGTATCTTAACGAAGTTATGTTATTCTTCATGTGTGAGCCTGAAATTTGAATGTTAGAGATTATTCAGCTACAAGGAGGGTTATAGTTTTCATTTGTTATCCATTTATATCCACTGAAACATTTTAACAAGATTTGCTGGTTTGCAAATTTGGAACTGGGAGTGGGAAACTTAGCTGGTCATCTTCCCAAGTCTGCAAACAGTCAGGCTAATTGACCAGGAGGTGTACCTGGAATGTTCGGAATGGATCTGTATCATGCTAACTGAGTTATGTACATTTCCATTGTGTAGAAAGGGGGGAAAACAAATTGAACATGTTAAATTAGTGATTACTTTTAGCTTTATGGCACTGTTTCAGATAATTCTTCAGTAGCAGTGAGAATGTCAGCCGGATATTTGTGACATGTTATTTCAGTAGCTGTAGTGATTCAGTTAATTCATAAACATCATTGTAAATCGGTGTTCATGAGATTGTGCGTGCGCGTCCGTGTCTGGGTCTGTTTGTATTTTGCAATTCACAAAAATCACAAGTAATCTAATCTTGTGACCGCAGGGAGCTTGATGCTGCACCATTCTTCATGCTTCCTGTCTCTTCATTCGTACTCCTACCTGACACTATTTTCCAACAGATACAGGACAGAAGTGGAATTGTGATTTCAAAGGCCGTATATAAAACTCACCAATGTTACAATCTGCAGCAAAGACTGAGAAAGCTGCAAGTTTGCCATTAACCATAGATTTCATTAGCTTTTAAGAAAAGTTTTGAGGTATGAAACTGAGAATGCAAAACATCATGCATGTGAAATGAATCCAACAAGATCAAAATCCTAACCCAAAGTGTCTGAAAGAGTGATATCAAGTTTGATAAGCAGGTACTTTATTGATCACCATTTTACTGCTGATGAGTTTGGGGAGTGAGTTTGATTTTCATACCATAAAAATGCAATGTCCAAAACTTCAAAAATAGATTGACAATACACTTCAATGACTGTTCAACTAAAGTCTGTGTTTCCAGTAAATTTTCCCTCCATGTATCATCAGATTTCCTTTTCATTTCACAAAAGAAGTAAAGTCTTTATACTCTTCTGTTCTGTTGTTGCATAATCTTGTCAAGACTTTAGAAAAGCACCATGCATGCACATTCTTGGCATATATGAGCACCGAGAGGAGGAGCCAGAAAAGAAACTGGTAAGGTCTACAGCCAGCTTTCGTGGTAAGAGCATTATGTGTTTGATCCATTGTATAAGCAATGCGATAAACCAGGGACCTCCTGACTATGTTTATGTTTGTCTTTTTATGACTAATTGTGCAGAAAGTAGTGTGGCTTTAAACATGTTCAGTTTTCAGTTGTATCTCACCAAATCGCCTAGCTTAGTTTCAGCTCGACTTCAAAGAGGGGTGCGCAATGGCCTTTGATGTGAGCATTTTTCAGTGTCCTTTGTCCTTCTGTGTTCTACCAGGCTGGAGAACAATAAAAGCCGGAGCCAGCAGAGTGATTCATCCCTACATGGCAGAGCCAGTTGTGACGCATGTCGGTGTACTATCCAGCCTGTTGTTCTGTGCTCATTTATCAGAAATGTATAGACAAACCCAGGCAGGGAGTCATACTGACCTTTCCTAAGCCACAGCTTTCACCAGCCGTCACAATAAATTAATATAATAGGTTTTGGATTTGTTCCTGGATTAATCTAAATTGGGAACAAAGACAGAGCTTGGCTGGAGGGGGTGGGGGTGTGGTGCGAAATCAAAGTTTCTCTAAACACACATTAAGATCAAGCTTGACCAGATGTGGGCATCTTTTTCTGAGTTAGTTTGGGTCAGTGAACTGAAACAATTTTTCCCTTCATTCTATTGGTCATTTTAACATAGACTTTAAACCCAGGTTCTTGGATCTCGCTGTTATCAGAGATGACAGTTTAACAAATTTGGTCAAAGTAGCACCTTAACCTAACTGAAAGAGCTAATAAGAGTTCAATTACTGAAAGTGTACAAAAAAGTTATCATTTTCTTCTATTATTTTTAATTAGCTTCATTAACAATCCTAATGTATGATGTGAAACATCAGTTTTGATGCTGATACAGTGAGGATTCATCACCTTGTCTTTAAAAACAATTTGACTTTATTGTATCCCTCCAATTGCATTAAAATAGCAGCCTCTTTTCAGAAAACATGAGAACAACAATAGAATTTGACCAAGAAATCTCACAAACTAGTGAATAAAGGCAGCTTTTAGTGAAACACAAAGCCAGACAGCTGTTAGAGCTATAGAATTGATTCCTGGCCTATACGGAGTTAGCTACTTTCAGTCAAGACAGCATTTGGGGCACTGCAATTGGCTGCTGAACTACAGATTGACAAATTAACCAGGGTTCCTGCTCACGATTGCTACTCTGTCACCACTGCAATAAAGTGTATGTAACCATGCTCCGTTACACATATGGTTTGCTTCATTGATAGGGAGTATGGTGCATGTAAGAAAAAGGTGTTTATAATGAAAGCAAATTATCTGGTTTAGAAAAGCTCTGGAATCTGTGTCATCATGTTGAGAGTTAATAGTGACAATATGTTTTAAAATGTGCAGGTGCCTATTTTGGGATAACTTTTCTTATGCACAGGGAACACTTGTTCAAGAAGTATAACTCCACTTTTTCAAGTAGATTTAAAAATTAAACATAAATTCAAAAGTTTGATCTCAAGGATATATTGTTGAAATGATATCCTGCTGGTGGTGCATGAATAATGATTGCAGGCCCACAACTGTGATAATGAGTTTACTGGCAGTCTGCAATTATATTGCAGATTAGAGGTGATATAATTAATTGGAATATTAGCTAATCTCATTGGATCATTAACCATAGCACCCACAATTGGCCTCAGTGCCTCTGAAGTTGGCCAGCATAGACATTCTGCAAAGTGAAAACAGAGAAAGCTGGAAATATTTAGTACGACAGAGACAACTGTGGAAAATCAGCATGTCACATTTCAGTCTTAAACGTCTCCACTGTGCTTAGATGTAACAGTTGAGTAGCATTTGAAAAGGAAAACAATAAGCAAAGGAGGAATTGGAAAAGGAACAGAAGAAACGGAGAAGGAAAAGAAATAGAATGATCTGTGTAGTGCTCAGAAGGAATACTAAGTGACAGGTGTGGTATTAAAGACAGATGGAGATATAGAGAAATGGTATGATGCAGAGAGGATGAGAGAATAGTTAAAAGTGCTGAGGTGGATAAGGAAGCATGAAGTATTGTCATGATGCCACCAAGGATAACTGTTACCGTATTATTTAGTGTCCCTGGTAGAGGCGCTAACCCCCAATTGTGATCTCGTTCCCTTCATTGTCTTCACAGATGCTAAAAGCTCCCATCCTGAACTCACACTCACTCACTGCCAGACAGAGAACAAGAGTTTTAATTAAAGTTTCAAGTTGATATTGTCAATGTTGCAGCCAAAAAGATTCTACTGTGAGAGTGTGTCTGCTGAGAGAAGGGAAACTTAATCTCAATAAAACTTTTGGCATGCAGAAACTCTGAAGTTGTCAGTCATCAGCTAGAGGATGTTGATGGGAGAGTGGACAGGGTCTTATACAGTACAGCCCTAATAGGATCAAATAACGTGAAAGCAAAGGGCCAGCATACAGCATTTCAATATTGCAGCAGAAAAATAAAAAAGGAAGCTTGTCCAGGTTGAGGAAAGAAATGGCCGAACTGCAAGAAAGTGATTCACTTCGTTCACAAATATTTGGTGAGAAGGCAGCAAAGTAAGTCAATAAAGATGGCTTCTGGAGAGATTCTGATGCATCATTCTGCGTAATAGAATGGTCTGGCGCTGTTTAGTCTCAAAAGGAATTATGACTGCAACAGAAGAGCATCAAGTAAATGTGAAGCATCAGATGGGCATCAGCACTTTCTGGAACATTACAAGCTTCACAGATCTCTGTGATGTTGCTCACAGTTGCATGTACTTTTGGTGAATATCAATGGAAGTGCATGAGAGTGTGAAACCCAGTGTGGTATCAGGTCAGGAGTGTTCCTACTCACAGGTCCAACTCAAAAGACAAAGTAGAGGAACTGGAAAGGAGGGAGTAATCAAGAAAGTGACAACTCCCATGGACTGGATAAGCAGCATGGTAGCAGTAAAAACAAAACTGGAAAGCTGAAAATATTTTTAAATCCAAAGGATCACAATAGAGCTTTGAACAGATCTCACTACCCTGTGTGAAGAATGAAGACCTGTTTCGACAATTTTTCACAGCACAGGTCTTTCCTACACTAAATGTGAAGGTTGGATACTAGTAAAGGAAGCTATATGAAAGCAGCGGTTTTCAAATATTCTGGATGCTATTTGGAAGATACAAATGGTTATGCAGCAATTTGGCATTTCCACTGCTCCAGAAGAATGTAAATAACATAAGACAGTCAGTGATCTTCCTGGAACAGAAGCTACTCTGGATGATCTACTAGACTACTGATGTAAAGATACAGTAGAAGATACCATCACAGACCACAATAAAATTCTAGTGTAACTACTAGAGAGAGCTCCTCAGATAAACCTGAAACCGGACAAGAATCTAACAGAGGCGCCTGAAGTTAACTGCGCAAATCAAGTATTGACTGACAGGAAAAGGACATTACCCGGATGCTGAGAAGGTAAAGGTTCATAGCAAAGTACCGAGGTACCACAGTTTCAATTTATGATTTATGATCACTTGGAAAGGCACAGTTTGATTCGTGATAGTCAGCACGGATTTGTGAGGGGTAGATCATGCCTCACAAACCTTATTGAATTCCTTGAAGAGGTGACCAAACACGTGGATGAAGGTAGAGCAGTGGATGTGGTATACATGGATTTAAGTAAGGCGTTTGATAAGGTTCCCCATGGTAGGCTAATGCAGAAGGTAAAGAGGCATGGGATAGGGGGAAATGTGGCAGAGTGGATTCAGAATTGGCTGACCCTTAGAAGACAAAGGGTGGTAGTGGACGGAAAATATTCAACATGGTGCTCAGTTATGAGTGGTGTACCACAAGGATCTGTTCTGGGTCCTCTTCTATTTGTGATTTTTGTAAATGATTTGGATGTAGGAGTGGAAGGGTGGATTAGCAAGTTCGCGGACGATACGAAGATGGGTCACGTGGACAGTGCGAAGGGCTGTTCACGGTTACAAAGGGACATTGATAGAATGCAGAGCTGGGCTGAGAAGTGGCAGATGGAGTTTAACCCTGAAAAGTGTGAGGTGATTGATTTGGGAAGGACAAACTTGAAAGCAGAATACAGGGTTAACGGAAAGATTCTTGGCAGTGTGGAGGAGCAGAGTGATCTTGGGGTTCATGTTCACAGTTCCCTGAAAGCTGCCACCCAGGTGGATAGAGTTGTTAAGAAGGAGTATGGTGTGTTAGCTTTCATTAATAGAGGGATTGAGTTCAAGAGCCGTGAAGTTATGCTCCAGCTATACATAAGCCTGGTTCGGCCACATCTGGAGTATTGTGTCCAGTTCTGGTCGCCTCATTACAGGAAAGATGTGGAAGCATTAGAAAAGATGCAGAGGAGATTTACCAGGATGTTGCCCGGAATGGAGGGAAGGTCTTACGAGGAAAGGTTGAGAGAGCCTAGGGCTTTTCTCTTTCGAATGATGAAGGATGAGAGGTGACTTGATAGAGGTGTACAAAATGATCAGAGGTATAGATAGAGTAGACAGCCAGAGACTTTTTCCCCGGGTGGAAGTAGCTTTTATGAGGGGACATAGTTTTAAAGTAAAAGGAGGTAGATATAGGGGAGACATCAGAGGTAGGTTCTTTACTCAGAGAGTGGTAGGGGCATGGAATGCATTGCCAGAGAGGGTAGTGGAGCCGGCCTCATTAGGGACATTTAAGTGGCTATTAGGTAGATATATGGATGATAGTATAAGGTCGGGCTGGAGGTTAGATAGACCTTAGGTTTAGGGTAAAAGTTCGGCACAACATCATGGGCTGAAGGGCCTGTACTGTGCTGTACTGTTCTATGTTCTGTGATGAAGTCAGCGTGCAGTGTGATACCAGTGAGTCAGGTCTTGGAGCAGTCTTCATGGAACAAGGACAATCATTTGTGTTTCTGTCCAGGGTATTAATACAAATTGAACCACACTACAAATGGGTTGAGAAAGATTGCCTGGTTATTATCTATGCTTGTGAACATTTTAATCAATATATGTTTGAGAGAGAGAAGGTGATGGTAGAGTCAAACCACAAGCTGCTTAACATATTTTTCTCAAACCAAAGTCTCTACAAAGAATTTTCACCATCTGTATTAATATTGCCTGATGTGACTTCATATCAACTTTATATTATGTTAAAGATTCTAAACGAATACGAGATTTTGTTATTGCACAACTCCAATTGCTTTACTTTTTAATTCTCGCTTTTCTCCTGTCATTGATGAGGTATTAGTGCATAACTGGTTGCAGCCCTTGGGTAGCTGTACACATAGACATTTTTAACCTGAGAGCTTTTACGGTGAGTATTGTCAGAGTAATTAACAACGGTGAACATCCTATGTGCTCACCTACCATCCATTACATCTTACTGGGAGTCACATATAACAATCAGACGTAGGAACATAAAAGAGACATAAAGTCTGACAGGACTTTTCTTAACATTTAAAAGCATGGTCTCAACTGAATCATTAGGGAGATACAAAGGTAAAGATAGAGTCGCCATAGTTCTACCGGACTGCTCTCTCCGAACTTCTCTCTCATTAGAGGGATGGTTTAACCTGAGGGTAATCACGTTTCAGGCAAGGGGACAGATAGAGGAAGAGTGTCCTTCTGGCAACTTCAGCCAGCGGGGGAATTGAACCCACGCAGTTGGCATCATTCTGTATTGCAAACCAGCCATCCAGCCAACTGAGCTAACTGACTGCTGATTGAATCGCTTGTGATGGTTAATTCAATTTTTTATCATATTTCCTGAGATCTTCAATTCATCGAAATCCATTTTGACATGAGTCAAAGCTGTAATAATGGTTCTGAGCATGTTTTCCTTGAGTAGGGATTTAAGACCTAGGCAGTGCATTTTCTCCCTGTTTTCAGCCCACTAATTAAATAAATAAATGAAGGAAGACAATAAAATCACTGCCTTTAAAGCGTTTCCTTTATAAGCATTCTCCTGTTTCAGCATCTCACCTGTTGTCCACCAACCAAGCCTATTGTTTTTGCGCTGGCTACAAATATCTGCATTTGCAGATGTTTCTTACTTTGAGTTTTTGAGACTCAAAACCCTATAAAGGCTTTTCAGGAACAAGTGCAGCATTCTCTGGGGGTAACTATTCACATATTCCTGTTAGGTGTCACCTGAAGACCAGACATACGGGAGTTAGTTGGCTGCTTATGCAGTTCAGAAGACTCATGGGAAGGAGATAACTGTCTACTGTTGTGCTTTTTCGACCCACTGCTCTGGTGCTAAGGAGGATTAGCTACAGGTCCGGTATGTATTGCTGCCTGAGTAGTGGTCAGTTTCATGCAGTTCTGACTCCTGGGTTACAGGATACTCATCAATGTATTCTTCAGCATCCACTTATCTTCCTCCCCATCCATTCATCTTCCTCCCCAAGTACCATATGTTGCTCTGATGGATCCCCAGTAAAGAAGGGTAGAATAGAGATGTATTTTCCACCTCAGTATTAGGGAGACTGAACAAGGGTTAGAAGGTATTGGTTAGTTGGTGTTTGACAGCTATGCCGTTGAGTTGGTATAGGTATTCATTCAATAATGATGCCTACAAGATGCTATTGATGTTGCCATCACCCATTACAAGAACTGGAACTTTCCTCAGTTCCACAGTCTTGTCCTTGAGATACTGAAGGTTGAGAAACGTTCCTCAAATGTCCTGCATGTACCAGGCATTGTGTGTTAATTCTCCCTGCAAGAAGGAGCGAACGAGTTTCAAGTTAGCCGCTGAGTGTGCCAAGTCGGAGGTGAGAGGGGGTAAAATAAGTATGGGCATGAAGCTTTTGGAGAAGGTATTTAGATGCATGTCAGTAATTAGTCTGGGAATGAGTTGAGGAGGAGATAGGTAGGGCAGGATGCTGAATTTGAGTGGCTTTTAACCCAGAGATTAATATGAAGGAATAATTCTTACAAATGCAGCTTTTTAGGGTGAAGAGTAAGTCAGTACCTAGAGTGGCCAAGAAATGTACAGTGTGTTAGCTTTCCTGTCCTGCTAAGGATGAGCAGCTTCTTGTGGGATGTTCCTGGGACTGATGGACTCAGCAGACAGTGCCTCCCATAAGGTGACCTTACACCCAAGAATCTGTTTGGCCTGCCTTCTGTAGATTCCAGTTGTCAGCTGCAGCTCATCTGGTAGCACTGTTGCTTCTGAGTCAGACAGTCATTTGTTCCTAAGTCACACTCTTGAACACATAGTCCAACCTGGTATTTCAGAGTGGTGGAAAGGGATGGGACATTTCAAATCAGAGTTAAACCAAAGCCTTGCTTGCTAACGTGGGGAGATATAAACAGTCCTGTGATACCATTCAAAGAAAATAGGGGAGTTCCTGGCCAATATTCATCACAAAACATATCAATAATGTTTTTATCGCATTGCTACTTATGGGACCTTGCCATGCATAAAAAGACTGCCGCATTACCCTACATCATAAACTGGCTACACTATAAAAATTACATTGTTGGACGTAAAGTATATTGCGTTATCCTAATGTTGCAAAAGATGCTAAATAAATGCAAATTTGTTCCAGAAGCCTTTTGAAGGTCTCTATATGTCATCTTTGGCTTGTTGCTGTGCCTGAGTGTCATTGTCATGTTCAAGTTCAATAGAAACATTCCTAAAATTATCCAGTGAAGTAACATACTTTTTTTCCTCTGTTCCCTGTTGTCCCCAGTCTGCTGTTAAAGGGTGCAAGCTGAACTGACTTTGCAAATGTCCTGCATGTACCAGGCATTGTGTGTTAATTCTCCCTGCAAGAAGGTTTCCCATGTAGTTCAGCTGCTTGAACTAGTACAGAAACCAGAACACCTGCAGTTATAGGCAGACCGAGGACATTTTAGAGGCTGCTGGCTGGTACAAGACTTTAAGTGGAAGCAGCATGGAACCTTTTTGAAGGAATCTCTAGGCTCATTACTCTTGCATTTTAAAAAAACATAAATTGTTTTAACTGATATTATAAAGTTCTCATATTTCTGAATTGCTAATTTTAAATCTGAGTACGCATATAGAATTTGCAGTGGAAACATGGTTCTGCTTCAAACCAGTGCTGTAAGTTAAAGTTCAAACGTTAGGGTGTGATCTGACACCAGAACAAATTAAAGTGTATTTCAATAGCGTGTACTTTGTTTCAGAACTACAGCATCCAATTAATGCCATACAAGTTATTGCAAAACAAAGCTTTTGACCTTCCTTAAAACACAGTACTGACTTTCAAAGAATCTCTTCCACCTATGATGAATTGTATGAGTGTGTACTAAGACAAGAGGTTCTATTAGCCCTACCTATGACTTAACATTACAGTAATCCTTTAGCAATTAATATTAGTGGTTCTGTACATTGACATGTTTAACTTTAAATGTGGAAATGTGGTCTCTTATTGCTTTCAACACTGTAACTCAATATAAACAGGCAAAGCAATCTTACAGTAGCATTTTGAAATGCTGCCAGGATAATGATAATATTTTATGAATAATGAATCTTCATGCAAATTGTGAAAACTGACGTTATCAAGGTACAGAAATTGATCCTGTGTGATGAGGTGTTTTGATGACTCTAACAACAGCGTTATAAACACGAATTGTATCTTCTTTTGTAGGTCATTTCCTTGGGAACAATACAGTGATTGATGTCTTAAGGCAAGCAGGCTATGAAGTTGAGCATACACCTGCAGGACAGCCATTTGAACCGTAAGTGCATTGCACAATTCTGTGCTGTTTTCAGTTCAGTTTCAGTACATTACAATGGGGGAACCATTCCTTGGTAGAGAAAAGGGACAGAAACATAAAATGATCAAAAATGGGAGCAGGAGTAGCCAATTCAGTTCATCAAACCTCTTCCACCATAGAATAAGATCATTGGCTGACCTTGTAGTCTTAACACCACTTTCCTACCAGCTCTCCATGACCCTTAACTCCCTTGTTAAACAGCACCTTGAACAAAGTCAATGATCCAATCTCCACTGATTTCTGTAGAAAAAGAATTCCTCCCTCGGAGAAAATAAATGGGCCCTCATGTCTGTCTTGGAGACCCCTTATTTTTTGAACTGTGCCATTTCACTTCCAACATGTAAGTGATGTGAAGGCAAGCAATTGAGGACCGTTCACCAAACAGTGCTGATTCAAAAGGTGTAGTTTTTAACACCCTGGTGAAATGGAATACATTTTCATATTGTGGGCACAAGCAATTGTTTAAAGGAAAATTCAGGGGGTCATGCAGTAAGATCAGAAATCGACTTGAATGGAGTGCAATATGAAGGGTTGATTTTTCAACAGTAACCTTTAGACTGTGAAGGGTGCCCTGGGGTCTAAGGTGCCAAACCAAGAAAACAGAGAGTGGCAGATGAATGCCCTTGCCTGCTGTGGTCAGGTCATCGAGTTTTCTCTGGCACCAGTGTGTAGTCCTGGGGGTGAGAGAGTTGTAAGTCAGTGCCATTTCCATTTCGCTCAATGAATAACATTTTTGGCAGGTTTCCTACAAACTGTTTCAGCCAGCAAGACATGCAGGTCAAACTCTGCGGAGTTTTGACATTTTCTCAGCGTCTTGAATCAAGCCATGCTCCATTCTTTCTTTGCCTTACCCCATTCTCCTGCGACATTGTTTTAAAGCAGCACAAGAACTGTCATAAGTCACCAGTCAAGCTGTCACTTCTGAGCCATACACTTTTATCCCTGCCTTCTTTCTAGGTTGGTGCTCTAGCTGTTTTCAGCCATAACTTTAGAAAGGATTTCCAATGATTTCAATTTAATTTCCAAATATCCCAGCAAATTGTTCCCATTTCACATGAGATTTACACTGCTGAGTACTCTAATCAAAGTAAAGATGGCCACCACATGCCATTTTGTTACAAATAGGCGTCTAAACTATCGAACAGCTGCAGTACAATTACAAATTACAAGTACATCTTTTCAAGTGAATTAAATGCAATAAACCACACTGTGCTCTAGCTGAGATGGTGGCCTTCACTCTTGGCCATATCTAAGGTAGAGAAGGAAAACTGCCATCCTCATCTGGTCCGGCCTACATGTGACTCTAAGCCTACAGCAATGTGGTTGACTATTAACTGCCCTCTGGGCAATAAATGCTGCCTAGCCAGTGACACCCTCATCCCGTTAATGAATATGAAAAAAAAATGCAGTACTCCCTGCAGCCACAGTTAAGGTGGAAGCAGCGAGTTTACTTGTTTTGGCTTGTGGCTGACGTACCACTGGCAGTATCTTATCACGGAGATGCCACAGTAGATGCTTCCAGAGATTTCTGCACTGATATCAATACACAATAAGCTTTTGTTACATGTCTCTGCTGCAGAGATGTTCCCTGTCAGAGTGGTCAAGGAGGTCAATGATGATGGTGGGTTCCAGGAGGGGTTGCTTTCTCACCCTCTTTGTTTGCTGTCTCCATTATTTATGGTGATGTGCATTATAGCGGGAAACAATCAAATGGCATCCATCTTATGCATCTTTGTATCATCAACTTCATCAATTGGTCAATCTTATGTTGTGTGACATGCAATCCGTGCACATCAGTGCAATATTCCTGCATCCACTGTAAGCGCTATCGTGTATGGTTCTCAATAAGGTTGGCCATTCTCTCAATGGTGGAGATCATGAGTTCAAAGCCCTGAGTCACAGTAGGTGCGTGAGCTGTTGGACTCCTCCATTGTCTGTCCATGACCCCCACATTGCCTCAGGGAATTTACCATGTCAGTGTACATCTCTTGCTGCTGATCTAAGTGGAGCTTGTTTCTCGTGACTGTTGAGACTATGTACCAGCAGCAGGCAAGCCAGGCTCAAACTTCATTTTCTGAGAAAGACATCCCACTGCTGCCTCTGCCTTGCTCATCTCCTGCTGACCACCCATTGCCACTCTTCCCCATCATGTGCAAGGGCCCACCAGTTTGAGTGAATCTGCACTGGTGGAGGGTATGCTGGTATAACGAGACAGTGTTTCAGCTTTGTAAGAGATGTTCAGTGATGCTGTGACCCTTCCATGATCCTCCTCCACAACTGATCCTGTTCGGAGACACACATAGGTTGGGTAAACTTTACTGTGACAGGCACAGCCTCTGCAGTAAGGATGTTTCCTGGTTCAGTTGAGGCATTAGTGTGATGTCAGGCAGGGAGGAAGGCACCCACCCCCTTCACCTAACAATCTCGATATCTTTTCACCCTCTTCTCGAGGTATTTCCATCTCTCACTTTCTCTCTTGTTTTCTCTCTTTCTTGGTCTCTCTGTCTTGCTCCCTCTCTTCTCTCTTTATCTCACTCTGTCTCTCTCTTGCTTTTGCTTTTGCTCGCTGGCTGGCTCTTGCTCGCTCTCCAGCAGCTGTCATGGCAGGACAGCCTGGTAACATTGGTTAACATCTGTGACTGCGAGGATGGTGAGCTGAGGCACTCTCACTCCTGTGTATGTCTGTCCCCCAACCTTAATCCAAATCCTGGTCTCCTCCTGCAAAGACAAAAGAGAGCGATAAGACAATGCTGACTTCTCTGACCAATGCCAGCAGCACATTTCAGTAAGAGATTTCATGTATCTGTGTTGCCAGATCTTCAACAGCCCAGAAGGAAAGACTGGTTAAGAAAGAAGTGATACTTAAAAATAATGAACGTAATGATCCTACTGATTCTCCATTTCATTTGTGTTAGTTTAATATGCCTCATTCACCAGTTCTGTTGGGTTTTCCTTCTGGGAATGCGTGCATTCTGGTTCAGTGATCTGAACCTGGGAAACTGTATTCCCACGGTGCACCTTAAGACTGATCAGTTGGTGAATCTCCTGTTAGCTGCAAACCTAGAGCACTGTCATCTGCCTCCAGCATTGTACTCACTTTTCCACACAGAAGAAGTTAGTTCAAGCTTTTGTGTCACTGCACCAAGACCGTCAGGATGGCACTTCGATGACTGACAATTGTTGCCACGTCAAGCCAGGCCCCCTTTGTTTTGCCGAGTAGCCGCCTCCTGAAACATTCCCAAAACAAGATCTCTCGCCTCTCTTTCACTGCCTTCAGCAGCACACCAGTAGCTACATCTGGGACCAGCTGTGCCCCATGTTTCAAGTCTCTGCCTGTCCTGGTGAGCTGAGGCTTGCCACAGTGATGGCTGCCATGATGCCTCTAGATCAAGCTCACACTTGCTTCAATTCTGCACCCACTGGTGTGAATTGGATCCCACCTGGCCCACCATCCAGCTAATGGGCTGTTGATACTGGCGTAAGTTAAGGCTTTGCTTGGCTATTTCAGTCTCAGTTGTGAGCTGAGACCTGGAAATGGTTCCACTGTCGGGTTCCAGATTCCAGAAATAACATCCTGATCACAGCTTCAATCCCCTTTCTAATGTCCCTGAATTTCTGGGAGTTTCTTGGATGGCTACTTCTGGAGAGAGGGTAACCATTACAATTCTATTTTAATAAGTTGGAAGTGATATGACAATGTATCCTGCTTCATGAAGCACTCTGTAAGCTAGCTGACCTAGCCTATCTGGAGACCACACTGAGCAATTAGCTGTTATGAGTTTCTCACAGCTCAGTTTTGGTCAGAGATCTGAGAAACTGCAGATTGGCAGAAATTGACAAGAAAGAGCTGGAACTTTTTTCTCTCCAAGAACCCAAGAGGATCTCAAGTGCTGAAGTTCTGCCTGCTGCCAATGACCAACACTAGACAACCCATTGTCATGACTTCTTCAGGCCTATAGCAGTAATCCGTATTCTTCCCCTAACACAGTGTGGAGCTGGGGGAACACAGCAGGCCAGGCAGCATCAGAGGAGCAAGAAAGCTGATGTTTCAGGTTGGGACCCTTCTTCAGAAATGTTTTTTTCATTTTTCTGAAGAAGGGTCCTGACCCGAAATGTCAGCTTTTCTGCTCCTTTGATGCTGCCTGGCCTGCTGTGTTCCTCCAGCTTCACACTGTGTTATCTCTGACTCCAGCATCAGCAGTTCTTACTATCTCTGAGTATTCTTCCTCTGATTTGTATGCAGCCTCCTTTTGAGAAGGAGGCCAGCACTGAAGAAATGTCAGAGCATATCGGAGTGACCAGACAGCAGAAAAGTCAGGTTGTAGCAGGACCTCCGACACTTCCGCTATCTGCAATCCGACCCCACCACCAAAGACATTTTTCCCTCCCCACCCTTATCTGCTTTCCGGAGGGACCACTCCCTCCGCGACTCCCTTGTCCGCTCCACACTCCCCACCGCCCCCCCCCAGCCCCACCACACCCGGCACTTTTCCCTGCAACCGCAGGAAGTGCTACACCTGCCCCCACACCTCCTCCCTCACCCCAATCCCAGGCCCCAAGAAGACTTTCCACATCAGGCAGATGTTCACCTGCACATCTGCCAATGTGGTATACTGCATCCGCTGTACCCGTTGTGGCTACCTCTACATCGGGGAAACCAAGCGGAGGCTTGGGGACCGCTTTGCAGAACACCTGCGCTCAGTTCGCAACAAACAACTGCACCTCCCAGTCGTGAACCATTTCAACTCCCCCTCCCATTCCTCAGACGACATGTCCATCCTGGGCCTCCTGCAATGCCACAATGATGCCACCCGAAGGCTGCAGGAACAGCAAATCATATTCAGCCTGGGAACTCTGCAGCCCAATGGTATCAATGTGGATTTCACAAGCTTCAAAATCTCCCCTCCCCCAACTGCATCCCAAAACCAGCCCAGCTCGTCCCCGCCTCCCTAACCTGTCCTTCCTCCCACCCATCCCCTCCTCCCACCTCAGGCCCAAACCCCCATCTCCTATCTACTAACCTCATCCCGCCCCCTTGACCTGTCCGTCCTCCCTGGACTGACCTATCTCCTCCCTACCCCCCTACCTACACTCCCCTTTACTGGCTCCATCCCCGCCTCTTTGACTTGTCTGTCTCCTCTCCACCTATCCTCTCCTCTATCCATCTTCTATCCTCCGCCTCCTCTCTCCCTATTTATTTCAGAACCCTCTTCCCCTCCCCCATTTCTGATGAAGTTTCTAGGCCCGAAACGTCAAGCTTTCCTGCTCCTATGATGCTGCTTGGCCTGTTGTGTTCATCCAGCTCCACACCTTGTTATCTCGGATTCTCCAGCATCTGCAGTACCTATTATCTCAGAGCACATTTCCTGTCTGACTGAACAAGCCATTACAATGTTCAAGAAGATTGGCCTTCTAACTGCCAGGCCAATCAGGTCATATACGTAATATTAAACATGAATCACTGTTAGGCCTACTTTTTGTTTCGCCATTCCGTCATCTCAGTGAATTGGCAACCTGAACAGAAAGGGCTCCAGGAGCCCTGATGGGAGTGAATGCCTCTCGGGAAGTCTGTGATGTGCCTTCCAGGTCCCCATAGTTTTCAAGGTAAAGCTTCCACCTTCGTAAAGTGAGGGAAATCAGACACTCGATAGCTGTTCAGTCCCTGGGACGGCAGCAAGCCTCAATCCAATAGATGGGGACCCAACAAGAATGTAGTGCACTGGGCTCACAGAAGCCAGTCAGACATGTCACAGCAAGAGGGAGGGGTGGAGCTCGAAGGAGTTGTTTAGGCCAGTGGAGCCTCATGGCAATACTTCCCATTGAGAGGGCCCTGTTTAGGGCACAGCATGCCCAATCAGGCAGACAGCCCCCAAGGCCAGGGCACTAGCAAGGATATACATGGTACAAAGTCCTTAATTGGTGATTACTTGGACATAAGGATTTCAATTGGTTTTGGGCCAGAAAGACCAACCGAAACAATCCCTGTCCCAGACTTAATCAATGGAGTCAGGAAGGCAATAAGATCTCCACCCTGCTCCCTCCAATCTAATTATACAAACCTTCCAGCCCACCACTGGGGAGGCAGTAAACCCACTCAAACTGTGCACTTGATAGACTGTGGTCTTGAATTCTTGTCAGATTAGGATGCCTCTTCACAATGTACTCAGTGCATTTGAAAGGCAATTTACACGCTATTCACTTGTTTGGAATGGGTATTATTATTAAGACTATTGGAAAGAAAGCATTTAGTCTTTGTTGATGTACTCCTTAATATAAAGTTGTCTCTTTTCTTGCTGATTTAATTTGTTTATCAAATTGACAAATACTGTATTGCAGGTTAGATTCTCACCAGATTTTTGAAAGAAAATATAATATTGCCACAGCCCCAGTTCCCGAATGAGGGGACTTGTAGTGTGCAATGTATTATACACCAAAGCAGCACATAGTGGTCGCCAATTCTCATACATCATCAATCACCTGGATATAGGACAAACCACATCTTCAGAAAAACACCCTATTGCTAACGATCCAAGAATGAGTTATCTTAGTAACTCAAGTTTATTTTTGTTCAATTTTTCTGACTTTGTTTCCTGAAATTATTGTCTCCCATGCTACCACCTTCAATGATAATTCCTTATATTTGAGTGTTAGTTGGCTATTGAACAGCTGAGTTTGGTCTTGTGTTTCTCCAGTAACCACACCTGTACACATCCAGCAGGCATGAATAAATAATAATCCTAATAAACTGATCATTTCCACAAGCAATATGAGACCATCAGGTCCAATTGCATTTCCTATACTATCTCTGTTGCTTAGAGCTAACTTAGCGGACATTGGCGTTGGCAACTGGTTTCTTTGGTTCAATGAATAACTACCTAGGCAGGTCAGCTAGCAAAGAAGTATCACCTTGTGTGAGCGATTTCCAAGCTATCAGCGTAAGTGGAAGGTATATTAGATTTTAGCACATCCAATTTCTTTGTAGATACGTAAGAGTTAACTTTTGGGATGTTTTGTAGTTACCGTCTTTGCTCATCACTATAGCAGTACTACAGAGCTAGGACTTATCTTAGTCATCGCTTCATTCTTGAGGTTTGTTTGATTTAAGTTGTTGAGCTCTTGAAATGGCTCTTTGTTTTCTTCTGTTGTCTTTGTCTTGCTGAATTTGAAGGTTGTGCCCTGCTAGCAACTGAATCATGCTCTGACTTCCATCAAAAGGAAATTACTCTTGTCGCTATGACTGCAGTGTAAAATCTCAGTTTGCATTGAAATCCAAACAGTCTTTTTCTAAATATCTATAAGACAGGGAGGGTAACTGTAGTGCTTTGAATGGAGAGCAAATAACCATTTTCTTCTCCTCAAACTATGGGCTTGATTTGAGAGCTGACACAAAAAGTCAGCTACATAGAGATCACAGAGCACAGCCAAGAGAGAATTCCTTTAATTTTCAGTCCTATTTATCATCCAAGAATGGTTGAGTGTATTGGCAATGGTTCACTGCTCCCGTATGAAGTCATTAAGGGATGAAGCATTTGTGGATCTAATACCCTCCTGATCATTGCTCTGTTCTGACTTGACCACAGGGTTTAAAACTTTACAGCACAATCCCATATTCACCAACACATGCAGTATATCATTCATTGTAAGGTATTCTTGCTCTCCTTCCAGTGGTCTCCATTACAATCAATCAAAGACCTGAAACCCCAATAAAATAGGCCCTGACAAGAATAACTCCAGTCATAACGATAACAATAATTTTTAAACAGTTTTCCACTACTCAATCTCTCTCAAAAGTTTTGTCACTGCTGTATAAATTTCTCCATATTTTTGTGTGGTTACACTGCACAGGGTATTTAATCACACGACCATCACAGTTTTATATTCTCTTGTACACATCCAACATTTTCACGGGTATATTCTCTTTATTGGATAATGATCAAGAGGAAGGGCTTTGATTGAATATTACCTCCCCAGTTCAGGGACTTTTGGAAGTAAATTTACTCTTTCCACTGTAGCTTTGACTAAAATATGCAAATAACCAAGTACATTCTATGGACAATAATCCCATGGTTTCAAGAAACGTAATGCGTAAAATATTTTCCTTGCAACCAATTTCATTCTTAACTAAATATTTGTCCAGCTCCTTTTTCAAAGGTTTAATTAATGTTGCATTAACTTCTTTTGACTAGCGTGTATTTCATCCGTCTACTTTTCTGCAGGCAGTTTTTTCAACTTCAATTTCATGTTTGAACATGCTACTTCTATACTCTCACCTTCAAGCACTACACTCAATTTAACTTTCCTTGCATTTACATTATTTTTATCCCCGCACATTAAGATCTGTCATTATACCATTTTATACAAAAAGAACAAGCTTACTTTGATCAGCTTCCATATAACTTAAGAATTTAAGTCATAGAATCGTTTTATTTTTCAGATCTTTCACCCATACATCAATATCCCTTTAAATACACCGTGCCCTAAATGTGACTGTATCAATGAGTTAAATTAGTCTGTTTTGACTTATGGTTATAATGCCCTTGAGACACATCCCTACACAGTATTTTGTAAATATGCCAGCAAAGTCAGATAGCAGAAAAGAGGCTAGGCATTGTGCCAACCTCTGCTTTCATGAGGATAAGGAAATTACAAATCCCTGAAGATAAAATCCTGCTTAATATCAGCTTTCCTGCTGAAAATATAAACTAATTTTAAGTGGGATGTATTTTGCTTAAAAACAGCAGCAAATAGCTGATAGGAAAATTAAGGTTTGTTAGCAAATGCATTATCTATTAGGGATGAGGGAAATTTTATGGTTTTGTTCCCTTGTAGCATGTTGTAAAGATTCAATGCTGATTGCTCTAGAGAAAGTGTTGACTGTTGAAGCGACTGAGAATTGTTAAAGCAATCTTCTCTTCAGTTTTCTGTTTCGTTTTGTCTTTAGCTACAAGTAAAAACTACATCAGAGATTGGTACATCAGTTCAAAGTAATTCTGAGATGAGTTTACATCAGATATCAATTGAACAATTGATTTTGGGATCGGTTTCTGCCCATCTTACATAATACCTATCAATTTAATTAATACTTTTTATCTCCATAATAGCTACCAGCTATATATTCAACAATAGGAAATGACCCGTACTATCTAGTGCTCAGGACTTCTGTTCAGTCACTGAGTGGAATAACTCACATGTCTTTATATTCATAAGCTGGAGATTGAGAGAGGGCAATTATGAAGTCAAATTTTATGATCAGCAGCCATTACGCTCGCACATAAATTCTCAATGCTGCTGTTAGCCAGCTATGAAAGCAATGCGACACTCTCCACAGGGTTACTGGGACCAGAGCGCAAACGTTGTTTCCTTAATCAGCTTCCATCATTGTCAATGAGTGGAGCAATGCAAATCAGTTAAATGTGAAATGCAACATATAGTCGGGTATATATAGCAAAACAGGGAGGGAGAAAGAAAAATTAGATTATGGGAGAGAGGACTTTTAAAAAATGTCTATTGAAAAGTAAACAAAAAGTAATTTACTTTTTAAATATCCAACCGTAATTAAAATATTAAGGAATGAGACTCAACACTTAGCTTATATTTTGGCGCCAAGAAAAAGTTTACTTGACAGTAATTAAGTCTAATCACATTGTTACAGGGGTACTTTCATGAGAAGGGACAAGCTCGATATACTTCTAGGTTTGGTGATTATCTAACAGACAAATACAGCAAATTCACATTGTCATATTTATTTCACTAACAAGCCTCTGAATGAGGTAACCTGACCATATGAAGCTTTTTGAGGAGAAGGGCATCATGGACAGCAACATTTTGATTTATGGATTTAGCTATGTTAGAGTTTGCTGGCAGATTTCCATGTAAATATTGTCATATACATGTGTTGAATAATTCTGCACATTGAGAATGTGATGTTTATTCCATTAATGTCAATGGATGAAAATTTATTTTTGCGGTTGTACAATATTATACTCTTCCTGTCTGCCTACAGCAATTTACCTCAAAAATCCCACAGCCCATAGATTGTGGAGTTGAGGCAGCAAATATGAAATAGGCATACTTTAAAAAACCCTCAGAGAAGGACCACATAAATAGATTTCTTTCAACACATTTTGAAACACAACATAAAAATATGAAGTATTTGCAGATAAGGAATGCTTTTCAAACCATCCAGCTTAATCTGCCATAAAATCTGAGGATCACCCTAATCCACCATCTAGGCAGTTACTGAATGATTCTAACATACTTGCCTCCATTAATCCACAGAATCCCTACAGTGCAGGTAGACGCCATTCAGCCCATTGAGTCTGCACCGAACCTCAGAGTGTCCTACCCTGCCCCATCCCCATCACTCCACATTTACCACAGCTAATTCACCTAGCCTGCACACCTTTGGACTGTGGGAGGAAACCGAAGCACCCAGCGGAAACCCACACAGACACAGAGAATGTGCAACCTCCACACAGACAGTCACCCGAAGTTGGAGTCGAACCTGGGGTCCCAGGTGCTGTGAGCCAGTAGTGTTAACCACTGTGCCATCGTGCCACCCTGAAAGACCATTCTAGGTTTCAATCACACTTTCCACAAATTAGTGCTTGCTAAAGTTAAAGTAATACTTTAGATTTCTATTATAATACTGTATACATCTCTCAGGTTCACTTAAGTTGCAGCATCTGAGTTTTTCCAACTTGTCCTCATAATACGTTCTTCTGATACAAAAGATCAGTCTAATTGTGCTTTGTACTGGTCTTGATTTGGATCTTTTCCTTTTTTATCAGTGACCTAAAATACATTCAAATGAGCATCTGAGTTCATGCTAGCTACTCCTCACCTCCCCGCCCCCCAGATATCTCTGATGGCCAATGCTAAAAATTCTGATCAACTTCAAGCTCATTTCCCAAACTAAACTTACCATACTGCCTTGTGAAATTGTTGATTTAGTCTTTGATAAGTGCAACAATGTTTTTTATCACTGTATTTTTTTTCCCTAAAGTAACAATGGCTAGGTTGTAGGACATATTTTTGTTTAACCTCGTTAGTAGTGGGATTTGTTGTACTTGAACAGATAGATCACTTCTGGCACCAGAACATTTAGTTTGTCATTATGTATCACACAGAGACTTCATAAACACTCTGAAGAAAGCATTGTCGCCTTGGAACTGCAGAAAAGCATATAATTTAGGCTTTAAGATTTGAAAGCCCAGAAATCCAACACAAAAGACTTTTCTTCAACTGGTATTTTTAAATAAATATCGGAGTGGTTTGAAATTACTGCATGCTTGAAAAAGTTCTGCCGACTGTATTCATCACTGTCCATTCAAAACAGTTCAGTAGCTTGCGGTTATCCCCGATTTCTGATGATAGTTTTTAAATGGTTTACGTTTACGTTTATAATAATCCCCAGAAAGCTACCCTGATGATTTGTTTGACACCACACAATGTGAAATTAAGCTATTTAAACCATACAGGTTCCATGTTTGATCTTTAGTTTTTTTTAAATTATTTGCTGTTAGAATGTGGGTGTTACTGGCTAGACTAGCATTTACGGTATTGTCCTTGAGAAGGTGGTGATGAGTTGCCTTCTTGAACCACAATAATTCCTGGGATTTAGGCTTACCCACAGTGCTGCTAGGACATTTCAGGATTTTAACCTAGTGAGAGTGAAGGAGAGTTGGTATGGTTCTAAGTTGGGAAGTGGACCTGTAGATGGCGATGTTCCTATATATTCACTTCCATTGTAGTTGTAGATGGTAGAGGTCATGGGCTTGGAAGGTTCTATCAAATGAGTTTTGTTGAGTTGCTGCAGTTCACCTTACAGATGATGCACACTGCTGCCATTGTGCATTGTTGGCGAAGGGAATGAATGCTGAAGATGGTGGATGTTGTGCCAAATGAAGTTTTGTCCTTGGATGGTATTAAGTTTCTTAAATTTCTAGACAAATCCAGGCAAATGGGGAAAATGCCTGCTTCGTGTCTTGTAGACGATGGACAGGCTTTGGGGAGACAGGAAACAAGTTACTCACCACAGAAGTTCTAACTGCTGGCTTGCTTTTGTAGCCATAGTACTTATATGGCTGGGTTAGTTCAGCTTCTGGTCAGTGGTAACCTCACAATGTTGATACTGGGTGATTCAGCAAAAGGAATGGCATTAAATACTGAGAGATGATTGGATTCTCTTCTGTCTTTCCTGGCTGGAACTCATCTGGCATAAATGCTACTTGCATATGTCAGCCTAATTTTGAACGTTGACCACAACTTGCTTCATTCAGACACAGACTGCATCAGTATCTGAGGAGATGTACATAATGCTGAACATTGCACAATCATTAGCAACCATTCCCACTTCTGACCTTATGATGGAGGCATGGTCATTGATGGGGCCAGGACATTTGGGGTCATCAAAAGTTGAATCATTGGAAGAAACCCATTTCATAAATTGTGACAGTGTTGAATCTTAACTCCGGATCTATCTGTTGTGTTGTTTGACTTGAGAGGACTCGAGTCCAATTGTGTAATGTTTGAAAAAGTATTCAATTCCTTAAACTGTTATAGAGTATCATTCCTCGTGTCATAATCTCTCATTTTGATGAACACCCAATTCATGAATCCAAAACAAACCTTCAGTAAACTGAGAATGAATCATCACTTAAATGTGAATTAAGCTTCTCAACCACTCTATCCCTTTCAATAGGGAGAAGGTTTATAACTTTAGGATGTTACAATGGGGACTTTAATGATCAAGATCAACTACTTCTTTGGATTTTTCACAAGCAAGCTGAGGCATGTGACTAGTCATAAATGTAGGGGTCACCATTATAATATGTTTATAGTGTATTCTAATTCCACATCTCATTCTGAGAGAGTCTATAGGGAATGACTGTGAACAAATCTGTGATGCTTTAAGATAGTTAAGAATTATTATTGGAGTAGCCTGTTGTATTTGGTTGAACTGTACTCTGATACCCCTTTATCAGTCAAAAAAACACTTCTACTGGTATTGTTTACACTAAAAATTCTACTGAATATCAAATACAGTGCAACAAAATTCTTGCCCACACTCTTGGGGAAACTCAGGCCTGCCAAGTGATTTATATCTAGGCATTAAATGTCATGCTTGAGAAATTGCAGTTGCAGTGCCAGAACTAAGCAAAGGAGGTTCCAAACCACAATTTCAAACTGTCTTTGAAACCGTGCTATATGTATATAATTTACTTTGAAGACTAACAGTTCACTTTATAAATGTATAATTAGTAAGGAAATGCTTTATGTATTGTGTGGGTGGCATAAGTGAATGAATGCTACAAGGTTCAAAGATTCCAGTGTCAATGTTATTTTGCCAATTTCTGGTAACTGTGAAGTGCCTGTGGCAGCAAGAATATTTTAATCTCTGATGTTTCAAAGGACAATTAACTCCCCACAGCCTATACAATCATAATACTTTGACTTGTCATTCTTGTGCTAAATGAATAAATTTTGTTCTTTGATAAACTTTGATCTACAGTGTATGGTATACTAACTGATCTCAATGGGGCATTGAAATTGTACTTAACGTCCCTGGGGTAGGGAGGGGAAAATTAATCAAGACTAGAGCTGTATTTCCTGATCACAATACAGTTTGTGTATGTTACCACCGGGTGAGGGTGTGTTGTGATGCCAATTGGTGGAATACCCAGCGCCATCAAGGATCACACATGAGCTTAATAGAGGGCTTGGTCCCTATAGAACTTTAACTCCAGTAAGGACACAGTGCCTTAGTAGAGAGTAGAGAGGAAAGTAGGAAGTAGAGAGGAACATAGAGAATATTAACATTCAAAAATGAGATGGTAGGGTGGAAGCAACTACAGTTACCTTCCTTCAATAAAAACAGAAATACTGGATATACAAAACAGGACTAACAACTTCTGTGGAGAAAGCTAAAGAGAATTAATGCTTCTGGTCGACGATCTTTCATCGGAACATTTATTTTGTTTTTGGTAAAACTGGCATTAGCACAATCAACTCAATTGCCATCCTACCAACTTTTTAATTACATTTCACTTTATGTTTCACTGTTTTTCTTCAAGTTGAATAATCCTCAACATATTGAAGATTTTGTATAATTCCCTGATTGGCTCTGATAAAACATTTCCAGAAAGTTACTTGTAGCAATAATATTCATACCATATGTAAATTATGATAACAGGGAATGCTAAATTAGAGAACTCCTTATCATTATTTTCTTGCACTTTTTATCCACTTCTTGCTTTACAAACCATGTCTTTCCTACAGATTTGTACTCGAGTCTCACCTGATACAGTTCTGAAATGCAGGGCAGCGCATTATGCTAGCGCTGTTTCTCCTCCTGAAATCACATGCCATTGAAGACAAGGTGAACACAAAAAAGTTGAGTATGAGTTTCACTATCTCATCCTCAAGTATATTCCTTTCAATAAGTTGAAAATGATTGCAAAGTTGATCAAAATTGGCTTACAGTGATAGTTCTGTCACCAAAAGGAACTGTTGCTTCTCTCCTTCCTTGATGTTAGTTCCTTGTTTTGCATTTGAAATGACGGTAATCCATCCAGAATAAATGCAACAATCTGACTATAACTCTGTGATTAACAATAAATCATAAAATGTAAAGAAAGAAGTGTTGTGATTACTTTAAACCCATTCTGTGCAAGTTACCCTTCTTTCTATAACCTTTTCTTCCATATTTCGCTAACTGCTGGAATGTCACCGCTGTCAAAGCACAAAGTCACTATGAGCCTACCCGGATGCTCATGGCATTCGTGTTTTGCATTGCCTTGTCTTTTTGCATTTAACCCCTTGGCCTCATATTACTTCTGTCTTACCTTGCTGTTGAGCAGAGCCACAAAAGCGAGAAGCTTCTCATAGTTGTCTGCTGGTCGCAATCATGTCAACAGGGATAGCTTTTGCTGAAGAGATCCCAGCACAGTAAGTCAAGGATAGCCTGTAATACCAGTCCCCAGAGTTTGGACTCAGCCAGTCAGCCACTCAGGGTAGTCAGAGTCAGAATGTTACCACATAAGCAGTAAGGAGCTGAATGTCGGGCAACCCACCACCCATTTTAACTCTTTCTGTCTTATTGTGGGATGCTTTCCTTCTGAACTGAGACAGGAGCATGCATTACTGCATGATGAAAGTGAGTAGCATTGCTGTTACTGTTGGTGCAGGTGGAGAGCTGTCCTGAGTCAGTAAGTAAGCCGCACAGTGGGTATGCAGGCTTAGTGACGTAAGCGTTTGTGGTGGGTGATAGCAAGTGAAGGAAGAGTAGCAGGCAATGATAACTGGTAGAACAGAGAGTGAATGTTAAGTCTCTGAGGGAAGATGGGTGGCACTTGTGCAGGGGGAATGGAGAACATCATTGACCTTTATCCTACACAGCTTGGCATTTCTCCAGATGGCTGAGACTGGTTTACATATGTTGCAAACTTGGACCAGGCTGGCATAGTTTGGGATCATGGCCTTCTCTGTTGGTAATGGGTGGAAAGGCAGCCCTGCCTCTGCACATATCGTGCCCAGCATAGGGGTCCCTGCCCTTAGAGATGGGCACTGAGCTCGCCCATGTTTGGGGCAAATAGATGTCAGGAACAGAGCATTGAATCTCCAGATTCCATGCTTGTCTCCGTGCACAACGGGCTTTTAAAGCTGGTGCAGGTGCCAGGATTGCTGGCTAATTCCAGGATATCATAGAAACATGGAAGAAAGTTGTCGCCCATTCAACTTCTCGAGCCTGTTCCTCCATTCAATGTGATTCTGCATGATCATTGAGCTCAATACCTTAATCTTGCCCTTTGCCTATATTCCTCGATCTCTTTGGGCACAGGAGCTGTATCTATGTCCTTGAAAACAATATCCCAAGTGTGGCTATTTATTCCAGGGACAGTGCGCGGTAAAATAGGGTGGAAATTGGATGTGAAGAATACAGTGGGGCAGGGTAGGCCATTAATGAGGCAAGGTTGTTAACAGGGCAACAAAACTCACTTGGTCTTGCAGTTAAAAACCCCTGAGGTAACATGCATGGTTACAACTGTATCAGTGATGAGAGTAAGTTGTAAATCTCTAAGTTTAATTTTTCACTCTGGACGCTGGAATTAGTTCTTCAGTCCTTTTTTGCTTATCTTCCAAGAACTATTTTTCTTGTTTTCTGACTGAGGACTCTGCTTGATCTTCCTGCTCAATAACTTCAGCTTCAGTTTCCATACCTATCATATGCATGTTTGAGGACTTTCAGACTCCTGAATATTGCTGTATCTGCGAGGGATATTTACCTGGTGCATGTTGCAAACCGAAACTTTATCTCCTCCTGGAATATTACTATTTCCTCTCTTCCAGCATGCCATTTGTACATGACTGATTTTCCCACAGGCATAGCTCATTGACTGGGAATGGTGGCACTTAAATGGCTCTTCACCTCCATGGCAACATGTAAATGTCTGATTCTGAGTTGGTGAACCTAGTCTGGATCTCGCTGAAATCCAAAGGAATCTCCCCTGCTGGCTCAGGGAAACAGCTTCCTTTAAATTTGTAACTATCACTTTCGGACATTTCCATTGTATTTCTAATTTGAGTAGCGTACAGATTTATTTTCTCTGAAACCATGGGGTTTTCCTGTGGGCAACTGAGCTGTACAGACCAGGAAAACCCAGATTTAGTCTCCAGCGTGTACTGACTTAGCTGCATCAACAAAGGTCATAGTAGATATTTTATGATTAGCCTCAGATTCGCTGAGAAAGGAAAAGGCATCTGATCTGTATGTTAGAGTTGTGTCTCTGTAGGCTTAGCTAATGTTGTGATGTCTTCTGTGGTTGAATAGGCTGCAGAGGCTCACATATGTGTAATACCTATTGAGTGGCTGTCTGAGACCAGAGGCAGTTTACATGAATTAGTTATAATATAGGCAGAGGCTTAAACTGAAGTTATGGTCTGAAGTGGCATCAGAGCAAAGTGAAATCAGACACCTCTGAGGTGGAAATCCCCCTTGGCTTTGTTCTAAGTTAATATGTCCTGATTTATGCTACACAGGTTTAGTATTGGCACAAAGCCAGAAACAGTTGTATCAAATGCTTTGTTTGCAGGGTAAATATTTCTTTAAAAAATTTTCTGTGGCATTGTGCATAAGCAAGAAACCTCTCTCAATTTCATTGTCTGCTGATCTTCCACTCCCCGCCCCCCGTGAGTTTCTTTCTGTTTCCTTCTGCACCTCTCATGCCCTTACACTATTTCGTTAAGGTCAGATTCAGAGTGAACCAGGAGAAAACAGGGAATCTGTGTCTGAGATGGAGGTCTTTGGAATTGGATGAAGTGTGATTAATAATTGTTACTTGATCCACTCTTTCTGAGAAAATGCTTGTATAAGGACAATAGAAACACCACCTCAGGAGATGTATTCTCCCCATAGAAAAAGGCAGAAAAGTTGTGTCAACTAATTAGCTAATATCTTTTCTAATTGTAGTAGTTTGAAAATGACTAAGTCCAGAGTATTTTGCTTTGTAGCACAGCTCAAGTCTTAAAAAAATCATTATATTAACAATTGAATGTCCAAATAATTTCATGTTGTACTCTTGACCATTTATGTTCTTTTTATGCAACTTCTTTTCTGACGTGTACTAATTTTTGTACAAATCAGTAATTTTGTATTGATGCTATGTTGAAAGCAATTGTCTTTCAAATGCTGAGATACAAATCTCAAAAATTGCTACAGTTCCTCCTTTCTCCTCCCTTCAGTGTAAGGATGACTGATGTCGTACAAACTGCAGATATTGCCTCAAATATTACCAAATAGTTCTTGATGCAGGAGTAAGGACAATAAATATTAACATACTGTTAAACATAGAAAGTCATAATGGCTGAGTCCAGCTTTATTTTCAATTTAGGATTTACTTTCCAAAAAGAGCAAGTGGACAAAATCAGAAACGAAAAAGCCCAAAGCAGCTGAGTATTAATGATTGCACACCTCCTCCCCCTCAGCATTGTTGAGATCAGCTAACATACCCATGAATGAACCTACACCTTTCTGGTCATTATGACTAGGTTCTACCATGTCAGTGCATTCACCATCCAACCTTATCAAGGCAAGTTAATTACCCTAAAAATATAACTCACCTGAGGTCACATTTGTCACAACAGAAATAGGCTGATTTTAACTTTGGGAAGCAGCAGCAGATTTTACTCCAAACTGAAGACAATGTAACATGTCGCTGATCCACTGCTAGTTTCCTGCCCTACACTAAGGTTTACCATGTATTGTTTAATTTTTTGAATCTATCGAAGCAGACTCAGAGTTTATATGACCTGTATGTGATCAGCATTAGATTACAACTATGAAATAAGAACAACTTCTGATACTGAAAGAAAGGCACAGGATATTTTTAACATCCAAACTTTTATTTGAGCATCTGCATTCTATTCAAATAAGAAAACTGAAGTGCAATAATATGCCAAAGGTATGCACTTACAAAAATGGGGCCTGGGCCAGGAGAGTATTACTGGTTCTGTTGTGCTTGGTCTCCTCCCAGAATCTCAGATTTTGGATACTTGTAATGGCCTGGTGTTGGTTTACTGACCCTTTGGAAGTGAGTCTCTGTTAAAATGTGAAAACTCCTGATGTGCGCTGCCTCAGTGTGTTTATTGTGGATGTAAGCCCAGTAGTTTTATTACTAAGCCCTGTTGTGTCTAACAAAAGTGATGAGTGCTGGATCTGCTCACTGAATCCCAATTGACTTAAGTTGAGCAGTATTTATGTTCTTTAAAAGAATCTATATTTTGACCCTATTTGGACTTCTTACCTTTACAAAGCACTTTTGAAGCATCTTGACTTTTTTCCTATATTTACTTCCTTGGTACCCAAATTCCAAGTACTCAGTTACCTCCTGAAAATGCTGACTCATGCTGGAATATATGTTCATTGTTCGTTGTCTCCTGGTACTTATCCCAAGAGAAATTTTACTCAGCTTATTTATTGTCATCTGTCTGTTTTGTTGTGAGGATGGGGAATCACAGATGAGTACAGGCATATGTCAACTAGTATATGTGGACTTTCTAGCAGGGTTCACAGAATCAGAATTTTGGCTGATTTTATTTCTCACTCTCTAGCCTAAAGGAATTACAGCTTCTCTGCTGTTTGTCTGGCTGTGACCAATTAATTTGGGATCTTCTTGCTGTGTACAGCTGTTTTATTTCTGGCAGTGCACTTACCAATGGTGCCATTCGAAGAGTTCAGTCTATTCTTTCACTTAAAAGCAATCCACACAAGCATAAGGATATGATGTTCCTTTTACCCAGAGCTTAACTCATTTATATATCATCAAAGACTTGATTATTGAGGGTTGTATGGTAACTACAGCAGGTTCTGCTATAACATGATGGTTGCGTTTCAGCTCAACATTACGTTACATAGTGCGATTTCCTATAAATACCGGATCCCTATGTTAAAAGCAGGGTTAGGGGCAAAATATCATTCAACATCACTCAAAATTCTTCCTCACCACTCTCCTATAAGTATTGGTGCCAATCAACAGCATTAGCTTCATCCAGTCTTCTGCCTCTCGCAAGTAGCATTATTAATTTAAAGGAAGTGAGACAATCAATAAAGCGTCAGCATTCAGTTTACAGCTAAAAGCATCGCAGTTTTGACGAAGCAGACAGCATTAAGCAGATTTGCTGAGTCTTCTTCATTACAGCTGTAGATTTGCCTCCCACGCACCTACAACACTTTGTACATTCACACCCAGACTTCAATGACACTCATCATCACCCAGTCACATTCACAAATAGCAAGCCCTCAGCCCCATTCTGGTAACACCAACAGCTTTAATCACCTATCAGCAGTAAGTCGGAACTCCGATAGGCAACATCGCTTCAACAGCAAAATAAAACCTATGGCTACCAACAGCATCCAGCTTCCAACAGAAACACAAGGGCATCAGCAGCACCTAGCATTTCCTGGAGTAATATCGCGCAGTGCTCTCAACACCAACACGATTCAACAGCATCAAACCCCAACAGCAAAAGCCAGTCACCGAGAGTAATTATCTAATCGCCACTTAGTCATTGGAGAAAATCCCAGTCACCAACTTTACAAACACAAGCAATGGCAAAGCCCAATCAGCAACCATATTAAGCCACTTGCCAACAGCATCGCCTAGATGCCAACAACTAAATGCATTCATGGGTAAGACCATATACCTGTCAGAAACATCAACAACACTTGGTCACTATCAATCACATCACCCGCTCACTGGCAGCATCTCCCAGTCACCAGCAAAACCACGCAATGTGCAGTTACACCACGTTGTCACTAACAATATGAGCCTGTCACCATCCCTCATCAATTGGACATTGATGGTTATTTATTTCCTCAAGCTGTTTTCTTCTGATTTTTCTTTGAGAAAGCAGTTGCCTAATTTGCTCTGAGGCTTCGTTCTATTATTTTTATCAATCTGACTGGTATTCCATTCGATTGTGAATTTGCAAGGTCGAGATTTATTATATGACAGACAAGTTATCCAGAATCGTGTGTAGTGATCTTGATGTAATTTTCAAAATGATACGATAAGAACATTATGTTCTTATGTTCTCACACAGTTCTCTAATGCTAAACATTGTGGGGGTCGCGTTGTAGCCAACACAAAGTTCACATTTTACAAATACCGTTCCTCTATTCGTCAATCGCATTGTAGCCAACTTGCATTGCCGGAACATGCATTGTGAGAGTACTGTACTGGAAGATCCAATTTCAACTCGTACTCTATGGGTATGGAACAGCTGGACAATGCACCTCAAGCAGCGAATTTTATTGTTTTCAACATGAAAAGTGACAGCACTTGCAACTGAAACGCTTAATTGTTTTACCTGTGGTAGACTGTAACGACTGCTAAGGACCCACAGCTTCCACTAACTATATGTAGTGATTGGAACCAGATTGACCTCATTGACTATGAGGTTATTGATTGGGGTTGTTAACTTGGCCCAATCAGGAAAGCCAATATATCCAGGAGATTAGAATCTCCTCAGCTAGTGAACTGTGCGTAAGTAAATAAACGGTGACTTGGTGATGGGATATCAGCCTGTGTGCAGTTATTTCAGTGATCACCTGAGAAAACCAAGAAGTACCTGAGCAACATTCAATTGTACAGTCATCTTGGAGTTGCGAGTAAGGATTTCTGGCATCATGCCTTTATTTAGGAAGCTTGACTCATTTGATCCTGCTGTCAAAGACTGGGCCCAATATGTGGAAAGAATGCAATATTTTCTCCAGGAAAATGATATTGGGGCAGATGAAAAGCAATGAGTAATCCTTCTCACTGCTTGCAGACCTGCAGCATTTTTGATTATAAGGGGTTTATATGGGACTTAACTTTCCCAGAGGCACCTCACTCAGAGCATATTCTGAGCAGGGGGGGTCCCAGGACAGACCTAAACTAAACCCCACAACAAAGCCGAGCTTCAGCCATGTGGCTAAATAGTTCTTCAGGATCTGGAGCAGCAAGCCATTGTAGTTGCTGCTGATATGCGAACTTCGGACAGCAAAAGGGTCCCATAAGGCCTGACCTGAGTAAGAAAACTCATAGGCTCAGGAAAGTGCACTTTCCTGGGAATCATAGCCTACTGGGCCTCACTCTCCATTGGGCCACCGATGAGCTAACACTACTCCGATACGGAGTGAGGAGCTGGAAGAGCACAGCAGGCCAGACAGCATCGGAAGAGTAGGAGAGTCAATGAAGGATCTAGGCCCGAAATATCAACTCTCCTGCTCCTCTGATGCTGCCTGGCCTACTGTGTTCCTCCAGCTCCACACTGCATCAACTCTGACTCCTGCATCTGCAGTTCTTGCTATCTCCGAGTGACTTACTACCCCAAAACCATACAGTGAGGCATCGCATTATCAGCACTACCTCTCGCTACAGATCATAGTGGGCCAACACCTTTGATGAACTATGTGCACACCCTGGAAAGTGCACACCCTGGAAAGTCCCCCTACATGTGGGTTGGAACAATTGGCTTGCTTAATGGCATCCAAATCAGAACCAATTAAAATTAATGTTTGGGTAACTTGTCACCCAGTTCCCATGGAGGTCGATACCAGTGCAGTTGTACCTATGGTTGCAGAATCTGTCTTTAACAAGATTTGTTCAGGACTCCAACCCTTACGTTTGCACAAGATCTCAGCCAGACTGAGAACATACACTGGCGAACCATTGCAGATTAAGGGTACAAATTTGGTTCCAGTCTCCAATTAGAAGCAGTTGGTACAGTTACCACTGATTGCAGTAAAAGGTTCAGACCCAAGCCTATTGGGGCAGGAATGGTTAAGAAAGATTCACCTAGATTGGCTCAGCACTTTTGGATGAGGAAATGGCTGCCTCAGTGAAGTCCTAGTGAAATACTCAGGAGTATTTCTAGAAGGGCTTAGGACTATCAAAGGGGCCAAAGTCACTTTACAAGTTGACCAGGAAGCAATTCTGAGATTTTTCAAGGCCCGCCCAGTTCCATTGGCCTTGTGGAGGAAAAGTGGAGATGGAAATCGCAGGCTGGAGAGTAAAGGAATCATCAAACCAGTGCAGCTTGCAGAATGGGCAGCACCGGTCGTACCGATTGTGAAGACTGATGGCTCGGTTCACCTTTGTGGGGATTTTAAGCAAACGGTAAACCACTTCTCACAACTGGAGGAATACCCAATCCCTCACATAGAGGACTTGTACGCGAAGTTGGTTGGGGGCATGTCCTTCACAAAGTTGGACATGAGCCACACCTACCTGCAATTGCGACTGGATGAGGTGTCCCAGCAGTACGCTACAATTAATACCCATAAGGGTTTATATCACTAAACAAGATTGCCTTTGGAGTATTGTCAGCCTGCACCCTTTTCCAGCGGACCGTAGAGAACATTTTACAAGGGCTACCTGAGGTTGCCATTTATCTGGATGACGAGCTAATAACAGGGGAGACCAATAAAGAGCACTTGGAGAACTTGGACATAGTGCTTAAACATTTCTCCCAGGTGGGCATATACCTTAGAAGGGAAAAATGTGTGTTCCAGGCACCCCAAGTGACCCACTTGGGTTACAGAGTCAACACCTGTTGGAAGATAAAGTGAGGGTGATCAAAAGAGCCCGTGCTCCCATGTCTGTACTGGAGCTTAGGTCATTCCCCGGGTTAGTGAATTATTACAGAAAATTCATACATAACCTGGCCTTCATCCTGGCACTCGTACACCTGCTACTGAAAAAGTGTCAGCCTTGGAAATGAGCCATACAGCCATGAAGGAGCCTTTAGAGAAGTGCAAAGGCAACTATGGTCATCAAAGGTGTTGGCCCACTATGATCCGTAGCGAGAGGTAGTGCTGATAATGCGATGCCTCACTGTATGGTTTTGGGGTAGTAAGTCACTCGGAGATAGCAAGAACTGCAGATGCAGGAGTCAGAGTTGATGCAGTGTGGAGCTGGAGGAACACAGTAGGCCAGGCAGCATCAGAGGAGCAGGAGAGTTGATATTTCGGGCCTAGATCCTTCATTGACTCTCCTACTCTTCCGATGCTGTCTGGCCTGCTGTGTTCTTCCAGCTCCTCACTCCGTATCGGAGTAGTGTTAGCTCATCGGTGGCCCAATGGAGAATGAGGCCCAATAGGCTATGATTCCCAGACTTTGGCTGATGTCGAAAGCAGATTTGCCCAGATAGAGAAGGAAGGTTTGGCTGTCATCTTTGGTGTGAGGAAGTTCCACCAGTACCTTTACGGATGGGAATTTGTCACGGTAACAGATCATAAACCACTGCTAGGGCTACTGAAGGAAGACTGAAGGTGGTGTTGTCCAGTGCTTCTGGTAGAATTCAGCGTTGGGCCCTTATTCTCAGTGTGTACAAGAACCAAGTGTCCAGATGCCTTAAGCCACCTCATGCAGGCAGATACTCCAATGATGGTGCCTCCCCTCGAAGTGTTTGTTTTGGTTTTAAACTTCCTGGGCACCCTTTTAGTCACCGATGACAATACCTGACATTATTGACAATATTGAACACAAAGATCCTGCCTTAGCAAAACTAAAACAGCTGGTGGTAATGAGGGAAACAGCAGGGCCATCACAGCCCGGACTGAAACCTTTATGGACCCGGTGAGACCAGGTCACCATAGAGGACGGCATATTACCATGGGGAGCAAAGGTGATTGTCCCGAGTAAAGGTCATCACCAGATACTGGCTGAACTCCACCAGGTTCATCCAGAGGTTTCCAAAAATGAAGATGGTAACAGGAAGCTATGTCTGGTGGCCAGATTTGGATGCTGACATAGCTGCGTTGGTGGCCAACAAGAACAAAAACTATCATCAGCAGCGCCCCACATTCATGGGAATAGCCAGGAAAACCCTAGACTCAGTTGCAAGTTGACTATGCCAGTCCTTTCATGGGCTCAATGTTCCTGGTCATTGTGAACGTCTATTCAAAGTGGTTGGACGTGCATAAAGTTCATTTGGTAAACTTGGGGATGACAATTGGGAGGCTGTAAGTATCATTCGTGATACACAGACTCCCAGAAGTATTGGGCATGGACAATGGGACGTCATTTACCAGCACAGAATTTGAATATTTCTTCAACTACAGTGGCATTCGGCACATGAAGACAGCTTCACCTCGTCCGTCGTCCAATAGTCTAATGGACAAGTGGTCCAAACATTGAAAACAGGCTAAAAGAAGCAGCCTCTGGCGTCACTTGATACCAATCTGCCCAGGTTCCTGTTCGATTAGAGGACCACCCCTCATGCGACAACAGGGATAGCTCTAGCAGAGGTATTGATGGGGAGAAGATTCCGCACCAGGCTAAACTGATATTCCCAAACCTTGGGGGGAAGGGAAGGTGAAATGGCAGCAGGAATGCCAATGCCAGCCCCACACCTCTTGTAAATGAGAGACAGTTTAATTCGGAGGATGAAGTTTGGTGCTGGAACCCGTGGACATGGCACTGTATGAGTACAAGGCGAGATCAGGTCCCATCAGTTCCAAAGTTTGGGTAGGTGAGGCGATCCTGAACAAACATGTGGATCACCTGAAAGTCGTGACCTCACAAACAAGGCAGGAGCAAAACATGCCAGGCCCCTGAGAACAGCCAGAAGGCCATAGGTTCTCCCCCTCTGTCTAGTGTCAAGCAAACCTCGAGTTCAAGATGGAGGTAGCCTTGATACTATCACTGCCTGAAGAAGAGGAAACTCTCCTGAGATGCTCCGAAAGTAAAATGTAGTCCGGTACACTCCACCCATGTCAGACTCCGAATCAGAGGAACCAGACTTGAGGCGAAAATGTTGCAGGAAAAGCTACACGTGAAAGACCAGGCCTACATCCCTGGACTTAGTCGGGGAGGGATGTAGTGATTGGTCCAGGTTAACAACCCCAATCAATGACCTTGTAGTCAACACGGTCAACCTGGTTCCAATCAGCAAAGCCCTGGCTGACCAATCTAACCAGGAGACACCAGTAAATAAAGGATGACATGGTGGCGGAGAAAACAATATAACCAGGAGATGGTTTTGAAAAAAAAAAAACCAGGAGATTAGACTTACAAAAAAAAACCAAGAGATTAGAATCTCCTCAGTTGAGGTCTGATTCCAAGCTGGCTGACCACAGCCTGTGCACAGTGGAGGAAGGAAAAAACAAAAAAAAAAACACAACAAGATCAAAATCTCCTCCGTTCAGGCGATTGACTCCAAACTGGCTGGTCACAGCCAGTGTACTGTGTACGAGTAAATAAAGGGTGACTTGGTGATGGGATACCAGCCTCTGTGCAGTCATGTCACTGTATAACACAAAGGAGGGCTACATGCCTGTGATTGCTGATCCCACTGAGAAAGCAACACTCAAAGTGGGCTAAGCAGTTTAGGCATAATACAAGAGTATGTGCGAATGCTTGAGAAGTTATTTTGTCAAAGGACATGAGTCACCATCTTAGGGTTCTACTTGCGTGATGAACACCACAGGAAATTAGAGGAAAATTGAACACCTATTATCAGCAAACCCACTTTCTTGAGTGTAATATTGATAGGTGAAGATCAACAAACAGCCACAGAAGAAATCCAGCTCCTTTGCTATTTGCAGCCAGACACAAAGGATCTACGTGACTGAGTGGATTCAGTGACCACTGTCTTCTGTACAGGTATTGCAAGGTAATCTTCAGGCCCCAGTTTTTGGTGCACCTCCTGCAGTAAGAACTCCAACTGCACAGATCAAAGGGAGTGATGTTGCCTATTCCTGTCACTATGGAATTGTAAATGATTAAATAACTTTCTCTTTTGGTGAGTTATGTCATTTAAGATCTGCTTGACCACTGGATTTTACATTCCCAGCCAAGTGTGCTGTGAGCCAAGCTCTCTTGGTAAGCTTTTCCATTGCCTGTAGCAGATTGAAAGGAACAGGTGGAGCTTATAGCACACAGTTTGGCATGGTCTGTTGGCTGCACTATAATCAAAAATTTTTCAATGCTGCAAAGTCAGCTGGGTTTTGTTTTGTGAGGTGTGTATTGAATCATTAGCAGAAAAGCCTCATTTTTGAGCAACAGTGCGCAACTCAATTTTGATAGATGGGAATAGAAATCACACCTGATGTCAGCTTTGCTTAAATTCATTCTGAAACAATACGAATCCATTTCCAAATGTCAAATTCTGATGGAAGTTCATTTCTGATTAAAACCCAGTCATCACATTATTGTTGTCAATGGGTTTTTGATCCTAGTTTAACATTTCCCAAACACTTCCCACCCTTTCCCCCACCCTGTAATAATAATAATTCCACAATATTTTGCTCCAAGGACAATAACCAACATGTATTCTTCATCTGCAGACTTGGTAAATGAGTACCGGCAAACTATTTGACTGATTGGAAACTCCTAGACAAACCACAAGTTAACAACTGTGCCAGGATCTTTAAACTGTCTTTTACCAGAGATCAGATCTAAGATCCTGCTTGTTGCTTGGGATAGCTCCGTGTCATAACACATGGCGTATTTATCCGATGAGCTCATCAAACTAGTTTAATTACACTACCATTATTTGAAGTATCTGGCTGCTACAGGATCCTATTTACAGTCACTGTTTCAACATGACTTGAATGTTGATGATCGCATACAGAAACTGACTACAAGGTCATTGTGAGTGATTGATCATTTTAGTTTCTCGTTTTGGCTCTCACTAGACAGTGCCCTTCATCAAACCATTCCATCATGACTTCAAGACATTTTGTTTAAAGATACCAGTGTCTGTACTTCAGTCTTCAAAAATAACCTTTCTGCCAACAAAAATCAAAGGGCTGTGAAAACTGATCTTAGACCCCCACTTTAATTCAGGATGGGGGCTTTGGTGAGTAATATGCTCCCTGCCATTGGCAGCACTAGGCCTTGGTGACTTAACTCTGAATTTATCTGCATGACCTGGTCAGTTAGTCACTTGGTGTTAAAGATGGGAGTTGAAAAGCAGGAGACCATCAGCAAAAACAAAGAGAGTTGGCTGCAACAAGTAAGGTAGTCACAGGAAAGGTTTATAAGGAGAATCCTAGAAGGGAGGAGGCCTGAATCAGGGAACTGTAAACCTCGTAGAGCCTGGAGGAGCACTTGTAGCCCAACAAAGAAAAATAAAATTGTTAAAATTGCATCCCTTTGGGGCAAACAGAATCCCAATTCTGCTTCCTGCTGACTTCAGGTTTGTATAAAACTATTACAGAGATAGTAGGAACTGCCGATGCTGGAGAATCTGAGATAAAACGTTGTGGAACTGGATGAACACAGCAGGCCGAGCAGCATCAGAGGAGCAGGAAAGCTGACATTTCGGGTCAAGACCCTCCTTCAGAAAAACATCTATATTGTATAAAACTATGATGACTTTCCAATTACTGTTTACAATAAAAGCCTATAGACTAATGGAATGGTTGGAGACAAATCTGAATATTTAAAGATTTTGGAAGATGTAGGAGTGGTAAATCTCCCAGCCAATTTTAATTCTTGATTTTGTCTAGTTTCAATAAGGTGGAGAATGTTAATTTGTCCTTTCAGTATTGAAGAAAACTGTCAAAAAAAAAGAGAAAGTTGCACACTTAGTGTGTCAGCACACATAAGGCTTGGAAGTTAATATATTGAATTTTTTTGAGAATTTCACCCTACTCGACAGATTTTCTGCAGTCCATGCTGTTTTTTGGTGGAAGGTAGACTTCCCAGTTCCTTAAGCAATTTGCTGCTTTCACCCTTTTCTTAAGTGGTGTATTTATTATGCTGTTTCTTTCCTGAAATTAATATTTTAATGGTGTCATTGGTACAATTGGACATCCCAGGATTTGTTCCCAGTAATACAAGACATTAACAAGTTGAAAAGCCCCAACCACTTGAGCTTGTAAAATTCCAATTTCATTTACTGCCAATCTATCCACCTCCACTCAAGGGATATCCATAGTAGAATATGGTTTTATTGGAATTTCTGGTACCATTGAGATATAGTGATTCATCGAGTTTGAATTTGGACAGTAAATATCTGGACCTTAATCCCTAGTGGAGGTTATTTCTATTGAATCTGATCTTGTTTTCACTTAATGCCAACATATTTTCTTCCCACATGCAATCAGAAGTGAGATGTTAAGCAAAGATACTAAATCAAGTACAAGGCCCCACCAATACCCTGACAGATCAGCTAACACAGTGTGGATTTGGAACAAAGCTATTGTTGAACCACTGGGGATCCTAACATGAGATTAATTACTTTTTAAGAATACTTTAAAGTACAGCCATAAACATTTACAGGAACAAATGTAGGTCATTCAGTCCATTTTATCTGGCCTGATCTTTGCTTCAGCAATCCAAAACTATTCCCATGCTTCATTCTCTTCCAAAGCCCTGCATCTTCCTCTGCTTCAAAAATCCATCTAATTTTCTCTTAAAGAACGTGTAGAGTTTTTTCCCAACAGTTCTCTGATAATCTATATCCCCTCATAATCAAATTGAATTGAATACCCCTCACCATCTACTTCTCAATTGAATGAAAACATTGGTACCTATTGATTTTATCAAAGCACATCATAATTTTAAAAAAGAGCTTCTATTAAATCTGCTCTTAATCGTGTCTGCTGCTGGAGAAATAGTGTAAACCTCAGTCATTCCTGCCAACAACACATTCCTATTGTGAGAAAGAATGCAACATTATATAAGGAGGCATGGGAAAACTTGTAGAGTGGGCTTTACTGTAAAACAAGGTACGTTAGTCAGAAAATAGAAATAAAATTTACACCCGAGGAAAATAAGAAACTAAATGGGACAGGAAAGCAAAGAAATCTAGAGATGCACTTAAACAAATCATTAAGGGCAGCAGAGGTCAGTAAAGTATTTAGAAATTTTAAATTAGAATTGGCATTTATTTCTATTTCATAGAATTCGAGGTACTAGAACTGTTGAAATTGTGTCTACTTGGTCATCTTTGTTAAACTTGTATATTGTGCTGATCAGGCTACTTTTTGAATGTTGTACCAAGTTCTGGCTCCTGAACTGTAGAAGGACATGGAAGCACTGATGAAAAATGCAATGGCAATTTAGAGCATTAGTTTCAGAATTAAGAATGTCTGGTTATTGAGAAGCAATCATGGATGAGCTGGACAAGATAAGGATGGACAGATTTGTTTCACTTAGTTGGAGAATTCAAAATTAAGGGTCATATACACAAGATAGTTGGTAATAACTCTAATAGGGAAACAAAAAGAAATTTCTTAATGCCTTGTTAGAATGTGGCATACACAACCATAGCAAATGGTTGACCCAACTAGTTTAGGTGTTTTCAAAAGGGATATAGATGAATACATGAGACATGAGGAAATAAGAATCAAGCTGAAGTGCAGAGATGAAATCCTTACAATGAAGGAGGACTCTCGAGTAAGAATAAATATATCAGCACAGATTAGTTGGGACAAATGACCCATTCTGTGCTGTATACTGTAAGTAACTCAATGGTCCTAGGGCTGCTGCTTTTCTTGATTATATATTCGACTGTCTGTGTGGAGTTTGCTCATTCTCCCCGTGTCTGTGTGGGTTTCCTCCGGGTTCCTCCCACAATCCAAAGATGTGCAGGCTAGGTAGATTGGCCATGCTAAATTGCCTGTAGTGTTCAGGGATGTGTAGATTAGGGGGATAGGTCTGGGTGGGATGCTCTTTGTGTCAGTGTGGACTTGTTGGGCCAAAGGGCCTGTTTCCACACTGTAGGGATTCTATGATTCTACAGACCTAAACTTGGATGGACAGGGTAAAATTACAAAATGTTCAGATGACACAATGCTTAGATGTATCATGAACTGTGAGGAGGATAGCTAAAGCCCACAGGCTTTCAGCCAGTGTTTGTGTGGTGGCAAGGGCCACAAATTCTCAAGAGGAGTGCCATTTTGCGTAGCAGGTTTTGATACAATCATACACTGAGATTCAGCACTTGTTAAATGCAGCACCAAACATTCTACTTATCTAAGTCCTAGAGGCTAAGAAGAAATGGGTAAGCTTTTTGTCGAAAGAGGCGATTCCTCTGCTAATTCAGTCCATGAAACATCTGAACCCAGAGGAAGAAGCACACTTTCCCCTTACCTGAATGTCTCATCTGCAGAGAACACACTGCAAGGGCAAGTCAAGATGCATTTAGCGATCCATCTCTTGTGAACAAACATGTTCAGTGCTTCAAGAACTTGAGAGAACAAAACATCAAGGAGATCTAAGTTCTGATATAGCATGTGAAGGTATCAGAAAAAGCTTGAGGGATTCATTAGCAGGTTGCTGAACCTGTATTAAAATCATGGAAGCCCCATACAATTGCTGAAACCCTAATCATGCTTGCATGTAAAAAAAATACGTGTGATGTTAGAAGCTGATTCTGTAAAAGAAATCAGCAAAATTCCACTCTGATTGTGGTCAAATGGTGATTTGACTTCATGTCAGCTGATATTGAGGAGGTCCTGCAAGGGAAGTTTGCTACTAGTGGGAAGTTTGCTTTGCAGATTGACGAGTCCACTGCCATAACCAGATACTGCCAGCTGTAGGCCAACGTTCAGCATGTTGGTGGGAACTCCATTCAGTTTTTCTTTTCTTTTGAAGTGAGCTACCAAGTTATATGACTGGTGAGGAAATATTTTGGGTAAACAGATACCTACTCAAAGAAAATAAACTTACCTGGTCATGTGTTGGAGCAGTTACACTGATGGAGCAGCCTCTATGATAGGAAAAGTCAAAGGATTTGTAAGTAATGTGTAAAAACAAAGTGCTGACATTTGGATCTCCCATTGCGTCCTCTGCCATGAAACTCTCGTAGCCAAAATGATGCCACCAGATTTGGCTAATAAAATCATGGCCATTGAAATTACATTTGTTCATTATTTTGTGTACAGAAATGGGAGCCCAGCAACAGAGCTACTGTTATACATCCAGGTGCAATGGTTATCGTGGAGGAAAGTTCTCTTCTGTGTTCATGAGCTCCAGAGAGAAGCGACAAAAGTTTTCCGTGATGCACAAACTGCTTTCTGAAGAATTACTCTCTGATGATTATTGGCAAGCTAAGCTGACATATCTTGCAGACATCTTCTGCCATCTGAATATGTCAACACTGGGCCTTTGTCAATGGACAGTGACAGTAGCTCAGTTGAGACATTTCCACTAACATCGGAACCAGTGGACAGAGCTGTCAAGTTGCACAGCCTCATATTTAAACATCTCAAAGCACCGCAAGAGAAGTTTGAATTCTACTACTACTTAATAAAAAGTGGAAGGCTAATACTGGATATACGATCTGTTTAGTTCACTGTGTTCTCATTCATCAGAAAAGCCGATATTCAAAGAAAAAGAGGAATTTGCAGAGATATAATGGAGCACACAAGGAAGCTGAAGTTTGGAGACATGTCTTTGTACATTTTTAGCTGACTGCGGTACATGAATATCCGATGATCTCTGACCATGTTATTGCTGCACTCTTACTATTTGCGACAGCATACCTCTGTGAGTTAGCATTTTCAGCAGTGGCATACATGAAAAGCAAAAGGAGGGAGCACCCTTCAGTGGAGCAAGATTTGCAGGTGGCCTTCTCATCAATTCTCCTTGCATCAAAAGTCTTCGCGCATTCTGGCAGGTCTAGATTTCCCACTAAGTCAATGGGAATTTATGTTGTATTTTGCTCTGACCCATTGTCCACGAACAGTTAGAAATAGTTGAGTTGAGCAGATTTTGAAACATTTATTCCTTTTGATTCTTCTTTATCTTGTAGTGTGCACTATGTTGCAAACCTCCCTAGTAAGATAAGGTCATAGCCATAGTAAATACAAGTAAATGTATATGAGCAATCTATTCTACTGAAAAAGTGGATGTGCCATGGAATTGTCTGTCTCATTGAAGTGTGCCTTCATATTGGAGAAGTTGGGAACCACTGCTATCGACTTCAAGACAATATGAAAAGGTTTGTGAAATGGCTGAGAGATGGCAGATGAAATTCAGTGCTGAGGAGTGCAAAGTCATACATTTTTGTCAGATAGATGAGGACAGCCAAAACAAAATAACGAGTACCACAAAATGGGAATAAATGTGTACAAACAACTAAAGTGCCAGTAGAGCAGATTGAGAAAGTACTGAAAATGCATGTGAGATCCTTGGTTCTCAAAATAATGCATTAAGTACAAAAGCAAAGAAGTTATGATGAACCTATATAAAATACTACTACGAACTCAGCAAGAATAGTGTGTCCAATTATGGATACCATATTTTAGGAAGGTGAGAGAGAATTTAGGAAGATCTCCAAGACTGTTTCTAGGGATGAAGGACTTCAGTTACACAGATTGGGCAGGCTGGCGATGTTCTTCTTGGAAAAGAGAAGATTGAAAGGAGATGTGGTAGTGGCATGTAAAATTGTGAGGGGTCTAGGCAGAGTTCATGAAGAAGAGCTGTTCTTAGTGTGGTAAGATCAAGAACCAGACTGGCAAAAGAAACAAAGTGATATGAGGAAAATGGTACCCTCTGTCTAATCAGTGTTTGCACAGTGATTCAAATCCACCCACAACTCCTCAGATGATGACACAATCCATAAGTAACAGAGAATGACGCGTTCCAACAAGAGTGGAATCACTTTCTTTTGACATTAATGACATTACCGTTGTCAATCATCAATAGCCAGGGCTCCTCATTGATGTGAAACTAGTCCAGTCACACAAATACTGTAGCTACAAATACAGAGGCTAGGAATTCTGTTGCAATTAGCTCACCATTTGATTCTCCAAAGCCTCTCTACCTGCTGTAAAGCACAAATAAGGGGTGAGACAGAATATTATTTATTTGCCTTGATCAATGTATGGTCCAGTATTGCTAAAAAGCTCAACATTATCCCAGGCAAAGCAGTCCTCTTTGTGGCAGTCCATTCATCACTTTAAACATTCACTTCCTAAACATTTGTAGGGTTTACCAGTGCTCTTCTAAATTTCTAAGTTTTCTGCAACAGTACCTTTCAAATCCACCACCATGATCAGTTGGAAAGACAAAATTTGCAGGCGCATGAAAGAGTAGAACGGAAGAAATAGGAGCAGGAGTAGGCTGTGATCCCCCAGCTTACTCTGCCATTTAATAAGATCACACCTAAATATTTATATTAACCTCACATTTCCCTTGTATTCCGATATCCCTTGATTTCCATAATGCTCAAAAATCTCTTGGTCACAATTTTGAAATGTTCATTGGGATCGCCAACAACTCCAACTTACTCCTCAATTCACACAATATATCAGCTTTCCTTCATTGTCATGAAAGCAAAATCTTATGGAATTGTACTGTGGGAATACTTTCGTCACACATTGCAACAATTCAAGAAAGAGTCTCACCATCACTTTCACAAAAGCAATTGGTGAAGTACAATAAACACGAACATATGAACAACCAACGAGAGTTGGCCGCTCAGCCCTTCGAACCTGCTCAGACACTCCTGGCTAATCTGATTTTAACCTCAACTCTATATTCCTGCATAGCTGTGATCATCTTTCATCCTGTCTGCCTTTGCCTTAAAAATATTTAAAGATTCCGCATCCAAATGCTGGTCTCCCATGTGCAAATGAATGAATATATTAAAAACAACAGAGGATGATTGGGTCCTTAACATAATGTTCTTCAGGGCTTTTGTTTGAAGGGAACAAAAATAAATTCCTTGCAGTTGACAGATAGTCTACAACTCATGGCAAAGTGGAAAAGAATAAGAAAGCATTGAGGTTGGGGCATTCTCATATAGACAAAACACACACTTATTCAGGTCTGAAGTATGAAGAGCTTTAGTATTAAAGTTCCATCTCAGAGTTTCAGTTGTGTTTAGGGAATTGGGATCAGACTCAGTACTGATAGTTTTACCTGGATAAATGTTGAAGTAAAGCCTCTTCTATACAACTTCTAATGAACAGAGTCTAAATGTTGGCCAATATTTTCTCAACAAACATTCCTATCAAGAACCCAACATAAATTTGATTTGACTGAGATGTCATGATTGAAAGCAGTAAAATATAATGTTCCCTGCCAAGGATTTAAGCAAAGGGAGAAAGAGATTCCAGTGTAGAGTTAGTGAATGTGTGCGATTAGGTCAGATTATTTTTCTTATCGTAAATTTTAACCATAAAGCCCCTGTACAGTGTCAAGGTAACTGAAGAACACATTCATTTTACATGGGATTTTATAGATTGTTGTTCAAGTTTTGCATCCAACTTTGATTTTCAAGAATTTTATAAAAATGTTTTCTGTCAAACATGTACAGCCCTAAATTAGGAGGTAATTCTTAAATGTTTAATCTTGAGGAAAAGTGAGACTACTTAGCAGTAGATATTGTGAAATTTTCCATAAATGCCACTGGTCAGTAAATTGCCCAGGAAAGGTATTGAGAAAAGACCACTTATATTTAATCATCTCGAAGGCTATGGTGCAGGATGAAGAAGCTATCGAGAGAAAAAAAAGCTCGAGTATTAATATTAGTCATGGCGGGGAGTCAAGTTTTTTTTGGTTGAGACTTCAATATTCCAGTGTTATCATTAACAAAATCTCAATTCAATGACTTGTACTTTATCAGTATTCACAGAAATAATCTGCAGGTTGTTCTATTTTGGTAACAAAAACCAGACAGATTTTCAAGACATGTTCTGTTATTCTCATATATTTCAAATCATTCCACAGGACTTTGGTAAAACAGCAGGGAAATATATTACATTTGAACAAAAGAAAATGTGCTTTCACTTGGATTGAAAATGCATGTAATAAGTTCAGATTTTACAATGAAGTTGAAGGTCACCAGTCTACTAATTTGCAGTGGCAGCAGACAGGCTTGTTATCTCCAAAGTCAGTAGACCTTGCAAGGATGTTCATATGTATCTTCCAAAGGCTTTCAGTAATCATGCCTGCCTGTGTAAATAACCATGGGTCTTCAGCCAGGATCAGATAAGTAAATCAACATAAATCTCCTTGTTCCTAGATTCTTTTGAGGTGATTTACAATTTATTTGAAACAAAGAATTTGAGCAATATGTAAATAAAGTACATAGTTCCGAAGACTGCACTTCCAAAAAGAAAGTTAAACTTATTAAATATAAAAACAAATTACACGTTATATTTTAGAAGAAATGCAGTTTTGCAAATGTGGGACTTCTTTTGAAAAAATCAGTTATACTTTCTAATGTTATGATGCTAAGTTCAAATTTAATGTACTAATTTCAAAGAAAATGTGATGACTGTGTAACTACATCCAAAAATAACTTCACCAAAAACAAAATACCTGTGTGAAGATATTCTCCATAAATTACTTATTTGATGTGTTGCTACCTTTATGTTCTCTTTTTATAGTCTTTCACACACACAACCAGAAGCAGTGACTGTGCATTTAACTTGAACTTTGTTTCCTTTTGTGGGTCAGTTTTGTTGCCAGTTCAAAACAAGCTCTTGCTGAGGAGGGCAGAGTTGGAGACCTCAGGTAAAGCAACATGAAGAAAACTTCACCCAGACAGTCATATTAGATATGGGAAGACTTCCGAAGGAGTTTTGCCAGAATAGCTAACAGTATATACAGAGGATTTGATCATGTACCAGGCCATCATCATTTTGAAATCTACATGAATTGCTGTGGGAAGACTACAGATGACCTTTTTATAAATGCAACTTGTGCTTTTATATTATTTTTAGAAAAAAAGAATTAAAATGTTCCCAGAGTCAGATGAGAAAGTGAAATTTGAAACATTTAATGAAATCTCAACTGATCTGTTAAAGGCAAAGCAGGCCCAAGGACCAAATGGCCTACTTTTGGTCCTAATTTGTTCATGCACTCTGCCTCAAAGAAACAAGTGTTTAGTTTAGACAGGTTGAGGGAACAAAGAGATAAGTGTTTTAATCATATCACTGCAGCCCCTTCTCCTACAGTTGAGTATAAGTGCCAACCTCAGCAGCGTGGGAGCAACATTTTTACAGTAGGAGCATGTTGCCCTCTCTCAGATGTCAGAAAGTCTACTCTATCACCATCCACTCAACCAGTAACAACTACAGAGCCAGAAAGATAACTTTGTCGGACTATTTTGTAGTCAGGCCCACTGAAGCTTGAGTCTCTTAAAAAGACAGGAGCATCCACTCAAAGAGCCTCATCTGACTAATATTAGCTTTTCATCAGTAGTGTGGAAGCCACTAAGATGGGAAATTCATAGCAATAGTAGAGTTAGCAAACTTTCTTTTGAGAAAAGCACTACAGAATGTTCCCCTGGAAAACAAAAGAGATTGATGCAATTATATGCTTAGAATTAAATTTAGTGCCTTTATCACATGTGTGGCTATGCTATACAGTTTCTTTATATTAGTTTTTTTAAAAAATCTGCATTATTAGAAAATGATTGAGGTAGAAGTTGGTTAAATGGCTTCAATGTAGATTACAGAATGAAGGGAATGGAGCAGGTGGTAGAAAAGACTGATAATTCTGGGACAAACACAAAGGAGACTGGAGAAACTCAGCAGATTTGCTGGCATCTATGGAGAGAAAAAGAATTGTATCAGACTCTAAGCATTATCTCTGTTGATCAATCCAGAGATTCTCCAGCCACCTTTGTGTTTGTTTCAGATTTCCAGCATCCACATTATTTTGCCTTTATTCAGCTATTAATGCTGGGGTCTTTTTCTGATTTACCTGTCTCAGAAAGCTTAAACAGTTAATTCACCGCAGTGCTCTCTCTACTGACCTTCCTCCTTGTGATGCTTCCTCGAATCCCTCCTTGATAATAATGGTGCCTTTTGTTGCTGTGCCTTCTCCTACTCCAATCCTCTTTGCATTGTCAACTTGTACATACAGCTGTAAAGTACAGTGATGTGGTCCAGTCTGTCCTAATTGTTGCCTGAGCTCTCCTCACTATTGTTCACCATGGGGGCTGTTTGCAGCACCATTCTGAGTTATGGTAGGTCTCTATAGTGTCTGCTTGGTCTAGTACAGTAGAGGAAATCCACTCGTCCATCTGATGATGTCATTTATTGGATGTTAGCAACTTTGTATTACGTATAAGTTACGCTGATAACAATAGACGTTGTTACAGAGGCTATGAGGATGACTAGATGATAGGTTTCGCTCCTTCAAGATCCTAAGCTGTTCTACCTCCAGGCCTGCATGATATCATCACAGTGTGTGCTATTTAAGACACTTCTCAGTATTAATGCTTATACACCCATCATTAAGGAAGCCCCCTGCCCAGACTGTGTGAGGGACAGTGAATATTCCCGGTGGTCCCATGCGCTGATTATATCAATGTTGTTCAGGAAACTGAGCAGTGGGTGGATTTGGAGCTGGTAACCCTTAAGTAGAATTAGATAAACTAAAATGCCCAGAAACTGACCATGTGCTCCAACTGGAAATATGCCCATGTTTATGCTACAAAAGGCCCTCTACCCATCTTACTTCATCACACCAACGATTCATTTCTTCCGCATGTGCTTAAAACCATTATGTGAATTGCGTCAATCACCCCTTGTCTGAGAAATTTCCATAATGAATAAAAAACGTTTCTACTGAATTCCTTAGTAGCCATCTTCTGGTTATCCTGAACAGGGGTAAATGAGTGTTCTAGAAGTTAAGGTAGCGACAGCAAAATTGCATGATTCTTCATCAGTGATCACACATTGTTTTGTGTTTGTGAATATTTGTAGAGATAAGCAATTATACTTCTATATTACTTCCTGTATGTGCTAATCAGTTAGCTAGCGTATCTTTATGGAATAAGTTTTGATTGATGATAAACCAAGGTTGATTGATCTTTTTGTTTAAAATCTGATATAGGTAATATATTTAATTAGTAAATTAGTGAAAGGAAGATGTATTCTTACAACATGCAATAGTAAGACTAGAGCAACAACACACTCCTTCTGCCTCAATTTTAACTACATACTGACCTGAGCAAGTACTCCTTTAGGCTCAAATTACAGTAATGTCAGTCAATGCCAATAAATTACATGCTTAGTTGCTTTTGGGGCAGAACTGTCCAAAATGATATAATTAGCAACCAGAGGCGGCTTCGTGGAAAAACTGACAGTTATGAGCTTTCCAGTGGGACCATGTGATATAAACCTATTTTACCGGTTATGGGAAATAGTCAACAGGTCTGGCAGCATCTATGTAGAGAGAAGAAGAGTTTCAGGTCAATGACAATTCATCAGAACCCAAGTGACTTGAGGTTTTGTCTTCCTGCTGCATCAAAGATGTGAAATGAAATCGAATAAAATGAACAGGGATATTAGCAGGCTTATGTTATGCCAAAACTTTAAATTGATTGATTCCATACTTATTTTGTAAAGGAAAAAGACAGACAAGAGTGGATTATCTTCAGGTAGTTCATCGCTTCCATCAACTTCCACTCCAATCGATGCATCATTGGAAGATTCCATGCCACTTCCTTCTGAGACCTCTCCTGTTGATTTAGATGATGACATCATTTCTCCTCACCTCCTGATGCCAGACAGCCTTAGTCAATTGGAAGAGTTTGGCCGCCAAAAGAAACGGCAGAAGAAGCTTCCCAAGCAACAGCGTCAACGACAGTTCAGTGACCTATGGGTTCGCATTGAAGAGAGGTGGGTTTTCATTTTCTTTTTCAGTTCTGAAACGAGGATTCAATATATATGGCATTATTGCGTGAAAAGGGAGAAATACATTTATCTTCTTCTTAAACTGTGCATGACATGATGGATAACGCAAATATGCAATGAAAATATTCATGTGTACAGTCGGTTTTGCATTAACATGTGTTTCTTCAACGTGAACTGGCTTTAACGCGATTGAAAAATTTAGACCGCTATTTGTAGAAAGCAAACTCTCCCTACCTGTGTTGGCTATAATGCGATTCCGGCCCCATTAGTTTAAATGGCACAGCAATTGCGTGATTTTCCTACAAGGCGATTTTCCCACACACAAGAACAGAACTATCGTGTTCTATCAGAACTGACTGTACTTCTATTGTGTGGTGGGTTTAGATATCTATTGATTTAATAGTGTGGCTGTAGTAGTCTCAAGCCTGAGGCATTAAATGATTTAGTCAGGGAAAATTGGCATGAGGAAGGTAAACCTTCATTGAAATCAAATAACTTAGCATGCATCCAGAATCAAACTTGGGAATTTTATGGCTTACATAACTCAGTAATTTATTAGGTGGTATATTTACATCATCAACTATTCCATTAGTTTCTCCATAACAAATTGATAATATTTACTTGGATTAAATTTTGTGTTATTGATTTTTAGTCATAAAATCTCATTGTTAAGAAAGGTTGCTCTGATTGCAAGATGTTTTAGTTTGTTTTATAGTTTGTGTAAAACTGGATTAACATAGCTTGAACATTAACGTAGCCAGAATGTGGCATTTTAGGTGGGCTGTTGTTTCTGTACCTTCAAAAATATATGTTGCAAGTTGTACCAATAATTAAGTGAATTAGTGTACCTTTTGTTTTATATCAATTCATATAGACTAGGAAGCTTTAATATCAACTCGCCAGTGACTTAGATCATCTGAGCTTGAGTACTGGTAGGACATTACAATTAACGTTAGCATTTGTGGGTTAAGGAAGGAAAAGTTAGTTTATGGAAGTTCCTGGTACTGATAATGACTTAGTGATCCCTGCTGTAAAGGTTTTCTGTCAATATCAGGTGAGGCTTGACCATTGTTTCTAAAGTGGTCACAGAGTGTCCTTTCACTCACTGTCAAGGCTCACGCCTTTATGTTAGTAAGTGAGTTGGCAGAGGACAGGCAACCATGCATCTGGACCTAAGCATAAATCAACTTGTTGAAAAGAGAAAAGAAAAAAAGTTTGGATCCCTTCAGGCAGCACAGTGAGTTACTAGATCAGTGCCCAAAACTTGCATTTTGCTTTGCTGGTTATTAATTTCTGGGATTTGGGTAGTGGCAGCTTTAGTCTTGATTGACTGTATTTCACAGATTGTCATCAGCTCTAGCTTTATACTGATATTCAAAATCCCTAGCAAATAGTTCTGGATTGTCCAACTACCAGGAAGATCACAGGATCTGGTTCTTACACCATGCCTACACACAAGTAGACTTCGCATCTGGTTTGGGACCCTTAGCTGACTTTTTCCTCCCAATACAGGTGTGCTGAAGTTACTGTAGACTTTCTTGGCTACGATCACCTAACTCAGCACAGTCTGAGGATTAAAGTCTGGACCTGTTCAGTCCTGTGGATCCTAGCATTGAGAGATAAAACATTCACCTTTCAAATTTCCTTTCATTTTCACTTCCCATTTCCTTTATCTTTCTGGTTTTGATCCCGTTCTGTTCTCTTTAAAGATATGCACTACTTTCTGCTGAATGCTCAGGGAGTAGGGTGATTAATTTCAAAAGCAAAGTCTTTAGTCCACAGGCTGCACAGCTATGAGAACATGGCTTATTTAATGGCAAGGTCACAAGAGCTCCATAGTAAAAGTCATACACTAAAACACTGCAGTCAGTGCAAATAATTTTTTTAAAAGATGGAAAGTTTATTAGATTTGAAATTCACCTGGAAATGATATCAACTGGCAGAGAAAGATGTTATAAATCACAAATTTTAAATGCTTCATATAAACAGGGAAAGGGAATGATACATGATTGTGAAGCATCCTTGGCTGTGCACATGTGGGAAAAGTCCTCTTGGTAGAAGGCACTGGCACATAACTGTGTTGCTGTGGGTTGTTTATATTAAACTCTAACTGCAGATTGTTAAATGAGATGGTAAGTGTCCTCAATTTTCAGAGCTACATTCAAGGTTCTTACAGATTGGCAGAAGGAAAGGTCTGGAGAGAGAAATGTGGTTATACTATTTCTTAGTCAATAAGTTAGTGACCTATTAATTGAATATGCAGTATTTGTAATAACTTCTGAAAGAATAAGCTCAGAGATAGTTTCAATTTTTATTAAATCTGTTTACATTCTACACTTGCCCTGGATTCTCTACCTCTTTATTCCTGCATTTCTCCCGAAGACACTAGATTATTAACTTGATAGCTATGACAGCCCAAGTAGCCATTCTTCGTTTCACAGTTTATGCTACGGGATTTGGCATTTCATGCCACTTTCTTATCATACTGTACTGACTACTGTTCTTGCATACCATTTTTGTTTGTTGCTTAATCTTCTTCATTTATTTTTTGGATTTATTTTCTGTTGTTTTCCAGTTTGCTCATTCTCTGCTCTTTGGAATGTTCCCAATCACAATGACTGAGTATCTCAATTATGGAGCATTTACCTGCTGAACCAATGGGCTAACATATGTGTCCATTGTTCTCACATTTTCAATAAAATTACTTGCAGTCTGAAATACTTATCAATCATGTACCCTTGTTGACAGATTATTGTCTAATAGCACTCTGATTTGGAACATTATTGTGCTGCAGTATCTATTAGCATTGATGTATTACCAGATGAAATGTCCCTCTAGCTGTGATTATATCCCAATAAAGCAAACTGAGATGTCAGAAAGTTATTCAATTAATAAATGACTAATAACACTGAGTTTTTTTGTTACTCTCAGCTGGAAAAAAAAATCTGTTAGAGAATAAAAATCATAGCACTGAGAGACCAGTCAGATTTGAAATCTTAGGATGGCACAAAAACTGATTAAGCAGCGAAGCAGGATTCTTGACCCGTTAGCCCAAGCTTATCAATGAGCTACCCTGATATGTTGTGCCAAGGCTAATATGATAAAGGAGCAAATGAGCCAGGGAAAAGAAAAAAAAATAGTCTGTTCACAATGCATGTCATTAATGAGCAAATCAGCCAACAAGTTCAAGAGATGAAACGCAATGTGAGTTACAAATCTCCACATCTTGCTGGATAATTTACACTGCTCTGCAGTTTGCTAAATCCAGAAACATCCACCCTAAAAACTTGAGTGGAATTCTACATTCACTATCCATTAAATCTGCTGCAGAAATTTGGGATGCATAATTAACAATGTGCATTCTCTTTTAATAATATGGTCATTGTTAAGGTGATGCCTATCAATCCCAGAAGGAGCAATTGCTGCCCATGGGATAAATACTTTTAGAGGTTCACTGAATTCAGTTTGTCTTCATGCACTAATTCAATTGATGAACATGGTATTATTTCCCATCTCAACTGGAACTTCACTGCTACATTTTTCTTAAGGACAAAAGTTGCACTCATGGCTTTAAAACCCTCCTGTGCTTCTATCCTCTGTATATCTTCCAAATCGATGATAAATATTTATGCCAGACAGGCCTCTAATTGCAGACGCAAGAATCTATGATATGTTATTTATCTTTTTATCTCAGTGCATTCTTAACTTGTGTAAATACACTTTGTTTTAAAACACAAACTTTGTCTTTTATTTTCAAATCGTTTCTGTGCAAAAATGATCAAGAAATCAAATCAGATGATCGAAAGAACTGAATATCCTACTGATTATGTAGTTTGACACAGTAGCATTGGGACAGCAGGTGCTCCTGCATGGATCATGCTAACATCTAACTGAGCTAATGCCACACTGCAAAAAGAAATTAGATCATTTAAATATATCTGTGGCTCTCCAGACATTCTAATGCATGATGAATTAGGGAATCAGAAGTTGGAATATCAAGCACTAACAACCATTGCATGGATCCGGTTTGCCCTTCAGTCAGTTTTGTGTCCTTGGGTACACAGATCCCTTCAAGTGTGATCTTTGTTATGGCCTGAGCCTGGATGAGGTCCCCCAAGTTATTATGATTCCAGACATATACCCCAAATTGTTAAGCTTCTCTGTGAAGAGGGATGAACTTCTTTATTCACCCAACTCCTCAGTCATTTGTGCCAAGGTAAAGTTTAAAAAGAAAAGAACCCTGCCTTCTGGATGCTTTTCTCCCCCAGACCAACTGAATTTTGGTTTTACAAAGCCAAGTTAACCAGGCTTTCTTAAGTTAACCAAAGAGTGAGTTTAGTAGTTCCTAAAAGTGAAAACAATTAATAACACATGGAAACAGATTGGGAATAAGAAGTGAGTGCTAAAAAAGATTATAGCTCAAAGGACATGTGGTTCAGTATCTGGATCATTCATAAAGAGTAGATAGTGGAATGTTGTTAGTTGGATCATCCATTTCAGGATTCTTGGCTTCACAGTTAGTTGAGATCCTGTGATGATGTTTCCTTTTGACAGTGGTTAGCTGGGAGCACTCATAGCAAAAGTGTCCTTCTGTCCTCCTGTTTACTTTTGGCTGGATTGTTAGCCATCTGGCTTCTAGCACTCGGAGCGAGAGAGGCCTTTGACCTGCGGTGAACAGGTGATTAGTGAATGGTTCTTCGACTGAGACATTCACAGCTTACTAGTGCTCGAGCCAGGCTTATATATCTTTTACCGCTAGTACACCTTGCCCCAAAAGCACAAAAAGATCAAGGTTGCAGTCAGTTAATAATCCTGTTTTGTATATTACTGGAAGGGCAAAAAACAAAAAATGTCTGCAAGAGCTGGCTTTCTGCTTAAGGGGATGGGATTGGGGTGGCGGGTAGATAGTCAGCCCCTTCATTAACTTTCCCAGTTACATCCCTCTTTCTGTTTGAAGTATGCTTGACACCCTTCATATACTACATTCCATGGATCCAAACAGGTTATTACCAGATATTGCTAAATTTGCGGTCATTTTGTTTTGTCCATTGCCATTCGCTTTTTAAAAGAATTTAGCATCAAAAGGTAAAAATGTCCAAAGTACCTCAAGGTTCTGATCTCATGTCATAGCAGCTTTGGAGGCCAAACAATAAAGACAGCTATTTGTGAAAATGACCATATTAGAGGGAGTGGGACACAAAGGAATAAACTGTTAATGTGGATGACCCTTCATCCATCTTTTGGGAACGTGTGAGTCGCACTTTGATTACTGTGCCAAGCAGTAATCTTATAGTTTGCCACAAATCTGAGGTTTTGATGAAGTTTAAAAATAGACTGTGACTAGAGAAGTCTTGTTCCTGCATTTTCAATATTGAGTTTAGAGTTATCAATGGCAGCTTCTTGATTTGAGGCTGATATCTACTCGGAATTGTGAGTTTTTATTATGGCTCCTTGTGACTGAACAGGCTGGCTCTAAAGCTCACATAAGCTTGGGCATGTGGAGCAGGATGTCTCACAACATGTGGGATCTGCAGTGCAGGATTTGCTTCCTTTTCTTTTCTTTCTGTCACCACTCAGTCTCATCATTGAGATGTTGTGGCACAAAATGTGATGCACGTCAATGGACAAGACATGGCCACCTTTAACAATTATTACAAACACGTCCCAGTCATTAATGTCATTTCTGCCATGTTTCAGGAAGTGCTTCATAATGTCTTTGGGGCATTTTCTTTGCCCTCCTTGTTTGTTTTTCAATAATTGAGAAAACAAGGCATGGTGTAGGAGATGGCTATTAGCCATCCAGACATGGTGTCCAGTCCATGATAATTTTGCAGAAGTCCTACCTGATTGCTTCTGGAGCTGGCTTCAAGAAGGATGCTATTGTTCCACTGACTTCAGTTTGACTCCCTGTTAGCAGATTCCTTGGTGTGTCTTGTGGCAATGTGGTACAATCCCAGTCTCTATGCCAGAAGATTTGGGCCCAAGTTCCACTTGTTCAGGATGTGTGTAATAACATGTTTGATAGGTTAATTTTTTGGTAATCAGTAAGATTTAAATCCAGACACACATGCCTTTTGTGGAGACAGTTTATTGACTTCTTCAGTCTTACTCCCTCTCATCCCACAACCTGAATCACAGGTGCTCCATATTTATACTTGCTCAAACAATTAATTTCTCTTCACCTTGTATGAAGCCATGGCCAAATCTAACAATGTGATTAACCAGACATTAACGCTGTCAGTGAATCCAGGGGTTCAGGAGGTGGTAATGCATTGATAATGGAATTCCTCTACTGCTCTTATATGTTACTGATACGCAGTTCAGGTCTCATAGACAGGAGCATGGTGAGGGTGCTAGAACTTTGATTGATTTATAGAGGTCTTTGTTGTTAAACATTTGCTGCCACAGTTTGTGGAAGATTGAGCTGGTATAGCTGATCCAGGGTTGAATCTCATCAACTGTGGCCTTTGGAGATCGGCAGAAAATACGCTAGAGTAATTGGCTGACTAGGTATGAGTTGATTTCAGTTTTGTTTTGGCAATGTTCAAGGACAGATCAACTTGCTTGTTTGCAGAATTTAACAGTTTGAGAGTAATTTAAAAATCTGGAGCACCACAAGCAGTCATCTGCAAACTATAGATCATGTTTTTGTTATGGTGATTAGTTTAGTTCTGACACAAAGATTCTGAAGTTAGAGTTCCCCACCTAGATGGTATTTAATATTGACATTAGAGGGAATTGAATTTTGAGATAAACCGTGACTGTCAGGTATACTGTAAAAGAGTATGGGGTATGACTGAGCACTGATGTAGGTTGTAAATGATATTTGCAGTCTTTTGGAAGATGGTTTCCTTTCAAATGGACCAGGTGAGCACACATTGCCTGTAGCTGTCAAGAGTTCTTAATTTCTTCACATTCAGATTCTTTCGAGGTTCTGCTGTTAATGGTTGAGTCTAACAAACTGCTGCCTACAGGTCCATCTTGTAAGTGATAGATGCTGTGGTTTGTTATGTACACTTTGCTATGGATGAGATCAGTCAGAAGGAGAGGGTCACTAGATTTGCTACTCAGTCCGGACTCCCACAGCTACAGGGAGTCATGGATTCTGCTACACACAAATACAACTTATCAACCAAAAATGATTCCCACTCCATTAATATTCAGCTGTTCTGCAACACTGAAGATCATCATATGTATTTGCTGCTTGTTCATTAACCATTTTATTAAAACATACCCAGATTTTCTGTGCTTGTCAATGTCTCAAGCTGCCATGGAAGATTCAAACTTGCATTCTCTGGATTATTATTCCAAAAGCATAACCACTATGTCACACTACTACGTGCGTAGAACAGGAGAATGTTGTTCAAACCATCATGTCTGTTTCTCATGTGTCAGCAAAAAACATAAACCTTTCTGATTGTCTATATGTGTGCAAGAGTTAAGAGATATTAATCTGTTCCGTACTGGAGGCCAGTATCCCTCATAATCATATGATAGTATGTAGTGTGAGTAACAGATCCATCCTTTAAATATAAAATGTAGTACTGAGCAGAATGAGTATTATTTCCTGAACACACAAATTCTTGGTCTGGAAGAGGCCCTGGAATAAGAGAACAGGTTTCGTAAAAAACTGTAGAAATATTCAGCTTATAACATAATGTTAGGCATAACTCAAGTGCGTGTTTGCACCTCAAGTAACTATGCTGTTCTAGTGGTACTGGGACTATTTTGTGACTGATCTAAAACATAAAAGCCCATTCTATCAATCTGACATACGCTGTTAAGTTTTTTTGAGGTGAAAATCTGTTTCATATTAGAAGCTTGTCTCCTTTAACTTTCTCTTTTTTCTTATCAGATGAAATACTTGCTGTATAGAACAGTTAAAATGATTCATACCATGTGAAAGTCTACAAAAATGTGTCTCTTTTCTATTGTCTGTTAAATTTGCTATCTCATGTCTTTGGAGGAATCATTGTGTAAAATTTTATAATAAGCTGGCATATCCTAGATGTGCCAGGAATCAGAGACATATTCCCCAAGATAAATAAAGAATTGAAAAATAGGTAAGAGGATGTCTTATGGCAGGAGAGGTTTGAGATACGCGAAGTATACAAGGGTGTCATTTTTCAGACATTTTGTTGACTTACCCAATGCACATTGATCAACATAACTGTTGACATGAAAACTACAAATCTTATGTTGGCAAATTGTTGTATGAGCAAACTCATCTCGCCAGTATTCTGAGTTTGTCCTTAATAAAGGAAAGACATTTTTTTAAAATGAAGTATTAGAAATTGGGCATTAGATTCACCATTAAGTATTTATTCCAGTAGCAGAACAGAGTAACAAATTGGCATCATGTCCGGGAGTGAGGTTATTTATTAATTTAAATGTTCCAGGACATCGTAACAAAGCAGACTGGACTACAAAGTATACGTATCTGTAAACTGTTTCAAATTTATAATATTTCAGACATCTCCTTCAGGCCAAATCATAATTTTTTAAAAAACTCATGGGGATTTCCTGAATATATATTGGAGCATTAGATAAAAAGGATCAAAGAAACTTTAGACACAAAATAATTACACAACACTTGTATTTCTTTGTTATTTTATGTTCAAGTATCAATCCCTATTTCCAAACACATCTTGAGTTATTGTAATGCTCTAAGCTTAGTCTAAAAAATCCTTGTTTGCAAATTTCTTACTCTTATACTGGTTTAAGACATGTCCACAATAAAGCCCAGAATTTTAGATACAGTCACAAATAGTCATTTGTCTGGTGTTTTATTGCCATTAGCGTGAGTGATCATATTTTACTCATTCACATTGGAGCCTGCTCGGTGTTTTCTGTTTCTTTGGATATCCTTTTTATGCCCTCTCTAGAAATTATATGTAAAACCGAAAATCTTCCATGATAGCATGTTGCATCTAATGAGTATTAGTGCTAATTAGAGAGTTAATTTTTATACTATTTTTGATGTGAGGTCAGCTCTTTGCTTGGGCCCTAATCTTTACACTGATTTAGGTCTTCTATGCAAAGTTTTATGCACGTTGATTAGATTGGAAGTACATTTGAGCGAACGTAGACATGAGCAAAATGGTGCCACAACTAAGCATTTTATTCACAGTATAGTAGACACTGTCATTTTAGGAGGCTCCGTTTCCAGTGAATGCGTTACCATAAAGAACAAAACTACTACAGTCAAGAGGCTCGGCATCTCCAAAGCCATTAAAGACACTGACCTGACTTTTTTTCCCCTCTGGAGATGGGAAACAGGGGCAGGCTAACAGCCACCCTTTGCAATCTTGATAGCCCTCACCCCCTCAATTGACACGGAGATAGAATGGAGAATCTATGTTCAAACAAGGGTGATGGGCAAGATCTCCAAGTCAGACAGACAGTCAGTCAGCATGTCCTCAGGGTAACGTCCTATGCCCAACTATCTTCAGCTGTTTCATCAATGGCCTTCAATCCATTACAAATACAGAGATCAGCAAATGGACAATATTCATATCTGGGCTGAAAAATAACGAATACAATTCATGCTTGGCAATGACCATCTCTAGCAAAAGAGAATCTAACCATTGCCCCATGACATTCCATGCTATTATACTGGTTGAATCTCCCACTGTCAACATCTTGGGAGTTACTATTGTTCAAAAGTTGAACTGGTCTAGCCATGTAAATACAATGACTACAAGACCAAGTCAGGAGCTAGGTAACCTTTAGGAAGTAACTCCCCTCCTGGCTCCCAGAGCCTGTTCACTGTGTACTGGGAATGTGATGACATACTCCCCACTTGCCTGGATGAGTGCAGCTCCAACAACACTCAAGAAGTCTGATATCATCTAGGACAAAGCAGACAACTTGGTTAGCCCCTCATCCACAAATATTTACTCCCTTCATCACTGACATACAGTCGTAACAGTAATGTACCATCTAGAAGATGCACTGCATAAATTCACCAAGACATCCTGGACAACGCCTTCCAAACTCACATCCACCACCTTCAAGAAGGACAAGGCCAGCAGGTACATGGTAACACTGCCACATGCAAATTCCTCTCCAAGCCATTCACCATCCTGACCTTGAAATATATCACCAGTCCTTAGGGTGCTGGGGAAAAGTCCTGGAATTCCCTCTCCACCATCATTGTAGGTAAATAGACTGCAGAAGTTCAAGGTGGCAGCATATCACCAGCTTCTCAAAGGCAGTTGATGATGGACAATAAATTCTGGCCAGAATAGAAATGCCCACATTCCACGAATCAATTAAAAAAAAGTGTGTTCTCTTCCTGTAATAAACACAAAGACCTGCAGATGCTAGAAACCTTTACACGAGAGTGCTGGAGGAACACAGTGACTCTGGCAGCACCTGTTGAGATGTCAGAACATCACTGGACTCAAAATGTTAACTTTGTTTTTCTCTGAACAGATGCTGCCAGATGTGCTGTTTTTCTCTAGCATTCTGTGTTTTCTTCCTGCTCTGATAGTTACTTCTGGTGTTCCCACGGATCTATCCTTGGCCTCCTGCTATTTTGTTTCTACGTTGTCCCACAACAACAGTCTGAAAGCACACTATTAGTCTCCCATATAGTCTCTCAACACTCAGTTCTACCTCACCACGCCGCTCAAATCCAATACAGTTGCTAATTTCAAACTGCTTATCAGACATTCAGCCCTGGATGAGCCTAAATTCCATTCAATCTTAATATTGCTTAAATATTGTTAATGGTCCCCACTCAACACTGCACTTCTTAGCTCCATCCCTCTCTGTCGAAGATTAAATTTCTCTGTTCACAAACTTAATGCTGTATTTGATCCCGAGTCGAGCATGCATCTTCATGCCTTCACTAAGACAACCTATTTTTACCACTGCAGCATCACCTGACTCCCAACACTTCTTCAGTTTATCTGCAGATGAATCCCCCATTCGTTACCTCTGACTATTCCAATGCACAGTTGACTGACCTTCTGCTCTCTGTAAACTTGAAGTCATCCAAAACTTTGCTGTCAATGTCTTAAATCATGCCTGTATTTTCACCCATCTCCCCATGTTATTGACCAACACCAGCAGCTGATCAAACAAAGGCTTGGTTTCGGAATTTTCATTCTTGTTTTCAAATCCTTTCATGAGCCTTTCCTCACCTGAGACTGTAATCTCTTCCAGTCACTGGTACTTTATTTTTACTCTAAATTGTGATTTCTTGTCCCTTATAATCTCCCAAATTGAGTATCTTACACTACTTCTTCCTCACTATAATTTCCTTCACATCTCACTCATCTAACTCTAAATTCATGAGCATTCCTAATTTTATTTACTCTACCATTCTTGACTGTGCTTACAGTTGCTTAGGTCCCAAGCTCCAAAATTCAGTCCTCACACTTCTGTTCCTTGCTTTCCTTCTTTAACGCTCTACAAAACCTAACTCTTCAACAATGTTTTTGGTTATCTGTCCTAACATTACCTGATGTAGCTTAGCATCATACTTTGCTTAGAAAGCACATAGCTGCCCTTGTTCATGAAGCCTTGAAAATTGACATGTAGTTGCAGCAAGCAATTCGGAACCACATGGTATGTTGGTCTTTATTGCAAGAGGATTTGAACAACAGGTAAAAGGGGCTTGCTGCAATTGTGTATGTCTTATTGAGTCCACAGCTGGAGTACTGTGTATAGTTTTGGTCTCCTGAGTTGCGGTAGGGTACATTTGTCATAGAAAGTGTCCAATAGAAGTTCTTCAGGTTAATTCCTAGAATGGCAGTATTGTTCTTTGAGGAGACAGGACATGTAAGAATTTTGAAGAATCAAAGTTGATCTCCGTGAAACATGCAAGATTCTTATGGGGTTCAACAGGCTAGATGGTAGAAGGATATTTCCTCCAGCTGAGAGTGACAGTACCCGAGGGTTCATGGTCACAACATAAGGGATAGGCCATTTAGACTGTTGTGAAGAAGAATCTTAGAATGCCCTGCCCATAGGGCTATGGAAGCTCAGTCATTTAGCATATTCAGTGTAGAGACTTGGAGATTTCTAGACCTTAAAGATATCAAGAGAGAGTGCAGGAAATAGCGATGAGGTCAAAGATGAGCCATCATCTAGTTGAAAGGTGAAGAAGGCTTGGGCCTACTCCTGATTCAATTTCCCATGATCCTAGCAATCCCACACACCTGAAGGGAGGGTTACAGTATACTAGGAAGATCCCTCTGCCACTCTATCACAACATATTTTACGTGAAGTATTCATTTTACTGAAATTATTTATTTGATATATTTGACAAACTGATATTTCATATCAAATTTCTCAATTTTATTGGTAATGTGAAGTTATTTAAAGATGTCATTGTTCTTGGCTGCTTACTTCCTAGGTGCCTGATGTTCCTATTTCTTTCCTTTCAGCACAACAGTCATGCCATCCAATATCAGAATTATCAACGGTTACGTCACAGTGGAACCCGCGCACGAACCTTCACATCAAAAGGAGCAACGTCCCACTCTCAACACTGCCTCAATGGCCACAGCCCCATCAGCAACTGTGCTCCTTGGTGGGGTAGTCTGTTTAATCTGGAGTCTGCTGTGGCCTTCCTGACCCTCTGCACATGCAACCTTAACCCGCACCATTAAGAGAAAAAAATCTTAAAAGAATTTCTGGTGTTAGCTGATGGAGCTTTTTGTCATTAAATATAGGAAGTGCCTGTGCCTTCAGCTTGGTGGACCCCACAAGACTTGGTTGCATCAGAACTGTCATGTTCTTTGTGATGATGCAGAAGAAACTAAAATGAGACTCAGAAGCTCAAACAGCCATATGGTGACAGCATCTTCTTTTTGTAGAAGGATATTTTCCCATGATGCTATGGGACATTGTAAATTTACTTCTGAAAGTCTATATGTTCAAATAATGTATATTTATTCCCCATCAAAAGTTAATGTTTTTGTTACATATATGACTCCAAAACAAAAGTCCAGAGCTCTAAAAAGTTACAATTTAATCTGTTCAAGCAAGGTCCATTTTATCCCAAATGTCAACTATTTATTTGTTGAGAAATGTATTAGCTGAAGATTCCTTCTGAGTCCCACTTTAAAGCCTTTAACGATTCAGTTAATGTTCAGTTTATCCTGTAGATCTAAAGATAACTGAAAGATGTCTGTCCTGTTCACTCTTCTTAAAGCAGTGATTCATAAAGAAGGTTAGGATGTTTTCCTGCAGAACCGTGGTTAGTAAGTCTCACATCTGAACCTTATAAACAAGCATGTCCCACATCTGAAAGATGACCTGTACTCTTATTGAGCTAACAAAGCTGATATTACAGAAGCATCTGCCTCATCCAGTCTATTAAAGATTAAAATCACTATATCTAGGCACCCACATTATACATTGTTTCATGCCTCTGTAACCATAGTGATTAAAAAAGTTATTTCATATTTGCTCAGTTAAATCTACATTGTATCCTCGATTATACATAGTAGCACAGATATCTTTTGGGTCAGTAGATAAACTTGGAGCTTCTGGCTCAGAGACACAAGTACCCACAAGGACTTGTTAGCCATGGGAGAAGCCTTCATGATGCGGTTTGAAAGTTTGATCAGTCTGTGAATCTTTCCACCACTTCCCCACTATTGTTCAAAGGGAAGAGATGTTTGCATGAAGATAGGAGAAGGAAACACATGGAAGCAAGTTTGGATTCATCACAGTATAGTTGGAAAAGAACTTATTTTGTATATAGCAGTTTTGATGGCCTTGAGATATCTGAATATCCTTCACAGTCAATGAATTACACATCAAATGTAATCACTATTGTTATCCAGGAAATCACATCAGCCAAACTGCAGCTGGCAGAGGTTCACAAATATCACTGAATTAATCTGTTTTGATGTTGTTGTCTGAATGATCAATGCATCCAGGACACCATAAAGACTCCCAAGTTCTTTAAGTAATATCTTCTATACCAATAGGAACAGTCAGATGGGGCCTTTAACATGCTATCAAAAAGATTATACCTCACAACACTGTATTTCCTCAATATTTTATACTTCAGAATTACATTGAAGCATCAGCCCATACGACATGCTCAAGTCTACAGTGAGACTTGAACCTTTGAGTGCCTCACTCAAGAATGCTATCTACTACTAAGCAAAGGTAAAACTCATGTAATCCAGCAGCTCTGACAATTTCAAGGATACATGCATCGGCTGATGTGATACAAAGCTGTGCAGAATAATATGGTCCCAGGTATGATGTCTGAGCTGATCTTGGCTGAGACTGCAATAGCAGCATGAGTGGCTTCAACACCAGAAGATGGAGATATTAAAAATGAGTGGTGTGGCTGATGGCTACCCTTGAAACCTGCTGGAGAGTTCTTACGTACGACTCAGTGCTGATGTTGTTTGTTGTTTGTTTAAACTGATAGTTGAAATGTAGGCTTTTGAGTGAGGTACTGGAAAGCAGCTGGCTCCTTTGGGAATGTACCATGATCAATTCAGGATCTTTAGCAGAAAAGGAGAGAATACATAATCTGATACTTAAAGCAAAAGGCCCTGTGATTGCTGAGAGTCCACCCCAGTAGCGCTTGTAGTGCTTGGTTCCTCCACCACACCAAGACCCAGACCAGAAATGTTCCCTGCAACACCAGAGATGGGATCATCTGCCAGTCTGGGTTGGTTAGCAACCACAGCCCAATCTGTCCTTGCTAAGCAAACCTATTTCACCTGAGGCCACCTGTGTGGGGTTTAGGGTGTCTTCCTAAATGTTTGTTTCCAATCCTGTCCTTACAGAATTGATCTTTAATTTCCAGGTAGATATTTGGGTTTTGTAAAAGTAACAAGAGTTCTATTGAATCCGTACAGTGTTATTAATAACTCAATTTCATGTCGGATTTCAACCATTAACTCTGTTTCTCTGTCTACAGATGCTGCAGACCTCAGAACTGCTGAGTTTTTATTGGATTTTCCCTGTTTGTTTCAAATTTCCAACATTTGCAATAATTTGCTTTGAAACAATTCCCACAGTAGCCTGGAACTCTCCTCCAGCAAATACCTCAATTCACATGAGAGTTTGGGATAGAGGAGGAAGTGGTGGAAAACATAAAATTTTTCTGCTAATGAAATTTAAACAATATAACCAGCCAGCAGATATTATGCACCAAAGAATTGCTTTTGCAAATTAAGGTATATTTACATCACTCAGTTTCATCACTATGAAATCATATCTGTTTCAGACTGTTGGAAAAGACTGAACATTTAGCACATTCCATCAGTCTTTACAGTTTTAAAAACATCTCCAGAATTCATAAGTTGTTCTCTTTCTTCTTCATGTGCCACATTTTTTATAGGCTTTTTTTTTTCAGTTGACAAGCACATCTGACAACGACCACTTTGAAGTCCATTGCTAATGCTCAAGGTTCATCATTACTTTCAGTAATCATGGGAGTGTTTAAAGGAGATCATTTCATGAATTGATTTAGAACTAAATTTCTATTTTCTGTCAAAGCCATGTTCCATTTCACTGCCATGTTAGATCATAAAAATATTTTCTGTGTAGAAAGTGCATCATTCGTTTTCAGTGATGGCAGATTAACTGCCAAGATCCAGGGAAACTCTCTGTGATGGCAAAAGTTCATCAAATAGAGCTGAAAATGGCTATTTCCTGAAAAGGTTGGCTCCCATCTAAACAAAATTTGGAACAAGGGCTACTGCTACTGCTGAAATGCTGCTACTGCAGATGTTGAATTGCTAGACAATTTCCCAAAGGCAGAAATTAGTCTGTCATATGGGATTAGTAGGTCACTGTTAGAAATGTCCCAATAAAGATTATGGCCTGTCTGTACTTAGCTATTTGGACTGAAATTACCAATGACGTTCTTTGCTCATCTATGCAGATCACCTGACTGTTCGCACTGGTGTTTGTGACTGCTGCATTCATATGGACACTATCCATTCTACCCATATTTAGTTTTCTTTTTTGCTGTGTCACATTGTGTCCTTCATCATTCAGTATCTTGCTTTTCACATTTTAGCTTTGTAAGTGAGATTACTTCATTCTTTAGGTGTCCAGCATTTATCAAAGAACCAGAAAGTACCTTATGTGTGGGTGTTCTGGTGGGTAAGACAAGAATTTTCTCAGCTGTGATGCCTTGCTGATTGTAATAGTCTGCCAAAACTCTCCTTCAAAAATCACACAATGAAGAAAAGTCAATCTATGTGCAGTACCAAAAAGTTGCGTCCACCCCTACAGCAAGGTCCCAGCAATGTCTGGCTCTGTTGGGAAAGGCAACAAGATTTGGATTCAAAAAATAAAATGACTGCACATCAATTTTGTCTTCTTCAGTCTCAAAAATGCACAGTGAACACCACTGGTTTGATATCCTGTGGTTGATCAGCCATCTAAACCGTGTTATCACTAAAGTGCTATTACACCAATTCTGAACTTAATGTCAAAGATTGTTGAGAGGAAGGGAGGCGTAATGCCAATGGGATACGGGAGCTTTACAAACTTAAGGCTGTTCCAGAACATTTTCTGACTTGACACATGGGTTTTTGTTTTATTTGTTGGTGGTACATGGGTGTTGCTGACTAGGCCAGCATTTATTGCCAATTCCTCATTGCAGAAGGTGCTGGTGTCCTGATAATAGCCAAGGAACCTTGAGAGAGCCCATTGCCTTTTTGTTCCAACGACTTCCGTGGAGACGAGTCCCTGCACTTTTTCCATTGATAATTTTTTGGCAGTTCCTTTAAAAATGTCATCTCCAACTGTAAACTGGTATTATGGAAAAGAACACATCTGTGTGCACACTGAACAGAAAATGGGTTATGAATAAATTGGTACACATTAAGTTATTACAGAAGCAAAATATTTTATTTTTGTCATCTTTTGGCATTTTTGTAACATACCTTGACACCTTTCTCAGCACACTGCTGTAAAAGATTCTATTAATGTTATTTTTTCAGAAATATTATTTTTTTAGTGTAATGTAATGCTGTATTGTAATAATTTGGAATATGTATTAGAGTAATTGCAGTAACCAAGTCAAATTTTTGCAAAGACGAGATGGTGAAAAGAAATGGATTGACTCCATAGTGAGGTTTTAAAGGCAGGATCTTGTAAATTTGAATCAATATGTTTATTAATAATTATTATTACGGATTTAAACATTTTATATTCTTGTAGAAAACCAGTACAGAAGCTCATTACAGTATTTTCTTTTATTTTAGCTATCTATCCATGGCCCTACTTACATGGAGGTGTTCGGCAATGACTTGTTGGGTTGTTGTAATTTTTCTCACCTCTCTGTTTAGCCAGAATTCAACAACTGGATGATTGTTATATTAAGAGAAATTTGGCCCAACATATCAAAGTAAACCTAAAATATATCACCTTTGAAAACGTTGCCTAAAGCAGCACCTAGTTTTATATGCAGGGAACCATATAGCAGCTTCTGCTGTCATGGGGTCCCAACTTCTGTGGAGACATCTGATGCTAACCTTTTTTTATGTAGCAAAAAAAAGTAAATGGTATTTTTGATTTAATTTGGGAAATATGTGCTTTAGGCAGAGTGATTTATTTCAGGTGGAATGATAAATTATGAGTTTCACACATTCATGTAAATAAGGCCATAGTTTGCATTAATCAAATGAATGTAGGAACGTACCAAACCTGAAATAGAATTATTTTGTTTACAATTTTCACTTGGCTGTGCTTGCCACAAAATTGTGAAATTTTGAAAAAAAAGAATAATATAAAGAGTCAATAAATCATTATAATTTAGTAGCTGTCTCCTAGTGAAATCTCAGATTATATGTGCTGGCTGCAATTGGGAGGCCTTAAAATGAAGCATATACTGCCACCTTGGGACAGAATGTAGCAATTATAGCAAACACCAGACTTGGCTGCTTTTTCACATTATACTACACTGACTTTCATAAAGATTCATTTAATTACAAATATTGTTATCTGTACTAAATTTTGTTATCATGTTACTAAAAATTTCATTACCTTGAAAAGAAATCTATTGAAAAACGTAAATGCCTAATATACATCACTTCTCCGTAGTTATAATTTCCTTGGTACTCAGCATGTGTTTTTAGCAGCAGCTAGTGAAGCCTACTCTACCATTCAATCTGATCATAACTGATTGTGCATTACAGTACCCTTTTCCTACACTATTCCCATATTCCTTTATGTCATTGGTATTTAGAAATCTGTCACCTTTACACATTTAAATGATTTGAGTTTGCACGGCCCTCTGGGGTAGACAATTCCAAAGACTCATATTTTTCTAAGGAAAGAAAAGAAAATGCTCCTCATCTTCTTCCTGAATAGCATCTCCCTTACTTTTAAATTGCCCCTTCCCTGGTTATAAATCCCGACCCAGGTGAAACATTCACCTGCAGCTACTCCGTCCATCGTTTTCAGTATTTTGTGGGATTCACGGACGTCATCTCTCAGCCTTTGAAACTTAACAGAATATAGGCTGAGTTTCCCTTCATCGGACAGTCCCACCATCCTGGGAATAAATCTGGTGAATTTCATTGCACTCCTTCTATGACAATAATATCTTTCTTAAGGCAAGAACACTAAAACTGACCAAAACACCATACAACCAAGAATCTACACAATTGAAGCAAGACGTTACTACTCCGGTACTCAAATCCTCTTGCAGTAAATGCTGTAATTCTATTAGCCTTCTTAACTGCCTGCTATACCTGCATGTTAGCCTTCAGTGACTTTTTAATGTCTTGTCTTCCTGCCAAAGTGGAGAATCTCACGTCTTTACACCCATCTTAGTTTTGCTCCACTAAATCTATCCAAATCATCTTGAAGTCACTTTTCACCTTCCTCGCAGCATACATTTCCACCTAGCTTTGTGTGATCCACAATCTTGAAAATATTACATTTGGACTGAAATCAAATTATTGCTACACATTGTGAAAAACTGGGACCCCAAGTCATGATCTTTGAGAATGACCCATTTATTCCTTCACTATCTTTGAGCCAGTCTTTTACCCAAATTTACCCGTGTAACTGCATTCCCTCTGATCCCGTGTACTCTCATTTTGTAAGTCAACCCTCTGAGGGGCTTAATTAAAAGCCTTCTGAATTTCCAAATATACTATGTCTACCAACTCCCCTTTATGAATTCAGTCAGGTCAAAAAAAACCCAACCTGTTCACCAAATACTATTTCCCAATCACAAATTCATGCTGACTTTGGCCAATCAGATATTATTATTCAAGCATCCAATTATCTAATCCTTTATAACAGAGTCTAAAATTATAACATACTTCAGCATTGAGGCTGTTGACTTGCTAGCCGAGCTACCTTGTTTTTGTTCAGACGCTTCGTCACCATGCTAGGTGACATCATCAGTGGAGCCTCCGATGAAGCAATGTTATTCTATTCTGCTTGGAATTTGTACTGTCTGGTCCGTTATGATGGGTGGTGTCATTTCCAGTTTTGATCTGTATGGGTTTGTATATGGGGTCCAATTCTATATGTTTGATGATTGCATTACAGGTGGAGAGCCACGACTCTAGGAATTCCCGTGCGTGTCTATGTTTGGCTTGGGCTACTATGTTTACCTTGTCCAAGTTAAACTGATGGCCTTCACTGTCTTGAGTTTACTGATATTAAGAAGAGTTTGTCATGCCGTTTTTTTGCTAGTTGATGTTCATGTATTCTGATGGCCTGCCAGGTCATGATGATAGAGGATGGAACTCAGTCACCAGAAGTGTTCATAATTGACAGGACAGAAGTCTTGGTTAGGCTGTTGGTACTTAAAGCTCACAAGGCACCAGGTCTGCATGAGATGCATCCAAGGATTTTGAAGGAAGTGAGAGCAGATATTGTAGGGGTTCTGGCTGCAATTTTTTAGTCTTCCCTAGACCTGGGGGCCATGCCAGCTGACTGGAAAATTGTGGACATGTGGCCTTCTTCAGGAAAGGTTGTAAAGATAAGCCCAGTAATTACAGATCAGTCAGTTTAACTTCAGTGGTGAGGAAACTACGAGGAACAATTTTTCAGGATAGAAATTAGTAATCACACGGAAAAGGTGGGTTGATTGGAAAGAGTCTGCACAGATTCCTAACGGAGAAATTTTGTTTGACTAACTTGCTAGAGTTTATTGAAGAGGTAACAAAGGCTTGATGAATGTGGCACTGTTGATGTGTATGTAGACTTTCAGAAGGCATTTGATGCAATACCACACAAAATATTTGTGAAGATAGTTATAGTTCAGTTAAATAGACAGTAGAAACAAAATTTGCTGAGTGATAGGAGACAGAGAATAATGGTAAATGGATATTTTTGGCCTGGAGTAAGGTCTGCAAGTGTTGGTATTGTGACTCTTGCTTTTCCTCATATATATCAATAATCTAGATGTGCAGGGGACAATTCCAAAGTATGCAGATGACACCAAACTTGGAATAATTCTAAAGTGTGAAAACTGTGTAGAACTCCAGAAGGACATAGCCTAGTTTGTGGAGTGGACACATAGGTGACAGTTGAGGCTTAATGCAAAGAAGTGTGAGGTGATGCATTGTGGTGAGAAGAACAATTGTAAGGAATGATGCAAGAGCAGAAGGACCCGGGTGTATATGTGCACAAATCATTCACAGTGGTAGGTCAGGTAGAGAGACCAGTAAGTAAATCATACAGTATCCTCTGCTTTATTAAGTATAGAGTATAGAGTAAAAGATGAAAAAGGTTATATTGAACTTATTAGACCTCATCCGGAGTTCTGGGTGCCATTTTTGTTTAGCAAAGATGTGAATGCATTAGAGGGAATGAAGCAGTTTACAAGAATGGTTCTGGAAATAGGAAACTTTAGTTATGAGGTTTGATTAAAGAAGCTGGGACTGTTCTCCTTGAAGCGAAGAACACTGAGAGGAGATCTGAGAGTTATTCAAAATCACAAGCGGATTGGATAGAATAGATAGACAGAAATTGTTCCTGCTTATATAAGGAACGAGAACAGAGTGATTTGTAAAAGGAAGGGTGAAGTGAGCAGTTAGGAATAGTGAATGTGCTGCCTGGTGGATGCAGGTTGTATTAAGGCATTCAAGAGGGCATTGGATGATTGTTTAAATCAGAACTTGTTTGAACAGCTGATGCAGATCTGTTAGGGCAAAGGTCTCCTATACTGTAGAATTTTGTGATTCTGTTATAAAAACCCTTCTGGTTCAGTAATGTATCTTATAGAAAGCAATATCATCCTTACCCTGTCTCGCCTCCATGTGACTCCAGACCCACAGAAAATTGGTTTTTGATTCTTAACTGCCTTCTGAAGTGGCCTAGAGAGCCAGTCAGTTCAAGGGCAATTAGGGATATCAGTGACACACATAATCTAAGAATTAAAAACAAAAATACATATTCCTTCTTCCTTTATTGGTTTTTGGTACTCTTGCTGTATTCTGAAATCCTCTCAATCACCAGGTTTATTACTATTCTGGCCATTTTATAGGCTCATTCTTTTTATCTTGTACAAAATGTATTTTCCTTTATTAGCTGTGTTGACTGTCTTTTTGTGGGGGTGGGGTGGGGGGGGTTCAAATTTGAAAGAATGAATAGTTGCTGTAAGGTGAAAAGGTAAAGTCGTCACAGTCCTACCGAACCATAGGGGTGCTCTCTCAGTAGACAGAGACAATTAGTAGTGGTTTAACCTGTGGGTCACCAGACCTATTCGTTGCCCATGTACCACCATACCTCAATGTATTGGCACAATCCACCTCAGCCAATTTGTTCCTCATAAGTTCATATTTGCACGTGTTCATACTTAACTCCCTGGCTTCAATTGAACTACCTCACCTTAAACATGACGTACAATTTTATCATGATATGGCACTTGTCCCTGAAGTTTCATTTACAATATCATATTAATTATATGTTTCTCGTTAGATAACACTGGGTCTTAAAAAGCTTGTAGTCTAATCAGTTCTTCAACATACTACACTAGAAGACTATCTTCCACAGCATTAGTAGCCAATAGGTTTACCCATTCTATGTGCAGATTGATGTCACCCATGAACATTATATTCCCCAAGCTACATACTTCTCTAATCTTCTGATTATTGTCATAGCCCACGCTACCTTTACTATTTGGCCTGTAAACAACTCCTACCAATATATGCTGGCCCCTGCTATTTCTTTACTCCATTGAAACAGATTTCCACATTTTGTTCTTCCAATCTGGGATCCTCCCTTACTAATCCCATTCACAACTATCATTGCAATACCACTGCTTTTCCTTTCCATCTGTTTTTCCATAAAAGTTGAATATCCTTGAATATTCAGTTCCCAGTCTTGATCACCCGACAGCCATGTTTCTTTAAAAGCCATTAGAGCATACCAATTTACCTCTATATAGTAAATGCCTTTAAATCACCTACCTTGTGTAATTGCTATGTGCATTCAGGTAAATGTGCCCTTAACGTCTTTTCAATAGTCATTCCACACTCTAAACTTAGTTGATGCTTTCCTTCATTTTGTTGACTTTCTAATTTCATTTGCAACTTTTCTACATCCTATTACCAACTTTACATCCTTCCAATTTCATCTACCCCTCCATTTCATATCCCCCCTGCTAAGCTAGTTTAAAGCTTCCCCAATAGCACAAGTTTCATGGTTTTCTGAATGCAATTCTTTTTAGTGCCAAAATATAGACAGCTATTGTGCTTATAACTCTGCATTTATTTTGACCTTGGCCAAGCTCATTTCAATTAAAACTCAGCAGAATCAAAAGACAAAGATAGTTGTTGGTCATTCCAACCATCAGTTTGAGCAGGACCCAGTGATGAGATGACCATATGATAACTTGCTGAACTTTCGAGTTCCTTGCTTTTTAATGTGTTGTGACCAGAGACCTCACAACATTAATAATTTATTTTCCACAAAAATGTCTGTCAATACCAGGGGCATCACAAGGGGCAGCATCGTGGCTCAGTAGTTAGCACTGCTGCTTCACAGCACCAGGGACTCGGGTTCAAATCCAGCCTCAGGCGACTGTCTGTGTGGAGTTTGCATATTCTCCCCATGTCTGCATGGGTTTCCACTGGGTGCTCCGGTTTCTGACCACAACCACAAGGATGTGCAGAGTAGGTGTACTGGCAATGCTAAATTGCCCATAGTGACCAGGAATGTGTAGGTTAAGTGGATTTGCCATGGGAAACACAGGATTATAGGGTAGAGGGGTGAGTCTGGGTGGGATGCTCTTTGGAGAGTCGGTGTGCACTTGTTGGGCTGAATGGCCTGTTTCCACACTGTAAGGATTCTACGGTCATTCAAGATCTTGGCGTAAAACCTTAAATAATTCACGGCTGTTCTTAATTTTTAGCTTCTTGTTTACTCATAACTCCTAGTGAAAGGGTTGAAATATCCTGGGAAGATTTGTTCTGTATGTTACATACAGTGATCATAAAGCTGTTCTTTTTAAAAGGAATTATAATTTTGTTACATATAACCCAAAAAATAACATCCACTGCTATTAGCAAATCAATTATCATTCCTAGTTCTGTGACCACAAAGTAGATTAATGGGGACTTTTCAAACCCAAACTCACTCTGATCCTTATTCCTTTTGAGCTGCTAATAAGACTTTGTTATACACAGGAAACATAGGAATGTAGGAACAAGAGTAGGCCATTCAGCCTCTCAAACCTATTCCAACATTCAATGAGATCATAGCTGATCTGTGGCCTAACTCCATGTACCTACCTTTGTCCCTTATCCCCTAATGCCTCTGCTTAACAAAAATTTACAGATTTCAAATTTTAAATTAACAACCGATCCAGCATCCACTGCCATTTGTGGAAAATAGTTCCAAACATCTATCACTCTTTAGCGTAGAAGTGCTTCCTAACATCTCTCCTGAATGGCCTAGCCCTAATTCTCAGACTGTGCCCCCTAGTTCTAGAATCCCCAACCAGTGAAAATAGTTTATTTTTATCGACCCTGTCTTTTGCTATTAATGTCTTGAAGACTTTAGAATCTAAAAAGTTAAGAGATGATCTGATCAGAGAAAACAAGCCTAAATTGTATAAACTCTCCTCATATCTTAAACCCTGAAGTCCAGGTATCATTCTTGTAAACCTTCTTTGTACTCACTCCAAGGCCAATATATCTTTCCTACGGTGTGGTGCACAGATCTGCTGACAGTACCCCAAGTAGGGTCTAACCAGGGTTTTGTATAACTGCAGCATAACCCCTGCATCCTTGTACTCCAGTCCTCCAGATATAACAGTCTGCATTCCATTAGCTTTCTTGATTGTTTTCTGCACCTGTTTGTGACATTTTAAAGATCTCTGCACCCCAACCCTCAAGTCTCTTTGGACATCCACTGTATTTCACTTCATACCATCTAGAATGTATCCTGATCTATCCTTTCTTGGCCCAAAATGGATAATGTGTGTTTTCATTAGGTTCCTTGGTACAGAATTTGTTATTTCTTCTCAATTTGAAGCAAGTAACCTAAGCCCAACAATACCACAACAAGAATTCTGTTGATTAATTAGCTAATTACCTAAATTAACAAATTAGAAAAAGGGCAGGGCAAGGCCCTGATTCAGAGGCTGTTCCCTGGTTTGGGGAGCAGTAAGTCAACTTTCCTGCTCCTCTGATGCCACCTGGCCTGCTGTGTTCCTCCAGCTCCACACTTTGTTATCTCTGACTGCAGCATCGGCTGTTCTTACTATCTCCAAGGCTGAACTCTCACTCCATTCCCAATACCCATCCATGTTGAATTCTAAATTTCTCTGTTCCATGTACTATACACCTAAGACTTTCTGAACACTGAGACTTTTACTTTTCAATAAATAACTTCATACTTCCCCATGTTATGTTCCATTTGCCTACTTGCTGGTCACTCATTGAAGCTGTTTATAGTTATTTATCACCATTTTGTGTTTTCTCAGCAGCTTACCTTTTCACCTTGTTTCATATCACGGTCATCCTCCAACTTGGGTATATTACTTGTGGTTGCTATGTAAATAGCTGATGGAAGCACTAATACTCAGGCATTACAGTAGTCACAGTGCATCAACTTTCAAATGTCCCACTTAGCACTTTGCTTCCTGTTCATTAACAATCCTCCAGTCATGCTAATATATTAACCCCAACTCCAAGAGTCCTGATTTTGCAAGTTAATTTTAATCAAATACCTTTTAGAAATCCAAATATCCAACACCTATTGATTCTGCTTAATCTACCCTACTAGTTACATCCTCAAAGTCACATGTCAGGCTACTTGTCCTATAGTTTCCTATTTTGTCTCCCCTTTTCTCCTTTCTTGGATAGCTTAGTCTATTTGCTAACTTTCAATCTGCTGGGCCCATTTTAGAGTCTAGGCAATTGTGGAATAGATAATATTCATCGTTTCTACAGAGCCTTGACAAATGCAACCGGGTCCTAGGGACTTCATAACTTTTAGTCCTTAAGGTTTCTCTAATACTTCCTCCATGTTAATGTTAATTATTTTAAGTTGCTAATCCTAACAGAACAGCTGCCTCTTTCCTTATCACATGAATTGAACCCACTTTTTCATACACCGTTCTTTGATTCAAGCATTTAATACTCTGATCTGCTTGACCCTATGTCAAATGAGCCCATGGCTTAAGTAACAATCAGGGATTATTACCTTAGAGGTTCCAAATTCAATTTTAATTTGGATTCCAACTGATGAAACTGTCTCAGCAGAACATCATTCTTTTTCTACCACGTCTCTGGTTATCATGTAAACCATAGCAACTGAATCATTTCCTTGCCATTCTAAGTGGGTCCCGAACATGAGGAAATGTCTTCAGCCGACAGAGTCTTTGGGAGCTCCTACTTATGGCTTCAGAGGACAATATCTATTTACTTGACTTTCTTTTACATACTCCTATGTTGTTGCGGTTAATCTGGCAATCCATGCTGAAGTCCTTGCAGTCCATCCTTATCCACACAGGAAGCAAAGTTATGGTGTATATAACAAGTGCTACTACTTCTGAGTGCGAGTAGTTAATGGATAAACTTCCCTTTTCTTCAGAAAAGTTGGGACATCAGCCTGTTTTTGCTTCACACATTGGGGTTTTCTAGATATTTGTGTGGTTGAGATTTTGTTAGCAGAAGTGAAAAGTTTCAGGCACACAGTGTTCTTGTAATAATAATCCTTTAACATTTTTCAATAGTAAATGAGCAACTTAACCTGCATGAGTCATTGGTCAATTAATCCCATTGTGGAGTGAGTATTTTTGTCTGAAATTAACTTCAGTTGATTTGAAAATCTTTGGGATTGATTTTACCAAAGGAGTGGAAGTAAGTGCCATCATTAAGGTGGTATCAGGTCAGTGGTCTGCTGGGCCAGGATTCAGGGCCTCACCTGTAACATTGCCAGGCTGAGGCAATTAGACTTTGGAAAGCAGGGGAGATGGCCAACTAAGAACAGTGAATGGAACTTCTATGTTGCTGGCTCAGAGAAATGGCAGTTCTGGAGACTTGCCAATATCATTGAGAGTTGTTGTGGCACTGAGGCAGCATGGAAAATGCAAAAGTGACTCAAAATATGGTTCCTTTGGAAAGGTGAACATTGTATTTTTTTAAAATAAGCCAAAGTTGTCCCCAATGAACAGAGAGACAATGCCTCAGGTGGCATTGCTGGAACCACTAGAACAGTCTTTGCTTCTGACAGTGCTCTCTTGAGACAAAAAGCCTTCAGCTACAATGCTGCATCTCCCCCATGCCTTCAACCACACACACAGCTACAACTTGCCCCGGGAAGTTATCTAATAGACAACTAATGGGCAGTATGCCCAATATCTTGAGAAGTGTTTTCCTCCCATTACAGCATCTCTGGTCTCCTCATGATCTGGAGTATCCTTCACCTGAAACTCTTCCTCATTGGCTACACCAATGTCAGAGTAGCCTTTACAACTTCTACCTCCTCAGCTCATCAGTTAACCAAGACTTGCTCTGACAATCACAGCTGGCCAGTTGGTGCCAGTAGCCTCCTATTCTTCTGAATCCTACCGCTCACTGCTGACAAATACAAATGTACAAGGAATGGCAGGGAAATCAAATATTATCGGGTAGCATTGGGAAGGTGGAATTTGAAACACAAATAGATCAGCCATGATCTTATTGAATGTTGCAGCAGACTTGAGAGGCAGAATGGTCCATATCTGCTCTGGTTTTGTCTATCAGTATTCTTTTTTTTATTACTCATTTGTGGGATGTAGGCGTCGCTGACGAGCCAGCATTTAACTGCCTGTCCCCAGTGGTGAGCAGCCCTCCCTCTCTGTTCATGGCCCCAGTTGCACCCAGACACTATTTTCCCTGTATCTGCCAACTGAAAATTCAAAATTGCCCGTGAGACTAGTTAATGAGTTTGTTCAACAAAACTAAATTAGAAATAGGCAGGTTTCAGAATCTCTCCTCCTACCCTTTCATTTAAAATTGTATCACATGCCACAGACAGCAAGATTTAATTTTCAAATCATGCCTGCATCATTCCCATTCCCATTGGCGTTTGTCCTTAAATCAGTCCATCCATGGAAATTCCCCAAATCAATGAAGACCCTTCCTAACCGTGTCATCTCATAGAGGCTTATTACTCCCATTGCGCCCGTAAAGCCAAGGCTATCTCTGATTTCAGTCTTCTGTATTTCCCTTCCCAGTCCAAACCAACCTCCTCTCTCTGTACATCTCTAGAGGAAGCTATCCATCAATTCTTTTACAACTGTACTTTCAAAATCCCAACTCTCTCAACAATTGATTTCCTCAACTGCGCTTTCTTCTCCAGCTTTGATGTCATCTGCTCTGGTAAAATGATTACTTTTTCTCATCCCAGCTACTCAATTTGGCACAGTTTACATTTCTGCTTCCTTAAGTCCAAAAGATATTGACTTGAATGGATATGGTGGACAACTGTATTAGCCAATCCTCACTTGATCTGGCTGACCCACATAAAACACTAAGGGGTCCTGTTCTCATCTGATAACTATTTCAGGATCCTCATGAAATGCAAAGTTTACCCCCAGTTTCTCTTCCCTACTGCAAAATGTCTGCTCAAACTCTTTCTCCTCCAATCTCCTCCACTCGCAACTCCAAAATTTTGTCAAATGGCAGAAAAGGCCAAATACCACACTGCTGCCCTTACATTTTCCCGTGTTACCAAAGATTCCTGCTCACTCACTTATCATTTCCTTCAATTTCAATAGCTAATTAGGCCAAACTTTCTCTAAAGCTTTCAATGGCACTGTACAGTAAGGAGCCCACTCTTAGGCACGTACATAGAAGTTGTGTCAATCATGACAACGGTATCATGAGAAAAGAGCAAACAATTGATGTTGCTGATGTTTCATTAGATTGTACATGGTTAATGTAAATAATTACTTCAAAAGCCCTGAGATTAGCCATATCTTTTTCAAAGTGTAGTACATTCCAAACATCTTCTAACAATATCATAGTCACTAACCCTGAACTCACATCATCCTCTAATTTCTTCCATCTCCACTCATCCCCTCTTCTAGTTTATTTCACACTTGAGACGCATCTCCAGCAATCTCAATTCTATTCCCACTAAACTGCTACCCATACAATTTCCCATCATGGACCTCATGTTAACCGTAATCATTAATACTGCTTTCTCTTCAGCTATTGTCCCAGCCTCTCCCGGGTCTGCGAGCACCAACTCTCTCCTCAGAAAGACAGCCTTTGACTCCTGCATCTTTGCAATCTACCATCCCATCTCCAACCTCCTTTTCACTTTCCATGATCATAAATTGTTGCCTTCCAAATCAATCTGTTTATAATTTTTAGAAATTCTTGTTTGAATCACTGACACAGAGCTGTACCAAAACAGTCCAAAGTCACAAATTACATCCAGTATGACTCTGGCAAAGGCAAATGATCACCCCTCATGCTTCCTGATCTGGTTAAAGCTTTTGACATTGGTGACCAAACTATCCTCTTCCAAAACTCTTCACCATCAGCAAGTGGGATGGGAATGTACCTGCCTGGTTCTATTCTGATCTAACCAATCATAGCCAGCATTATCAACGTGCGATGATTTGTTTGTCTGCTCCCACGTCAATAATTGTCACAAGAATCTATTCTTGGCTTCCCCACTTTTCACATTTACCAGTTATCCCTCAGCAAAATCACCCAAAAAGACAGCATTGATTCTAAACTGTACACTTTGAACACCCGTTCCAACTCACCACCTCTTCCAACTTTGACACTGTCTCTGAGTTATCAGGCTAGTCGTCCAACATCCAGGACTGAATAAGTAGATATTTCCTCCCAAAATATATCGAGAAGACGATTGGGCTGAACTTTTCTTCTTCATGGAGGTGGAAATCAGCTCACAAAACATAGAAACTCATTTCTCCTTGCCAGATAAACAATTTTCCTGTGTCTTCCCAACTCTAATTGTACAATTGTACTTAATTGTACAAGACTTTGGTTCGGACGCATTTAGAATACTGTGTATTCTGGTCGCCACATTACCAAAAGGATGTGGAAGCTTTGGAGAGGGTACAGAGAAGGTTTACGAGGATGTTGCCTGGTATGGAAGGTGCTAGCTATGAAGAGAGGTTGAGTAGGTTAGGATTGTTTTCATTAGAAAAAAGGAGATTGAGGGGGGACCTGATTGAGGTCTTCAAAATCATGAAGGGTATAGACAGGGTTGATAGAGGTAAGCTTTTTCCCAGGGTGAGGGATTCAATAACGAGGGGTCACGCGTTCAAGGTGAGAGGAGAAAAGTTTAAGGGGGATACACGCGGAAAGTACTTTACACAGAGGGTGGTAGGTGCCTGGAACACGTTGCCAGCAGAGGTAGTAGAGGCAGGCACGGTAGATTCATTTAAGGTGCGTCTGGACAGATGCATGAGTAGGTGGGGAGCAGAGGGATACAGATCCTTAGGAATTGGGCGATAGGTTTAGACAGTGGATTTGGATCGGCACAGGCTTGGAGGGCCGAAGGGCCTGTTCCTGGGCTGTAAGTTTTCTTTGTTCTTTGTTCTTTGTTCTATACCACTCTCGAGTGGTCTTCTTGTGGCTTTGGGAATCCTTGGATGCAAAACGCACACATACTTCTTCTGAGGTCAGGTATCCATTGATAGCATCACAGGAATATTGAATTCCCTCTGCACACTATTTGGCACATTGGGTCAAGTTTCGGAAATCAGAAAAAAATGCAGGTGTTTTCTAATACAATTATTCATTGTTGGGCTTTTATCCTGTGAAGTTAAGTTGATTGGTACATTAACCAGCATTGTTTATGCATTGACATGAATTACGGTAATGTTTTCTTCATTGGTCAAAATGTCATAATAAACTCAAAAATGTAGAAACATGTTGGTAAACTATTCTGCCATGTTTGATTCGATGATTAAAACGTACAGAAGACTTTAACTTTAAAAATAAATGTTCCATGTTTCTGAATTTAAAAATAAAGAACACATTCCTCTCCATACATTAAATGGAAGTCTGCTTTGAAATGGAAATATAACACCATCTGCTGTCTCAATTTCATGGTCCCGTAGTCTTATAATGGTGAATTTTGGTCATTGGATTATGAAAATTTGGCTGAGTTCCAAAAGCGCAAATAGCTCAAGCTCAGTGGCTGGTCTATTGATACAGTGGCTCAGGAAAATGATTGACAGCTTAAAGGAGTCACAATAGTATATTCTTCCACTGATGCAGTTTCTGATTGACAAATGACTATTTATACATCTTAGTGGCCACTTAATAAATTAAATCTTTTTTCTGTATTGGTACAGTTTTTGTTGACAGTATAAATGAAAGATTTCTTGTTGGGCCTTTTATTAGATTGTTACAGGTTTAATTTCTTTATTTCTGTTCCTGAAATAAACATAGTAGAAAGTTGATGGATGGCTATGGAGGTTACATATTGTGGTTGGTTAGAGCATAGTATAGCATGGCTGGGGGTCAGTTAGTTAGATGGCTGGCTTGCAATGCAGGGTGACATCAACAGCTTGGGTTCAATTCCCACATCAGCTGAGGTCACCATGAAGGACTCTCATCTCAATTTTTCCCCTCACCTGAGATGTAATGAACCTCAGGTTAATCCACCACCAATCATCTCTCTCTAATGAGAGAGCAGCCCTATGGTGTGGTAGGAGTATGATGACTTTACTCCTTGTGAGGGTCCATGGGAGGGGACATATGGAACATGGTTGGGCATGAGACTGTATGGCATATTGAGGGAACATGGAAGGACATTGGGCATAGAAATGGGTGGGGTGACATTAGTGAGGGGTGAGATTTAGGGACCCTTTAAACATTGTGGAAGCTGGGAGTCTTGAAGAATCAAGATGGGCCTTCTAACCAGTTAACTGAATACTCATAATCGTCCCACGCTCCATTACAGCTTGCAACCTGAGCCCTTGTGTGAAAACAGTAAAATCCCAAGCAGAGACAGCCATCTGTTCAGTGAGCATTTTGGATATGTGCCAGACTCATGTTCAACACACCTGACATGAGATTTCAGCCCCTTGACTTTGGTCCCCACTACAATCCTTGTTCCTTACATACTTACTCCTACTCTGGTACCAAATTTTTGGTTTAAATTCATTCACAGGATAGGCAGCATTTATTGTCCATCCCTAATTGTCTAGAGGGCAGTTAAGAGTCAACTACATTGCTGTGGGTCTGGAGTCACAAGTTGGCCAGACCAGGTAAGGATGGCATTTTTCCTTCCTGAAAGAACATTAGTGAACCTGATGGGTTTTTCCGACAATCAACAATGGATTCGTGGTCACCATTAGACTCTTAATTCCAGATATTTATTGAATTCAAATTCCAACATCCCATGGCAGGGTTTGAACCTGGGTCCCCAGAACATTAGAGATAATAGGAACTGCAGATGCTGGAGAATCCGAGATACCAAGGTGTGGAGCTGGATGAACACAGCAGGCCAAGCAACATCATAGGAGCAGGAAAGCTTGACATTTCGGGCCTAGACCCTTCATCAGAAATGATTTCTGAAGAAGGGTCTAGGCCCGAAACGTCAAGCTTTCCTGCTTCTACGATGCTGCTTGGCCTGCTGTGTTCATCCAGCTCCACACCTTGTTATCCCCAGAACATTAGCTGGGTCTCTGGATTAACAGTCCAGTGATAATACCACTAAACCATTGCCTCCCCAGTGGCTGAAGCATTCTTCTATGACTGCTTTGAGACATGTTATTACATTAAAGATGCAATATAAGTAAAAGTTGTGTTTTGGAAGAAGCTGTTTCTCAGCCTCCAATCCACCAGTTCCAAAATTTTTAATTTGTGCAAATGTCCGCTGCTTTCATCCTATTGAGCATAAAGTTCTATTCAATTATTACCCCATCCTTCATTAACTACCTAATGCTTGAAATTTTAAACCCTTCATGACCTTGCCCCTCCCAATCAATACAACTCCCTCCAGCCATATAAATGACTTCCAATATTCTTTTTTTTAATCTGATTCTGATTGTTTGTGCATTCCTATTGACCCACAAGTTGCAGTGCCATCTACAACTGTCTGTAGCAAGTAATTAAGAAAGTAAATGGAATTTTAACCTTGTTTGCTAAGGGTTCAAATGTAAGAAAAAGTGAATATTGATGAGGCTGCATCTGGAGGACCGTGTACAGTTTTGATCCCTGTGTTTAAAAAAAGATGCACTGGCTTTGGAGACAGCCCAAAGGAGATTCACTAGGCTGGTTCCTGGGATGAAGGCTGATCAAAAATGGCTAAATAGGTTAGGCCTTTATTCATTAGAGTTTAAAAAAATGAGGGGTGATCTTATTGAAACATACAAGATTCTGAAGGGATTGACAGAGTGGGTGTTGAGATGATGTTTCTGCTGTATGAGGGAATCACAAACTGTGGAATATAATTACAGAATAAGGGAATACTCTTTTAAAACTGAGAAGTGAAAGAATTTTCATCACCCCGAGGATAGTCAATGTTTGAAATTCTCTGATCCAGAGGATATTGGAGGCTGGATCAAAGACAGTATTGAAAGAGGAAGTAGGTTGATTTTTGAAGAATTTAGGATTTGGCACGAAAGAGAAATTGAGGCCAAGGAAAGATTGGCCATGATCTTACTGAATGGTGTGGCAGGCTTGAGGCACCAAATTTCTTATTGCTCCGATTTCTTATGCTTTTATCTAAACTCATTCATTGGAGTTCCGTCTTTAAACCTCCACACTTCCCTTTCAAGAACTTCTTAAAAACACATCTTTGATTAATATTTTCACTCTCTTCCCTCCTACCAGGACACCAAGTTCTCTTCCTTGAAGGAGCTGACCCAGTTGATTGGTAGCAGATTTCATTTTGAGATACCAATGCACAATTTAGTCTGCCTCTTTGCAGACCAACTGGGAGACACCAGCACAATGGCCAATACTGGATGGAAGTGCAGCCTATGACCAAACATAAGTACCTGGGTTCAATTATTTATCTAAAGAGTGGAATGGAGATAGCCATGGCATGGAATAACCAGATTGTGGTAGTTGTTATTCTCTCTGATTGAAAATTCCCACTCTGGCTAAAGTGGCTGATTGTGCTCAGCAATATTGTATAGCTGCGAGAGCTGGCCTTTGAGCAAGAAGCAAAAGAAAGTAAGTTAGACATGTCAGAGATGAAAGTGTTGAGATGGATCTGTTTTGTCTTGAGAAAAGACTGGGCCTAGAATGATGGCATCCAAAAGAAAGCCAGGGTGACTGAAACATTCAAGAAGACTTAGGCATGGAGACTGGTATAGTACTGGTACATCCATTGAAGACTCTAAGGATGTTAGGAGAAATATGCTGGAGTGGCCCCAAGCAGGAAACAGGAAGAGATGATGATCAAGAAGAAAATGGATACAAGTCATCTGAGAGGATCTGGGAGGAGAAGAGCCTCCCAGATACATAAAGGATGCCAGAGATTGGAGAAAGGGTTACTGTGAACCATCACCTCATCTAGGAGGAAAAGCAAGAAGAAAAGAAGAAGGGCACAATCCATCAAATTGAATCTCTCAATTTACCCTGAACTCACACTCATTGGGTTGTTAGACCTGTACCATAATCACAATTATTTAATCCAAGTTGAGTGCAATCATACTCTCCTTCTACCAGTGCTTTCATTTGATATCTTGCAAAGTGCATGGACTATTTGCAATCGCAAATATATCACAATGAGTAAACCCTCTTTCAAAAATAACACAAAATATATTTTGATAACACTGGGCAGTGCATTTTGATTATTCTGAGGATTGCTCCACATCATTATACCCACTACAATTTTTTTTTTTAAGAACGCCTACAGTTTGGAAACGGGCCCTTCGGCCTAACAAGTCCACACCGACCCCTGCAGCATCCCACCCAGACCCATCCCCCTATAACCAACCTAATCTACACATCCCAGAACACTACGGGCAATTTAGCATGGCCAATCCACCTAGCCTGCACATGTTTGGACTGTGGGAGGAAACCCACGCAGACATGGGGAGAATGTGCAAACTCCACACAGACAGTCGTCCAAAGTCGGAATCGAACCCGGGTCCCTGGCGCTGTGAGACAACAGTGCAAAAAATTTCCTTCTGTTGTTTTAGAAATGTATATGTATTCTACTTTACAGAAGATATTCAAAAATCATCTCATTTACTGCAGCAGGAAGATCATAGAAAGAAAGTAGAAGTATGTGAATTAAATAATTAGGATTAAATAATTACTATTTTAGAGCTTAAGTAAATACAAGCCCATTTTTAAGCTTCTTACTACATTTTAACTATTTTCCATTTTTGTTTTTATTGTAACTCGGTAAAATGTAAATTTTATCAGCTTTTCATTGATCTTAAAGAATAGGCAAATGCAGAAAATAAATGATTATCAATGTCATCAAATATTGTACTGGAGAAGAATATTCAAGTCTTAGGTTGCTTACTGTAGTTTTGACAAGCCAAAAGCTTGTTTAAAATAAATTACAATCTTGGATTTTAAAGTAATACCCAAATGCAGCATCAGGTAACTAGATTCATCTTGATAAATACACTATTAACTTTGACATTTCACCTAGGTTTCTCCTTTTGTGAATTGTCCTCCTTTCCACCCTGCACATCATGCATCATTGTCTGAAAGTCAGGGTTGTCAATATTAACTAAATTCTCTGCATGAGCCAATAACATATATGAGCCACTGCCTGTGCTGACATCCTGTCTACCTCTTGCAACATGCCTCAGTTACAACAGGGTGATGGCAGTGATTTTGGAATCTGAAAGTGAATCTGAATGCTGTTAAACTTGCATTAGCTTCCAGTTGTGGAGAAGGCTAATAATAGGGTAAGGACACTAGAAAATCACTTCTTTAAGTTCATAAAATCCACAGTTGAATATTTTCTTTTTGAATAGAGAAATCTGATTAATTGGTTTTCAAATTTCTTTGATCCGGTTTTAACAATTAGCTCATTTATATTTTAACCAGGTTTCCTGTTACAGATCAAACTCACATGCAGTGAGTCTATGTGGCAATTTTCGATATCTCAATTTGATCAGAAATTTTTTTTTGAAAATGTGATTTTTTTTTCAAGTTCCTACATTTAGACAGCTCAAAAACATATTTCCTATTCATAATCCTAGTAGGAGACATTCCTTCCGCTTGGATCAGATACCTCCTTCCTCTGGCCTCTTTTTCTCCTTTCCCATAATCTCTGCATTCATTGCTGACTACGTAGGCTCTTGGCTAATGTTACTCATAGTCTTTTGTCTTCTATATTACTCTCAGTGGATTAACCACATTTTTGTGCTTTTAACAATTTCGTATCACTTCTGACAATCCACTTGGAAAATCACCGTTTTTTTTTCTGATTTATATGATTGCTCTGTTGATTTAAATGTTGGTCTTTGAAATGTCCAGTTGCTTTTTTTCTCATTGATGAGCAGGTCACAACTTTATTTTCTCTACTGTGGAGGTATTTTTGATTAGATTTTAAAACACTCAGACTGCATACAGAAAGTTCTAAAATATGAAAGCACTTGTTTGACAAAAGATATTCTCTTAACAACCCTAATGGAACCATTTAGGTGGAATAATGATTAATTTATGTGTAGCATAGTCCTATAAACAGCATAAATGGTCAGATAATCTATTCTTGCCATATTAGTTATGGGGTAAATGCTGTAGATGATAACTGGTAGGCTGTTGCTTATATTGTGAATTGATCTCTGGACCTTTTATTTGGACCTGATGCCATGATTGATCATCTCAGCTGAAAGATGGCACCTTGCAGTAGTGCAGCCTTCCCTCAGTCAAGCACTGGGTTTTGGACAGGCAATATACAATCATTTCCCATTTTAAGAAGTCAAACTTTTATACTTCGGGTATGTATTCTTAGGGTAAAAATTGTACCTTGTTGGATCTATTTTATGAGCAAAAAGAACAGATGGATCAGAAGCCAATTTCAGGGATCAAATTACCAAGTGTAATGAAGATCCAAAAGCTATGATCGCTGAAAGGTGCGTTTAAAAAACATTTTGCTGAGCAGACCTCACTTTTCTTGCAAACTACGACCTCATTTCCAAACTCACTTTTCTTTCAAAATGTCCTTAAAGGCACTGTCACCTCCAAATGCCCACTTATCTTTCCTGAAACTCTATTTCTGAATCTCTCCTATCTGCTTTCCACTCCTGCCACAACACTGAAACAGAACTTATCAAATTCACAAATGACATCCTGTGTGACAATGTCAACAGCAAACATTCCTTCCTCACCCTTCTCAATCCTGTCTCCAACCTTTGACATGATTGATCATAACCATCCTCTTCAATGTCTCTCTACTGACATCCAACTGCACGGACCACTCTCATCTCATTCCATTCTTATCTAACTAAAGATAATCAGATTATCAGCTAAAATCTTTTCCTGCTCAAGCACCATCCATAGGATAATAGAACCCCAAGGTACAAAAGACATCCTTTGGCTCAAGTCTGTACCATCAAAGCCAAATTGAATATACACTAGTCCCACCTTCCAGCATTAGGACTGAATCATTGAATGTTATGAAATTTCCAGTGCTCATTCATGTACTTTTTAAAAGGTTCTGAGGTTACCTGCCCAAACTCCCCTCCCAGGCAGTGTATTCCTCTGGGTGAAACATTTTTTTTCTCAAATCCCATCTCAAACTCTTGCCTTTCACCTTAAATTTATGCCCCTTGTTATTGATCCTTTGACTAAGGGGAACAGCTGCTTTCCATTCACACTGTCCATGCCCCTCACAAGCTTATACACTTCGCAGGTCCCACCTCAACCTGAGTTTAACAAACCTCTCTTCATTGCTGAAGTGCTCCAACCTAGGCATCATCCTCGTGATCTCCTCTGCACTCCTCCAGCACAATCACATCCTTCCTACAGTGTGGCAACCAAAAATGCAAACAGTACTCCAGCTGTGGCCTAACCCAAGTTTTGTGCAGCTCCAACATAACCTCCCTGGTCTTATAAACTATTTATCAACTGATAAAGACAAGTGTCCTGTATGTTTTCTTACTTACCCTGCCACCTTCAGGCATTTGTGGGCAAACACCCCAAGATTTCTCTGTTCTTCTGAGCTTCCTAGTGTCCACAATTACCACAAGTATCCCCCAAGAATCTATCCATGGCCCCCTCCTTGTTCGCATTCACTTCTTTCTCCCATGGTGAGTTTTGTATTCAATGTCCAGCTCTGCCTCACCAGCATCTGTTTTCATTCCTGTACAGTGGTTAAATTTTCATACTGCTTACCTGACATCTGGTGGTGGATGAGCAGAAATTCCCTTTGATTACTGAGAAGACAACAATGATGACAACGATAACATTGTTTTTAGTCCCTATTCCAAACTCTCTCTGCTTTGGCATAACCTCACCAGTCCTCCACCAATTCTAAATATTTGTGATTACATACTGTGAACAATGCCTACCTCCCCAAACCTATTGCTGTTCCATACACAACCCTGTCACCATGCCAAGCCTTCCACCATGGGCTTACTGTCAGCATGGCGAGTAGTCCACAGCTCATTTATTTAAAATCTGCAAGATGCTCATGCCTGCTTTGCCCCCAGAGCACCTTATCATGTCAAGAAAACATACATGTGGCTACAGATCCACTTCATGCTGCTGAGCATGCCTGTTGTGGAAGTGCACTACTGTAACACCTTGTTCATCACAGTTTTCATTACTCAGTGCTATTGTCAGACCTAGTTTGCAATATATCATGGTTAGGGTACTGATGATGTTTGACCAGCTAAAACTCTTCACAAAGCTTTCTGCTGCTTGCCCAGTTAGGAATCATCCTACCTCTCAAGGAAAGCAAGAAGGTTCTAAATTCCCAGTGACAGTGGTCCATCAGTGAGCCAGTGTGCCTGGCCAAACATCAGCAATGTTTTGGGCCACCACAGTCCTAGCTAGCTCAGGCTTTAAATGTCAATCTTGTCACATAGGATCAGTTTATTCCACTCATGACTGAGATAAATTAATGAGTAATCAAATTAAAATTTTTAAAAAATCTTCATTGTAATCCACAGAAAGAAAATGACAATGCCAGCACTTTGTACAATTCAGGATTTCATTTAACACAGGACAAGGGTTGACTTAAGCTCCATGGCTAAACAGCTACATACATTAAGTATCACAATGCTGTCACATAGTGCATTTTTATAAGGTATTTGAAGGGTGCAAGTAATAAACAGGAACACTGTTCTCATAAATATCTAGTTTCAAAATCTTAAATATTATCTTAAGGGGGTGCACTAACGTCCAATGCTATCTCCTGCAGCCTTGATATAAAGGTTTTCCCCTGGTCTTATGCTTCTCCCTTGTGTGAGCACTGTTATCCTGCAGTGCTTCCTAGTAAAGGAGTACAGTTGTGTGGGCCTTCTGCCTGGAATGGAGATACTGAGAGGAAGAAGAAGAAAGATGCAATCAGGATGGAGAGCACGTGAAATGAAAAGGAAGTCTCTGGACTGTAAAGTAAAGAAAGAGCCTTTTAAAAAAAGTCAGTGATTCAGCAACGTCTAGCATGTGAGAATGGAATGCTTTTTGTCCTTATTGTTTAGGAAGCAAGAAACAGATGAGTGTGTGATTACAATAACATTGAGAGGTGTTTATAATGTCCCCTCTAGCTGTGCAGTGAAGAAGCAGTGAAAATTATTCTGCACACAGTGAATGGTGGGAAGCACTGGTGCCACAGATTGTAAAAGAACACTGCAGAAATGAGAAGCTAAACACACATTAACTAGACTTTTGAGGCTAAGTGCTTCCTGCATTTGATTCAGAGCCTGGGGGTGGGGTGGTGATGCTCTAGGTCTGACCATCTCAGGAATCTCTCCAGATCTGGTTGGCTTAGTGTTTTTGATTTTCCTTTCACTGGCTGGAATTAAAACTTGCTCCTTCCTCCCCCTCTTGCCTTCCCAGCAGGACCTCCTAGGAGGCCTCAGAGATCCTGAGGGTTTGTTTGTGCCTCATGCTGAGTTAGTTTAACTTCCCACCATTCCAAAATGTAACCTTGTAGAAGGGAATGTAACCTATTTTTAATAAGTGAGTTTCTGCTTTAAGTAGACCTCTGGCAGGAATTCTTCTCTAGAAGCTAAAATTGGGGCCCAGATACCAAAGGAGAACTTCAAATAAAAGTTAAACCTTTTAAGGATACATCAATGCCTAATAAGATGAAGTTAAATACAGACCATGTTTCAAATAAAGTTTTTTTGACGAATCAGTAATTGCTGTCTACAACCCAAGCATATTGTTCTTTTTTGCTGAGCTTGAAGGAATATTTAATCAGTCTTATTCTCTTCATAAGCAGGTCTTCAATTTTTTTTTGCACAATCGCAGGTTGAAAGTTAACCTGGAATTCAACAGTCAGGATACTTTTCATGATAATTGAGCTTATTAACAAGATCAAATGAGACTCTAGTATGAGGTCTTTTTTTAATCATTCACAGGATGTGTGTCAGCGTTTCTTGTGCAAATGTAATTGCCCTTGGGAAGTTAGTGATGGGCGGTGCCATTATATTTGTATGTGTTTGAGAACTCATCTATGTCCATTTCTAAGTATACTTAATCTCAAAAATTCATGTTTAGAAGAAAAGCCCGGAGGACAGTTTCCAATGGAGCTAACAGGGCACTTGCGCCACCGCCTGGAGAACTCTTATGTCACCTCCTTCGGAAAAGGCCTATGAAATAAATGTCACTCAAGCGTTTAACTATGTAGTGGTAGCCCTTCCCCAGAATCAAGGACTCCAGAGTCCCTGTCCATGAACAGCTGTCAGCCAATCAGCAGAGGGCTGAATTACTCAGCAGTGCCACCAAGTTGGCAGTGACTGCTGCCGGTACTACACTTCCCCAAGAGCCAGGATTTCTGATGGACCCAGGTCCAGGCAAGTGATAACAGGAGGAAGATTGTGGGGGTGGGACAGTTGGCTACAAGGGCAGAAGGTACTCTTAGCAACTCCCTCACTTCCCCTTCCCGAGACTGATCCCTTTAATCAGAAATGGAAAACCTTTCAAAATGGATCTCCAGTAACTTGCAGGCAACCCCAACAGGGCTTACATTTCTGGCTTTCCACATAGCAAGTGCTCCGTTATTGCTAACTGAATATCATTGGTGGCATGATAAGGCCATTAAAAGGGCATTAATTGCCCAATTAAGGGCCTGAGTTGGTGGCTGGGCATAAAGGCTGTCCACTTAATTGGAGTACAGATGAGAAGGCAGTGAAGACCTCACCCACAACAAAACTTGACATTCAATTCTGCCCAAAATGCTCATTTGAAATTATATTGAGAATTCTACTTAGTAGTTTGAGAAAATTTTGATGAGTGGACAACAGATAACCAATAAACATATTGTGCAGTTATGTAAGCCTTCAATTTCCAAAAACTATTGAGGATATGAGAAAAGTTCCTTTTTAATAGGAAAGCAGTGAACTTATTCAAGGGGCTCATTCTAGGTGCCCTTCCTTCATTTGACAACAGTTAAGATTTCACTTTAAGGGAAAAATGATATCCTCTCAGGGATTCCATCACTTTTTCATCACAATTATAGAGATTAAAATAAACTTCAGTTGATATTTGGTGTCTGTCTCTGCTCCTAAAGGACGTTTCCATGTTTTAGCGTGCATTCTACATGTACTAGACACATATTTTAGACTGTGTTGTAGCAATATAACATTGACAGTAAATATTACAACCACAGTTAATTGAAGTTTATCAATGTTCCTTTAGTTGTGTAGTTAAAAAGTATCATACCTCAGTGTGTTTTTCGACATCATATGCAGCACAGCATTGTGTTAAGCTTTGCACAAAGCCTATATCTAGTACCAGATCAAATCGGCTTTGCAACATATCTGGCCTTATTTTATATCCTTCAACAACAACTTTCTCCGGGCTCTAAAACAGTTAATTTCAAACATTTGAGTATTTGCTCTACTTGAGCATATATCAAGCTCTCCAACAGCCTGGAAATGTAAACACTGCTATAACCCAAGCTCTAACTTTCAGTCTCAGACTAGCAGTCAGAATGGAAATATGTCTTAAATTGATAACAATGGATTGCAATCAGGCAATACATAGCAATGTACATCAGCTATAGTGCACAGTGAAAATAGCGTGATAACGCAGGTGTGTCAAGTGACACACTTTTTTTAAAAAATCAAATCCAAATAACTGATCCAAAGACAGCAGTAAATCTGAAAACTTGCAAATTACGACTTATATTTAAAACATATATGTTCACGTTAGACAGCTAAAATACCATTAGTTCTACTCACTGAGACACTAGTGGTGGAAACTGAGAGGCTAATTAATAGGAAACTTTGAGATCTCGGCCTTCGTGAAGATAACAAGAAAGACTTTTGTTCCTCATCAATGAGAACAGACAAAAGTGTATCTAATTTAGCTTGTACAGGGCAGGGCTGGCTCCACCATTATTTAATATATAGAAAAAGAAATGTGAATAAGCTTATGGTCAGACTGTATATGCACAGTTCAGAATCCTTCTCAATTCTCTAGACATTATTGTTCATGACAATTGCCTCAAAATTGGAACCTTACCACGGCACTATCATGCAGACAACGAATCTCTTGATTGCCCACTTGTTTCTTATGCACAATGTTAATTGTCTATCTAATTAATTTGCACTGATCATTATGAGACTGAAGATGTTTTCCTATTATTCGTGAGTCAGATGTTGGCAAAAAAAAAACTTGCCATTACAGAGGATACAGGAGATGTAGGTGGCACTTCTGGCTGAATGATAATTTACCCTAATTACCAAGTGGTGCTTCAAGACTCTCTCAGTATTCCAGAAGGCTGTTGCTAAGCTTAATTTTCAAACAATGAAAAGCAGTCTAATTAGTTTTGACTACATTGGAACAGTTTATTATTTGAAACGCTGGTTTATTCAAAAGAATTAATCGTGGCTGCTTTAGAATTTTAAATGTAAATGAATGGTATAATTCAAAGTATAGACTACATAAATTACTCCTTGTTCAGGATAAGAGATACAAGAGTGGACTGTTTTAAATTCAACAGCTTCAATCTGTGCTTCACAAATCAACAAGCAAAAAGTGTCTTTCTGAAATGGTGCATTTTATGACTGACAAAACGCGTTACGCATTAAGCAGTAAACATCCAGGGATGAATATCTTGACACAATTACATTTAGTTTGTAAATTTCCTCACACCAAATGGCAATTTTGACATTTATGAAACACTTTAAAAACAGTGGATGTAAATCTCCAGCACAGAATTATCCTGGTTCAAAATTAATTGAGCCGCTCCAGTTCTGAAGCTGAAAGATTGACAGTGGAGCAGCCATTTTGTACAGTGTTTCAGCTGAGGTTGTAGTTGAGTATTTTGTTGGAGAACAGTAGCAGAAGTGGCCCTATAACCATTGACCTGTGTTGTACCTGACCTTTGAGTGGCTAACATTGTCACGACATATGAACAGTTCAAAAACATGCACTGTTCTCCATCACAATCAACACTTAATAAACACTAAAGAATTTTTGTACAAATCCATCCAGCTTAAGCTTACCGCACTGAATATAATTGCGATAAAATCTGAGTAGGTAAATGAAACAAGATTTCAAGCCCTTACTTTGAAACAGTACATTAAAGTTCATTGCATAAATACAGGTGGAAAATTAGAGGGTCAACCATCTGCATACAGCAAAGGGATCATGCAGTGTTCAGAATTAAATACTATGCTGAAGTGTTGATCTTTTAGGTTGGCTCACACCACTAATAAGTGCAATTATCCAACTGAATGCTTTCATCCCATTTTGACACGTTCACTGAATGGTGCCACTTATGTTAAATTGTATATCTAGTGTGAGATAAGGTTGCTGATCTGACAGAGTGCCTTAATTAAAAAAAAAATTTTGGTACAGAATAAGTAGTCAAAGAAATACTGTATTGAAACTATTGTTACCATAGTCCTTTTAAATATTATAATGCATGAGCAAAGCCATTTGTTAGCAATTTACAAGAAAAATGGAGGAAATCATGGAATGTCATTTCCAAATCATGAAAGATAACACAGGAATGCCATTTATTTAAAAATAGAATTCCACTTATTCAGCCCTGTAATTCCCCTGTAAATAAGCTTTATATTGCGTCTTTAGAGTGGTGGTCAGCTGCTGATGTGCATTGTTCTGAAGCTAGCACCCTTTTAGCTGTAGCGTAACAATTAACAATCTGTTGTTTTTACTCAAGGAAAATGTTTAGTTTTTGCAGATATATTGATATTATTACAGAATTGAGCATTACACACTCTATTATCATCAGGTAAAGCGGGATAAATCAGTTCCCCAACTTTGAACCTACCCAGTTGGCTACAACAAAGGTTTATGGTCTATTTAGCAAAAGGCGATCACTTTACTGTAGTGAAGTAATTTCTATTCTAACAATAAGGTGTCAGTTGAAAGGTTTTCTTGAATAAGAAGAAAGGGAAGTTTATTACTTGCTAATCCCGAGAAAAATAATAAAGACATGACATCAAACTTACAGCTTTTGCAAAGTAACATGTGCACATGTGCACACACAATGTGATGTATAGTTTTGGAGTCTGGAAGAACTAATACTGAGGATTGTCATAGAGTCACACAGCACGAAAATGGATCCTTTGGTCCATCCGACTGACCCAGTCCCATGTGCTAGCATTTGGCCCGTATCCCTGTATGCCCTTCCTATTCAAATACCTATTCAAATGCATTTTTAAAAGTTGTAACTGTACCTGCCTCCACCACTTCCTCTGGCAGCTCGTTCCATACACACACTATCCTCTGCATGAAAAAGCTACCCCTTAGATCCTTTTTAAATCTTTCCCCTCACACCTTAAACCTATGGCCTCTTGTTTTGGACTCCCCCACTCTAGGAAAAAGATCTTAGCTATTACCCTATCTATGTCCCCCCATGATTTTATAAACCTCTACAAAGGTCACCCCTCAGCCTCTGATGCTCCAAGGACAAAGCCCCAGCCTATTCCGCCTCTTGCTATAAATGAAACCCTCCAGTCCTGGCAACAGCTTTGTAAATCTTTTCTGCACCCTCTCAAGTTTAAGAACATCCTTCCTTTAGCAGGGTGGCCAAAATTGAACACAGTATTCTAAAAGTGGCTTCACCAATGTCCTGTATAGTGACAATACAACATCCCAACTCCTGTACTCAATGTTCTAACCGATAAAGGCAAGCATGCCAAATGCCTTCTTCACCAGTGCCTTAAGCACTGCCAATATGAGGATGTCTTATGTACTTGGGGGAAGGAACAGTTTGGGATCTCAGAGGAGACAGACGTGCCATTTAAGTCTCCCACATAGTCTCAGTAATAATGTCTGTCATATCAATGTAGCTTGTACCTGATTTCTAGCATGAAATAAATCACATCTTAAGACAAGAGCCTCTTCCCATTAGATTACATGGTCTACCACAGCAACCCCATTAGTCCCTTTAGCTCTCAACCTAAAAAAAGGATGGTGGCAGCAACGAATCTTTTCCCAAGATAATTATGGTGAGGATCCACCACACAACCTGGTGAACAGCGGTGCAGATTCCAGTGAGCTTTGAAGAAATCTACAGACACAGTTTTAAGAAGGTCACTCATGTGGACATAGCAGCTGGGAAAGTTGGACATGCAAATAAACTGCAGAATAGCAACTCATGCAAGATTCAACAAGACAGAACGTAGACTCAATGGTAACAAGCATTTCAGACTTGGTAAGAGATGTCCAGAAGCAAATGTTAGTTAGAACCTACGTGAGGCCAGAAGACAAACCACACTTGATAGTTACAGATTGCATCAGATGCCAATAAATGGTTCCAAGTCAGTAAGAGATAAATGATTATCAGAGGCTCTGCAAGTGAAGTTGAAATCGCTGGTGGGCAAGGGAGAAATTTTGAAAATACAGAGACTTTACATGTAGAGAAGGCTAGAAGCAAACTGAGTACATACAGCTGAAAAGAGGTGGTGCCACCATTGTGAGACAGCACCATGAGGAATGGCTACAGCAAAGGAACAGAAGATTTAAAAATTACAGAACTTTACAGAAGTAATTCTATAACCAGATGCAGTACTGACAATGTCACAAAGCCAGAATAAAAATGTTGCACTCTCAAGCATGAATCACAAATTGTCACAGTGCAGAACAAGGACATTTGGCCCATTGTGTCTCTGCTAGCTCTCTAACAGAATTTAATGATTTAATGCCATTTTCCCACCCTTTCCCCATAATCCGGCATACTATTTTTGCTTAAATAATAATCCAATGCATTCTTGAATGCCTTATTTGAACTTGCCTCCACCACATTTCCAGGCCGTGTCTTTAGACTAAACTAAATTAAAACTAAACCTAAAATATAGGTTTTCTTACATTGCATTTTCTTCTCTCATTGTTGGTCCTTTTATGAACAGGAACAGCTTCTTCATGTACTTTATGCAGATCACATATGATTTTGAAAATTTCAATCAAATCACCTCTTAGCCTTCTTCTTTAAGGAGAATGGTTTAAATCTAACGATTAATTGAAGTTTCTCTCCCTGGGACCATTCCTGTAAATCTCTTCAGCACTCTCTCTAATGGGTGTTTTTGCACCCTTCTGGAGGTGTAGTGCCCACAACTGGACACAACACTCCATCTGAGATCTGATTAGTGTTTTACGCAAGTTCAGCATAATTTCCCTACACTTGTACTCTTTTCATCTATTTACAAAATCCAAGATATTGTATGATTTATTAACTACTCTGTCCAACTCTCCAGTATTTGGCCCATATACTATTCATATACCCATGCAGATGTCCATTAAATTTTGAAATTGTACCCACTTCCACCACCTTGTCTGGCAGCTCATTCCATACATGCACCACCTTCTGCGTTAAAAAGTTACTCCTCGGGTCCTCTTTAAATTCTTCATGACTTGTATACATATACTTCTGGGTATTTCTGCTCTTGCACATGCTTTAGAGTAACTGTTTTTATTTTGTACTACCTCTTCTGCCCAAATGCATCAACTCACACAAGCTTCTCAACATTGAACTTTATCTGCCCTGGCTGCCCACTCCCATCATCTTGTCAATACTCTTTAAAATCCTCCTCAGTTTACAATACTATCAAGTTTTATATTATCCATTAACATTGAAGTTGTCAACTGCACTTCAAGATTCTAGGTCACTTATATTAAAAAAGGAAAAGCAAGGATGCCAACACCAACTCTGGGGAAGTGTACTGCACACCTTGCTCCAGCCTAACAAATATCCATGCGTCATTGCTAACACAGTGTGGAGCTGGATGAACGCAGCAGGCCAGGCGCATCAGAGGTGCAGGAAAGCTGACGTTTCAGGTCAGGACCCTTCTTCAGAAATGGAGAGGTGGGGGAGCTGAGAAATAAATAGAGACAGGTAAGGTGGAGCTGGGGAAGGGATAGGTGAGTACATAAAACATAGAACATAGAACAGTACAGCACAGTACAGGCCCTTTGGCCCACAATGTTGTGCCGAACTTTTACCCTAAACCTAAGATCTATCTAACCTCCAGCCCTACCTTATACTATCATCCATATGCCTATCTAATAGCCGCTTAAATGTCCCTAATGAGGTCGACTCCACTACCCTCTCCGGCAATGCATTCCACAGCCCTACCACTCTCTGAGTAAAGAACCTACCTCTGACATCTCCCCTATATCTACCTCCACCCACTTTAAAAATATGCCCCCTCGTAATAGCTACCTCCACCCTAGGAAAAAGTCTCTGGCTGTTTACTCTATCTATACCTCTGATCATTTTGTACACCTCTATCAAGTCACCTCTCATCCTTTGTCGTTCTAAAAAGAAAAGACCTAGCTCTCTCAACCTTTCCTCATAAGACCTTCCCTCCATTCCGGGCAACATCCTGGTAAATCTCCTCTGCACCTTTTCCAACACTTCCACATCTTTCCTGTAATGAGGCGACCAGAACTGGACACAATACTCCAGATGTGGCCAAACCAGGCTTATGTACAGCTGGAGCATAACTTCACGGCTCTTGAGCTCAATCCCTCTATTAATGAAAGCTAACACACCATACGTCTTCTTAATAACTCTATCCACCTGGGTGACAGCTTTCAGGGAACTGTGAACATGAACCCTAAGATCCCTCTGCTCCTCCACACTGCCAAGAATCTTTCCGTTAACTCTGTATTCTGCTTTCAAGTTTGTCCTTCCAAAATGAATCACCTCACACCTTTCAGGGTTAAACTCCATCTGCCACTTCTCAGCCCAGCTCTGCATCCTATCAATGACCCTTTGTAACCTTGAACAGCCCTCAGCACTGTCCACAATGTGACCCACCTTCGTATCTTCCGCGAACTTGCTAATCCACCCTTCCACTCCTTCATCCAAATCTTTTACAAAAATCACAAATAGAAGAGGACCCAGGACAGATCCTTGTGGTACACCATTGTAACTGAGCACTATGTTGAATATTTTCCGTCCACTACCACCCTTTGTCTTCTAAGGGTCAGCCAATTCTGAATCCAATCTGCCACATTTCCCCCTATCCCATGCCTCTTTACCTTCTGCATTAGCCTACCATGAAGAACCTTATCAAACGCCTTACTTAAATCCATGTATACCACATCCACTGCTCTACCTTCATCCACATGTTTGGTCACCTCTTCAAAGAATTCAATAAGGTTTGTGAGGCATGATCTACCCCTCACAAATCCGTGCTGACTATCACGAATCAAACTGTGCCTTTCCAAGTGATCATAAATCCTGTCTCTCAGAGCCCTTTCCAAGAATTTGCCCACCACTGATGTAAGACTAACTGGCCTGTAATTTCCGGGGTTATCCCTATTCTCTTTTTTGAACAAGGGAATGACGTTTGCCTCTCTCCAATCTTCCGGCACTATACCCGTGGACAGTGAGGATGAAAAGATCATCGCCAAAGGCTCTGCAATCTCTTCCCTCACTTCCCATAGAATCCTTGGATAAATTCCATTAGGCCCGGGGGACTTATCTATCTTCAACTTCCTCAAAATTCCTAGCACATCTTTCTTACTAACATTGACCTCCTCGAGCCGACCAGCCTGTTTCACACTGTATTCTTCTACAACCAGATCCCTCTGAGTTGTGAATACCGAAGAAAAGTATTCATTAAGGACCTCTCCTATCTCTTTCGGCTCTGTGCACAAATTCCCTTTACAACCCTTGATCGGCCCTACCCTTTCTCTGGTCAAAATAGGCAGTGGTTGGGATTGGTCATTAAGGTAGGAGTGGTGGATAGATGTAGACAGAAGATGGACAGATTGCATCAAGGAAGCGGGGATGAGAGGGAGGGTTGGACATTGGATGAGACCAGGGGTGGGGAGATTTTGAAACTAGTGAATTCCATGTTTTGGCCACTGGGCTGTAGGCTCCTGAGATGGAATATGAGGTGCTGCTCCTCCAGTTTGCGGGTGGTGGCATGTGACACTGGAGGAGGCCCAGGATGGACATGTCACCCAGGGAGTGGGAGTGGGAGGGGGAGTTGAAATGGTTTGCAACCAGAAAGTGTTGTCGTTTGTTGCGTATAGAGCGCAGATGGTGTACAAAATGGTCTCTGAGCCTCCGCTTGGTCTTACCGATATAGAGAAAGCCGCAAGGCGAGCAGCGGATGCAGTAGACCAAGTTGACGGATGTGCAGGTGAACCCCTGTGTGATATGAAAGGTTTTTTTGTGCCTTGAATGGAGGGGCGGGGGAGGAGCAGGGGCAGGTGTAGCACTTCCTGCGGTTGCAGGGAAAGTTGCTGGGGTTGTTGCGGTTAGTGGGGAATGTGGAGTGGACAAGGGAGTCGCAGAGGGAGTGGTCCCTATGAAAGGCAGATAGAGGTGGGGAGGGAAATATATCTTTGGGGTCATGGGGTCGGATTGTAGGTGGCAGAGAATGATACGTTGGATGCAGATGTTGGTGGGGTAATATGTGAGGACGAGGAGGATTCAGTCTTTATTTTTGTTTTTGTTGGGGGGAGGTGATGTGAGGGCAGAGGTGTGGGAGACACGAGAGATGCATTTGAGGGCATTTTCAATCACCGGATTATTCATCATCCATTAGCCATTGCTCTATTTCTGTTACTCAGCCAATTGTGCATTACATCAGCAATATTAATCTCAACTACTCTGCTTTTTCTTTAAGTAAAGCATATGTCTTGCCCTTCTTCAAATGGTGCCAAGTATTAAATAAATTACAATGTGGAATTCTACCAGACTCTGAATGACATGGGTTATGGCAAGATAAGTGGTAGAATCAGGTGAGTTAGTCATCTCGATGTGGACATCATCTCACTGCAACTTCCCTGCTTTACCCAAGGGTAATGAGATTCTTGTCAGGGAGTAGCATTCTTCATGGTTTGTTAAATGACTTGTTAACCATCCAACTTGCCATGGGTTGCGATCTTACCAAACTCACCATTCATTAGGAAAACTCAACATGGAAAGCAGAGTGGATTTCTGGTGAGTTCAACTTGCTGCTTCCTCAAAGATCTCTGTACTGGACAGAGGGCACCAGCATCTCCAGCATGCTCCATGAATACCAGCTATATGCATCCCATATTCATGGACTCTGGGATCCAACAAGTGCCAGTATCTAAGCACCTTCATGGCCCGCATCTCCGATCCATTTAGAGGACACTGTTACACTTCAATGCTGCACACCAGGCTGCAGCAGCAACTACAATTGCAGTGCTGAAGCAAGAACACTTTGTGCTCAGGGTCATACATCCAATTCAAGGACTGGACCAAGCTACATCTCTGGGCTGTTCACTCACTGTTGTAGTGCTTACTGTCTCTGAGCCTACCTAGATACTCATGGCATTCCTGCCTTGCCTTGCATTTTTGTAATTTTTCCCCTCAGCCAGGAGATAGCTGGCTCATATGAGAAACAGTCTTGCAGCACCATTTAGAATAGACACAAAGTCAGGTCCTCTGTCTGTAAAAATGATTCCGAGCTTCCAGGTGCCTGCCACATCAAACTACCACCACATCCCCACACCAACATTTCAATCTCGGGCCTGTCGCAGTGCTCCAGTGAGGCTTAATGCAAGCTGGAGAAACAGCATCTCATTTTCCGCTTGAGGACTTTGCAGCCTTCGGGACTCAATAGCAAGTTCAATAATTTTAGAGTCTTAACATCACGTTCTATATCTTTTACCAACACCCCACATCCCAGGTCCTGTTATGCTTTCAGCATGACGAACCCATTTTCACTCACTCATAGTCCCATCATCATCTACAGGAGGTTCTGCTATAACGCGATAGATGCGTTCCTGTGAAACGATGCATTATGGAAAATCATGCTATTGAAATAACGGGGCCTATGGGAAGAGGGGGCTTAGGGGCAGACCAACAAAAAAAGCACTCAAAATGACAAAAAAATCACTCAAAAGCTAACGCAAAGGATAGCACAGTTTGAACAAATGTTTAATTCATACGTAATAATGAAATAACAGTAAATTTATCACCTTATCTTGAAAAAATGTCAAGATGACTTAATGGGGGAGGAGGTTCTGGGGTAGCTGTGGTGTTGATGAGTGTTAAAGAAACTGAGGGTTGTCATCATTATCACCTTCAAGTGCAGTTTTTTGTTTGCAGGCTTAGAGTGAAAAATAGTTAATCCAGAAGGGGGTGGCGTGGTTCATTGCCTTCTGACTGTTTCTTGGGGATTGGCTTAAAAAAGACATCCAGCTTTTGCTGCTTTGCCCTTTTTCTTCATTCAAGAAGAAGCAATGCATAGCGTGCCAAAGAATATTTCCTCAGAATAGAAGACAAAACAGAAGTGGAAAGCTCTCGTTGTGCTGTAGTCTGAACTTCGTCTTCAGCTTCCATTTCCCCCTCATCAACAAAGTGTTGTAAATCAGCTGTAGAGAGGTCATCTCAGTGGGATTGAAGCAGCTCTTCAATGTCCTCACTCTCCACTTCTTCAAATCCAACTTGCTTTGCAAGATCAACACCATGTTCTTTGATTCTTGGGATCTCCTCTGGCAGATCAAAGCCTCTAAAATCTTGAAACAAATCTGGGAGAGGCTTCTGCCAAACTGCATACAAGCAGTCCTTACTGGCATCACTGTAGGCCTCCACAATAATGTCAATTGCATTTTTGATGTTTAAGCTCTTCCAAAATTGAAGAACACTGTCCTTATCCCCTCAGTTGCTGCAATCAGTCTTTTAAATGTGGGCCTTAAATAATAAACTTTAAAAGCTGCTATTCTACCCCAGCCATGGGCTGAAGGGGAGAGATTGTATTTGGGGGTAGAAATAGCACTTTGATGTTTTCAGAAAGCTCATCAATGGTCTGAGGATGGCTTGGTGCATGATCCAAGATGAGGAGAATCTTGAAATCCACATTTGTTGTTCCTGCAATATTTGCTTAAAAAAAAATCTTCGAAAACATCAACAACAAGATCAGAAAAAATCTGCCCCTTTTCATCCAACCTCTTTTGCTTGACCTAAAGTAGCGTAGACTTAACGTAACCTTCCAAGTTTCCCGAGTTGGCAGAGTGGTACACCGCCACAGGCTTAAGCTTGAAGTCTCCATTGGCATTGGCACACAGCAGCACAGTCATAAAATCCTTTGCCACCTTAAAGCCTGGAGCATGTACTTCATTCATTGAAATGTAGGTTCTTGATGGCATTCGCTTCCGGTATAAACGTGTCTCATCCAAATTGAAAATTTGATTGAAGTTGTAGCCTTCTTCATCAATGAATGTGAGAAAATGCCATCGCATGCTTCTTGTCTGTGCTGGCAGCTTTGCCATATAACTTTACATTAGGAAAAGCATAGCAGTTCTTAAAACCAGCAAACCAGCTGTTACTAGCACTAAAGGCAGGCACATCTGCAGGATTATCAGCTTTTTGTGTTAAATCTTCATAAATTGATAAGGCTTTTTTTTTATGGTGAGAAGGGTGGCCCCAGATCGTTTCTTTGTTTGCTCTTCTATCCACACACTTAGAAACCACTCCATCACCTCAAGTTCCTTTGTTCATCTCGTCACAGATCTGCTAGCACTCAGATTTGTTCCTGCAACACAGTTTGCTTTAATCTTTTCTGCATTGTCTCTAATGGTGCATAAGGTCTCCTTCACTCCTTCATTCCTGTTGCATGAGCAATATCACGTTTTCTCATTATACTCAAAATGCTTCACAAGATCTAGCCTCTCTTCCAGCATTATAGCCTTTCTTTTATGTACATCACCTGCAATTTTGTCACCAGGTTGCTTCTTGTTATCATTCTTGCCACTTTCTCCATGCATTTTGTGGGTAACGTGGGAGAATTGTACAGTACCTCTCACAGGAGGCACAAGGATCCTTGATGCTAGCACAGGGACTCTTGTCGCATGCTCAGGACAAAGCCAATGAACCAATCATGTGATGTCGATGTTGGAATCACATTATAGCCAACACAAAGTTTACGTTTACAAATACCGTTCCCCTATTTTCCTGACCTTTAGCGTAGTCATGAAGAGGGATAGGAGCAGATGGTATGGGAAAGTATTTAATTGGGGGAGGGGGAATTACAATACTATTAGGCAAGAACTGTGGTGCATAAATTGGGAACAGATATTCTCAGGGAAATGCACAACAGAAATGTGGAGGTTGTTTAGGGAGCATTTGCTGCGAGCGCTGGATAGGTTTGTCCCACGGAGGCAAGGAAGGAATGGTAAGGTGAAGGAATCTTGGATGACAAGACATGTGGAACATCTAGTCAAGAGGAAGAAGGAAGCTTACTTAAGCTTAAGAAAACAAGGATCAGACAAGGCTCTTGAGATCTACAAGGTAGCCAGGAAAGAACTGAAGAATGGACTTAGGAGGACGAGAAGGAGGTATGAAAAAGCCTTGGTAGGTAGGATTAAGGAAAACCTAAAGCATTCTTTACTTGTGAGGAAGAAGAGGATGGCCAGAGTGGGGGTAGAGCCAATCAGGGATAGTGGAAGGAACTTGTGTATGGAGTCAGAGGAGGTAGAGGAGGTCCTTAATGAATACTTTGCTTCAGGATTCACCAGTGAGAGTGACTTTGTTGTTTGTGAGGACAGCATAAAACAGGCTGACATGCTCGAACAGGTTGATGTTAGGAAGGATGATGTGCTAGAAATTTTGAAAAACATGAGGATAGATAAGTCCCCTGGGCCAGACGGGATATACACAAGGTTGCTTTGGGAAGCGAGGGAAGAGATCGCTGCACCTTTGGCAATGATCTTTGCGTCCTCACTGTTCACTGGAGTAGTACCAGAAGATTGGAGGGTGGCAAATGTTATTCCCTTGTTCAAGAAAGGAAATAGGCATAATCCTGGGAATTACCGACCAGTCAGCCTTACTTCTGTGATGGGCAAATTATTGGAGCAGATTCTGAGAGATAGTATTTATGATTATTTGGAAAAACACAGTTTGATTAGAAATAGTCAGCATGGCTTTGAGAGGGGCAGGTCATGCCTCACAAGCCTTATAGAATTCTTTGAGGATGTGACAAAACACATTGAAGAAGGTCGAGCAGTGGATGTGGTGTATATGGATTTTAGCAAGGGGCTTGGTAAGGTTCCCCATAGTAGGCTCATTCAGAAAGTTAGGAGGTGTGGCATTCAGGAACATTTGGCTGTCTGGATACAGAATTGGCTGTCCAATAGAAGACGGAGGGTAGTAGTAGATGGAAAGTATTCAGCCTGGAGCTCAGTGACCAGTGATATCCCACAGGGATCTGTTCTGGGACCCCTGCTGTTTGTGATCTTTATAAATGACTTGGATGAGGAAACGGAAGGGTGGGTTAGTAAGTTTGCCCATCACACGAAGGTTGGTGGAGGTGTGGATAGTGTGGAGGGCTGCTGTTGGTGGAATGGGGCATTGACAGAAAGCAGAGCTGGGAAAAGAAGTGGCAGATGGAATTCAACACGGAAAAATGTGAAATGATTCATTTTGGAAGGTCGAATTTAAATGCAGAATACAGGGTTAATGGCGGGATTCTTGGCGGTGTGGAGGAACACAGGGATCTTGGGGTCAACGTCCACAGATCACTCAAAGTTGCTACTCAAGTTGATAGGGTTGTTAAGAAGGCGTATGGTGTGTTGGCTTTCATTTGCAGGGGAATTGAGTTTAAGAGCCGCGAGGTTATGCTGCAGCTCTATAAAACTCTGGTTAGACCACACTTGGAATATCGTGTTCAGCTCTGGTCGCCTCATTATAGGAAAGATGTGAAAGCTTTAGAGAGGGTGCAAAGGAAATTTACCAGGATGCTGTCTGGACTGGAGAGCAGGTCTCATGAGGAAAGTTTGGCGGAGCTAGGACTTTTCTCTTTGGAGTGAAGAAGTATGAGAGGTGACTTGATAGAGGTGCACAAGGTGATGAGAGACATAGATAGAGTGGATACCCAGAGACTTTTTCCCAGGACGGAAATAACTATTACGAGGGGGCATAATTTTAAGGTGATTGGAGGAAGGTATAGGGGAGATATCAGAGGTAGGTTCTTCACACAGAGAATGGTGGGAGTGTGGAATGTGCTGCCGGCAGTGGTAGTGGAATCAGATACATTAGGGACATTCAAGCGACTCTTGGGTAGACACATGGATGATAGTAAAATGTAAGGTACGCAGGGTAGTTTGATCTTAGAATAGGATAATAGGTCGGCACAACATCGTGGGCCGAAGGGCCTGTACTGTGCTGTACAGTTCCATGTTCTATTTGTCAATTGCGTTATCGCCAATTCGCTTTGCCAGAACACGTTATAGGAGAACTCCCTGTATCTAGCTTTTCTTCTTCCCTGGTTTACTACTGAAAACCCCTATGTCATCTTAACTTCTCCCCTCTCTCTCTAGGCTCCATTTCCATCTATCCACTCACTCCTTTACCCCTCCCACCAACATCATCAAGATAAATACCATGATCTCCTGGATGCTATCAGTACTGAAGACGGGTTACTATACTTTAAACGTTAGCTCTGTTTCTATTTCCACAGATGATGCTAGACCTGCTGAATTTCTCCAGTGATTTCTGTTTTTGTTTCAGATTTCTAGCATCTGCAGTTCTCTGTTTTATATTTTGTGTTGAAGCCAAGAAGCATGTCATAGTTGTAAGCAAGCTTCAGTCCAGTCAAGACAGATAGACTTCACTCCAGTCATGAGTGGTGGTGGACAATTAAACAACTCACTGGAGGATAATGCCCCACAAATAACCCCATTCTCAATAATGAAACAGCACAACGCATTAACACAAAAGATAAGATTGAAGCATTTGCAGCAATCTTCAGCCAGAAGTGTCAAATGGATTATCTGTCTTGACCTCTTCCACATTCCCAAGCATCACAGATATCTGTCTTCAGCCAATTTGATTCACTTCAGTGATATCAAGGAACAATTGGAGGCACTGGATACTGCAAATCACTAGCCCACTATAATGTTCACAAGTGTATAGCCACAACAGGAATTATTAGAATGTAATTTGTTGCTAGGCTTTTGGAGGCTGGATTAGATTTTAAACCCCAACCCTGTGCACATATACTCAGTGTCTGATCCATCAAAAATGATGCTGAGTTGGATCAGCCCAGTTGCATTGTTTACACTGTAATTCATAATCTAACCTGCAGTCAGCAGAAAGGAGTCCATCCTGTCTGCAGCAAGTCATAATTTGCTTCCAAAAATGCACAATAAGATTTCTACTCCACATCAGATGAGCTTAATGTTTTGAGAGCTTAGTGAAGAGTTTTCAAACAAATGAGGCCAATATACATCTGACCAAACAGGCAGTAAACTCTGGAATCAGCCCACATGTTATGAGACTCTACTGATTTTAATGAAAAGGAAACTGGGTCAAATGGAAAACCAAGATTAAAATTGGCCCCAAACAGTTTCAGGACTACTTAGGCAGTCCATAAATGTAAACTCAATATTATATTAGAATTGTACTTCTCATGATGTCCAGACTAATGGTTGGGAATTCCGTGCTGCACATCAAACTTTACTGCATACAACATCAACATAATATGGGTTCAGAATTATCCACACAGCTTTTGCTTTGCCTGCTGAATGAGGTATCAAATTGAAGGCAGATGGTTATTAGGAAGAGAAAAATTGTTGCAATTTCCCTCAGAGAAGCTTGTATATTTGTCAGCACTTAGTTTAAACCAGCATTTGCAAGTGGCTGGAAGCCGAGTCTCACCCTGTCGGCTACAACTAATGTAAAGACTGAAAAAAAACTTAACACTGATGTGAAAACAATACATTTCAAGACCAAGTGAGAGATATAGGATATCTACAATGAATTGCTGAGCATAGAATCATAGAATTCTTACAGTGCGGAAACAGGCCATTTGGCCCATCGAGTCCACACCGACCCTCTGAATAGCATCCCACCCAGACCCTCACCCTATTCCCATAACCCCACCTTTACCATGGCTAATCCACCTACCCTGCACATCCCTGAACACCATGGACAATTGACCACGGCCAATCCATCTAACCTGCACATCTTTAGACTGTGGGAGGAAGCCAGAGCACCTGGAGGAAATCCACACAATCACCCAACACTGGAATCAAACCCGGGTCCCTGGTGCTACGAAGCAGCCGTGCTAACTACTGAGCCACTGTGCCACACTTCTCCTTCTTCCTTGACTTCTTACTTATCCCTTGATTAATTCCTTGTTAACATGATTTTGTGTGTAGATTTCCCAGTGTTTTATATTTCATATGTGAGACTTGACAGTCAATTTGCCCATACTGAAGGTAATAATTGTTGTAGCACATCATTGGAAATTTGTTAGCTGAAGACATAGTATCTAACTTTCCTTGCCTGAGAGAATCGGTTGTTAAGCATTTTACTATCTATTGGATGTCTTGATGAGTCATCAAGAACTTCCTTCTTCATCAGACGAGAAGCCCAATATTAATTCTGCCCTCCCCATCTCATCTAATCTATTGTTGAATTCCTTATTCATACATTCCTGGTCATTCTCCTACATTCCACATCATTAATTTCTCATCCAAGGGATCAACCATGGTGCATTCCTTATAATAGGAAAAGTGACATCACGCATGCTGGAAGCAATGCTGAAATTCCTTGGAAACCTTTCCAGTACATGTGAGGCAAAGATCTTTCTTTCATGACTGGGCATCTGAGGTTCTCATCTCTGTCCTGCTCAGGAGCAGTCTTTGGTGAACTGTTCCCTAAGCTATGCCTGCCACCATTGGCTGCTGTTGCTCACTTGTGATGGCTGTTTGGGGGTGTACAAATCCCTGTGCCATGATGCCTAATTCAAGTGAAATGTCAAGGTCTGTGCTGAAACATAATAATGTATGCTCATGAAGATTGTTCTCTTCTTCTCCCCTAGCCTCATTGTGATGAAAGACCTTGAAGAAAAACAAGAGAGTCAAAAGTTTAACTAAGTTAGCAGGGAAAACCAGATGGTTTTCTTCCACAGTCCAAAGGTGTGCAGGGTAGGTGGATTGGCTATCCTAAATTGCCCATAGTGCCTGGAGATGTTTAGGTTAGGTGGGTTAGACACGGGAAATCTGGGATATGATAATGGGTCTGGGTGGGATGCTCTTCAGAGGGGCGGTGTGGACTTGTTGGGCTGAATGGCCTGTTTCCACACTGTGGGGATTCTATGATCTTCTATGATCTATTAGGAGGTCTTGAGACAAGATTTGAAATTGTGACTGTTGCTCTATAATTGCTGAGATGAAATACAGGATGCTATAAATAAGCAGACACCCTGCCTGTGAGCTGTTAGCCTCATTTGGGCATATTTATTGACTTACCAGACCATTAATTTCTGGGATCCCTGTGAACTTGAATAAGGACTATTATATCAGGAAAGAAACTCAAGGAACTGCAGATGCAGGAAATCAGAAACAAAAACAGAAATTGTTCGAAAAACCTCAGCAGGTCTGGCAGCATCTGTGGAGAGACAGCAGAGTTAACATTAAGGGTTAGACATTAACCCTGCTTTCTCTCCACAGATGCTGCCAGACCCGCTCACAATTATATTAGGTACTGGGTCTTGGTCTTTTCCCAGTATTACGTGCCGAGTTACCTTCTAAAAGGAGAAGGTGAAACTGGACTTTTGTAAGTGGAGATGTGCAGAGCTTGTGCAAATATTGCCAGTGCTGAGAGGGAGACAAGAAATAAGATGGAATGAGGCCAGAGAGTAAATGTAAAGCCAAGTATGTGGCATCTGAAGTAAACAAGTCCTGAGAAAGGATGTTGGTAGTGCAGGTGCTAGGATGTGAGAAAAGAATGACCCTGGTTCTTTGTATAGAAGAACAAAGGAATGTGACCAGAGTGAAAAAGCAAGGCGTTGAAGTGATAATTTCTCAAAACACGCAGAAGGCTAGAATGTATCATACAACTGAACATGAGGAATAACATTCATTAGGATAGGTGACATTTTAATTCAAGGTTTTTACAACAAGACGACTTACACTTACAAATGCCTCCTCCAATTACGACGTTGTAAACAAACTAAAAGCTTATTTGGACCAAATGCATGTAACTTTTTGATAGTATTAGATTATTTACATTGAGCAAGTACATTACTGCAAAACCATGTTTGTTGCAACGTTAATGTACAACATAATTATCTTGACTTTCAGAAAATCTATTAATGAGTAACTAACACTTTCTCAATTGCCAATGACAAACATTTTTATGTGGCTTGTAAGTTATAAAATATTACAGGATGATACTATGACCTTTGTAAAACTGGGTTTTATGTGAGGTGGCACATTGTATTTTATTATGAAGCATCATTTAAAAGCAAAGAATGGTTACAACACAGAAAGAGGCTATTCAACCTTTTGAACCATGCCAGCTCTCTGCTAGATCAAATTAGTTGGTCCCATTTCCCAGTTCTTTTTCCATCAGCTTACAAATTCTCTTCCCTTCACATGCTATTCTAATTTTTCTTTGAAGTAAACTGAAAATCTTAAAAAAAACACATTTATTGTCTGACGTTTCTTCGAATTAGGAACAATCACTGAAGTTGACTAACACTGCATCTCCTTTCACTTATCCCTCCTCGTGGAAAAAGCTTCACCATTGCTCAGTAGAAATTCAGTAGAATAAGGAAGTAAACTCACAATAACAATTCCATGTTGCTTCAGCTGACAATATAACAACAACTCGTATGTACATAGCATCTTCAAAGCAGTAATTATCAAACCATCTAAGGAAAGTTTATCATAGATGGCCTAGAATTTAGCAAAAAGATCATTTGTAAGCAACATCTTAAAGGAGGAAAGAAAGGTAGAGAGGAAAAGACATTTAGGAAGGGAATTCCAGAGCTTTAAAATGGAACTATTCATGTGCAAAGCATTTAAACATCATTACAGTATCATTTATGAGAAAAAGCATGTTTCTCACAGTTATCTTATTGTCAAAATAGATGCAGTTGCTGTGTTGAGATCTTATCAGATAATGCAGGGAGTATAATGGTGTGGATGGCAAAAAGCCAACAATATTTAATTATTGTTTATGCCTTTTATGATGTATCAAAAGGACATGGCCAGCTTACGCAGGCTGTGGTTCAATTATGAGTCACTCCAGAAACTCTATTCTCTATTTCAACTGGACCTCTCAATCTTCAATTGCATTTCCTTTGAAAAGAAAGTAACCACAGTTCTCAATTTCTGCCATCCTGGGTCCTAATATGATGACTTCTGCAACATCATTCAATTCACAGATGACTGCTGATACTGACGCCATTTCCAGTGGAACCCCAAATTTATAACTCTTAGAATGTAAGCGCAGGAACACTGGCAGAGGACTTTAAACCATTAACAAATGCCAGCATTTCCAAGTACAAAGTGCTGCAGGCAACACCTTTTATTATTACATGGGGCCCACCTTAGAACAGTGTGAACTTTGTAGATTGGCATGGATTTCACCTCCTCAACATTCAAGTTGTAGGTGATTAGCAGGATGAGAAAACTAAATTTTTATCTATGAATTTCCTGTACCTTTTCTCTGTTGCAAATGGAGGACAAGGCTGGCCCCTTGGTAATGACTGTTATCCCATTACTAATCTGACCAGTGGTCACTGCCTGTAACATCCATTGATGCAAAGGAAAGAAAGTGAAGCTGATTGCCAGGTGCCCTATCATTGTGAAACCAACTACTGATACTTTAAATATGTACTTCTGCACTGTCACAGATTGAGGGCAGCATTGTGCTATCAATCAGCTGGGGTCTTTAGAATAGTTGTGACATGCTACACAATGCCTAAATTTGCCATGCTGAGCTGCCTACCAGTGAAGGTCCCAGACTTACATGAACAGCACCAGGAGGACAGAACAAAAGTCCAGAAGCTGGATGGAGACAGACTGGACATTATTTAATCAACCTCACATTCTCCTACTGAAGCCTTTAGACCGACCTAAACTCTTTGCAACATTCTCACTGTATTCAAATCAATGTAACTCAATTCCCTTTTCCAGCTCACTCTAAATTAAATCTTCAAAGTACCGTGAAACACAAATCAAGGCAAAAGCTAGGGAAGAAACCAAGCAAGGTAAATATTTCTCTGCAAGGAATTCTTTAAAACTTTCTTAGTCCAGATTCCCTTTAATTAAAGCAAAACCCTACGGCACACCCTAAAACCCCCAGCTGCTGTTCACTTTCTGTCACCTTTCACTAACTCACTAAAATAAATGCCACCCTATATCCGCTGCTATTTTCAGTCAAGGTCTTCCAATTTTTAAGAAAATCCCAATGGTGTATGTGTTGAAATAGTTGGAGCGAATAAGACGTTTTCAAAAAAGACTTGCACCCATAATCACTATTTAAATATCTTCCAGGAATATTTTTCAAAGTTAAAAGGCAGGAAATATGCCACTTTTAGATTTTCAGCTAGAAAGGGACCTCCGATTATAGAGTCTGGTGGGGTTTCTTCAGCCAGCTGCATTCAGTTGATTGTGAATTGGTATTGGTCCAAGTCTTAAATGCTGATTCCAATATTAACATATGATCAAGACAGATGGCTTTCTACCAAGTAAATGTCCTTCATATGAGTCATTCTAACCAAACTTACTCTCCTTGAATGATTATAGCGGAGTGCATTAGCTTACAATTTGTTTGACACAAATATCATGCATTTTTCATGTCCTTGTCACATAATTACACTATGGTGGTTCAGCAAATTTTCAAATTACTGAATTCAGATTGCATACTGGCAACAGAACATTGGGTAATAATTGAATATGTTTGAAAACCTCTCTCTTATTTGTCTTTTTTTAAACCTATGTTAAAACCATCAGTTCTCAAATACAGCTATTGCTTCTTCAACAAACTCTCTTTTCCTGTTTTTTTTCCCTTTTATGGTCTTCTTCAGAAAATATCCAAATAAACCTGCGAATATATTCTTGCAAGACACACAAGGACAAACATGCTGGAAAACTCCATTAACAATATTGCATTTACATCGCATTTTTAACACAATAAAATGTCTCGAAGTGGTTTGCAGCCAAAATATTGATGTAAAGAGTCGAATTTTGAAATGGCTTCAGATGCTGTACTGAGGGTAGATAGGCTTGCAATTCCCACTTAAGCCTTTCATAGACCTTTTGAACCAATGTACAAACACCTTTCTTTTCCGTTAGCAGGTGGGCCTTTATATTTTACATCTTTTTTTGAGTCCTTCAGGGGCAGTTTCCGTTTGGTCTGCCTCTAAATCTCAGACATCTGACATTAGGACCATGCATTTGTCAGTGCTGGAAGGCCTCCTATTGGCTAACCCAGCCTAGACAGCCTGCCTTCCTCCTTTAATTTGATGGGGCAGTGACAGATGCCACTTAATCGGCTGTCTTCTCAAAATCTCTCTCTGGGATCCTGGGCCAGCATGCATGGGTTCCCAGCATGTGTTACCTCCCACTTACAGGACTGGGACCCATGAGTGAAAATTTAGCCCAAAATCAAAGAAGGTGAGAATGCGAGATAAACAAAAGGCTTCAAAAAGATGAACATTTCTTAATGCAGGAGAAGTTGAGACTTGGAGTGGTTTAGGTAGAAGTTCTAGGTTTGGTAGCTGAAAGCACGACACCTGCAGTGGGGCAAAGGAAGCCAGGGAAACCAAATTCCTCCCAAATAATCTGGTAAGTCATCAAAGATCAGCACAAGATAAACATTAATTTTAGGATTAAGAGACTCCCAAATCATACTTCACAGACAGCAATCCTCAAATTCTATTAAATAGTTTGTCAGACGGTGCTGCTGAAGTTGTCAGAGAGATGCACCGAATTTGTCATCACCTCTGAGATAACTCCACAGAGGCCAGTTTCCGATCACTAAGTCATCCTTTATTTACACGTGCATAAGTACTTGACAGTGATCCAGCTTCCTCAGAGCCAGCTCTCAGAGCGAAGAGAATCTCTGACACTCTGTTTATATCTGTCAGCCAGGGCTCCCTGTTTGGACCAGATTAACAGCCCCTATCAGGGAACTCATATTCTATAAAATCCACCTGGCTGACCTTATTACGATCACTGCAACCTCCACACCAATTAAAGTCGTTAGGAAGATTCTTTTGGACAAGAAGAAAAGGCTGATACTTGAACATAACTTGAAGATGGATGCACATATGAAACAAAACATGCTACATATGTAGCTGATACTATTGCTACAGTCAGCTATGTGCACCAAACCAATAATAATCTGTAACACATGTGGTTTGCCACACCTCTCCAGAGGTTGTCCAGCTTTGTGATATCTACAATGCCTGTAGCCTCAAGGATATTGGACGCACTTACGTAAAAAATCTGGTTCCAAAGTCCAAGCCAGGCCCCCGTCCAAAACACAAGGGAAAAATAAGTTGGTACAACACAACATGTATGTGTCCTTGAAATTTTTCTTGCTGCCAAACACTTTAATGAGAATGAGAGTCAACCTGGAGAAAGGTAACTGTTAGTTGATGCCCAAGTTTTCCATTCGTTAACTTCACCCACCATGTCAACAGTATTAAATGATCAGAGGCTTTTACAACCATTAATATCAAATGTTCTGAAAAGGCAGGTCAACTCAGCTTAAGCTAAAACTGACCCAGGAGCTAGCGCCAAAATATTACCACTATGCATCTGAAAGACAAGTTCTTCAGCTAGAGGATCCGTGACATTGCCTCTGATTTTTTTTTAACTTCCACTCATCATATATTCTGAACTACATAGTCCAGGCGCTGCCATTGAGAGATATGCTCATGGATATCCTCCATGTATGGCAACACAACCACTGATTCTCTTCAGTAGATTCCATCAGGAAACACCTGCCTAATGTAATAGTATGATCTGAGGAAGGGATGCAATTCTCAAAGCGGGCTCATGGCTAAAAAAACTCTAGAGCGTGTATTTTGGAAGATGAAAAGTCTATTGTTTTCAGTTTAAAAACTCTGCTGTCTGCACACATTAACTACACAGGATAGGGCTTGAGACATTAGCTCTGGTATTTGACATCATACAGTTTTGCACCCACTTGGCAGAAAATTCATTGTTGAGATAGAGTGGTGGCCACTAGAACTGATCTGCTATAAATCACTAATGTTTGCCCTGCTGCATTTGTAGCATCTACTTGTCAAGATGCATTGAAGTGAGATATAAGCCAAGTGCTAGGATGATTATATCTGATACACTAAGCAGTTTAGCCTACCCGCACAAACTATTCCATTTGATCCATATATTGATCCTCTTACCTGCAAAGTTGAAGACACCTTCAAAGCTGATTCTAAAATGGAATCAATCAATGTGAATAGTTATAATCAACAACTGCCTAAATTATAATCAACAACTGCCTAAAAAGAGTAACTACAAGAATTGTAAAAGACCATTTTCCAGGGATAGCCTGACAGTGTTAAAAAAGTACAAGAGAAAAGTTGTTCAGTTTGGCCAGAGAAGATCACTGTATATCTCACATATATATATATTTCATACTAAGTTCTAACACCCAAAACATTATAAGGGACACATGGAATTGAATGCTCAAAATGGCTAGCACATGAATCTATGTACCGGCTATAGAGAAAATTAAGATATTTTATAACAATTGAATTCATGTGAGGCATACAGTACCATCAACCCCAGCAGCAGAGAGCCCTCTACACCCATGTAATGTTCCAACCACACCACAGGCAGATTTATCGACAGTGCACAGGGAAGATTACCCTCTTGTGATGGATTACTTCATCAAATTACCTATTGTACAACAATTTAGCAACACAATGAGCAAGAACATTGGTTTCATTTCATTCAGTATGCCCGAACCAAAAGTATCTAAGAACAGACTATAGTTTATTGGCAAACCATTTCAAGATATTTGGAAATGGGGAGTGACTCAAAAACATTGTTTCTCCAAAATCCATACTCACCTGGTTTAGCATAGTTTTGGAGCAACATGGTGGCTTGGTCTTTAGCACTGATCTTCGACCCAGCTTTGATTCCCACCTTGGGCGACTGTGTGCAGTTTCCACATTCTCCCCATGTCTGTGTGGGTTTCCTCTGGGTGCTCCAGTTTCCTCCCACAGTCCAAAGATATGCAGGTTAAATGGATTGGTCATGCTAAATTGCCCAGTAGTGTGTTAGGATGTGCAACTTAAGTGGTTTGGCCATGGTTGATGCAGAGTTACTGGGCTAGAGTAGGGAGCTGGGTCTGGGTGGGATGTCTTCAGAGGCTGACTGCAGACTTGATAGGCCAAACAGCCTTTTTCCACTCTGTAGGGATTCTATGATTCTGTGTATTCTATACATTCAGGTACAGACTCCTTAATTCTGATGTTAGGGTGGCACGGTAGCTCAACGGTTAGCACTGCTGCCTCACAGCACCAACAACCTGGGTTCAATTCCAGCCACAGGCAACCGTCTGTGTGGAGTATGCACATTCTCTCCGTGTCTGTGTGGGTTCCCTCCTTGTGCTCTGGTTTCCTCCCATAGTCCAAAGATTTGCAGGCTAGGTGGATAGCCATGGGCAATGAAGGGTTACAGGGATAGGATGGGGGATGGGTCTGTGTGGAATGCTCTTCAGAGGATTGGTGTGGACTTGATGGGCTGAACAGCCTGTTTCCACACTGTAGGGATTCTATGATGTGATATTTACCAACAAATCAATTATTATTAAGTGTGAAACTAAAGAACCAGACTTTCCTATTACATTTCTGAACTTGCCTGCAACATCAATGGAGAAGGGATTGCTATCTCCATCCAACTTATGCTCTGGATGGAAGTGCAAATGACATGGCCCCCTGAATCAACCGTCTAATTATTCTGAGATACCCAGAATATCCTCCTTCAAAGACAATGGAGAATGAATGAGATACATCACAAGTAAGCAGATACAGCACGAGCAACACTGTGCACTAGACACAATGAGAGTCAGAAATACATATAAAAATATTTGGATACCTGTAAAGGTACATGTAAAGACACATTGGCCAAACTGACTCAGAAGCTGTCCAGCTTTTCATGATTCATCTACAAAGAATGTAGCACTAAGGGATATCACACACAATCATGCAGAAATGTATTTTTAAGAATTCATTAGCTTGGTATGAGCAACAAAGGAGAGAGAGCATGTAAAATGAACTGATAACAGCAAGGAAACCGAACACTCTTCCTCTCAATTACAGAAACTAATGCGAATGAAAAAGCAACTTGAAAAAACACCATTCACGAAGAAACCAAAATTTGCTGCAAGCTTTGTCACTTTTGAGGAAACACAACAATAGTTAAACTATTAGGACTCAAATTTCACTCTCACTACTCAAGGACTGTTAAAAATTTTAAGTTACAACCGCCTGTACCCTTCTCTCTGTACCAACATCCTTCTCCCTACTTTTAAAGCTTATAACCTGTATTGTGCGCACGTGTTACATGTCCAATTTACTTCTTTTTCTCACGTTTAATAGGTAATAAAACTTTCACTCAAGAAATCCCTGAAAGTAGCTCTTCTTCATTTTTGATCTGATTAAATTTTTTTATCAAAGTATGATAGCCACATGCTGAAAAAAAAATTTGTTCTGACCAATCAATGTGGTGTTTTAAAAAACAAGGAGCCTATCACTATTGCTCACCTGGTCATAGCAATATATGTCAACGACATAGACCATCGCAAATAGGGCATAATTTCAAATTTGCAAATTACACCAAAGTTGGAAACATTGTGATTCATGAGAATAATGTAGAACTTCAACATGGACAAGTTGGTGAAATAGTCAAAGAAATGACATATGAAACATAACACAGAAAAATATGAAATGATGCATTTAGATAGGAAGAATATGGATAAATAATATAAATAAAGAGTATAAATCTAAATGGGTGGCAGGACAAGAGGGAGACGAGCATATGTATGCATAAGACTTTAGAGGCGGTAAGACAGGTTGATAATGCAGTTAGTAAAGTGTATAGTGTCCTAGACTTCAATAATAGGGGCAGAGAGTATTAAACAAGCAGGTTTTGTTAAAATTGTGCAGAACACTGGATCAGCCTGGACGAAAGCAAGCGTTCAGTTCTGGGTGCCATGCATTAGGAAAGATTAGGAAGGTGTTAGAGAGAGTGCAGAAAGATTCACAAGAATGGTTCAGGGAAGACAAACTTCAGTTACTTGGAAAGATTGGGAAAGTTGGCTTTGTCATGCAGTTGAGAAAATTGAGCGAGGACTTGAATGAGGTATTCAAAATCATGAGAGGTCTGGACAGATTCGAATAGGAGAAAATGTTCTCATTAGTGAAAAGTCTGAGAACAGAAAAACACAGATTTAAGGCATCCAGCAAAACAACAAAGGGCAATATGACAAAAATCTTTTTCAAGCAGCAAATGGTTAGGATCTGGATTGCTCTACCCAATGGTGTAGTGGAGACAGGCTCAATCAAGGCACTCAAGAGTAAGTTGAGTTGTTATATGAAAAAGAAGATTTCTCCGGGACTATGTGGAGCAGGCAGGACAACCAGAGCTGATAAAATTGCTCCTACCAAGAACTGTTGCAGGCACACTGGATGAATGAGGTTCTTCTATGCTGCAGCAATTCTGTAGTTGAATGGACAAGTACCATCAGTTCCATGGATAGTTTGGAGAAGCTGGAGCTTTTGACCTTAGAGAGGAGAGGAATAAGACAATGAAAAGAGGTGTTCAATATCACGAGGTGGTGAGACAGAGTAGGTATGGAGAAACTGTTCCTTTGGTGAAATGAAGAACGAGAGGACACCAGTTTAAGATGAGTGGCAAAGAAGCCACTCATATGAGAAACCAGAATATGCGAAAAAATTGGGTTAAACAACGAGTGATTTAGATCTGAATACACTCTATGAGCATGTTGGGTGGTAAATTCAATAATGGCTTTCAAAGGAGGACCGGACAATTTTCTGAGGAGAAAATAAATTTGAGCAGTTTTGAGAGAAGTTGAGGAGTGAAATTCAGTGACTTGTTTTGAGAAACAGCCAGTATAGACTCCACAGGCCAATTGGCCTTGACATACAATATAGACACTATACAATTCTATGATTCAGTGAACTGTTTTCAACAGTAAACGGAAGTTTTTTTTAAAAATAAAAACAATACTAACCATTACTGGGTTAAGTAATGTGCTGGGAATGATTTCTCATCACTCAGCAATCAATATTTTCACCGATTCTGAGACTTTATTTAAAGCTGTGATACCTACTCAGCAAAACGTCTAATTCAGTGCAAATGTGGACATGGAGAGAATTTCTTACAGGATACCACTTGTCTTAAGTGCAATTCTTTTTCATGATATTACTTTTAAAAGAGACCCTGACAGTTATCCTCCATCAAAAGGGTACAGGTTTGATATTTTGTCACAGTTTAACACTGCACAGTTCCTGGACTTGACATTATTTTCACACAAAAACAACCACGGCAAAGAAGCGCAGTCACCATCATTCTGATAGAGAAATGATTGTTCTTTAAATAAAAAGAGGAAGCATGTTTCTCTCTATAACTAATAACCTGATAACAATCACGTTTTCAGAAATTGCACATTTGAAAGCTGTTAATTACCAAGATAAATAGGCAACCTATTTTTGGTTGGAGGTCAATTTATCATTGGTGTTATTTATTTTAATTTGTTTTTTCTTTATTTCTACTCAATTGCCTCCCATCCCATACCCAATCCAAAAGAGCTAAACTGCTCTCTGGAATTGTTTGTAAATAAACATTATTTATCTGTGATCTTAGTTGACGAGCAGCATTTAACATACTCCCCATGGAGAATTTTATTTTTGGAGACATTTGATTGGGTGGGATGTGGTAACATAGCGGTAAACTTACTGGAAAAGTAATCCGGAGCAACAGACTAATGTTCTGAGACATGGGCTCAAATCCCATGTGGCAGTCCGGGAAATTTAAATTCAGTAAACCCTAGAATTAGATGCCAGTCTAATGGTGGTTATATATCCACTGCTGATTGTCATAAGAAACCATCTGCTTCACTAATGCCCTTTAAGAATGGAAATCTGTTAACCTCGCTTAATCTTACCTGTATGTGACTCCAAACTAAAGCAAGATGGTTGACTCATAACGACCCTCTGAAATCTCCCTTCAAACCACACAATTGTTTAAAGTTCTTCAGTAGATTTTAGCCAGGGTTGTGGATGCTGTGTTTGGTTCACTCATTGGGCTAGTTCGTTAGTTCGCAGACGTTTCATTACCCTGCTGGGTAACGTCATCAGTGCAGCCTCCGATGAAATGCTGTTGTGTTTTCTTGCTTGTTATTTAAACTCTGGGGTCCGTTGGAGTTTTGGAGTTGATTACCTCATTTTCTGGTTTTTCTTTGCAGTGGTGAGTATATAGGGTCTAATTCTACCTTCTTGGTGGAGAAACAGGCCCCTAGGAATTTCTGTGCTCGTCTCTGTTTGGCTTGTCCTAGGGTGCTGACATTATCCCAATCGAACTGATGGTTCTCCTTGTCTGTGTGTATGGAGACGAGTGAGTATTGGTCGTGTTTTTTGTGGCTAGTTTTTTTAAAAATTCGTTTGTGGGATGTGGGCGTCGCTGGCTGACCAGCATTTCTTGCCCATCACTAGTTGCCCTTGAGAAGGTGGTAGTGAGCGGCCTTCTTGAACCGCTGCAGTTCTTCTGCTGTGGGTTGACCCGCAATGCTATTACAGAGGGAATTCCAGGATTTTGACCCAGCAACCACGAAGGAACAGCGATATATTTCCAAGTCAGGATGGTGAGTGACTTGGAAAGGAACTTGGAGGTGGTGGTGTTCCCATATATCTGCTGCCCTTGCCCTTCTAGATGAAAGTGGTTGTGGGTTTGGAAGGTGCTGTCTGAGGATCTTTGGTGAATTTCTGCAGTGCATCTTGTAGTTAGTACACAAACAAAAACAAAGTTGCTGGAAAAGCTCAGCAGGTCTGGCAGCATCTGTGGAGGAGAAAACAGAGTTAATGTTTCGGGTACGGTGACCCTTCCTCAGTTCTGCGGAAGGGCCACCAGTCCCAAAACGTTAACTCTGTTTTCTCCTCCACAGATGCTGCCAGACCTGCTGAGCTTTTCCAGCAACTTTGTTTTTGTTTTTGTTCCTGATTTACAGCATCCGCAGTTCTTTTGGTTGTTTTTTGTAGATAGTACACACTGCTGCTACTGAGTGTCAGTGGTGGAGGGAGTGGATGCTTGTAGATGTCATGTCAATCAAGCAGGCTGCTTTGTTCTGGATGGTGTCAAGCTTCTTGAGTGTTGTTGGGGCTGCACTCATCCAGGCAAGTGGGGAGTATTCCATCACACTCCTGATTTGTGCCTTGTAGGTGGCGGACAGGCTTTGAGGAATCAGGAGTTGAGTTACTCACCGCAGTATTCCCAGCTTCTGGCCTGCTCTTGTAGCCACTCTGTTAATGTGGTGAGCCCAGTTGAGTTTCTGGTCAATGGTAACCCCCAGGACGTTGATAGTGGGGGATTCAGTGATGGTAACACCATTGAATGTCAAGGAGCGGTGGTTAGATTGTCTCTTATTGGATGTAGTCATAGCCTGGCATTTGCATGGCGCGAATGTGGATATTGTCCAGATCTCGTTGCATGTGAACATGGACTGCTTCAGTATCTGAGGAGTCACGAACGATGCTGAACATTGTACAATCATTGGCGAACATTCCCAATTCTGACCTTATGGTGGAGGGAAAATCATTGATGAAGCCGCTGAAGATGGTTGGGCCTAGGACACTATCCTGAGGAACTCCTGCAGAGATGTCCTGGAGCTGGGATGATTGATCTTCCACAACCACGACCAGCTTCCTATGTGTCAGGTATGACTCCAACCATCGAAGTGTTTGCCCCCTGATTCCCATTGATTCCAGTTTTGCCAGGGCTCCTTGATGCCACACTTGGTCCGATTGCAGCCTTGGTATCAAGGGCTGTCACTCTCACCTCACCACTGGAATTCAGCTCTTTTATCCATGTTTGAACCAAGGCTGTAATGAGGTCAGGAGCTGAGTGGCCCTGGCAGAGCCCAAACTGGTCATCACTGAGCAGGTTATTGCTGAGCAGGAGCTGCTTGATAGCACTGTTGATGACACCTTCCATCACTGTATTGATGATCAAGAGTAGACTGATGAGGTGGTAAATGGCCGGGTTGGATTTGTCCTGCTTTTTATGTACAGGACATACTTAGGCCATTTTTCACATTGTTGGGTAGATACCAGTGTTGTAACTGTACTGGAACAGTTTGGCTAGGGGAGCGGCAAGCTCTGGAGCACAAGTCTTCAGTATATTGCTGGAATGTTGTCAGGGCCTGCAGCCTTTGCAGTATCCAGTGTCTCCAACCATTTCTTGATATCACGTGGAGTGAATCGAATTGGCTGAAGACTGGTATCTGTAATGCTGGGGACCACTGGAGGAGGCCGAGATGGATCGTCCACTCAGCACTTCTGGCTGAAGGTTGCTGCAAATACTTCTGCCTTGTCTTTTGCACTGATGTACTAGTCTCTTCCATCATTGACGATGGGGATATTTGTGGAGCCTCCTCCTCCAGTAAGTTGTTTAATTGTGCACCACCATTCACGACTGGATGTGGCAGGACTGCAGAGCTTAGATCTGATCCGTTGGTTGTGGGATCACTGAGCTCCGTCTATCACTTGCTGCTTTCACTTTTTGGCGTGCAAGTAGTCCTTTATCAGGTGGCTTCATCAGGTTGCTACTTCATCTTCTGGTATGCCTGGTCCTGCTCCTGGTACGCCCTCCTGCACTCTTCATTGAACCAGGGTTGACCCCCTGGCTTGATGGTAATGGTTGAGTGGGGAACTGCCAGGTCATGAGGTTACAAATTGTGCTGGAATACAATTCTGCTGCTGTTAATGGCCCACAGTGCCTCATGGATGTCCAGTCTTGAGCTGCTAGATCAGTGCGAAGTTTGTCCCATTTAGCACGGTGATAGTTGGTGTTCATATATTCTTGTAGCCAGTTTCTTTTGTGTCTGTCCAATGTAATGTTTGTCGCAGTCCTTGCATGGAATCTTGTATTTTATGTTGGTTTTATCCATCGTGGGTAAGTGGTCTTTGGTTCTTGTCAACAGCTGGCATAGGATTGATGTAGGTTTGCATGCTACTCTGATGCCCAGTGGTCGTAGGAATCTTGTGGTCAGCTCAGATACGTTCTTGAGGTATGGAAACGTGACAAGTGTGTTGGGGCATACTTTATCTTCCTATTGTTTATGTGACAGGCATTGTCGGACCCAGCTGTTCGGGTATCCGTTGTCTCTAAATACTTGGTGGAGGTATTCTTCTTCATTTTGACATACTTCTGGGTTGCTGCAGTGTGTTGTGGCTCATTTAAACAGTGTTTTCATGCAACTCTGTGGGTGTTGGGGTGGTCACTGTTGAAATTTAGGACTTGATCCGTGTGTGTGGCCTTTCTGTATGCTTTGGTCAGAAATTCCCTGTTGGCCCTGTGTTCTACCATCACGTCCAGGAATGTGTTTGTTCTTTTCTTCTCCTCTGGCGAATTTGATGCCGGTGAGAATGTTGTTTATAAGCTGGTGCATTTCTTCTAGGTTAGTTCGTTTGATGACAACAAAAGTGTTGTCCACGTATTGAATCTATAGTTTGAGTGGGATCTGAGGAAAGGGCCATGCTTTTCAGTCTCTGCATCACTGCTTCTGCTATTAGTCCAGAGATGGGTGATCCCATAGGTGTCCCGTTGATTTGTTCATAGATTTGGCCATTAAAGGTAAAGTGGGTCATGAGGCATAGATCCAGTAATTTCAGCATGTTGTCTGTGGAGATGGTGTTACTCGGGTCCAGTTCCTTCAGTCGTGTTGCTAGTGTTTCTCTTGCTAGTGGTATGTCGAGCGAAATGCATGGGCCAGTAACCATGGGCTCATCTTCGTCTATTCTTAGGTCTTTGAGGAACTCCAATGGATTGAGTGGGTTGAGTTGTTGACGAGGTGCTTTAGTCTTCATTGTAACTCCTTGGCTAACCTTTGTGTTGGGTGTTCTTGGGACAGAGACTATGGGTCTGAGGGATATTTTCAATTTGTATGTACTTTCATACAATTTGTATATATTTGTTTGTACTTTCAATGTGTATGTTTAGGAGGCCATAGAATAGGGTTGGGGGGGGTGTTGGTGTTTCTCCCTTCAGGTTTCATTGTTAGGTAGCCTGCTTTGCAGATTTGTCTGGTCTGTTTTTTTCTATTCATTTGTGGGATGTGGGCATTGCTGGCTGACCAGCATTTCTTGCCCGTCCCTAGTTGCCCTTGAGAGGGCAGTGGTGAGTTACCTTCTTGAACCGCTGCAGTCCTTCTGCTGGGGGTTGACCCGCAATGCTATTAGGGAGGGAATTACAGCATTTTGACCCAGCCACAGTGAAGGAATGGTGATATATTTCCAAGTCAGGAAGGTGAGTGGTTTGGAGGGGAACTTGGAGGCTATAGTGTTCTAATATGTCTGATGTCCTTGTCCTTCTAGATGGAAGTGGTTGTGGGTTTGGAAGGTGCCATCTGAGGATCTTTGGTGAATTTCTGCAGTGCGTCTTGTAGATAGTACACACCGCTGACACTGAGCGTCGCTGGTAGAGCGAGTGAATGCTTTTGGATGTTGTGCCAATCAAGCGGGCTGTTTGAGTCTCTTTAGTGTGTAGCTGATTTTATTTCCCAGTTGTGGTGTCGGGTCTGTTTCCACTTGTCAGTATGTATTTGTGTCTGCTGGTAGCATCTGTGCTTTCGTGAAGTAGTCTCATTTGTTAAGTATTACTGTCATGCGCCCTTTGCCCGCTAGTAGGATTATGATGTTTTTGGCTTTTTTCAGTCCTTCTAGGGCCTTCTTTTCTGTTGTGTTGAGAATGTTAAGTTTGTTCCTTTGGTCAGTGTTGGGACCACTGTCTGTCTTCTGAAGAAGGGTCCTGACCCGAAAGGTCAACTTTCCTGCTCCTCTGATGCTGCCTGGCCTACTGTGTTCCTCCAGCTCCACACTGTTTTATCTCAGACTCCAGCATCAGCAGTTCTTATTATCTCTGTCTCATGGCTTGTTGTGTTTCCTCATTGATGCCATTGGTCTTCAGTGTGGATTCTACTGTGGCTAGGAATTCTGTCTTGTTAGCGTCTCTGTGGTTATAATTGAGTCCACGTATTAGAACAGCTTTCTCTCTGTCAGTTAGGTTTCTTATCCAAGTGTCTGATCTTTGGCTGTTGTTTTGGTGCGTTAGTTTGGCAAGTTGTTCCTGTAGGATTTGTCTTTTCCTGATTTTGGTTTTTGGTTGACTGACATAAATGGCTCGTTCAAAGTCTGTTGTCCACTGTAGCTTGGTTGCATCTAGGTATAGGGATTTTTGGCACGTAACTTCCCTGTCATATCTGTGGAGCTGGTTGTCGGTGTCGTTAATCAGTATCTTCAGTAATACGTGGTTCCTGAGGCATCCATGTAGGAAGTAGAGTCGCTCGCAGGTAGCGCTCCATCTCTTGGCATAGGTTTCCCATTTCTGGGCCAATTTGAGTGTGTTGCGCCGATAGGTGTTTAAGGTTCATCAGTAGATTTGTAGATCGGGTGGTGGGCATCTGAGCATCAGAGTAGCACACAAACCTACATCAACCCTACGCCAACTTCTAACAAGAACCAAAGACCCCTTACCCACTACGGACATAACATAATATACAAGATTCCATGCAAGGACCACGACAAACGTTACATTGGACAGACACAAAGGAAACTGGCTACAAGAATACACAAACACCAACTAGCAACACAAAGACACAACAAATACTCACTCGTCTCCAGACACACAGACAAGGAGACCATAAGGCATAGGAGCAGAAATTAGGCCATTTGGCCCATCGAGTCTGCTCCATCCTTCAGTCATGGCTGATAAGTTCCCTAACCCCATTCTCCTGCTTTCTCCCTGTAACCCTTGATCCCCTTGATAATCAAGAACCTATCTATCTCAGTCTTAAATGAACTAAATGATCTGGCCTCCACAGTCTTCTGTGGCAGTGAATTCCATAGATTCCTCACTCTCTGGCTGAAGAAGTTTCTCCTTATCTCCGTTCTAAAAGGTCTTCCCTTTACTCTAACGCTGTGCCCTTGGGTCTTAGTCTATCCTACCAATTGAAGCATCTTCGCAACATCCACTCTGTCCAGACCATTCAGTATTCTGTACGTTTCAATTAGATCCCCCCGCATCCTTCTAAATTCTAATGAGCATAGTCCCAGAGTCCTCAAACATTCCTCATATGGTAAGCTTTTCATTCCTTGGACCATTCTCGTGAACCAGCTATGAACCCGCTCCAGGGCCAGTACATACTTCCTGAGATATGGGGCCCAAAACTGCACACAATACTCCAAATGTGGCCTGACCAGAGCCTTATAAAGCCTCAGTAGTACATCTCTGCTTTTACATTCAAGTCCTCTCAAAATAAATGCCAACATTGCATTTGCCTTCCTGACTACAGAGTCAACCTGCAAGTTTACCACAAGAGAATCCTGGACTAGAACTCCAAAGTCTCTATGCACTTCAGACTTCTGAATTTTCTCCCCATTTAGAAAGTAATCCATGCTTTTATTCTTCTTACCAAAGTGCAGAATCTCACACTTTCCCACGTTGTCCTCCATCTGCCACTTCTTTGCACACTCTTCTAACCTGTCTAAATCCTTCTGCAGCCTCGCCACCTCCTCAATATTAGTTGTCCCTCCACCTATCTTTGTACAGTCTGCAAACTTAGCCAGAACACCCACAGTTCCTTCATCTAGATCATTAATGTACAAAGTGAAAAGTTGTGGTCCCAACACTGACCCTTGTGGAACACCACTTGTCATCAGCTGCCATCCTGAGAAAGATCCTTTTATCCTCACTCTCTGCCTTCTGCCAGACAGCCAACCTTCTATCCATGCTAGCAACTTGCCTCTAACACCATGGACTGTTATCTTACTCAGCAGCCTCCTATGTGGCACCTTGTCAAAGGCCTTCTTGAAGTCCAGGTAGATAATGTCCATTGGCTCTCCTTGGTCTACCCTGCTCATTACTTCCTCAAAGAATTCTAGCAGATTTATCAGGCATGACCTCCAACAGTTCGATTGGGACAACATCAGGAGCCTAGGACAAGCCAAACAGAGACAAGCACGGGAATTTCTAGAGGCCTGTTTCTCCACCAAGAAGGCCATCAATAAACACGTAGAATTAGACCTTATGACTTGATAGAGGTGTACAAAATGATCAGAGGTATAGATAGAGTAGACAGCCAGAGACTTTTTCCTAGGGTGGAGGTAGCTTTTACGACGGGACATAGTTTTAAAGTGAAAGGAGGTAGATATCGGGGAGACATCAGAGGTAGGTTCTTTACTCAGAGAGTGGTAGGGGCATGGAATGCATTGCCGGAGCAGGTAGTGGAGTCAGCCTCATTAGGAGCATTTAAGCGGCTATTAGATAGGCCTTTGGATGATAGTACAAGTAGCGGTGGAGGTTAGATAGACCTTAGGTCTAGGGTAAAAGTTTGGCACAACATCGTGGGCCGAAGGGCCTGTACTGTGCTGTACTGTTCTATGTTCTATGTTCTTATATATACACCACTGCAAAGAAAAACCAGAAATGAGGTAATCAACTCCAGCAGACCCAATAGTTTAAATAACACGCGTGAAAACACAAAAACGCTTCATCAGAGGCTGCACTGATGATGTTACCCAGCAGGGTATTGAAACTAACGAACCAACTCAATGAGCTGACCAACCACAGCACACAATTGTATCGAGCCACCACCATCTAAAGAAAAGTATGAAACCAGACAGATCATCTGGCATCGAACAAAGTACCAAAAACAATAATGGCAAGGATCAGCCTTGTCAACATTGTAAAGCTGTCCCAACTAAAATATTGGGACTTGTGCCAAATTTGAGAGAGCTACCTCATAGACAAGTCAAAGCATAAGCCTGACATAATCATGCTCACAGAATCATGCTGGATAATGTACCAGGCACCACCATCATCTTCCTTATGTATACACTGTCCCTCCCTATGTATACATTGTTCCACTATCAGGACAGCCCCAGCAGAGGTGGTCACACAGTGGTATACAGTTGGGAAGGAGTCACTCTGGGAATCCTGAAAATTGACTCTGGACCCCATGAAATCTTATGGCATCAGGTCAAACATGGGCAAGGATGCCTCCTGCTGATTACCAGGTACCACGTATCTGAGTGGTTGATAAATCAATACTCTTCCATGTTGAGCACCAATTGAAGGAAACACTGTGAGTGGCAAAGTCACAGAATGGGCTCTGTATGGGTACTTCAATGTCCAACACAAAGATTTACAATGATGTTGCCAGGACTAGCAGATCTGAGTTATAGGGATAGGTTGGCCAGGATAAGATTTATTTCTTTGGAACATAGGAGAATGAGGGGCAACCTTATTGAGGTGTATAAAATCATGATGGGGCATAGATAGGATTAATGCATACAATCATTTTCCCAGAAATGGGGTATTGAAAACTGGAGGACATAGGTTTAAGATGAGAGGGCACAGACTTAAGAATGACCTGAGGGGCAGCTTCTTTACACAGAGTGGAGTGTAAATGGAATGAGCTGCCAGAGAAAGTGGTTGAGGCAGGTACAATAACAACATTTTAAAAACATTTGGATAGGCACATGGATGAGAAGGGTGTAGAGGGATATGGACCAAATGCAGGCAATTGGAACTAGCTGAGTGGGCAGTGTGGTCAGCATGAACCAGTATGGGCAGAAGGGTCTGTTTCCATGCTGTATTACTCTATGACTCTATTGACTCAATAGCACCATTACTGAGCTGGTCAGCTCCGAAAGCGTATAGCTGCTAGACTACAGCAGTGATAGGTGGTAACAGAACCAACAAGAAACAACTCCCATTATCCTATTACCATCAAGCCAGAAGATCTTTCATGATTTAATGAAAAAAGCAGGTGAGCAAGTCAGGTGCAGCACCGAGCACACCTAAAGATGAGGTGTTAACTTGGTGGAGCAACAACACAGAATTATTTGCATGGCAAACAGCATGCAACAGGCAGGACTCAGAAATCCCACAACTGATAGATAACACCTAAACTCTACAGACCTGCCAGATTCAGTTGTGAACAATGGAGCATTTAATTGAATGTAATTCAATTTTATGAAATGAAACAATTTGATGACATTAAGGTTAACACTGGTTTCAAAGGTTTATTATTTTTGTGACATTTTAAGACTGTATTGTGAGCAGATAAGGTTTCATTCCTTTGATTGCCACAAACGTCGATCAGATGGAAATATAATTATGGTTGTTAAACCAAATGAACTGTGACTACCTTTACAAAAAGGAACTAAACAGGGTTCTTTATCAAACAGCATTTGGAAAAGTGCCTTTTAATAGCTGTTTTGTCTGTTAGATGTTAACCATTTTTACAAGACAGTGTTGTTCATATTTCACATGGCATCTAGAAAATATCAAAGTACAATGCACTGGCTATGTCACCTCACATCACTGTCCCTTTTGTATCCCATATTTAGTGGAGCATCCTTTATGTGTTTAAATTGTTCAGGTAATTTTCTTATCATCATATATATTCTTAAAGAAACATTTTGATTATCATTGCCTCCATGGATAAATGAAACTTCAAGTTTGTTGCTCATTTTTTCACTTTCTTTTACTCAAAGCAAGAAGAAACAGAATCACTGAATGACTGGGGCAGAGAAGCATTCAGCGCATCAAACCTGCACTGAATTTCCAGGTGAGCAAATTCTTTAGTACTATTCTCCTTGTATTCCCAGTAATCCTACATAATTCTCCGTTTAAAATAACATCCTAATTCCATTTTTAATACTTTGATTTTATCTACTTCCAACACATTCTCAAGCAATGCATTCCATCCCTTAACCACTTGTAAGATGAAACCATTTTTCATGACGCTTTTGGTTCTTTCCCAATGATTTAAAGTCTATGCCTGATAAATCTCAATCCTTTCAGGAGTGGGAACAGTTTCTATCTACTCAGTTCAGCCTTCTTATAAAAAAGCTTTCTCCAATCTATCTTGAGAACTGAAGTTCCTCATCCTTGGAACCATTCTAGTGCAGTGAAACCTCACATTCTCCAATGCCTTCACACCTTTCCTGAAGTGTGACATCCAAAGCTATATGTAAACTCAAACTGAGCACAGCTGGAAATAAGGGACAGGAAACAGAACTTAGGAGCAGGTGTCAGCTATTCAGCCCTTCAAGCCTGCTCTGCCATTCAATATGATGTTGGCTGATCCGGTAAAATAAATGGTAGCTGAGCCAGCAACACCCACATCTCATGAATGAATAAAATAAAACTGGTGTCTTATACAAGTTCACCATAACCTCCTTTCCACACAGAAACAGAAATTGCTGGAAAATCTCAGCATGTCTAGCAGTATCTGTGAAGAGAAATCCTTCCTTCAGAACCTCCTTTCTTTTGGGCTCAATCCCATAAATAAAGGCGAGGATAACATATACTTCATTAGCTGCTCTCTCAACCTGTCCTGACACCTTGAAAGATTTAAGCACACATACATTCAAATACCCCTACTCCTGCATCTCCTTTAGAATTATACCCTTTATTTGATATTATCTCTCCAAAATGAATTGCTTCACATTTTTCTGCATTGAACTTCATCTGCCACATGACTCCATATTTCACCAATTTGTCTAGATTTCTTTGAAGTTCTATATTACCCTCCTCACAGTTTACAATGCTTCCAACTTCTGTAACGTCCACAATTTTGCAATTGGGTCCTGTTAACCAAGATCAAGATCACTCGGAAAAGCAAACTTCCCAACCTCTGGGTAACTCCACAACAAATCTTCGTTCAACTTGCAAAACGCTGACTAACCACTACTCTGTTTCCTATCTCCCAGTGACTAATGAATCCAATTTGCTACTGTCCCTTTTATTCCATGACCTAAAACTTTGTATATAAGTCTGCAAAACTTTTTCCGATGCCTTTTGGAAAGTCCGTGTACACCACACTGACAGCATTACCTTCAGCAACCTTTTCTGTGGCCTCATCAAAAGACTTTGTATGTTAATTCAGTATGATATTCTCTTAAAAAGCCTTTGATAGCTGTCTTAATTAATCCGTATTTGTTTACGTGGCTATTCATTTTGTCCAAAATTACTGTTTCTAAAAGTTTCCCGAGCACTTAAGCTTACTGGTTAGTAGTTGTCGAGCTTACCTATACACAATTATTTTAAATTATGCTTTAACATTTGCAATTCTCCAAATTTTAGTACAGAGAAGTCATCTTTTACTTCCTCCTTTTCAATGTTAAACCCTTCTAATGTATTAATCACCTCCTCTTTCACCACGGTAGCAACATTTTCTTTTGCATTTCTTTACCAAGTATTTTTGTTTATTCATGCGTGGGATGTGAGCCTTACTGGCCAGGCAGCATTTATTGCCCATCCTTAACTGTCCAGAGGCCAGTTAAGAGTCAACCACATTGCTGTGGGTCTGGAGTCACATTTGGATCAGACCAAGTGAGGATGGCAGATTTCTTTCCCTAAAGGTCAAAAGGTAGGTACATGGGCTTTGATGATAATCAGCAATGGTGACACAGTTGACATTATGCAACCTCCAAATTCCAGATTTTTTTTGGAATCAATTTTCACCATCTTAACTTTCCTACTCCTCTGATGCTGCCTGACCAGCTGGGTTTCTCCAGCTTCACTCTGTACTGACTCATAGTAGCAGTGTTGGCCATCTACAGGACTCTAATTGCTTGATGACAGTTATTTTGAAAACTAACTGAAGACCAGGACAACAGCTTTGGACAAAGGGACAGTTTCTTGTCTTACAGCAGCAAGAGTTTCTCTGAGTACAGACAGCCATACAGATCTATAGATAGGACACTGAGCAGAAAGACAGCTAACTTCTTTCTGATTAGAATAAGTTCTAACAAGTTGCAAGTAATTTCTAAGAGTGCCTGATTTAAAAATAAAAGGACAAAGTCACAAATTCAATCAAACGTAAAGGTGACAGAAAAAGACTAAAAGCATAGTGGGTAGTCTATCTCTACTTCTCTTTTAAAAAAAGAAACATAGCTCGTTAATTCAATTTTTTAAGAAGTCAGTTAAGAGGTTCTAAAAGCACACCTCCAAAGTGCTCCTAGGAGAAAATACAGCTTTAAAAGTCTACTAAGACTTACATGTATTCAGATGCCACTCAGTTCTGCCATTTTCTTTCTGCAGACCAACACAAAAATACAAAAAGGCCCATTTGAAATCATTACTCCTTTCTTGGTGTGATGCCACCTACAGACAGAAACCTGCAATTCTTAAACTACAAACTTGCAATTTGTTAAAGCAGTAGCTGGGAAAAGGACAAAAAAAAGCAGTGAAAGGAGAGAAAAACAAAAGCAGTCAATGAATTAAACAAGCACAGCACTGCAATCTACTTCTAAAAATAATGCAAAGAGAAGAGAGGCAAACACAACACTAAAGTGGACATTTACTGAAACATCTACTGACTTTTTTAGTTCATTAAATTGATGTGAGATTTGTTGGTTGGGCCAGCATTTATTACATATCTGTAATTACCCAAAAGGCAGTTAACAGTCAACTACATTGCTGTGGGTCTGAAATCACATGGAGACCTGTAGTATTGCCTCCCTAAAGGGCATTAATGAGCCTGTAGATTATTTTTTAACCACAACCATTACAGTAAATCTTCTACATCCGTGAGTTCACAACTAGCGAATTTGCTTATCCACACCAAAAAGCAGTAACAAAATTCAACATCCATGGGTAAACTCATGTATCCATGATTTTTAAACGTTTACTTTTTAAAGGGTTCTGCACTCAAGAATTTTGTCATTCATTAGGTTTTCAGAATCTAAGCTCTCACACACACCAAGGAATGATTGTACATGTCTGTTCCTTGTTTCCAGATTTTTATTAAATTCAACTTCCATCTGCTTTTATAATGAGATTCTAACCTACGTGTCCAGGACGTTTACATCAGCCTACTAGGCTAGTAACATCACCACTACACTGCCACCTCCTCCAAGAGTTACATCTATTCAAACAATATTAGCAATTCTATTGTACAGGTCAAGTGATGGATGATCCTGTAAAAACTGCTGTAAAAATGTTGCTTGCCTTAGACAAGGAGAATTAACATATCTGCTGTTTGTATGGATGATCAGTAAGATACAGAGGAGATCGGGAAAGTTCTCAAACATCAATTCAGGTTATGAATTGACTTCAGGACTAACAGACTTGATCTCCTTTCATACAGACACTAACTCCAAGAATATGTTGGCACGTTCGTTAGAAGATGCCACAGCAAAGGGCTTGAGTGTAACATTTCCAAAGTGGAATTGTCAGACAAGCTCATGAGTTAATCATTGCCTCCACATCAATTAAATCTTTTAGGAAGGATCTTTTGGGTAAGTATAAAGACTATTGCCATACTCTGGAGAATGGACACAAGTAAGAGTTGCACACTTTAGGTGCAACCAACATTGCTGCTATAGTCAGCAACGTGCAACAAACCAATAAAATCTGAAATAGCTGTGCTTTGTCACACCTACACAATAACTGTCTAACTTGCTTGATATCTGTAATGGGTTATGGCACATTAGGATGTTATGCATGCATAGGCAGGAAATCTGGTTCTAAAGGCCATGCCAGATCCCAGAACAAAATACAGATGAGCATCAAGATGATATAACACTGGATGCAAGAGAAGTGCAAAGAGAGTCAACCATTGTGAAATTTCAGAAGATAACCAAACTTTTCACATTGCCTCATACCATCAATAATGTGTGAGGCTAACAATCAAAAGCTTTTACAATCATTAATATCATATGTCTTGAAAAGGCAGGGTGACTCATACCAAAAGTTAAAATCAACATTGGAGCTAGTGCCAACATCTGAAAGACATACATCAACAAGTAGCACAACATGGTACAACATATAAGCCAGAATGAGGCAGTGGCTGCTTTGGTGTGATGGGCCCAGCATTGGGTTTGAGTCCAGTTTGGGATCCAGTTGCCTCAGTGGCGGCTGCATTGCCAAGAACGGCCCAGTGCAGACGCATGTTGACGATGACTTTGGTGGAGGCAAAATGGCACCAAAGAATGGCAACACGGTTCCAGCAGTGGGGGTGTGGCTCCAGGCTATGGCTTTTGTATACTAAGATGACACTGGAGAATGGTGACTTTGTACACTTTTCACTGTACTCCTATATTCCTGCACTTGAGTTCACGTGGCAATAAAATCTAAATCTTAATCAGCATGCTGAATGGGACAGACTTCAAACAGATCTAGCAACTCACAACTAGGCATCCATGGGATGCTGTGGGCTATCAGCAGCAGAATTGTACTCCAAGGCAATCTGCAACTTCACGGCCTGGCATATCCCCACTCTACCATTGAGTCAAGGAATGCAGGAGGACATGCTATGGGCAGCACAGGCATATCTAAAAAGGAGGATTTGACCTGTTGAAGGTACAAAACAGGATTTCTTGCATGCCAAATATCATAAATAGCAAGAGGTATACAGAGCTAAATGACTCCATTACAGTGGATTAGGCCTAAGCTCTATAGTCCCACCACATCCAATCATGAATGATGGTTGACAATTAAACAATTCAATGATGAGAGAGCCCAGCACATCAGTGCAAAAGATAAGGCTGAAACATTTGCAGCAATCTTCAGCCAGAAGCGCTGAATGGACAATCCATCTCAACCTCCTCCACAGGTCCCCAGCATCACAGATGCCATTCTTCAGCCAATTTGATTCACCCCACATGATATCAAGAAATTGTTGAAGGCCATGGGCCCTGACAACATTCTAGCAATAATACTGAAGATTTTTGTTCCAGAACTTGCTGCATCCTTAGTCAAACTGTACAGCTACAACACTGACATCTACCTGACAATGTGGAAAATTGCTCCCAAGTACGTTTTGTGTACAAAAAGCAGGAAAATCCAACTCTGCCAATTTCTGCCCCATCAGTTTACCTTCAATCATCAGTAAAGTGATAGTAGATGTCATCAACAGTGCTATCAAGCAGTTTAGCAATAACCTGCTCACTGATGCTCAGTTTGGGTTTTACCAGGGTCATTCAACACCTGACCTCATTATAGCTTTGGTCTAACATGGACAAAAGAGCTGAATTCCAGAGGTGAGGTGAGAGTGACAACCCTTGATATTGTTTGACCACATGTGGCATTAAGGACCCCTGGCAAAACTGGAGTTAGTGGGAATCAGGGAATAATTCTCCACCGGTTGGAGCCAAACCTGGCACATAGGAAAGTGGTTGTGGTTGTTGAAGGTCAGCCATCTCAGCTCTAGAATATATCTGGAGGAGTTCCTCAAGGTAGTGTCCTAGGCCCAACAACCTTCCATTTGCTTCATCAATGAACTTCCCTAACATAAGGTCAGAATGGGGATATTCACCAATGATTGCACAATGTTCAGCATCATTCATGACTTCTCAGATACTGATGCAATCCATGTCCAAATAAAACAAGACCTAGGCAAAATAAGATCATAAGACTGTAAGACATAAGAACAGGAGTAGGCCATTCAATCACTTGAGCCTGATCAGCCATTCAATAGGATAATGGTTGATCCAACATTCCTCGTGTTCATTTTCTTGCCTCTTCCCTGTAATCTTTCATTCCCCAACTGATGAATAATCTCAGTCTTAAATATACACAGGGATTGCCTTCACAGCTCTCTGTGGCAAGGACTTCCAAATACTCTCAACTCCTGAGAGAAGAAATTCTTCCTTATCTCACTGTTAAATTGGTACTGCTTTATTCTGAGACCGTGCCCTCCCATAAGGGGAAACATCCTCTCAGCATTTATCCTGTCAAGCCCCTTAAGCGTATCTGGGCTTAGACACTGAAAAGTGGCACAAATGCAGGCAATGACCAGCTCCAATAAGAGATAATACAACCATTGCTTCTTGATATTCAATGGTGTTACCATCACTGAATCCCTTTCTGTCGATATTCAGGGTGTTATCATTGACCAGAAATTGAACTGGACTCGTCATATAAATACTGCGGCTACAAGAGCAAGTCAGAGACCAGGAATACTGTAGCAAGTAACTCACCTCCTGACTCCCAAAACCTGTCCCCCATCCAAAACAAAGCAGCCCGCTTGATTGGCCCCACATCCATAAACATGCAGTCACGGTACTATTGGCACTCACTAGCTTCCATCTCGAAGGACAAGGGTAACAAATATATGGGAACAACATGACCTGTGAACTCCCCTGCAAAGCAGTCACCATCCTGACTTGGAAATATACCGCTGTTCCTTTGCGGTCACTTGGTCAAAATCCTGGAATTCCTTCCCTAAGTAGACCCCTTATGGGTCTACTGACAGGACATGTGCTGCAGCAGTTCAAGGGGCAGTTCACCACCACTTTATAAAGAGTAACTAGGGACAGACAATAAATGCTGGCCAGCTAGAGATGCCGACTTCCCATGAGTGAATGACAAAAACATTTGTATTGAAGGCAACGTTATCCTTCAAACAAGTGGAAAACGAATTAAAAACTAAGTTGCTATGTGAATTAAACTATATCTCACTGAATCAAAAACAGATCGATATTCACACAGATACAGGACAAAGTCAGAAATGATAGAGATTTGCTGAACAGTTATGAGTGGAACAAAATGGTAGATGCTGTGGATCATGAGTCCAAACTAAAAGGATAGAATGAGGTACCTATTTTACAGTTTCTTTGGTTCCTTATTAAAATACTCATATTGCTCTCGGTTGCAGAATGATGGGCAATTTTTGAACCTGATTTTAGATTCAGACGAGAAAAGGTTTGGAGTCCAGATATTTGAACTTTTATCAGCATTTTTCAAACCATTTCTCTGAGGGACATATAGAGCACTGTTTTCAGCTCTAAGCTCTGAATCTTACAGGCTGAGAGATAATACTGCAGCCTTGCAAATTTCTCCAGCCTAGCTTCAAGTTCAGAGGCTGTTGATATGTGATGACTGCATAGATCCATTAGAGCTTTCAGGTCCATTTGCTTAAAATTTAATACAAATAAACCCATCCTATCTCTTCCTAAAGTTTTGCTGGACATTGCTTTCTGAGGTTACTTCTTCCTTTGAAAATAGCAAATAGATCATTGCCTCCTTGAAACTTTTGACTTTCCAGTTCAAAGCATTCACATGATAAATCCTTTGCAACCCAGTAATGTCCAAATGTGCATTTTCTAGTTTTCAGAATCCATGCATACAGTATATGCATTCCCAGTAGTTGGAGATGAGACAAAAACTGGAATTGCTGGAGAAACTCAGACAGTCAGTCAGCACCTATGGAGGGAAAGCAGAGTTAACATTTCAAGTCCGAAGACAGTTCATCAGAACTGACAACAGCTAGGAAAAGGTAATAGATATGCTGAAGGCAGGGGATCAGGAAAAGGAAAGTAAGCGGCTGGAAGGAACATGAGCCCAGAGAGAGAGAAAGACAGTTAGACAGACAAAGGGACGGATGATGTAAGCCAGGGAAAGATAAAAGCTGATTATGAGGACCATAGTAGGTGAAAATGGGTTGGCTGTGCTAAAAGCAGACCCTGTCATGTCAGGGCCTGGGGCATTGGGATGGGCAAAGATCACAGGAGAAGGTGTTCAGGTTCTAAAGTTATTAAACTCGATATTGAGTCTTAAAGGCTACAGGGTAGCCAGGTGGAAAGTGAGATGCTGTTCTTCCAGCTTGCACTGAACTGCACTGGAGGCCCAAGACTGAGATGTTGCCAGAGAACACAGTGATGTGTTGAAGTGGCAGGCAACTGGAAGTTCGAGATCGTTTTTATGGACAGAACATAGATGTTCTGAAAAGCGGTTGCCCAATCTGCATCTCGTCTCCCCAGTATATAGGAGACCACATTATGAGCAGAGAATGCAGTAGACTAGATTGAATGAAGTGCAGGTAAATCATTGCTCTACTGGAAGGTGTGTCTGGAGCCTTGGATAGTGAGAAGGGAGAAAATAAATGAGCAAGTGTTGAGTCTTCTGTGATGGCATAAAAACTTGTCATGAAGGCTTCGGGGGAGGGGGGAGCGGAAGTGGGGGAGCGGTGGGGGATGGAGGGTGGTGGCGGTGGTGGTGAAGGAAGAGAGGACCAGGGTGTCCAAGAGGGAATGGCCCCTGTGAAATTTTGACAAGCAGCGTGAAAATTTTGACACAGTAGAGAGTTTGAGCACTTGGAGTCATGAATATACATACGGAAACTAATGCTGTATTTTCAGATCATGTCACTGAGCAGCAGTATTAATTTAGCAAGGGGAAGTGGGAATTCTCTCTATCATTTGTACATGCACATATTATATATGTTTATATGATCAATGTTGAAGAATAGTTATTTTATTCGGTAATTAGTGCAGCTGCAAATGTAACTTCTAGGTATCCAAGACTGAGTTCAGCCGTTGTTTCCAGCTGCTATTTATCTTGCTGCCACCAGATGGTGATTTCAATCTGGTGTAAGTCTGCTTTCCCATTCCAATTGCAGCTAGTTTACTTTAGGATCATTCTATTATTGTGTGTGTCTTGCTGCCCTGATAGCTTTGTCAAGGTAAGGTGTTGGCAATCACCCAACGCAATATTAATTTCTGCAGATCAAAAGGTCCTAGACTCAATTCATGGTTTGCATTGATTTTGATCATTTTAGCTGCAGACCTACAATAGGACTCACTTTGCAGAACTTAATAAAAGAATGAAAGTGTCTGACTAGTCTTGTGCGTTTAAGTTCTGCATTCACGAGGTGAGGGCTGGAGATAGGTATGAAAAATTTCAGCCTCCAATTGCCTTTTATCACTCATTGACAAACTGATGAGCAGCTAAGGGGCAAGTTTTGACAAAATGCCGTCCCAGAAACATTTAAGCTTTACAAAGAGAGAGAAAAAAAATGAAGAAACATTCTTCTGCTTCTGTTAATATTTCAAATAATAATAGAATACCACGCACAGTATATTACCACTGACTGCCATTCTGCAAATGGCAACAAGAAACCCTATTGATTTTACTGTTTAGCCCTCATTAATGTGCTACTCATGACCATAACAGCCAGCAAGTTATTGCAAACAAAATTGCAAGAACAGACTATTCAGCCCTGAGAATTTTGCTGATGTCTAAATTCAGTATACTGAGCAGAATTCCCAAGTTGATCCTGGTACTTCATACAAGTATATCCTCTTGGCATTGTCGGATGGGGCACAAGCCCAGTCCCCCTCACCAGAATATTTTATGGCAGTGTAATAAGTGATATCACAGTAAAATTGGCTTCCAACTTACTTCTATCATCCAACAATCTGCCATGTGCCAAACTGGAATTTTGGCTCATATCTTTAAGAAAATTTATTGATTAACATGTGATAATTAAAAGTTATGTTTTTTTTGGAAAGGAAAGTGAAAAGTTGTTCTTTAAGAAAGTTTCAGAGTTAGAATACTTTTGTATTATTTGTTAAACTATTTCATGAGGAAAGTGTTTCATGTAACATTTAATGAACAAAGTGGTTCAGGCATAAACCACTGGCCGCAGAAAAATTAATTAGGTGTCTACGATGTTTTCCACATAAAGGTGCTAAAAGCTTTTTATATCAATAGCCAAGAACTTGGAAATCATTTAATGAAACAATATTAAATTGTAAGCTTCTTAAAAGCAGACCACTGTTAAAGTGACCTAATGCAGACAATTGGTAATACAATGGACAATGGATCAGAATATTATCATTCTACCTCTGTGACTGCACTGGAAAGCAACCAGAATGAGTTGTCCATGTACTACTCTTCCCTCATGTAATGTTTTGCAAATATTAGCCGAATGAGGCATGTTGATCCAGAATCATAAAGAAGCAATATTTTTCTTTTCTTCTTTATCCCATTTTTCAGAAGTAATCCTAAATTGGAAGTTCAGGGATGTTAAAGTCAACAAATATAACAGTAAAGCTGATGCCTTAAAATATTTTCACTCAATTGCCCTTAGCTTTTTAAGTAATACAATACAGTTGGTTCTTCCTATGTGTTTTAGCAATTTAGTTATAATCAGTGAGTCCAGCAGTCATGATTAGTTTGTCAGCAGTTTCTCTGCTGGTTTTAATTGATTATACAATGTTTCAATAAGGTTATCTACCCATTCTTGTGGATTCTATCTGCTAAATGTATTGGAATATTTTGATTATTTTTCTGTACTCAGAGGTGCTTTTCAGGAACATATTAGAATAGAGATTTCTTAAATGGGAAGTGAAATCTTCTTGCTCTGTTTGCATATAAAGTATGATGCTATAGCTTTTAACAATACTTAGGCACTTCAGTTCATTAACCTGCTCGTCAATGGGTACTGAGATCCTTGTCTGCCTTCACACAGCAGCTGTCTTCAGGTATTCTATAGGCTAATTTTAATTTTAAGCTAATTGGGACAGAATTCCATGTGAAAATGGTGTTCACTGGCTGGTAAGTTTTAACTCTTTGTCTTCAGTTGACCCCCTTCCATCTGTTCCTCAGTCTTTTCTGACAGAATTTGGCAGCTGGTAACAGCCTCAGCACTGTCTGCTGGTATCAACAGAAAACTACTGTCAGCAATGTAATCAGGGAGGGTGTATGTTGCAAATGTCTCTTTGCTGGGCGTAAGGTTGGAAGGGAAGCAGCGAAGGCACATCTTTCTTCATGGGACTTAGAGAATCAGACCAGCTTAAAATGCTTTTAAATCAGCTTAAATGGTCTTTTTTGAAAATAGTCATTCTTGGGATGTTGGCATTGCTGGCAATTTATTCCCTATCCATGGTTGCTCTAGCCTGTATTTTTTGTAACAGGCCAAAATAACTGTGTGCTTTATTTGATCAGTTCACAGGGAAGTTAATATTCAATCGTGTTGGTATGGAACTGGAGTCACAAAATGTCTAGGTTGGGTAAAGACGGTGGATTTTATTCATCAAAGAATACCAGTGAAATAGTTGGATATTTATAAGAATTCAACAGTTTTACGGTTGCATTTATTGATGTTGCCTTTTAATTTTATGAAAGTGTGAATTCAAATCCTCAAGCAATCTATGTGGAAATTGTTCTTAGGATCTCTAGACTGCTAGTCAAAGGATCTACATTGTTGGTTCAGTCACACAGAGATCAATGTCTAACATCCAGAACATTGGACTAGACAATGCTTGTGTTTACATCTGGCTGGCTGCAAACAATCCTCAAGATACAAACAGAGTAATTGACTGAGAAAAGGGAAACAAGCTGACAGAGAGTGAAGACAATTAGGAAAGAGATGGTATTGTTCCAGTAAATTATGAAGAGCATAACAATAACAAAAGTATGTTAAAGTGGTCTCAACGCTAAGACACCATAAAACCAGTGGGAAAATACGTCTGCTATAAACCATAAAGGAGAGACTACTCCACTCTATAAAATATTCTTAGAAATATTCAATGGGATAATTTTTAAAATAAACCATGTTTCATGCACATTTTTGGTTTCCTTTAGGGGATAGTGGAAAATAGTGTTAGGATCCTTGGGCTGATTATCAACCTGTTGAAATGGATTATGAACATTCTTTCTGTGGTCAGCAAGTCCTTGTAGAGATTTGAACCTGGAACACCTGATCTGTCTTTTTTTAATTTGTTCAAACATTTATACATTTTCAGAAAATAGGGGTGAAGCTTGCAAAAATGAATTAATTTCAATGTTTGCTTGTTAATAGTGAACTTAATCATGTTGATTCACTTGAAATATTTAGGTTTGTGTATCATTTGTTGTCTACTGTTCTTTGGAAACAACACCTGTTATAGGAAGGGTATTATTAAGCCGGAATGGGTTCAGAACAGATTTACTAGAATGTTATTCTTGAGACATAAAAATAGAAAATAAAAAAAAGGCTGGGAATTTTTCACTGGAGCATAGGAGGTTGAGAGGTGACCTTAGTGAGGTCTATAAAATAATGAGGGCCATAGATAACTTGAATAGCAAGGTTTTTTTTCCCTAGGGTGGGTGAGTTCACAACTAGGGGACATAATTTTAACATGAGTGGAGAAAGATTTAAAAAGAGCATGAGAGGTAAATTTGTACAGAGAGAGTGGATCATGTGTAGAATGAACTACCAGAGGAAGTGATGGATGGAGGTGTAGTAACAAAATTTAAAATATATTTGGATAGTTCATGAATAGGAAAGGTTTTTGAAGGATATAGGCCAAGCACAGGCAGGTGGGACTAGTTTAGTTTGGTAACATGGTTGGTATGGGCTAGTTGGATGAGCGGGTCTGTTTCTATGCTGTATGACTCCATGACTCTGTGACTCTATAAATGCAGATGTTAAATTAGAAAGGACAACGTAGTGTTCCAAAGGCGACATAGCAAACCATCTCAACAGATGACAATTTGGAGAAGGAGGCCCTTAGAAGAAGTTGAATTGAAAATGAACAGACTGTAAGTAACTTGCAGTCTTGCTTCAGGTGCTTTCCTAGCTCAGCTATGTAGCCAGCAAATATCTCAAGAATAATGATGGCCCACTGCATATAGCACAATAATGGCATTCATAAACCATTACATGTATCAGGTAGATGACAATGGAGAAGGATAAATCATTCATCATCAGATTAAATAGATATCTCTCAAATGGGAGGTGAAGTAAATTCAGGAAATCCCATCATCTGTAATGAAACCTGCCAGCCAATTACCAACAGCATTTTCAATAAAGACATCCCATTGAATGGAAGGTGCTGAAGTGCGGGGATAGGATCCTATTTCTGGACCGGGTATTCCAGGTTCATGTCTCTACAAGGACATGTTAAACACAGAAGGAATGTTCATAAACTATTTCAACAGGCTGATAATCAGCCCAAGAATCCCACCACCATTTTCCACTGTCCCCTAAAGGAAACCAAAAATGTGCATGAAGCAGGGTTTCTTTTTAAAATCATCCCACTGAATATATCTAAGAATATTCTATAGAGATTGCAAAATTGAGCAACTACATGATGTGTCATAACAAGCTGACAATACTGTTAAAATGCATAAGGAGTCCTTGGCTTTGTAAACAGTGGCAAAGATAATAAAAAGAAGGCAGTTATACTAAAACTTTTCATTACTGGGCACCACGCAATAGGAAGTATGTCAAGCTGTTGGAACAGGTGCAGAAGCCATTTACTAGAATAGTACTAGAGATTAAAAAAGACTTAAATTGTATAAAAAAGACGAGAGAAGCTGAGATGTACTCCTTATGGTAGAACGTTTTAAGGATAGATTTAGGAGAAGTGTTTGAGATCATGAAAACATTTATTTTTTAATTGATATGAGAGAGTAATTCCAGTGACAGAATTGTCAGCAACCAGAAGGCAAAACTTAACATATTTGGCAAGAGAACAAGGAAAGACAGGAGGTCAAAAATCTTTACATAGCAAGTTGTTATGACCTGGAATATATTGCCTGAAAGCATGTAAAAGTAAATTGAACAATAACTTTTGAAGGGAAATTGAATGAATTATTGAAAGTGTTTTCCTCTCAGTGCTATGGGGTGAAGATAGGGGAGTGGCACTAACTGGATTGCTCTTTCAAAGACTGACTCAAATCTGATAGACCGAATGACCTCCACTTATGATGCATCATTCTAGAATTCCAGAACTGTCACCTGGAGGTACCCCATTACTATCAATAGTGAACAGTTTTTCCCAATGTTCAGAACTTAATTGTTTGCAGACATGTACCTACACATCACACTACAATCATACTCCAATAAAAGAAAGTACATTTCCACCTACAGGCAGACAGGCATTGACTGCACTTGGCAGGAAATTTTAACTTTCCTTGCTTCTATTACTTACCATCATGTCAACCCATACAAGGGCAAGTGCTACATATACCTTCAGTAAGGCGTGACTTACTCCTCCTCAGCTACACCCAACTCCCTTTGGTCATTTTTTTTTGTGTATCAGCCTATGAGATTTCCTCTGAGATGGCTATCTTTGGACAGGTTGTGTTTTTTTTGATAAGGTGCCATGAGAGGTTTGGAGAAGCTGATATAGAGTTGCTGAGCTGATATTGCCAGGCTGCTGTACAATTTGTAACTAAACTCATCCAAAGTGGTTAAAAAGGGATGACCCTCATTGGGATGGATTCTCACGTATGTCTTTGAAAATTTAATTGGCTATGATAGGGATCATTAGAATAATCACTATCTGAAAATTATAATAATTGAACTGTTTGTGATTATTGCCAATTCCAACCATGTTCTGGCAACTCATTCTCTCCTGAACAGTAGAAGATTACGTCTACTGTGTGCTTCTGGAAGAGATAAAGAGCCACCTTGTGTCTCTGCATGTCAACCCTTTTCACTAGGATTCTTCATCCATGTACATGGGCAATATTTTTCATTGGAAAGAGAACAAGACAGGATTTGTACAACACTTAGGCTCCAAACTGCCTTGATGTCAGGAAGACTAAATCAGCAATTATGCCATTACTGGATGAAGAACTGCTGATAGGGCTGATATATTTTATAATTGTGCTGGAAAAAAATTGCCCTGCATAAATTCCATTGGGTTCAGAATGCATTTAGGAAAATCCTGATCTCACAGTAACAGTAATATGTAAGTGAACATAAAAACACGAGGACTAGAAGCAGGAGTAGGCAATTCAGTTCCTAGGGCTTGCTCCACCATTTAATATAATCGTGGCTGATCTCAACTTGGCCTCAACATTACATTCCTTCCTGCTTTCCAAAACCTTTTAACCTGTTACTAGGTAAAAATATGTCTATCTCTGCCTTAAATTATTCGGTATCTGAGCATCCACCATACTCTGAGGTAGTGAATTCCACAAATTTGTGACCCATCCCTGTTTAAAATCTGCCACTGCTTAGACTAAAACTGCGATCTCTCATTTTACATTGCCCCACATGAGGAAACTTCCTTTTTACATCTACTTTGTGAATCTTCTTTATCATCTTATATATCTCAATTAGCCTTCCTCTCATTCTTCTACAATCTAGTAAGTATAGGCCTAAACTGCTCAATCTCCCCTCACAACACAAGCCTTTCATCTCTGGAATTAGTTCAGTGAACATTCTCTGAACTGCTGCAAATGCAATTGCAGCCTTCCTCAAGTCAATGGGATGATGTTGCCCATTTTTAATTTTATGACTTCTGCCTTGGTGCCTGACATTGAGAATACGTCCGTGTAGTTAAAGACTCAATTTGCCACAGCCTGTTCATCAAAACCGAGTCATAGAGTCATAGAGATATACAGCACGGAAACAGACCCTTTGGTCCAATTCGTCCATGTCGACCAGAAATCCCAAGTAAATCTAAGCCCATTTGCCAGCATTTGGCCCATATTCCTCTAGGAATTAATCCTATTCATATATTCATCCAGATGTCTTTTAAATGTTGTAATTGTACCAGCCTCACCATTTACTCTGGCACCTTATTCCATACACACACCACCTCTGCGTGAAAATGTAGCCCCTTGGATCCCTTTTAAATCTTTCCTTTCTCACCTTAAACCTGGGCCCTCTAGTTTTGAATTCCTCCACCCTGGGGAAAAGACCTTGTCTATTTAGCCTATCCATGGCCCTTACAATTTTATTAACCTCAACAAGGTCACCCCTCAGCATCCAATGCTCCAGTCTATTTAGCCTCTCTCTTTAGTTAAAACCCTACAACATCCTTGTAAATCTTATCTCTCCCTCGTTACCCCTTAGTCGTTAATGTATTTGTTGAATACCTTTGGATTCTTCTTAACTCTATTTGTCAAAACTATCTCATGTCCCCTTTTTGCTATCCTGATTTCCTCCTCAAGTGTACTCCTACTGTTTTATACTTTTCTTGCAAATGACTCAATTTCTGCTGTCTATCCATATGCTTTCTTCTTATTCTTGACCAAAACCTCAAATTCTCTAGCCATCCAGCATTCTCTACAACTGCCAGACTAGACCTTCACTCTAACAGGAACATACTGTCTCTTGTTACATATTATCACATTTTTGAAGGCTTCCCATTTTCCAGCCATCCCTTTACCTGTGAACATCTGCCCCTCCCCAGTCAACTTTTGAAAGGTCTTGCCTGATACTGTCAAAATTTGCCTTCCTCCAATTTAGAACTTTTAACTTTTAGATTCGGTCTATCCTTTTCCATCATGATTTTAAAACTAACAGAATTATGGTCATTGGCCCCAAAATGCTCTCCCATTGACACTTCAGTCACCTGCCCTGCCTTATTTTCCAAGAGTAGGTCAAGTTTTACACCTTGTCTAGTAGGTACATCACATACTGTATCAGAAACTGTTCTGTACACATTTAACAAATTCCTCTCCATCCAAGCCTTTAACACTGTGGCAGTCCCAGTCTATGTTTAGAAAGTTAAAATCCCCTACCACAACCACCCTATTATTCTTATAGATAACTGAGATCGCTTCACAAATTTGTTTGTCAATTTCCCGCTGACTATTTGAAGGTCTATAGTACAATCCAAATAAGGCAATCATCCCTATCTTATTTCTCAGTTCTACCCAAATAACTTCCCTGGAAATATTCCCAGGAATGTCCTCCATAAATACAGCCATAATGTTCGGCCTAATCAAAAACGCCACTTCCCCTCCTCTCTTATCCTCCTTTCGATCCTTTCTATAGCACCTATATCCTGAAACATTAAGCTGCCAGTCCTGTCCATTCCTGGGCCAAGTCTCTGTAATTTCTATGATGTCCCAGTGCCACGATCCCAAACATACCCTGAGCTCATCTGCCTTATCTGTTAGGCCTCTTGCATTGAAATAAATGCTGTTTAATTTACCAGTCCTACCTTATTCTCTTTTTTTTTTCCCTGCCTGCCCTGTCTGTTTTACTTACTCCTTTTCCCAACTCTACCAGTTTCAGACTGATCTCTTTCCTCATTAGCTCCTTGGCTCACTGCTACAACCACTGTTGTTATCAAGATCCACAGCATTAACTGGCAGGGAAAGTAAGCTTCCAGGATATTTGGGGCACTTCTGTTGAAGGATTAATAAAGCAATATGTTTTTTTTGCCAAAGTAGCTCAATTTATGCAATTTAATGGTAGTCCCAAATAGATTTCTGAGAAGGATCTTTTGTTTCGGAATTATTACATTTCACACAGTTACTGTTGATTGTACTTACATTTGTTTGTCACAAATGTAAACTTCCATGTTTAAGGCTATCACAATTGCTTTCATTCCTTAAATTGGTAGATATTGGTAGAATCCACTACAGCTCCTTGAATATGAATTCACAGAATTTGAAAAGATAGTGTGTTTTTATGCGCTGCCAATCTAGTGTTTCAGCCCCATTTCAACAACTGAGTAGGAGCACAATAGTCTCTGGCTTAAGGGAGATGCACAGTCTTCACATGAACCATGGTGTATTGTCAAAGTTATACCAGCGCTACAGGCAAAGACCGTAACGAAGCCTTCATGAGGACAAGTATCAGAATGACGTACACAGTTTGAACCTGAAATAAAGCTGTATGTATAATTCCAGAGATACCTTGCCATATGTGCCCAGTCTTGAATTATGGAAACAATTTTGGGCCTTGCAACTTTGCAATCAAGAACAGGAAACAAATATAGTGCTGGTGCTGCTAGAAGCTGAAGCAGCCTGGCACACCTTAACAGATTAATAAAACAGTAGCATATGAATTTCTCAGCTCAGCAACACTTTGGGTTTTCTCATCCACCTTTCCCTTGTCTAAGCCATAGAGTTATACAGCATGGAAACATACCTTCAGTCCAACTCATCCATATCGACCAGGTTTCCTAAACTGATATAGTCCCATTTGCCAGCATTTGTCCCATATCCCCCTCAACCCTTCCTATTCATACACCTATCCAGATGTCTTTTAAATGTTATAGTTGTACCAACCGTCACCACTTCCTCTGGCAGCTCGTTCCATACATGCACTATCCTCTCCATGAAAATGTTGCCCCTTAGCTCCCTTTAAAATCTTTCCCCTCTCACCTTAGACCTGTGCCATCTAGTTTTGGACTCCTCTACCCTGAGAAAAAGACCTTGGATATTCATCCTATCCATGCCCCTCATGATTTTATAAACCTCTATAAGGTCACCCCTCAGCCTTTGACACTCCAGGGGAATATAGCCTCAGCCTATTCATCATCTCTCTATAGTTCAAACCCTCCAATCCTGGCAAAATCCTTGTAAATCTTTTCTGAACCCTTTCAAGTTTAACAACATCTTTCCTATAGCTGTGAGACCAGAATTATTGATCCTCATCACTGGTCATTGTCTCCTCATTTTGAGACTCAGCAGAAATACATTATACGGGCAAAATCTAATAGCCCACAAGAATTGGAGCAATGAGTGTAATGTGTGATTAATCCATTTAATTTAAACGATAATAGCAGGCAGTGCTGCACTAAATGGCCTGTTGAGCAACTGCATATCTAACTGGGGGACAAGGTTCACATGAGGCCAGTGCCACTTAAATTTACTCTGCAATACTTCAAGCTCAATTGGACCTCTTAAAGAGGAGGAACATTCTGGCTGTGGAGCAGGTTCCGTAAATAGTTCAGAAGGACATTGTGAACAGAGTGAACACTGAGTAAAGGTGCACAGTGGCAGAGAGCATGTTGCAAGATTCTTCCTGTAACCATATAAATGCTCGGGAGAAAGTGTTTTCCTTTTGTCTTGACTTACTAGATATAAGAACTCTGGCCTTTACTAATTGCCACACCACTCCAATATTATCACCCAGAAATTTCTATTAGTTCAGCAATAAACTGTAGAAATCCATCATTAACCTGAAAGTAGTTGAAATTCCAATAAAATAAATGGTGGGGATGGTGGGCATGTGGAGTTGGTGAGTGTGTATGATATAAAAGGAGGCCTTTCCTGCTGTTGAGCACGCTCAACTATGAAAGGTTATGACATGAGGTGGAGTATTGCTCATCAAAATGGCAGCTGAAGCATGGGTGAAAATGGGCAATGTCACCGAAACCAAAGGAGTCTTTACAATAGAGATGATATGGGCTCCAAAAATCAGTCAAGTACGATAGCAACATTACAAACAGTATTTTTCAGCTTGTGACAGTGCTCTGGAGATTGAATGAAGTATGTAACCAAAAGCAATAGCATCATTCTTCATTATTTCATTGGAGTAAATGTTGGCCCATCCAGAACTGGATGTCTGATAAGCTGCCTGACAGTGTAGAGGAAATAGAGGAAAAGAGAGATGTGGCATCCTGCCAGCACATAATGGAACCTAATGTATTTTCTAATGATGTCATTGTGGTTGAGAAATAGAAAGTGGTCAAGAATAGATTCGTGATTGTGCCATGTGTTAGAGAGATGGACCCTCCAGATATAACAACACAGGTGCAGGAAGAGGAACATTTGCTGAAAAACAAAAGTTCAACCAAGACATTGAATTTGCAATCAGTTGGTTAATGTAGGAGGGCTGTTCGAGGAGATGGTGTGGGCTACCATGTTAAATGTAACAGCCATGTTGAGGATCGACTGAATATGGTTGGAATTAAACTATGGATGTTTGTTACTGAATATTATTCGTTCAGACATCACTCATTGAAATTTTGTTGTTGCAGTCCTCATTTCAGTGGCTGTACCTGTATGTCATTACATTTCAATGTGAATAACTTGTCATTTTTATTCACGCTGTAGTCCATGAAGATCAAAGATATTGGTTCAAAAGGTTCTGAAGGATCATCCATGAATACTGAAGCCAAGACAAACTGAAATGATAGTAAGTTGAGTGTAGCTCAATAGAAAAGGCAGGTGTATGGGCGCTCAATGGAAAGCTGTTCTTCTGAATTACACATTCTTTATTAATGGAACACTCTATATAATTTCTCCATGAGTGATAATCAAATCAACGTGCTTGATGTGAGATGTCATGGTAATATTATGTTGAGTGTTACTCATACAATATACAGCTCATTGGTCTAAATAGATTGAGCGTAAGGCTGACAGTGATAGCACTGCTACAAGGTATTCTTCACGTTTCTGGGAAACAACAAAGATGACAGCAATGCCGAGATATTGAACTTCGCTGACAAGCACCACAATGTAATAGTAGCTTCAAATGGATTTGTCCCTAAGGTTTAGATTGTGTAATTAAATAAAACTAACACGGCTTTAATCGAAGTGTCCAGCAACACATTTGGCAAACATTTGAAAAAAGAATTACAATGTTTCACATTGTCTCTGTGTTGGGATTAGTGGAGATCGGCAGTGCTGCAGTTGCGTAACGCGGCCGAGCAGAAGCAGAAACCATGTCCTGTTGCACTTTAGTTCACAGATAAAGACAACGACAAGATAATTATATATTATTTAAAGGAAGCTTGAACTTGTTCGGATGTTTTCGTTGCTGTAACCAGATTGGTTGCTAGGAGACGCCATAGAAACCAGAACTAGTTCTCAGGTTAAGGAGCAAACTTTAAAACAAATATCAATCCTAACCCACAATTATCATTCACCTCGCCCTTAAAGTCTTTTGTACCTTTTAATGTGGTAAAATGTTGATTTTCGCAGCCACGTTTGACCCAGGTGGCTTTGAATGTTGTAGCTACGTGATGTTCACAAACTGCAGGAAACAAGGCGATAAAAGGAGGAACTTGCCCCACTCTGTCTCTCTTTTACTTTGCTGTGTTGTTCTATCCTCTGGCGAACTGTTCCACAGAGGCTATATACCTGCACGTGTCAAATACGCGTTTCGAGAAGAAGCACTCAATATGCACTTGTCGATGCACTCTACTGAAATATTTGATCATTTTTACAAATTCGACGAAATTCAAACAGACAGCCGGTCTATTCTGTGCAACGGGACTTGAGGCCATGATCAACAAAACCTAACAACAATAACATGGAAACAAAGTCCTGGAGAAAGCCGACTAAACAGCCGGGCAAGCCAGACCAGTTTCTCTCGTTCACTAATACACAGACCATCCGAAAGAAATCTCATTTCATTTCTATATCTTTTCTGCTAGACACACAGATACTCTGTAGCCACTTTGATCAGAGACGCGGGAAAAAAATCCCAAGGCAGACGTATGACAAAAAAAAGTATTTTAATTTTAAAGCATCAAAGGGCATCAACTAGTTGTTCATTCTGATCCTTGGTAGCTGGAGACTAATGGAGGAGGGGCAGGAAGCTGCATATAAATAGAAAGATTATAGAGAATCAATTTCTGGTAAACTCATTAGGATCGCGTGGCATGGGGGGCTCGTTTAAGTGACCCCCTCTCCGGCTCTGCTGTAATTACCGCACAAGTCACATTTGTCCTTTGTTTCGTAAGTTTCATAAATGAAGGTTAAGTTTACTTAACCGCGCAGGATTTGCCATACATGTTAAGGCATAAAATCGCCTGGCCTCTGGGTGCTCTTGCTTTAAGCGGACTTCAAAAGCAATGTTGATTTAACGAAACTAAGGTTAAATAGTGGCTCTTGAGTCAGAGTTAGTTTATAATAAAGGAGAAGGAAAGTCTAAGCTAGCTGTGCTTGGACCACTACAGTTCAAGACTCAAAGAAGCTCGACCGAACAGTTAAAATAATCGCTCTCTATTCCAACAAAACAGGAGCGCTGAGCGTACGGAACAGTTTATAGACACTCTGCTGCTCAATATCTATTTAACTTTATCCCAAAATCCCCCAAATACTACCACTAGCTTTTTTTAAATAGAAAAGAAATTATTATCTTTCGTCATAATGCCTTTATGTTATCACGTCCGGAACTATTATTCGCGAACTTGTTCGTGAAGTTGCCGTTTCGTTAAATACCAACCGTTTGCCGAAGGTTTTGAAGTAACTTATTGATATTGAAACAGCACTATTTTGCTTCCCAAATCTACAGGAACATTTAAAGTCCAATAATTATTACCATATAGAATCCAATCTGTTCAACGTAGGATGCACCGAGAGTCCAATTAATTTAGTAAGTGAAAACAATTCAGAGAATGTTCACATTGGGATTATGACCGTTACCTGAATGTTGAAAATGGCAACAAATTGAGCTTTAAAGAACAAACGTTCATGCTGCACGTTCAAACGCACGTTTTAAAGAAATTACAATTTGCTGACATTAATCTTCCCCAAGAAAACGCTGGCTCTTTGCTGTAATTTTGCATCGAATGTAAATAATTCCAGGCAGATACTCTATGTACTGTATAGGTAAAGTCTTCATAGTCCTACCGAACTGTTGGGCTGCTCTCTCATTAGAGACAGACGACTGCTGGTGGTTTAACCTGAGGATCGCGGTAGGACAATGACGAGTTTACTGTGTAGTTTAATGTTTTACATTTTTCAGCTATTCTATATATTGCAAAACAAAAACAAAGCAAAAAGTGTAACGATTTATCAAACCATTTGATTGCTAAATATTTTAATCATAAGATCCGTTCGTGTCACTAACTATTTTCTGTCGTTGTGACTTTGATTAACAGAGATCATTCTTTGGAATTGTCTCTTAAAGCCAAGCGCCCACTTTGTTAATTGTTGCCCGGGGTGAATGATGCTGGTTGTGTTGCGTCGTGATATTTTCAAATTTCTTACGTACGTTAGAAGATGCAGAAGCTGTATAACCTTTGCTTTTTGCGGCCACAGTCCCTATAGCTGAAGTGTGCTGATGTGATTCCAGAATTCAAGTATACAATTTCTATAGTAACCTGTCCATGTCCCAGCATTGTGAGACGTCTGCTGCGATTTAGAAAGCGCAGTTAGACTTTACTGACAGGCAAACACTTCCGAATGCACGAGATCTAGCAAAGGGTCATCCGTTAGCTCCACTTGGCTGACCCTTAAAATATCCTCGATAAGCGCATATTAGTTCCAGAAAGCAATTAGTGCATGCAGATAAAAATACTTTAAAATATTTAAGGGCTGATTACATGTTTAAAAAAATTCCGAATATAAATCAACTGTCTTCAGGGTGCGATTATGATATCGACAATTCGTCGTAAAACGAAATCTATTTTATGTGACAAGAAAATCGAAATGGTATGAAATTGTCAGGCTTTTCAAATAATCGCCTTCAGTTTTACTTGGTAATTGTGGACACCGCTTGTATTATTGAAGTAACAACAAAGGGCAGATTGAATTAATTTTCTTGTATGTTTACCATTGACCTGCCATGCAGCGATATACTTTTATTTCGTGTGGAAAAGAATAGGAGTTAGTGGAAAAGGGCAATAACGCCCTCCAGAGAGAAGGGGAGAGCCTCTAGTTCAGAGCAGATCGGGAGAATGATTCACAACGAAATGGGGCTCAGAACGAGTACGTATGCCTATCACAACAATAAAAGTGAACAAATTCTCCAGCGTACGGGTTAACAGAAACGGTTAAAATAATAAAAACAAAGACCCTTTTCGGCATCCCTGTGCTGTTTGTTTCCAATGAACGGTAGTGTAAACATTCCAGAAGAACACGCCAGGTTTCCAATGTTCATATACTTGGTCTCAGTTAATGTCGGTCTGTGCTGTGAATATCAGTGCCCACTTGGTGATGTTTTAGAATAGGATTTCCGATTATGGGGTAAATGGTTATATGTAGTTGTACTTTTTGGGATCTGTTTACTGCTGAGGGGGAGGGGGTGGGAGTTCTGAGTCAACCCCGATTCACAATTCACTGCTGTACGTGAGGTGGACAAGACGGGGAAGATGTTTAGTCAGCACCTTTGCAGAACGAGGGATAGAAACACATAGGTATTTCCTCTCACTTTATCTATAATCTCGGGAATTGGCCACCTCCCTTCACAATTATTGAAAAACAAGGCAATTCGGAAGCTGTTTTGTTTTGTAACAAATTAAGGGCTCGTCGTGGTTTTAAAGGGAACGCAATACAAGACCAGAGTAAATCTAATGAAGTGCTTTCATGCGAAACCCACGAACGAGTCCATTTTTAGGATGTTTCAATAACGCATGTGTATTAAATATAGGACACCATATTCTAATCCTCAGAATCAGTCATGCTTCACAAATCAGGAAGCGCCATCACACTCCTTAAAAACTACCATGTAAGTAAATGAAACTGGACAGAGGATCTTTAGGCGATAAAACACGCGCTGCTCAAGATAGGGGTAACCTCAGTGCTGTCTGTGTAGGTAATATGTGCCATGTGATGTTTTCTGTTGTGAACTCAGCCGGAAAACTGCTTAGAGTTGTATTTAGTCGGGTGAAAAAGTCGGATTATACGAAGGGTAGACAGAGAAGCAATTATCTTAATTTGAGAGCGAAGTTTGCACATTAAGTGGCAATATTATGCTGAATAATTCCTGGCGTGTGACATGGTGCATAGACAGACAAGTCTCCTGACACTGGGTCGGTAATTGTCCAGAGCGATTGAAGGACACTGCAGGATGAGGACAACATTGTATTCAGGAATTAGACCGAGCCTTGATGACCAAAGCAATACTCCTAAGAGGATATGTCTTTGAAAATCGAACAAACAGTACCGAGGTGGTATAAGACCTTACTGAAATATATTGACACGCAAAACATGCACACATGACATGTGACACCTGTAATGATTAGGAGAGGTTACTGCTGACAAAAGTGTGCATTTTGAACAAAAATATCAAATATTATACACATTGCAGATTAGGCTTCCGCAGATTCGAATCATATTTTTTAAAGTATACTTGAAATTCGTACATGTATCTGGACAACTTTATCGTGCAAGGCGATTTACCTGCGGGTACATTAAGTGGTGCCATCCTGTTGTACCCTGTTAATCGGGAGGGACAAAACATTGCTTTATCATTAGGCTTATATTTTGTCTCTAACATAACCACGGTCAAGATTTAATTGTGAGAGAGTTGCAGGCGGTATGCCTTGAGTTGGAAATCTACTTATGGGAATTTTAAAGGATGCTTTTCGAATTTTTTTTATCACGTTTCACTTCCGCAGAAATAGTTTGGGTTATAACGTATTCATGCGAGCACAATGCCAATATCAGCGCGTCTATCACATACCGGACATTTCTGCGTACATTTATTCATGCCACCAAGAGAACTCTCACGGTTATGAGGTAGATTAAAATATATGCATTTTTCAATAAAGTTTTAATATTATTAAAACTCAGTGCGTTGATGCACCTAATAAGGACGATATAAAAACAAAATAATGCACCCGAAGTCTTCATTAATGGGAACATGCTGCCGATACAAATGAAACCTATTCGCTACAGGGGAAGTGTAAAGACCAAGGAAAATTAATGAAGGTAAATGGCAACAATTTAAAGAAGAAAGAGAGAAAAGATTTGTTATTTCAATACCAAAGGTCGATCATTTTATCACTATTTTTGTTCGAAGTGCATCCTGGTGTCGAATTTATTTTAATTGGAATAAATGCGAGTCATTTCTAGTTATCTCAACTCCATAAATAATAGAGAATATTATGAAATATTTCTACTTTCCTGATGTGCTGAGTCCTCATTGCATTTTGATTTCTGTGAATTTGAGGTGCTAGTTCTTCCCGTAACCTGTGCCATAGGCCTGTTTCAGAGCGCTGGGTGTTAATCAACAGGTGAATCAGGTACTTAGCGTCGTTTGCCAGTCCATTAATTTGGAATTTCTCAAAGCCTGGTCCTTTTTAAGTTTTACTAATCCTACAGCTAATAAGTGACCCAGTTCTCAAGCACTGATACATGGAGCAAAGTGATCATTCCAAATGTTCGAAAAAATTATATGCAAATATGCATTGCCATCTAATCTCAAGAAGAACGTACGGTGTTCTGAACCTAATTTTACATAGCACACCCCGTGCTTCATTTTCTGGGAGATGTTCTAGTCCCAATTAGTTACTTGCTTCGATATTGTAGAGTAAAACAAAATGATTCCGCAATGTGGCAGGAGCAAAGTAAGAATTTCAAATCTTTTTCAGTGTATCTTTAGGATGTTAGTTGAGATAGTCCAGGTTACCAATACTTGTAGGGCAATATAATTTGTTGTCCTTAACATTCAATTTCGTTCTTACTGGACTTTTTAAAATAAGTTTTTTTTTGTTTTATTTTTGGGTGATTCGAACACCAAAACATAGAGGTGGCCAAGTTTACGTGATCCGGAGAAGCAGAAATTGTGCAGCTCAGCCTCAGTGAAACTCCAATGATAGGGAGATGTTGCGGCAGCACCGCAGCGGTCAGGGGGGTATTGAAATTTATACAGTCCACACTCTGGCTTCTTTCTTGCCATTTGAGAATGATCCGAAAATAAATATCTATCGTTCGTCTCGCCTTGTTAAACAGTGTACAGATCTCCATTTATCAACATAACATGTTAGAAGCTCTTGTATTCTTAATTTGTTTTCTTAAACTGATAACTGTGCACACTTGACTCCACCGAGAAAAGATTCACGACATTTCTGCAACAGTCCTATAGTGAGTCTATCAATTAATACATTTCCAAAACGTTGAGATCAGTGTTGGTAATTTGAGTGTAGATTATCGAGCGCCATGAAATGAATAATGACGTTTCTTTTCATGTCTGCCTTCCAACCGAACCAGGAAATCATATTCAATCCATCAAGTGGATTACTGGCCACCGTCATTGTTAGCGGCAACTTACCACTTGGTAAACATGTTAGGTAATATTCTCTTGGTAACGCTATCATCTGTGTAATTTTACTTGTGTTCTGCATTACCTTTTACTTTGCATATAAAAGCATTGGTGTCAGCAACATAAATCCGTAACTATTAGAGATAAGGCGTTTGGTTAGCGAATGTATTCCATCTCAAACAATGAATATGGCCCTGGAGAAATACTCAGGGCCGGTTTCTAACGAGACAACTTTAAAGGTTCCTATGGGAGAGTTGATAATATTTTAAGGAAATTTGAATTTTTATTGAAAGATCTGTCATTTAAGCCGAGTCGAGTGCACTTCCATGAACTTAGGTGCAAATCCTTCGTCCATCTGTTCACTCTGGTGGGATCAACAACAACTTCAGAAGGCAATAACTGTCAGCCTTGCCACAGCCTTGCTGTGCATTCCTTACATTTTCCATTCAAAGCGCGGCCAACAAGAGTGTGAAAGTTGTCCCTCTCTCCATGCGTTTCGGGAAAGCGTTTATTGTGATGCAGGAAACACCAGAACTGGTTTAAATAGTGAACTTACTTCGAGCAAGAAACATCCTTTGAACTTGACTAAGCACATGGCTTGTTCAGCAGGTGCAATGGCCCGCTTGGTTTGACATGTGAAGGAATGGAATCTCCCTGGAATTGTTAAGCAGTGACATTTACGAGGCGGAAAAGTTACAGCCATCAACGCGCACACACAAAATGCGAGATAGGCGAAAGGCCCGTGTGTCCTATCTAGCTAATGCCCAGTTAATTCAGGTGGAATTAAAAGCTCGTTACTAGTATTGCTCACACTGCACTTGTAGTCCTTTTGACGTAAAGGTAGACTGGGAATATTTACTCGATTTTCGCTTTACAAAGTTACCGGTGGGATAAGTAGTAACGTCTCCCGTAATGTCGGGTTGTGCGTAATCCTTGGAAATACACTATGAATAGACTGGATTTGAATAGAAGATTATGCCTAATGCCTTCTCACATTCTCACATTCGAACTTACACTTCCCATTTAATCGACTTTCACTCCGTCAATAGCAATGTGAAAAGTTCACATTCCGTAGGGTTAGAAGATGGAAATTTAGTTTAACACCTCAGCTGAGAAATAAAACTCAGCCTCTCCAACAATTACATCAGGTCTTCAATTATACCCTGTAAACTTCAGTTTATCAAAAAGTAACATTCCATTTAGCGCAACTCCAACTTATAGATTTCAAATTACACACAACTGGCATAATCAAATGTCATTTTTAAACAATAGCATCATATTACAACTTCTTAGTCATATTTCTGAAAACCGTCATGCTGATTCCTTTTCTTTCTCAGTTGTCTCTCTTCACTAAATCATTGACTTCTTGCTAGGGTGTAGTCCCGTAGATGTTGGCTATCTATATTGTCCAATGAACACTCTTTGAATCTTAGCATCGACGTGATGCAGGGTTTGTTTTCATTACGTACTGTGGGGACAGCAGAACCGAACCCCAACATTCACACGCATGGTCACTGGACAACGACCAGGAATAGCGCCTGAGGTCATTCTGTCCTTCCTCGTTTCCGGATACTGATAGCACCTGCAGGTCCTCTGGTACCGCCCCCTGGAGAATTACTATTCCCCTGAATACTGGGAGGATTCTCGCCAGTGCAATTTACTCACTGAAAGGCTTCGGTAAATTTCATAAGGGATAATATCCTTTATTGTCTCGGTACCGAGTAACACAGAGCCTGTGAAGGCATTGTTAAGATTTCGCGTTGATGCAAAAGCAGTTTCAGAAATATTAAAACGGAACAACCACAGCCACCGAAACTGTATTAAATGGATACACTTTTCAATGTTGTACCAGTGACAGAAAGTTAACACAATCTGTTCTGTTAGTGCCGTTGGGCAATGCACTCCGGCAATGTCAGTGCGTATACAGTGATTTCAGTAAACTAGCTCTTATTGTAAGATAATGAAATACTGTATTTAGTTTACTCTTAAGGTTGAGAGGTGGATTGCAAGTGGTTGATACTGACACCTTAGAGAGGCACGCTGTATGATTTTCCTCCAGTGAAAACAAAATACTGCCGCTATTCATCGGCCTGGCTGATACAAAAAGAGCGGTCATTACTGTACTCCAGAATGAAGTCAATGATTTAGTGGAGAGAGATAGCTGACAGCAATATGATACTCGCAAGATGATTTTTGTTTTAAAAGCAAGAGAGGATATTTCAAATGACAGGTTCTGTATTGTGACATGGAATTGCTCACTGCATCTTTTGACACATTGGAATACCCATGACAGATGTGCAGCTTTTGACCTTGGTTACTGAACTGAATTGGATGTTGAGATTCTTGGCAATGGATGCCAAGAGACAGAGCCCGGCGCTCTTTGCAATACAGGATGTTGTCCATGTCAAGTTCAAGTGGGGCATTGGTCATGGGTTAGATGCTCACCTTCTCCTGGTGATCTTTCAACAGAGGAAAAAGAATGAAACATTAATAGCTAACCGAGCTATCTGCACCATGCCAGCAGATACAGCTTTATATGTCCATTTTTTTTCTATTCATTTGTGGGATGTGGGCGTTGCTGGCTGACCAGCATTTCTTGCCCATCCCTAGTTGCCCTTGAGAAGGTGGTGGTGAGCTGCCTTCTTGAACAGCTGCAGTCCACCTGCTGTGGGTTGACCCACAATGCTACTGGGGAGGGAATTCCAGGATTTTGACCCAGCAACAATGAAGGAACGGTGGTACATTTCCAAGTCAGGATGGTGAGTGGCTTGGAGGGGAACTTAAAAATGGTGGTGTTCCCATATATCTGCTGCCCTTGTCTTTCTAGATAGAAGTGGTGGTAGGTTTTGTAATGTGCTGTCTGAGGATCTCTGATGAATATCTATGGTTCATCTTATAGATAATACGTACTGCTGCTACTGAGTGTCAGTGGTGGAGGGAGTGAAGGCTTGTGGATGCAGCACCAATCAAGCGGGCTGCTTTGTCCTGGATGGTGTCAAGCTTCTTGCGTGTAGTTAGGACTGCACTCATCCAGGCAGCTGGGGAATATTCTATCACACTCTTGACTTGTGCCTTGTTGATGGTCGACAGACTTTGAGGAGTCACAGTATTCCTAGCTTCTGACCTGCTCTTGTAGCCACAATGTTTATGTGGTGAGTCCAGTTGAGTCTCTGGTCAATGATAACATCCAGGATGTTGATAGTGGGAGATTCAGTGATGGTAACACCATTGAATGACAGGGAACGGTGGTTACATTGTCTCTTATTGGTGACGGTCATTGGCTGGCATTTGTGTGGCATGAATGTAATTTGCCACTTGTCAGCCCAAGCCTGGATATTGTCCAGATCTTGTTGCATGTGAACATGGACGGCTTCAGTGTCTGAGGAGTCACAAATGGTGCTGAACATTGCACAATCATCGGCGAACATCCCCACTTCTGACCCTATGATGGAGGGAAGGTTATTGATGAAGCATCTGAAGATGGTTGGGTCGAGGGCACTACCCTGAGGAACTCTTCAAGTTATAGCAAACATTTCATATCTTGTCTTGCCTTTTTGTAGAATGTAGTTATGTATTTGACATTGTGCTTTGTAGTCTAAGTACCTCGAGGAAAAGAACATTGTGTCTTTGAAATAATACCCCTTAAATATCATCCAACATTAAAAGTTCATCTGAAATATCCCCTCATCTCCAGAGTGAATAGGAAATTGTTACTTCTGTCCTCAGACGTCCACTTACAAATTCGTGGTGTAATCCTTTTCAATGGCCCTAGCTGGCATACGCAATCCATTAGCCCTTTAGTCTTATCACCTGAACTCAACTGTTACCAGGTAACGTCAAGGTTATGTGGCTGTTAAAATGCCACAGTCAAGGCAATTAACTGGGAGGATAATAAAGCCCGTTCTTACGACGTCAATTTTTCCATTGCACCTGACTGCTGAAAACTACCTTAGTGAATCTGACTTACATTTGCAATATCTTGTTTCTCCAACTTGTTTCCCAGAAAAAGAAACATGACAGATCATGCAATAATTTAGCTCGGCTTTGTTAACTCAACCATCAGCAAAAGTAAGCGTAGGTGTTTGCTGGAAGCAGCTTATCTGTATTTTAATATTAGAGATTGTTTGCTAGCAGAAACGTGTTGATTATTTGCTATTGGTTGAGTGGAATTCACAGGGATTTCAAGAAATATTTTAAATGAAGGACTCACAAATCTTCAGAGGCATTTACTGCGTACATCGTGTCTCACTGATGTTGATGGGTTTCAAGGAATAATTGACGACAGAACACAGTACAGACCAGTAGTGAGGAAACTGTTGCAAAAACAGAAACTGCTGGAGAAATTCAACAGATCTGACAGCATCTGTGAAGAGAAAGCAGACTTAACATTTTGAGTTTGGTGACACTTCTTCAGAACCAGTAGTTGCTGGGAAATGGTGGTATACATGCTGATAGGTGGACAACATATTGCTTATGCAGTTACCACCACACCTCTCACCACCTCCTGTCTTCAGCATCTTTACCATCTTTTACCAGATATGATCAGTTCTGAAGAAGGGTCGCTGAACTTGAAACATTAACTCTGCTTTCTCTCCACAGATGCTGCCGGACCTGCTGAGCTTCTCCAGCAATTTCTGGTTTTGCTTCAGATTTCCAGCATTCGCAGTGTTTTGTTTTGTTTTAGTGGGAAAATTGTTCTTGGTCTTGTGGGCTGCCAATACATGTTGTTAATCTAACCATGCTTCATCATCATACTATTTTACTGTCGTGTCTTTCGTTATTGATAGAACCTAACTAGCAAATGATAAAAATAGTTATTGTATTTCAACATGCATGTCGTATTAATATGTGTACCAAAAGAAAGGCACGAAGCGGAATAGATCTTGTTTAGCTCTATAATAAAACAGAAAATGCTGAAGGAACTCAGCAGGTCCGAGGAGAGATGAAGTTAGCGCTAGAGTTCGATATTACTTCTTCAGAACTCAGCCTGGGTGGTGGAAAATGATGGTTTCTATACAGTTGGCAAAAAGGGAGGAGGTGCGAGAGGAACAGATGGAGAGGGTGCAGAGGAAAGACAAAGGGGATGCTAATGGAGTAAAGGATGATCTCTATGAAAAATAGAAGATGGGTGTGAATAGTTGAAAATGGGTCAGTTCTGCTGAAAGTAAACCCCATACCATGGGGGCTAGGGTGTGGGGTGTGTAATCAAGGAGATGGGAAGGATATAAATAAAACATAGAACAGTGTTCATGTTCTGCAGTTGTTGAACTCAATGTTCAGTTCTAGTAGGTGTAAAGTGCCTAAATTGAAAAAGAGATGCTGTTCCTTCAGCTTGTGTTGGGCTTTGTTAGAACACTAAGGCCACAAGCCCTGGATGGAAATGTTCACATGAAAGCCAGGCAGTATTTGAATGGAAGGTTGGGGTAAATCTTACAGACAGTGGTGGTGTTCTGCAAAGTGGTCACCCAGTTGGCATTTGATCTCAACAATGTACAGGACACCACATTGAGAGCAGTCAATACAACAGATGAGATTGAAAGAAGAACAAGTAAATTGCTGCTTCACCAGGAATGTGCATTTAGGGCCTTGGACAGTGAGAATAAAGAGGTAAAAGGGCAAGTGTTGCACCATCTGCAATTCAATGGGAAGATGCCAAAGTAAGAGGGTGATTAAGAATGCATTATTAATGACAGAGCAGTGGACTGGAGTGACTTGGAGGGAATGGTCTCTCAAGGATGCGGACAAGGGAGGGGAGGGGAAGATATGTTTTATGATGGCATCCTACTGCAAGTGACAGAAATGGCAGAGGATGACTGTTTTGAACACAGAGACTAGTGGGATAGACAGTGAGGACAAGGGGAACCTCATCATTTCTCTTGGAAAGGAGAAGGGGTGATAGTAGATGTGCGAGAAGGAGAATGGACATGTTTGAGAGCACTGTCAACCAAAGTGAGGATTTGGGTTGGGGTGGGGAGTGCGAGATCGGGTTGTGAGTGGTGGAAATCCTCAGTTGTGGAGAAAGGAGAACAGAGGATGTGTTGGAGGCACTCTTGTGTAATGTGGCATCAACACAACAGATGCAACAGAGATGGAGAAACTGGGAGAATGTAATGCAGTCCCCACAGGAAACATGGTGTGAGGAAGCATAGTCAAGGTAACTATAGCAGTCAGTGGATTTGTAACGGATATTGGTGGATAGTCTATCCCCAAAAATGGAAACAGAAAGTCAAAGAAGGTAACAGTAAGAGATAGTCCAGGTAAAGCTGAAAGAAAGAGGGAAATTGGAAGAAAAAATGATTATAATTTCTAATTCTGGAATAGCAGGAAGCAACACTCATTATATCTAGATACACTAATATAAAATTGTGGGAGGGGACTGGGTAGGTCTGGAACAGGGAATGGTGTACATATCCCACAAAAAGACAAACATAGTTCCCTCCCAGAACAATGATAGGGTTCCACTTGTCCTCACTTTTCACTCCAGCAGCCCCCACATTCAAAGGTTTATCCTCCACTGTATCCATCAGGGTGCCACCACCCCTCATTTACCCCTCCCCTCCACTACCATCAATCTGCAGGAACCATTACTTCTGTGTCACCCTGGTTCACTCCTCTGTTACTCTTAACACTTTCTTAACATCGCATTGAATCATAGAAGGTGCAACAATTCTCCTTTGACCCTTCCCTCCTCATTGTCCATGGCCATAAGCATATGTTTCAGGTGATGCAGTGATTTACTTGTGCTCCTTTCAATCTAGTCTATTGAAGTCATTAGTCATGCTGCAGTCTCTTCTGCATTGATGAGATCAAACACAAACTGGGTGAATGCTTTGCTGAACACATTACAATCTTCGTAGGAATGTTCCCAACCTTGTAGTTGCCATCCATTGCCATACGCCATCCCTTCCTCTGACATTTCCATCTGAGGCCTGCTGCAGTGGCCCACTGAAGGCCATCACAGCAACTCAACAGCACCTCATTTTCCACCTAGATACTTTACAGGGCTGAATGTTGAGTTCAACAGCTTCAGAGCACGGACAGTGACCTCCATTTTGATTCCATCCCAACTCCCCAGCATCTTCATTGTATGGGTTCGTTCTCAGAGAATTGACCTATATTTAGTTATTCGCGCCCAGCATTTAAACCCACTTTGCATCAAGATCACTCCTTTATCTCCATTGACACTCCTTTTGTGTGTTGCTCTTGACACCTCCACCATCTGTTCCGTCCGCTGCTCCTTTTCCCTTTGTTTACAGCAAAAAACCTATCATTTTCTAAAACCTCACTCCCCCACCCCAGTGTGTCATTTGACTCAAAACTTTAACTCCATTTCTCTCTCCATAGATACTGCCAGACCTGTTGAGTTTCTTCAGTGTTTTCTGTTTTTATTTCAGATCTCCACCATCATGTTGTTTCCTTTTATTTTAATGTTGCTATGTAGTGACTGTATATACAGATTGAAGTTAAATATGAATTAACTTGTTACAGGGCCTAGTCTCTGCTTGTACAGGCAATATAAATTTAAACCAAACAACCAAAATTCAAACTGAACATAATTATCTGATTACAAGCAATAATTGGTGGATAGGTTGGAAATTCAAATCTGTAATGATGTATTATTTTACAATAAATGTAGCAAAAAAGGTCTCAGAAGTATTTCAGACAAAATGTGTCCAAAGATTACATGTAATTTGTGCACTATGGTTTCACCAAATTTAACATATCTTGCTCATCAAATTCGTATTTCTTGAAGAAATTTCTATTTCAGATATAGGTAACAGCATATATTTGAAATCATAAGCAATATTTCTCACACAAATAAACTTCTATGCAGCCCCCACGTTGAAATAATCCAGATGCTCAACAGCACACTTTTGTGTAGAATGGTAATTCCCAATGTGTGGCATTTATTTTGCATAAATTCTGTGCTGCGGGGATTAGGATTGGCGCATGTACATATTGTACATAAATCATGAAATAGGAAGAGTATGGGCACAGTACAATATTTCTTGTTAGCACATCCCGCACTGCAAAATAATTCGTTAGAAAACCTTCATAAACTGCCCTGCCAAACAAACACAAGCTGAAAAGCAGTGTCTGTTGCCATAGTTACAGCCATGGTAGCTTCATTTTCACAGTGGATAGCCATTACAGAGCCAAAATGATCGGATTCATTGTGTATATTTTATATGTGTGTATTAATTTAAGTGATAAGGAAATTACAATGTTTTATTTTGAATTCACATCTGTATTTATCATTCTTTGCATAATGTTTACATGAATACAAACATTTAGTATATCTTAACTTTGAAAACAGCAAAGGATTTTGACACAAAATGCAATTTGAGTTAAGGTTTTATATATGTCTCAAATAAAGATGCAAATACGAGGGCTGCCAATATTTTAGTATTCCCCAGAATTTCCTGGCATTAAAGATAGAGTCTCTGCACAAAGATAACCAAGAGAACCATCATGGGTGGATTTTTTTCCTACAATTCCTTGAACATTTTTGTTTTATAAATATTAGAGTTGGAGAAAGATTGACAGGCTTGGAAACGGAATGCCATGTGAGAATATCACCAGGAATACGTCAAAGAGATTTGACAATTCTGCATAAACAAAAATAATTGGCACTTAGTTGTTCACTTTGTTGTCAGTCAGGTGCAAAGCAGTTAAGAAAAAGGCATGCGGAATTCCAGTTAGAACTTCACATAGTTTACACAACGCATCATTCCTCACATGGTTTAATAAAAATCCTGATTGTATAAGTTAGTATTTTCCCAGCAAGTCACGAAAATAAATATTAACCAGCTACTTCATTTTTTTCAAGACCCTGTGCAATCAACAGCGTTTTTCGGGATAAAATTAGACGCAAATCATGTCTGTTTTATTTCGTGTAAGAATAAAATTTTTGTAATACATAAATACATAAATTTCATCGATAAATTCTCTCAGTAGATTTTATCATTTGTGGCATAGTGCAAGAACATGATGGCTGTATTCGCTACTAATATTGTCACAAACGCTTGATTTCTACATTATATGCCAAACCAAACATGTTACTATTAGTTTATTTCCGTATCTAACGATACTTTTGAGGTAACCAAGTAATCACGAGTATTGCTATATTCCTGTCCGTCGGTGCTAAATGTAAATAATTAGATTAAAAACAACAGGTTAAAAACAACGCCAAACCTTTGCCATCTTGCCTTTCTTTTGGGTAACTACAGTTGAATTGATGAATTCTGGACATCATTTTCTTTGTGGCATGTTTTAAAAGTGTTAAATACATTCCAGCAGTCCTTAATGGATTGTTTTTGTTGTTGTTGCAAATATCATGTAGCGTATTTTTGGACGGGAAGAAGATTCAAATTAGAATAATACGCGTTGAAAGGTCTCTGATGGTCTTAGGTGGAATGTGATGCAGGTTACGACAGTTACACGACGGACCCCGCTTAACAGCAGGTTGCACGGAAGTCAGTGACAGGGAAACTATGCGCGAAACCTCTGCCAGCATCCACAGAACTCTCCTGTTCAGTGGTAACTTAAAGCAAGGCTCACACTGAAAACTTTGATACATGTTTCGAAAGCAACGAGCACTTTTAAAATGTGACTTTGACTTATTCCGCACCTAATGCAAGACTGACTATTCACCAGTACTTTAATTTTAGCCACTCTCGGAATCGTATGAATTGTAAACAAACATTTTGTTGCTGCAGTGTGCTCTTCATTTCTCAGGGTACGAAAGCGTAAGAATTCCAGTGACTCCTTTAAGCAAAAACTTGGCAGAGATGCTGTCCGTTGTCATTATTTTCAAACTTACATTTGAACTACTTAAAAAATTGGAACTCACCACAGCGCCTCCACAGAAAATGAGTTACTTTCATACTAACAGTGCTTTTAGCTTGACTTTTAACATTTATTTGCAATTGTTCGCACCAAAAATTCAAAAAGAGATTGCACGTCTTGATATTGTGAGTAAAAAGTGCTGTCGATTTTCGGAAATGTCAGTTGATTTTTTTCATGAGACTTTGACTCAAAACATGAAGATGGAAAGGAACAATTGCACTACATACAGGATTCCTAAAGTCCATTTGACAATGCCGGCGAATCTGGAGACGTTTTACCGTAATGATTGCAACATCTCATCAAATACACATATTGTATAATCGTAGATGATAACGGAAATATTACGATTTACTTTATCTTTATATTAAAGACAACCAGAGAATCCATAACAAATTAATTGAATGAATGGATGAATGATTTGTCGTCACATATATCCAGGAAAATACAGTAAAAAGTGTTAATGAAATTAGTACAGTAAAATTATTATTCAGAGGCAAAACACAATCACATTCCTTATGCCGTTTGTGCATTTTAACATGCAATGCCGTCTTTAGCGTGTTGGAGGAGCAGTGAGATCGGATCTCAAGTGGTTGAACAGCCGAAAAAATTAATGCGACCTGGCATAGCGAAGGAGGCGGTTATTAAACAAGCAATGGGATACACGATCCAGTTGTTATTATATAGATCACGTTCACATATTCGCCTGGCAAATCCGTCAGATCCTGGCAGGTATTTCGGTGGCATCCCATCATTGGTATTGAACTATATATGTATAATTGCTGGAACTCGGCTCTTCTCTCATCACTAGGCTGTATGGAGTGCAGCGGTGGGGAGAAATGTCCGTTCAGGTCATGGGAAAAGTAGAAAGAAATGTTTTGATTGAAATATGTTATTACAGGTTTACAGCCAGCAAACATACAATAAACCATTTTCGTGCATTTAATGTCTTCACTAATCTGAGACTATTCCTCCCCTGAACGTAGAACTTTTCGGAAATGACAACTGTTTGACATCAATGAAATCTTGAAACTTATTCACCTGGCTCTATGATCCTTTGAAAGTTCTGCTCCACATAACAGAATGATAAAACAATCTTTTTGTAGCTTTGTCAGAATATACGCTCTTTTGTGCAAAAGCTTGCATTCAATTCTGTTAAAATGCAATTGGGCACAATAGATTGATTGTCCCAGGCAACAAATCGTTTAGGTCGTTCAAAACCCATTACTGAGTAATAGACTGTTGGTCCAAAAAACTGCACTTTATCTTATCACACGAACCACTGCTTTCCAAATACTTGAACGAGAAGCCCTGTTGTTCGAGCTTTTGTCGCGGTCTGTCCATTCACCGCTAAATCACTTCAACCAGTCAAATATCCCTTCTGATGAAGATACTGGGTGGTATGTCCGAGTCTGCTGTTCTCTTCCCCACTTGCATTCATTCAGCTTTCGGCTATTCAATGGGAATTACATCCCTAACTAACTTCATCATCTGTAGAAGAATTCTTGGTAAGCCTTATCTCCCCGGATCATAATTTGATGCCGTGCTATTAGTGAGATTGAGCTTCTCTACTAAGTACCGTTGTATTTTTTTATACAAGACTGGGGGGGGGGCTGGCACGTGTTACACCGACAGTCTTCTGGACCGAAACATGGCAAATTCAAATCTCAAATATAGAAGCATATATGCAAAATGCAGTGAGAATTGAATTTAATCGGTAAAGTGAAATAATTTTAAAATTAAGCAAAAATACCGATTTTTTTTCTCGCCGACGATAGAACACAGATACTAATGATCCCCGCCCTACAATAAATATCCAGCTACACTATATATGGTTGTGTCTATTACCAGAACGCTGTACGTATACAGTGCAGCGGGTGGGGGAATAAATCTTGTGCATGCACGCTTTGTTAAAATCGACTGTGGTGTTCTTTGTTTTTCTACCTTCAGCCACCCCTGATAATTATGCACCCTCTTTTGACCCTCGTTTTGTAGCTTCTCCATCTCTTTATTCTCCGACTGTCTCCTACACAATCGGTGCCCCGGCTGGGCCTATGACGAGTGCATTGGGTCCACTCCATCTGTCACTCAGTATGTGCTCCCACTCAGTCAGCAAAATAGGGGTCATCCTTTTGGACTACACACCATAGCACATTACAAATGAATCCAAAATGCTTTGATGCTTATGTTTGGACACAAGCAATTATCTCTAATTATTGTTTTTCTTTTCAGTTTGCCCAACTTGGAGAGTTTTGTGAAAAGCTGAACGAGGGGTACTGAAACGCAGTGGGGTGAACACGCTTCTTGTGGCATTAAAGCGTCCCTGTGTCGTTTTAGTTTTTGTTCCACAAACAAAATTCTTAAGAAATGTTAATGCACAATATGGTCCTTAGTGCTTGTGGCGCTTTCTAGACAGTTGTATTTTAAGAAGAGAGCCAAAGACATGTATACAGACAAAGTGCAGATGGAGGGAACGCCATTGAGACCGAATACTTACTGGCGGGCGGGAGGTCTAAGGGGCGTAAAATTATTTTCAGATGTAAAGAGCCACAGTTGTCCTGATTTCAAGTGTGTGTGGGTCTGTGTGTGGGAAGAGAGTCGCACCACACTCGGCCTTAAAAAAAACATTGGAATTAGGATTAATGGCTTGTGCATCGATTATAAGAAAAAGTGATGCAATACCATGCTACATAGGACATGCCTGAAATATTATAGAAAACGACAGACACAAACCCAGAAGACATCCTTCAAACAATTCCAGAGTTCCACAGAACATGAATACTTTTACCCGCATTGTTGAACAATTGATCCGACTTTCACTCAAACACTGTTTTTGTTCGGGGTTTTTCTCAAAGCATTCACAGCACAAGATACGTTAGGGTACCTCAAGGTGTCTTGAGTAACATTTGCTCAATGTAAAGGTGCACAACATAATGACCAAATTGTGGCCTCGACATCGGGTGTACATTAATTTAGTCATTTCACGATTCATACGTGCGAAATATATTCTAATAGAAATAACATCGAAGGTCTAACTGAACGTATGTTCAGTACCAATGAAATGGGCGGAAAATGTAGTTTTCAGTGACCTTAGGTGTGCTTTTAATTGATTTATTGTACCATTATTCACTGAGGCATATGCTAGCTGGGGACATCTTTCTGGTTGCAAGGAGAATCGATTTGCAGGTTTTAGTTGCGGACTCGTGTTCTGGTGTTTGCTGGAACGGTCTGCGTCTGCAGTGTGGCATGACCTCTTTGCCACGGGGTCGGTGCACTCTTTCTAGAAGGAGGCGCACAATTGCCAACTAACAATGGCAGCTTGAGTTGAAATGTGTGCGGTCCCAAGCCTGAAGTTCTAATTGAACTGGTACACAATTACACACTACAGAGGGTAGCCAAAAATCAACTCCTCCTATACAAAATGCGGTTTCTGATGTAGTCCTTAAGACCACACACATATACACCCACAGGGGTAGTTTTTTAAAAAAAAAACGTGCGCAGGGAGGGGGAAAGGACAACCAAGCCTATTTAAAAGGATTAATTAGACCATGTTGCCTGCAGAAAAAAACTGTTCAAAATGTTCAGTTAAAGTCTGTCCCTATTTAAATAAACGTGAACGGAGTCTAATTTGACATTACGCTACGTAGTTATCCGAATAGTTTAAAGTTTATGCAAGATTTTAAAGGATAGAGAACCACAATAAGCTAGTTTTACTTCATATAATCAATATTGACATCTTAAAAAGTTACCTTTGTCTCATTTGAAAAGGATGTTTATTGTTATTGATGAAGGTATTTTTCACCCTCAGCTCTTGTGGATATGTAAGGTTTCAAAGGTCTTGGCTGGTGCCCATGAGAATAGCAATTGACTGAAAAGTAGAATTCATTGACAATTAATTACTAACTTAGCATGAAAACAAATTATATTAGTAAATTGTACTGAGAGAACAGAAGTAAAACTGCACACAATCGACATTTCGGTGCTGTGATAAAGCTTTTTATTTTTAAATTCAGTCATAGGTTCTTGGCATTGCTAGCTAGGCCAGCATTTATTGCCCATCACAATTTGCCTTCTTGAACTGTTGCAGCCCATGATGTGTAAATGTACACACAGTGTTAAGAAGTGAGGTTAGGTTTTTGCCCTAATAACATGGTTTCAATTTGGGATGGTGTTTGGTTTGGAGAGGAAATTCTAGATGGTTACGTTACCATATGTTTGCTGCCCTGATCTTTTAGGTGATTGAGGTTATGGGTCTGGAAGGTGCTAATCGATTGAGACTGCTGCAGTGAATCTTTTAGATGATACACACTGGTGCCACTATCTGCTAATGGAGGGACTGAATTTTGTTGCTGGTGAATGGCGGGCTGGGGGGGGGGGCCCAAGGGTGTAGGGGCAGACATGTGAGCTGCTTTCTCCTGGACAGTGCTGATTTTCTTGAGTATTATTGGATCTGCTCTTATCCAGACAAGTGGAGAATATCTTGCTCCTAGCTTATGCTTTGTGGACAAGCATGGGGAATCAGAACTGAGTTACCTAATACAGAATGCCCAGCCTCTGACCTCCTCCTGTAGCTACAGTATTAATATGTTTGGGTCACTCCACCTGGAACATTCACTCTAATTTCTCTCTACAGATGCTGTCAGACCTGCTGAGCTTTCCCAGCAATCTCTATTTTTGTTTCTGATTTACAGAATCCACAGCTATTTTGGTTTTTATTAATGAAATTGGTCCAGTTCAGTTAAATTCCCAGGTTGACATCTCATTACTGGGGTGCCTGTGTTGGGCATGTTTTCTGCACTGCTCATTAAATTAATTCACACTGATATCAAGAAAAGTATCATAATCTCACCCAAATATAAATAGGCATAAATATGTAAACATCAATTTTTGTTACATTTCAAACTTTGCTGTTCCAGCTAATATTCATGCCTTTCCAGTTTTGCATCTTCATCAACAGTGTACATAAACCCCAACACTCATTTGCGCTGGTCAATGCAGCTGTGTGCTTTGAAATATGCTATCTCTCTTCTTTTGGTTTCTAAATCATAACTGTGTCAAAGTACAACTGGTCATATCATATGATACATCCATTGTTATGTGTACCTCATTAAGAGTAATGGGTGGTATTTTAGTATAATGTATGGCTGGCAGGATAAGCTGATCTGATTCATTAAGTCTACCGAACATATTGGTGATGCCAGAAGCAATTAGATACCACTATGCACCAGCAGTCTTATCTCTCTTATGAGAGGTAAGAAAACAGACAATAAAAAACAAAATTAAATCAAGAAGAAAATCTAGAAAATTCCCTTCTCCACCTAGTTTTCAGGGTAGAAATCCAGTCCAAGATATCACACAATTATATTATCTAGTATTCCAGCATCACCTTCAAGGCATGAACTTCACGCCAATCAGAAAATGGTCAATTTTTAAAAAAAAGTTTTTCAAGTATCAAATTGAATGAGCTGCTGTGTCTCAATTGGTAGGGTGGTTGCCTCCCAATCACATGGTTCATACCATACTTGAGCATGAAAATCAAAACTCATACTCCATTATAGTACTGAGGGAGTGCTGCACTGTTAAACAGACTGTTGTTTGGATAATACAGTAAACTGAGGCCATGTCTGAAAAATTGGGTGAATGCAAAAGATCTCAAGGCATGTTTTGAAGAAGTGTTCCATTCCAGCTAGTATAATTATCTCTCAATAAATATTACATAAGTAGAGATCATGTGCTTATTGTCATATTTGTTCATGGGAACTTTCTGTGAGCAAACTGCTGGTGCATTTTCTACATTATAGGAGTGAGGTCATTGACAGAACTTCATTAGCTGCAGAGTGGGTTGTGAAGTGCAGTTCTTGTGTACAGAATTATATAAATCCAAGTCTTTTATTTTATTTTCATTAAAGTCTATAGCATGGCAACTAATGTTGCAGTAGAATTCCAATTTTGATCTAAATATCTAGCATACCCTGTGAAAGGAAGAATTGCCCAATGTGTCATAGGCTTGCAAAATTTAAATGCAAGACTCTTGGTTTTCCTCAATCTACTAACAATCTTCCAGTACAAGCATTTTATTTAGCCTTGCCAAATCTCCCAGAAATCAATATATCCTGAAAATGAATAAACACAGATTCCCAATTAGTTGAGCAGTAACGTTTTAAAAAAAAGGATTTAATCCTGCAACTCTACTCTGAATCTTCTCCTTAGCCTTTGCATTACTTGCTTTTTGAAGAAACCAAAATTAAACACAGTATTCTCAAAATTTCTATTACCATGTATACATTTGAAAGCACGGAGCTTAAAAGAAAACACGATGAATGAAAGTATCAGGCAGCTATTACTTTTATCACACACTAAATAATTGAAATTAGTTAAAGAGAAAGATCGGACATAAGACTGGCTCTCACGTGAATGCATTTGGGTCATTTTTGGATCATGCCTGATTTTTCTGCAACTTTGAGATCTGCAAAGTTAAACAGATCTCTTTCATTGATTTTCTCCACAAGATCAAGTTATTAACCAACTTGACATGATCCAGTCTTATAAATTGGACAATATGTCTATTAAAATCAAAGGAAGAATAATACTCCCAATTCAAAGAAAATCACAGTAGTTTGGAAATAACACAAAGCTTCTGATTCATCTGTTGGCTAGTTTGGAAGCAAGTAGGCATGCACATATTTAAATTTAAAAATATCCAAGACTCTTATCTCTTCAATTCAGGACAGAAGTAAGGAAATAATTCTTCACCAAAGGGATTAGAGAAGTGCACAACTTATGGCTGCAAAAAGCAGGAGCTGCTAAGACAATTTAGAATTTTACATCTGAGATAGATAGATTTTTGTTAGCCAGGAATATTTAGGACTATGGAGCCAAAGCAATTAGCAATTGGAAGGAGTTAGGATGCAGATTGTTCTGATCCAATTGGGTAGAGGAGGCTAGAGGGACTGAATGGCCAGCTCATGCGCTATGTTCTAATAATTGCACACAATAAAGTTGATATTGAAATTAAATTAATTATCTTCACGAATCTGAAAAAAAAACCATAAGAATTTCAATGTTAAACACAAATCTATCCATCTCAGATGTAAAATTCTTAACCTCCAGTTCAATGAGCTTGAATTTCTGAAATGTATGTGGAAGACCTGCGCTTTTGGAAAGAGTAAGGCCGTTTCACCGATACCTGATGTGTATAGTATTAATGTTGCCAGATCGTTTTCTGTAATCGCACATGCGCTTTGAGAAATATTATCGTTAAGTGATGATAAACATCGGAGTCAAGTGGGCGCTACTTAAAATAGAGTGAGTTCTAACTATACATAGTTATACTATGTACAAACTATACATAGCTGCCCCCAAAACTATTACATTTGTATTACATTTCTTAAAGAAAGGATTCTGATGTACACAATACACCCTGGCCATTTACAAACGCCCCCATAATAATCCAAACTTCAAAGTATTATTCGAGGCGTTCTCTTTATTCTCACGGGCTGCTATTTTCCCTAAGAAAATCATAAATTTAAACTGATTTAATCACGCAAAATATGATAACCATCGAACCCTTCTTAATTCACAACAAATTATCTAATCCAGATGTGCCACTTTCAGTGTAAACATTTAGTCCAACAGTATAATAAAATAAATAAGCATGAAACGGTTTTGGGTTTCAAATGGTGTCTAACTTAGCCTGTGACCTTTGGAGCTCAAACTGAAAACAGGAAAGATGTAAATATGGTAATATTTAGCACGTGTTTAAAAATATATCAATTTTCATTTAGCCCACATAGCTAAGCCCACACGCAAAGACTCCCATCTGTTCGGAACAGCTTCAGATATTACTTCGGCTTGGAAGAATATTACGTGCTTGCTCCCTGCCGTAAAAACAGGAATACAATAGAAGTAAAATTAAATTTAGAAAATAGGGAAACAGTTCCTTGCCTGCACTTGTTATTCGCAAGATTATTAGGTGGTTACGTCCCTGTAATAAATGTACTTTATTAAATGGAAGGTATTGATAGTTTAACGGCTTGGTTTACGTCTGTCTGTGGCTGTTGTTTGCGTAGATTCTAGCGGGTGTTTATCAACAGATCACATAACATTTAATGTGTTTTAGGTGTTTTTCTCCAATAATTCCAAATATGCTCTACGTGGCTGTTAGCAACTAATGGGGAATTGTCAGCTCATCCACTTTGTGGCCCTATTATCCAAATAATTGCACCCGTTTCCATGAACTTTTTCCCATCATTAACTCCGCCTTATTCTATCTCAAGCCAAAAGACCATGATATAGGAGCAGAATTAGGCCATTCAGCGCATCACATCTGCTCCATCATCCCATCATGGCTGATATGTTTCTCAACCACATCATCCTTCTGACTTCTCCCCTTAACCCTTGGTCCTCTGACAGTCAAGAGCCTTTCTATCTTAAATACTCAATGACTTGGCGTCCACAGCCCTCTGTGGCAACTACTTCCACAGATCAACCACCCTCTGGCTGAAGAAATTCCACCTCATTAGAATTGGAAAGTGTTGTCCCTTCACCTTGAGGCTCTGCTGTCAGGTCCTAGTCTCTGGTACTAGTGGAAACTTCTACTCTAATCAGGGTTCTCAGTAATCTGTGAATTTCAATCAGATCCTCTCTCATCCTTCTAAATTCCATCTAGTACAGGCCCAGAGTCCTAAACCACGACAATTTTAACTTCCACCAGAATTATTCCATATCATCAGCTTGCAGCAGAACTCCAACCATTTTGCAGATGGTGGATAGTATTGACAATACACATTGATCTTCATCATGCCACTACTTTTAGACATTGGAAATAACCAATATACAAGCAACAAGCTATCCAATGTCTAAAACATAGAATTGTAGCAACCTGAATGCAGGAAGTATCTCAATAAAGTACAAACCATTATGGCTAAATGAAGTACATATAGGCAAACTTGCATCCAGCAGGTCACATGTGGCATCTGTTTGCTGCCAAGGTCCTGATGATGGCTGTCAATGAAATGAACAAACAAAACAGGTGGAGGGATAGGCCATTCAGCCCCTTGAACCTGCTCCACTATTTAATGAGACCATGGATGAACTATCTTTTGAATTCTAACTGCTCATGGTAATTTTTGATTCCTTTGCCTAACAAAAATCTATCTACCACTGCCTTAAAAAATATTCAATAGCCTGCCTTTTGAAGTAGAGTTCCAATGTCACATGACACTCAGAGAGAAGACACTTTCCTCATCTCTGTCCTATCAGGATGATCCTTAACTTCAAAGCAGTGTTCCCTAGTTCTGGACTCACCCAAGAGGGTCTATCCATCTTGTCAAGACTTTCTGGATCTTATACACTTCAAAGACTGCTGGCAGTCCTAAACTGCAGTGGAAACTGGTCCAGCTCTGTTCAACCTATCCTCATAAGACAACCCACTCATCACAGATTTCTATTTTAATAATACTCCTCTTAATTACCTCCAGTGCATTTCACCCCTCCTTAAATACTATTCACAGTATTCAAGATGTGGTATCACTAATGTCCTGTGTAACAAAAGCATAACACCCTTCATCATATGTTCAATTCCTTTCATAATAAAGGATAGTATCTCATTAACCTTTTTGATTATGTTCTCGACCTGCCCAGTAATGTACTATGACTTATGCACTAGAACAACCAGATCCCCCTGCATCTCACTGTGTTGCAGTCATTCTCCATTTATGTAATATACTTTAAATAAAGTCCCACCAAAGTGAACTTCTCATACACACAGTGATAGAATGTAAAAGTCAAATACAGCGTAACAGATCTTGGTGCAAAAAGATGGTGACATCATAGAACAACAACTTGCATTTATATAATGCCTTCATGTGAGTACATGTATCAAAGTATTTTGCAGGGGTAATTATCAGTAACATTTGGCAGGTAATCACATATGGAGATACTGGCACAAATGAGGAAAAGCTTCACCTAAGAGATAGGTTTTGTTGTGTTTATAAAGAGGCAAGAGAAGAACATTATATGTAATGGAGAATATCAAAAGCACAAAGCTTAGCAATTAATTAAATCTACAGATGTAACATAAAATTTGGTATACACCATCTGCTCTCTGCGTCATGATTTGGAATATTTTACTCTGAATTCGCAATTTAAATAAGAACACTAATTTATAAAATGAGCAGATGGTGCCTTCACACAAATTATTTGAAATCATGTTATTTTCTCCATGTAACTGATATATTCAAGGTCCAAAATATGGCTTTATATGAAACAAAACATTAATGACTACATACCTCACAGTAACATGATATGTGCATTGATTTAATTGTCTTTGCTATCTTAATTCTTTTTGCTATCTTAATTCAATCCAAATGTTTACTTAAAGGCTTAATTTCTTCCCATGGTTGGAGATCAATTTGATATTTTTGATGAGAGATGTGATTGTTTTCTTTGATCGATTGAGCAGTGTAAGTCTGCATTGTTCATTAGCATAATTTAGGGAAAAAACTGTTGTTTTGTGTTTCTTTTGCTTAATCTTAACAAATAAACGAACAAAATGAAGGGACAGATTACAAAAACTTTGGCTGGGTATTGCTTATATTTAGCAGACTTTCAATAAGCAGTGAGGTTGTGTGTGCATGTGCCCAGCAGATATAAAAGACAGACTGTAGTTATTAGATACATCTCATAGGGTTTTTGAGTTCTAAAACCTTCAGGAGTTGAACTGAGAAACATGATGAAAAGGTTTTCCAGTCCTGCACAAAAGGGAAATAATATCAAAAATATGCCCACATTATCCATTCATGATCACAGTTTGAAGGACAAATCGATTATCAGGTTTGGCCTGGCCTTTCAAACAGTTTAGCAATAAGCTGTAGGTACCAACTGGATTTCCACTACAGTTTACTGGTTCAGTGTGGAAGCAAGGCAGTTGGGTTCTGCATAGAGATAGGGCCTGCTTGGAGGTGAGAGGAAATGGGGATGAGGGGACAGATTGGGTTCGGGAAAAGAATAGAATTCTGACATATCAGGAGGAGTAGAAATATTCTTCCTTTCTTCACATTTCTTCTTAAAAAAGAAAAAAACATATATCTTCCCACTGGCTTTGAGCAGTTCCTTTAAGTACCACTGCTTATAGTGGGCAGCAGCCAGACAAGCTAGGACTAGGACAAACTTTACATGACAAACTAATTTCACTATAGAATTTGCAATTGGGGTCTACAGGCAAAATAGTAAGATGAAATACTTGAATTTACATTGAGATTATTACAACCTCAGGACATTGTAAAGGGTTTCGCAACTGAGAAGCTACTTTTAAAGTGAGGTCCCTGTTGTAACAAAGGAAAAGCAGTGGTTGATTTGTGCACAGCAAACTCTGACAAACAAGACCTGCTGTGTTCCTCCAGCCCCACACTGTAACTCTGACTCCAGCATCTGCAGCTCTTGTTATCTTCAAATGACTAGGTCAGTTTGTTGAAAATGTTATTCAAGTAATAAATGTATCCACCCCATCAGAAGAGTTCTACTATTATTTTTTAATCATGGCAATAGAATCTGTTCTTTTTACCCAAGGTTGCAGATGCTGTCTCAATTTAATGTTTCAGTCACAAGATTGTGTCTCTGACAGTCGAGCACTGCCTTCGCACTTCATAGAAGTTTCAGCCCAGATTGTTTGCTCAAGTCTTTGGTGTAGGCCTTGAACCAATGACACTGTAAGTTCAATGTCGGAGTGCTATGATTGGGCTAAGGCTGACACCAGTGTAGAAGCCTGATTTCAAGTACCACCTACTCCCGAGTTGAGTAATAACATCGCTGAATGGGTTGATTAGAAAATATGTAGAAGCCAGATTTGAATACCTGAACAAGAAATGTAATATATTCATTTGGAGGCCTGCTTAAACATTGAATCACCAAGCAAATGTCATCCAAGGGCCCCAACAGATTTTCCTTAACATGTTTCTGAGGCTAGAAATGGATGTTGACAGATGAAATTACCCATTCTCAGCTTACTTCAGTTAGTTATTTTCCATTTCATTTATAGCAGACATAAAAATCCAATAATTAAGAATTCACATTGGAAAGGATGCAGACAGGAAGTCAGATAAAGTGAGAGCACAGGCAAAGGCAATACTTGAATGATTTTTCAAGTTTAGTCATTATAACATAGGAACTGTGACAGTCAACCTCCCAGAAACAGCAATTGAGTTGAATTTTGAGAGCAGCCCATTCAATGTAACATCATATTCTGTTTGGAGATTAAGAAATTCCTTTCTTTTCAGTTCTGAGGTTGGTTATAACAGAGTTTGTATTTTTAAAAAGATGAGATTATTTTCTGATTCAGTATGTCCTTGACTGTGTGCAAAGCTGTATTAAGAAATAAGCTAGAAGTATCTCTTGAATTATCAAAACTAAGGTGGTAGTATTGTTATAAATCCCGTCAAGTATCAATTTTATTTTTGGAAATAAAATTTAAAAAAAAGAGCTACACATTTTGGTGAACCATGAACCACAGGTGGTCTTGACATTCCAGGTATGTCGCAGTCAATGCAAACTGATTATTCTTCTGGTGGCAATCTCTTAAAATGCAATCACTCCTTTTCCAGGTTGAGTGCTTTGTCATTTGAACTTTGTTTTGAATAAAATTCTCTATCTCTGTGAATGTATTCTGAACTGTAACAGAGATATGATATGTTATAACAAGTCTCTCTTTAAAACAAAATTTTCCTCTTGTCTATTGCAAACACTCAGTAACAATTTTAAATTGACGATACTGGTCACTGAATTCCGAATTTCTAACAATTTGTACCTCTAACCTATAAAGATCCTTCATAATTTTAAAAATCGTAAGCTTTTCTGCCTTTGTGCAAATAACCCCAGAATCTTGAGTGAATTACAACCACACTGGATTCATATCATATTTTTAATGTAGAACAGTAGGCAAGGTGCCTCACAAATACCAACAGTGAATGAAAGTGGTTCTTGAGTAAAAGAAGAAATGTTAGGAAAACTGAGCAAAAGCTTCCACAATCTGTTCTTTATGGCTTTATAGTTGTTTCTGTCATAAGATACTTATAATGACATTACATTCTACCTGTGGCCTATTTTTTTATAAATGTATCACCACATTCTTTGTTCTTTTGCTCGATGATTTGAAAACAAAATACGAAATGCATTTAGTTAATTGTTTTGCCTTTTAACCTTCCGTTACCCGGAAATTTCAGCAGTGAGTTTATAGTGCCACTGCCTGATTTTAGCCATGTGCTACTTCACTGGACATCTGTCAATCTAATTCATGATTATCTTGATGTCCCTGAAGTTACTATTTGGTAAAGTCTTTACTTATATGTCAGAAACTTTACTGTGGTGCTCCCTGCCATCAAAGAAGTCATCAATGAAACACAGTGAGCCAGATATTACTGTTCAGTGACAAATATTACTGTTCTGAGGAAAGGTCACCAGACCCAAAACATTTAGTCTGTTTTTTTCCTTCACAGATGCTGCCAGACCTGCTGTGCTTTTCCAGCGATTTTGGTATTGTACAAATATTACTGTCTGCCATGCCACAATGTGTAGCAAGTTACTAAAGCAGCACCTCTGTATCTAGCTCTGAAAGTAACATATACTGTACTTACTGACATCATCAGAAGTACATCATCAATTTGGCAATCAGCAATGCACTGACAATAACAATAGATTTTGAAGTATAACTGTTCAAATCAATGTTGATGGTGACTTCCCATGTAACACTATCAATGAATCTAATTACCAATCCATTGTTGCTGGTTCTGAACCTCAAGTGGATTTTTGTCACATACAGATTCAGTTATTTTCATTTGGCATAAAGACAGCTTTTGCAGTGCCTGTTTATTTTTATGCTCATATCAAATCTGACAAGCAATCTCAATTATGTATCTGTCATGGATTCAAAGTCTCATTGCTGTATTTATCTTACATGCAGTTTAAATAGTTTCCTATACTAATCATCACTAAGGTCATTAGTACCAATCGTAAATGTATTTTTGTAAATATGCAAGTGGTAAACCAAATAATTAAGTATGAATAATATGATATTCACTCTTGAATGAGACTATTGTTGAGGTAAATGGATTGTGCCTTTTCTCTTGTTTTCATTATAACTTCAGTAGCTAGAACACTTCAATGTACCACATAAAAAAAATGAACAAATACCTTAAAATCACTATAACATGAAGTGCAAAACCAAATAAGGACATACAAAATAGGAGCAGTTATAGATGATCTGAACCCTCAAGCCTGCTTTGCCACTCCATGCGTTAGGGTTGATTGTCAACCTCAACATTTAAAAGATGTAAAGTTCACAGGCTTTTAAAAGTGGTTAGTTACTGGTTAAGTTTTATTCCTACTTTTCTGACACTATAATTACAGGAAGTATTGCCAGAGCTGGTTATTAAACAAACCAACTTGTAATGAGGTGAAATGCATGATCACAGTCTACTTCAGAAGAAACAATTGGTTCATAAATTTCTTATTTTGATAATAATAGACAACTAGCGATTAAGAGTAATATCAGCCTGATTGACCATGATTATCCTTGTGTTAAAAGCTGTTTTATTGCAACAAGACCAATTATTATTGCCTTACTACATGCCACAACATGTTTTCCCAAATAATGCTGCAATTGATTTTTTTCAGAAAATGCAGGTGAACAAATTATTTTTTACATTCAATATTGTACAATGAAGACAATTATATGGAAAACCCAAGTACTATCCACACATAATCTTTTCGTTATAACTGAAGGAGTTGGTTGCTTACACGTTTTATGGGTTAAAACAGATGCGTTGCAACATATAATATATGAAACATTTGTGGTCTTTCCAGTGCATTTCTACTATATGTCTAAGAATCAGACCCAAACTTGTGTACCTGAAAACATTTTCAACTAATTTTGTTTTCCACACCAAACAATGTCATCCAATTTAGAGAGAATATGGCAAGACAGAGGGGACTGTTAAACCAGGAGTTTACATTTCCCAGGTCTGGTAAGGTTGTAGCTATTGGTCTGCCTTGTGCGTCACAACCAACAACGAACATTTACATAGTTCCTTTAATGTAGAAGATTATCACTATATACATGACAGAAACACTATCAGATAGGAATGGACACTGAATTTAATAAGTATACATGAGGAGGTTTGACCAGAAGTCTTATGAAAGAAATAGCTTTAAGGAAGTATCTTAACAAGATGGAAGTGATGAAGCAGGAGGATTTATGGTTAGGTTTATGTTATATAAGGTCTAGACAGCTGAAGGTACATCTGTCAATAATAGGGATAAAGAAAGGAGGATACATAACAGTTTAATGTCAGAGGCAAGCAGTTCTCAAAAAATATATAGTAGAGTTAGAGAATGATAGAGATAGTGAGTGGCCATAGTTTGAAGGTCTTGAAATTCTAAGGTACTGCTTTTAAATTGGTGGCGTTAAGTGACTAGGTGTTAATACAGGTTACCTAGCACATCAGGGATGTGGATTGATGAGGATTTTGTTGGACTAGGATATGGGTAACAGAATTTTGGATAGACTGAAAATTTATTGAAGATGAAGGGCACCAGTGGAATAGTATAGTCTGGAGGTGACAAAAACATAGACATGTATTTCAATAGCAGACAAAATGAAGTTGAAAAGTGCTACAGATGTGGTAGTCTTTGAGAAAGGAGGCACATATGTCCACTGCATGATTGTGGACCTCTAGGCTCTGGATTTGGCTTGGAAAGCCTGCAGATTTTGAAACTGAATAGTGTCCTGGAGGCCCTGTTACAGCACAAAGTTATTTAAATAAGAATACCTTCCCAGGCCCAGAAATTCCAGTTGAGCTAGCTGCTGGTCTGATTCCCAAGGTTACTGTGGGATGAAACATCTACGGATTTCTTACCCTATGTCTTACCCCAGTCTATCCTCAAATGAGGGTCATCCAAACACTAAGCATGAATCTTTTAATTTCGTATCAATAATAATCCCTGTTTTTTCCAAGAAAACCACAACACATGTTGACAGCCAACTCCAGTCTCCACGGAATCACATTCCACACTTCAGTTCATTGCGCCTGATGTTGGATTTACACTGGGAGCATAATGTCAGCATGATCATTTTGCATTGAGGTTGACTTGTAATGTTTATTCAAACTGTAAAGACTTACCTGTGAAGAGGAGATGCTTGGTCAAAGTACCAGAGAAATGTCAATGACCTTAGAAAGAATTGAGATACTAGGCCGGAAGTAACAAGAAACAGGTGAAGAAGGTATGTGTGGTGCTTGCCTCTTTAGTGAAGTGCCTGCTGTTTCCCCATAGGGCGAACGTGGATATTGAGTTAAACTAATGTCCATAGGGCTCCCCTGTGTTGCTCATAGCTGTGCTGAAATCCAGCTGAAGAGACGTCTATTTGTGAAAGCGCTGTCAAAACAGAAGATCCTGCGTCTTTTCTGTGGAAGTCAGAACTGCTGTTGATATCAGGTTGTGTAGAATAGCATGCGGTGATACGTCTGTGTATGCAGGCAATTAGTTTTGCTGTAAATACAGATGCCTATTTATCAGCCAGCTCTTGGTGAATATAATGGAAACCTAATTTGTTTCAGATGTGTTTTTACGAGCTATTCAACTGCTTGCCCGCTCTGCTGAGAAGACGGAAAAGCCTCAAAGGATGACTGACAGAGCCAAGCGAGCTGCCTATCTGGCCTGGCCAACTCATTTTTATAAGAGCAATGCGCGAACGCTAACGTTATTTCCCCTCCCCGTATCCGCCGTCTTTGAGGAATTCAGAGGCACAAGGCTCACTTTAACAGCAATTCCCGGCCAAGGCGGTAAAGGGTTTTTTTTTTGCGTCGGTTTTACATGCTCTGTCTTAAATCCCAGGCTCCTCAGGAATTTTACAAATGTACCAAACAAGCCAAAATAAACTTATAAAAAAAACTTGAGAGAAGGTCCTGTTCCCATTTAGCAAGTGCACAGTAGGAATTATTGGCAAACGGGACTTGCTGACAACGAAATGCCAGCAGTTCAACATGTGTAGAATGCTTCAAGAGTTAAATACGATGAAGTACTGCTCATGCCGCGTAATAATCTTTGTGTTCAAACAGATCCGTAGCTTTTAGTCAAAACTGTACGATACTTGTGCCTTCTTATCCATGTAAAATACAACCATAATGTATTTACGCCAGCAAACAGCTTATAACTTAAAATGGATGTTAGAACATATTTACTGCGTTTACAAAAGAATACACGCGCCGTCAATGCAGAATCAGAATATGCAGTCGCTTGTTACAGCCACACCATGAGCAAATGGGGTAAGATTTTTCACTAGTCACTACCTAAGCTACAACTTAAACGCGTTGCCACGTGTTCCGCTTGTGGTGCACGTTGAACAATACTAAAATAGAAACCTATTCAGATGTGTTGCACTTATATTAAAAGGTAGTTGTGAAACGTGATCGAAACTCTGCTTAATATAAACTTCGTGGAGTTCAGAGACTAAATACTCTGCAAGCATAATTTGAGTTTCCACTTCTACCGGGAGCTGGTGTGTATTCAGTGCACAAGAGCACAAATGGACAGGTCTCTGGGTGGTGGGGTACGGTTGCCCTGTTTGAAGCCTGTTTATAACCCCTCCTCCTTATGCAGTCGGCCCCACGACATTTCCAACTACCGATTCATTTCGAAACGATCACCAGCTCCGAAGATAAATGTAGGCTTTATTTGTTTGAGCACATGTTTGCGAAGTTGAAGCAAGACACACAGTAAGAGAACAAACATGTCTTTAATCTGGCAAATGTCAGCCCTCTACAATGTAGATGTGCCCACCGAATTGTCAACAGGCTCTGACAAGAACCAATGATTAACGAGGGCTGGGAGTCTGCAATAGGAACCCGCTTTGCTTCACAAATGCGGTTCGGATAAAATAAATAAAGCCAGGAGTGCGGTCAAACCTCGCAGTTGGCACAATGCAACATTTTAGAAAGAAGGCAAGGTAGTTTGAAGTTTTTCGAAAGTACCTGAAAGAAATGCGATTGAACATGAAATGAACAGTCCATGTGGTTTCAAGCCCCACCCCACCCCTTAGCCTATCCCAAAGAATATCCCGTTGTCTTCCTGTCCTATGGGAAATAAATCGCATTGTTGGCGAGATGCTGCTTTTATTTTACTAGTGCTACCGGTTGCAAGTAACGTGCCAAATTTTTACATGCCCATTTGGTGCCATTGCTTTCGGAGTACTGGCGTCACTAGTTTCTGTTACACAGTATTGGGTGATTCGTCCGAGCCTGTGAATTGTGCAACTCGATTGGCATTCTTGCTGTGTAGCTCATATTGAGGATTGATCGGATCTGCATCCAGGGATAATATGATCGATTCCACTGATTTACTTAATGGGATCGCAATGTGTCGGTCAGGTTCCAGTGGAAGGTGAAAACGGACACGTTTGAACGGCCGGAGTTTGAAATATTCATTTATTCATAATGTCAATGACCCCAGGTGGCGCTTTAACCTCTAACTACGTTAGACTCGTTGCAAAAGAGGAACAACGTTTCGGCTCATTTTTCACATTAAAAGGAGCAGTAACCTAATTAGCTATCATGGGGGTCGTATTGCGAGATTGTTGGATGGGGGTCTTGTCCCTGCGAGCTGCAGGTATCCCTGTTTTAACCACAGCAGTATCTAAACTGCAGTCTTTAAGCATCATTCAAGTTTCGCTACAAATAATGAACGATCGAAGTTCTGCAATTCAAAATTAGCAATGTTGCAACCATCCGAAAATCTGAAATGTTTGCTATATCTGGACCTGAATGTTTTTTAAATGGCGAAATATTGCACAACGCTACAGAACAATTGAGTGCTGGTGCATGGACCACAGAAAAGCTAACACCCATGTTCAGTTACTAATAGAGAAAGCTAACGGAATGTTGGCCTTTATTTCAAAGGGAATGGAGTGTGAACATAGGGAGGTTTTGCTAATACAATACAAAGCAGTGGTCCTGCCATAACTGGAATATTGTGAACGGTTTTAGAGCCGTTGTCTAAGGAAATATGCGGTAGCATTGGAGGCAGTCCAGAAAAGGCTCACAAAGCTGATACCAGGTATGGGAGATAACACAGTGTGGAGCTGGAGGAACACAGCAGGCCAGGCAGCATCAGAGGAACAGGAAAGCTGATGTTTCCGGTCGGGATCCTTCTTCAGTAATCTTCATTTCAACTTTCCTGTTCCTCTGATGCTGCCTGGCCTGCTGTGTTCCTCCAGCTCCACACTGTGTTATCTCTCACTCCAGTATCAGCAGTTCTTACTATTTCTGACCAGTGTGGGAGAGTGTCTTATGACGAGTGGTGGAGTACATTGGGCCTGTACACATTTGAATATAGAACAATGACAGGTGACCTTATTGAAACATGCAGTACAAAATTCTTCTGGGACTTGACAGGGTGGATGAGGAAAGTTTGTTTCCCCTTGTAGGAGAGCCTAGGACCAGAGGACATAAGGGTTTAGGCCCAAAACATCAAGTTTTCCTGCTCCTATGATGCTGCTTGACCTGCTGTGTTCATCCAGCCCCATGCTTGTTATCTCATAATCTCAGAATAAAGGGGCTGCAAAGTTGAGATAGAAATGAGGAAGAATTGTTTTTTTTCTCTCAGACTGTTGTGAATTAAAAAAAAACATATACAGGAATTGAAGGAAATCTTCCAGCTATATTTACAATGCCACTTCCACATATACCAGAGAAAACCTCTCCATAGGATTATGAGGAAGAAAGAAAAGGTTATACAGCTAGTTTGTTATCCTGTCACAAGTATTCTGTTTGTAGACTGCACACTGCAGACTCCCTTGTCTTTCATGTCCAAGGCAAATGGCATGAACTGTACAGGCCAGCTCTTGATCAGGTAAGGATGGCCTTTTAAAAATAGTACTGCTGCAGCTATGTCTAGGCAGTGGCAATTACAATGGTGATTGAGGGAATCAGGCTAGCATTGGATAAGTGACATGCCACAGGGGTGTGGTAGATAGCTAATGAAGTGAGCTTGGAAAAATAGTATGAGGAGACCCATTCACCCTCACATAGAGAAATCCTTCATGTAGCTCAATGAAAATGACACTTAGCTGAGTTCTGCTCCAAGTGGAATATAAAACTTAATGCTTATTACTTAAACAATACTTTCTTTAAATCCAAACACACACACACACACACACAAATACATATTCAAAATGGGATGGACAAGAAGGGCAATACAGTCAGTTTTGCAAAAATATCATGGGTAGAAAATATATGCAGAAATATAGGCAAATTCTATGGATCAAGAGTCCAAACTAGAAGGATGCGATGAGGTGACTTGTCACAGTTTTTTTTTGGCAATAATATCACCTTACTGTCTACCACAGCGATCTGCAAGTTGGTAGTCAGTCAGTTGGAATTCAATTTTTCCTTGAATTAGAAGTTTTTCTTATCAGTGTCTGTAGTGCATTCTATTTTCTTCCAAACAAAGAGGGAGAGAGAGAGAGAGACATGCTTTGAATTGCAGGTCTTTGGAAGTTTGTGTCCCACCATTCTCAGTTCTGTGACAAAACTGCTTCAAAACAAATCCAAAAGCCCTTTCCTGATTGTTCCTTTTCAAACCCAAAGGCACCTGATGCAAGCTAATCCCTCAAAAGTATCATATCAGTTTTTCCAAAAGTTACATGCACTTGTGGAACCAATAACTGAACACTGCACAGTTAGACTTTTCCTTTGAGTTATAAAATAAACAATTGGCTCTTATTTTGCAGCAAAGCAGTTTAATTTTCCCAGTTTATGTTTCCAAAATAATATAGTCCTTATACTAGCCTGAAAACCATCAGGACCTGGGGATTTTTCAGCTCTGGAAATTTGTTCTGTACCCCTTTCCTTGTGATTGGAATTTTCTTGAGTTACTCCCTCCCTTCAATTACCTGACTTACAGTGATTTCTGGATGTTACTTGTATCCTCTATTGTGAAGGCCTATGCAAAATATTTGGCCAATTCATCGATTTTTTTTATTATTAATCCCCGAGACTCACTTTTGGTAGCATCAACACTCATTTTTATTAACTCTTTTCATTTTTAAAATAGCTACAGAAACACTATCTGTTTTTATATTGCTGATTAGTTTTCTCCTGCACTTCAATTGATTTCCTTCTTACTAATTATTGGGTCATTCTTTTATTATATTTGTCCAGTCTTCTGACTTGCAATTTCTGCTTGCACAATTATATGCTTTTTCTTTAAGCTTGGTCCTGCCTTTAACTGTTTTTTAGGTTACCGTGGACGGTGAACCCTTCCCTTGGCTTTTTCTCATTGGAATGTATCTATTTTATGTATTCTGAAATATCCTTTAAATATCTGCTACTGTATTTCCATTAACCAATTCCTTAACATAATTTGCTTATTCATTTTAGCTACCTCTGCTTTCATGCCCTGATAATTGCCCATATTTAAATTAGAAATATCATGCTTGGAACCACCTTTCTCTCCCAGAACTGAATAAAAATTCAATGATATTATGTGTAAAAGAAAAACTGCCATTCATATTCAATGGGTAATAAGGAATGTATTTGGAATGATGGCTTGTATTTCAAAGGGAATAGAACATAATAATAGAGAGATATTGCTAAAACTATAGAAGGCACTAGTCAGACTAAAGCTGGAACACTGTGAAAAGTTTTGGGTCCCTTATCTAGGGAAAGATATGCTGACAATGGAGGCAGCCCAGGGAACATTCACTAAGTTGATCCTGGGTATGGAGGGATTTTCTCATGAGGAGAGGTTGCATAGGTTGAACTTGTACTCATTAAAGTTTAGAAAAACATGATGAGACCTTATTTGAAAGCTAAGATTCTTCATGGGTTTGACAGGGTACATGCAGAGAGGTTGTTTCTCCTTGTAGGACAGAATATCACCAGAAAGTATAATCTCAGAATAAAGGGTTGCCCATTTAAGATAGAGATGAGGAGAGGTTCTTTCTCTCAGAGGACAGTCAATCCCTGGAATTCTTTACCACAAAAGGCTGTAGAGACTGGATCATTAAGTATATTTAAAGCTAAGATAGAGACATTTTTAATCAGTAAGGGAATCAAGAATGATGGCGATAAGGTAGGAAAGTAGATTCAAGGGTTATCAGATCAGCCATGATCACATTGAATAGCAGAGCAGATTCAATGGGCTGAATGGCCTACATCTTATGGTCTTTTAATAATTTTTTTGAAAAACAGTTCCAAAATTTTCTATAAATTCCTCATTTAGGTGAAATTTGCTCAGTTGATTTTTCATGATTCCTGACTGACAAGCTCCCATTATTTCTTCCTTTATATTGTCTTCAACATGTTATTGTTGGTGAGCAGGACACTCCCATAGGTGGCTCCTTTCCTTTATCATTTCCCATCTCTGCCCAAACTGCTGCTACAACCAGGTTTCCCATACTTACGTCATCACACTCTATTGCACTGTTATCATCAGTAATTATATGGAGGTGCCAGTGTTGGACTGGGGTGGACAAGGTCAGAAATCACACAACACCAGGTTATAGTCCGAAAGGTTTTCAAATAAATCTGTGGGACTATAACCTGGTGTTCTGTGATTTCTGACATCATCAGTAATTAGCAGAGCCTTCACCCTTTCTAAGCCTCCTGTTCTTCCTAAATGTAATATATATTTCATTCTTCAGCAATGTCTTCAAAATAACTGCTGGATCACACTTTTTTTTTTCAAGTTGTGCCATCATTTCATCTGAGATAAAAGGAACTGCAGATACTGGAGAATCTGAGATAACAAGGTGTGGAGCTGGATGAACACAGCGGGCCAAGCAGCATCATAGGAGCAGGAAAGCTTGACGTTTCTGGCCTAGACCCTTCTTCAGAAAATGATGAAGTGTCTAGGCCCAAAACGTCAAGCTTTCCTGCTCCTATGATGCTGCTTGGCTGGCTGTGTTCATCCATCATTTCATCTGTTTTGTCTTAAATGCAAATTCAGATCCAGAGCTTTCAGCTTTGCCCTTTTATTAATTTGTAACCTCTAGCCTTATCTGCTGATTTACTCTTAGATTTAAACTCTCTATCCCATCCTGTTATGACCTGTTTCCCATATTAATAAGTTTTCCCTCTTGCATTATCTCTACTCTTGATTTACTACATTTTCTCAAATGCGATCCCTCGCCCCAGTATTTACTTTTAAATCCTCTCCACTTCTCTAGTCATGTGGTTCACTCAAACACTGGCTCCAGTAAGGCATGTGTGTTCAGTCCCAATGGTACAGGCCCACTTTCCCTAATACTGGTGCCAGTGTGCCACAAACCCATTTTGCCTATAGCAGTTCTTGAGCCACACATACATTTTCTAACCTTCTTTGTCCTAGACTAATTCCCACATTCATAGGTAATAATGCAAAGATTATTATCTTTGAAGTTCAACTTCTTTATTTGATGCAAATCCTTTCAGTAACAGTGCAGAACCTCTTTCGTTGCAGTGCCTAAATAATTGGTACCTCATTAGACCATGGAGATTGGATCCTCCACCTTTCATTACAAGTTCCTCGCTATCCCTAAGCAGATGTTTAGAACTCTGGTACTGTTGACGGTAACACAGCTTCATTGACTCACATCTTTTGCTGCAGAGAAGAGTGTCAATACCCCGTGCTATACTGTTCCTTATTACAACTATAATAATTCTTGCTCAGCCAGTTTAAATGACTTCCTGTACCACAGTGTCATGTTCAGTTTTTTCATCTATTTTGCAACCCCTGCTATTGTCCAAACAACCTGAAAGAACCACAGACCTGTGGGAAAATTGCAATGGCTGAGATACCTATGTTTCTGCCCTCTGGGTTCGCTCAACTACTTCACTTGCAGTAACATTCTCCTTTCCTGACCAGTGACCAAGGCAGGACTGTGATTACCTCCTGGAATAAACTGTTCAGACAATTTTCTCTCCTTGGCATGTCACATTTGCAGCATCTGCAATTCACTCTCCAGCTCATAAACTCTCATCTGAAGACGCCAGAGCTGCAAACACTTCCATGCTTTCCCTAAATCTAATTGGCATCCAGAATCTCCCATATGCAGCAGGACTGACTCATCACTTGTCCTGCTATCTTTAATATGTTTTAGTTAATGGCATAATCATATTATTCAATTATTTATTGACATTTAAAACTTTTTTTTATTAAATCTACCACAACTTCTTCTGCTGCTTTAAGCTTTAAAATCCCACTTTGTGGCCAAATACTTTTTTCTAAATACCAGCACTTTAATATTTGACACATTTTACAAATAGAGCAGCGTAGAAGTGGAGAGATGGAGCTGTGGAGGAGTGGATATGTGAAGAATTGGAGATGTGGAGAGCTGGTGATGTGGTGGTGTGGAGTAGTACAGAAGTGGAAAAGTGGTGAAGAGGAGATGTAGAGATGTGGAAATGTGGAGAAGTTGAGATGTGGCAATTTAGTGCGGTGGAGAAATGGAGATGTGGAGAAGTGACAGGCATTCTCGTGCTCTTTTTAAACCCCTCTCTTCTGATGCGCTTTGCTGCAGACATCTAATCAATACAGTAATATCATATAAATAAGAATGCTGTTGCCTCTAACTATTACTCAATGATATACAATCACTTTACATGGATTAATGATTCTGTGTTCCTCTCCCTGTAAGAACCTAAAGAACAATCTTTTTTATTTGGTTGTGTTAGCATAAATCTTTACATTGAAAATTTTCATGCTGTGGGCAGACTTGCAGATTTTAGCTAGGACCTATTTAACGTATGTGTAAATCCAACTCATTGTCAGAACTGACCATCATGTCATGTATGACTCTGACTCAGATACCGAAGATTCAACTGGTCATATCTACATTTCAAATTATAATCTTTAACATTTTGTTTGCATACTTGTAACGCAACCATTTGAATTGTAAATAAGCCATTGAAAAAAATCAAATTGCCTTTACATTCTTCTCACAAAATGCTTTACAACACATTAATTACTCACTTAAAATTATGCTCCCCGATAATTAATGTAATATTATCGCTATGAATGCCTCAAGTAGAAACTTGCTATGTATTCAGTTCACAGATCCGTTACTTTCACTTTATTCATAAGAATTGTATTTAGCTGTGTAGCGTGAGTAATGAGTTGATGTTGATCAAATTAAGAGAAGGGAACTTGAACTTATACCAAATACATACTAAAGTGAATTCATTTTATTGAATTAATATAATTGATAGCATTAACTAATTGAGTCAATAAATTGAACACAGTCTCTTTTACTTGCATATCAATATTTATTTTTTCAAAGCTGTTTTCTGCCTCTTTTACTTCCTCTCCACATGTTTTATATTGAGCTAAAAGGGTCAACATGGAATATCCTCTCAGGTCTCTTCCAATGTTACTTCTGAGTGAACTTGAATCTAACAGAAAAATATTCTTTTCCATTGGGTGAAGTACTATTGACTCCAATGACAGATGCTCTCATAGGAGCACGTGTTTCAAAGTTTAGAAACATGGAAAATGAGACTGAAAGAGACAATTCAGGTCATCATGTCTATAATGCAAATTTCCTTTGTTTATCGTTGACCATTCTGTTGTGATTACACGTCAGAGGCAAATATAGGAAAGCATGAGTTTGAAAAGTGCTGAAATATTGTCACATGCTGAATATATTTACATGGTTGCTTTCATTAATTGTTGACATACAATATCATGTGGAAATTAGTTTGCACTACATTAACTGATTTCCAGACTGCTAAAAAGAAATGTTAGTAGATATAAATTGATTTTACTAGGAATTTGTATGTCATAGTCATAGAGTTTTACAGCACAAAAAGAGGCCGTTCAACCCACTCTAATTGTACCAGTCATCAAAAATCCTTCTATTTTGTTTTTCTTCTGAAATAACTGCACAGAGGCCCGTATCCTGTCACCAAGTCACCCTTTATTTAATTTTGTATAGTACACTGGCTGTGGCCAGCCAGCTCAGAGTTAGTCTGCTGGACTGAGAAGGTTCTAATCTCCTGGTTATATTTGCCAGCCAGGGCTTTCCTGATTGGCTCAGGTTAACAACCCCAATCAATGACCTCATAGTCAATGAGGTCAACCTAGTTCCAATCACTGCATTTTCAGGCAGCATTTTAAAAAATCTATTCCATCCATCTTGATAGTGTAACAAACTTAAAATTATTGTTAAAGGTCAGGTACAGCGTTATTGTTATAATCTTAAGTCCACATTCCGACATTTAGCAGTTTTAACTAAACACAAAACATTTAACAATTTACCTCTGTTCACATTGTATTCATTCCTGATTTCTCCTATTTTAATTATTTAAGTTTCACTTTAACTTTATCTTTATGACCACATCTTTTTATCCTATCTGAATCTTCTTTTTTTAGCATTTTGCTAAGTTTAACCAAAACACATTGAAACTTTTGCACAGCATTTCTGTGCATTAATGAAGAGAGAAATTTTGAAAACCGTGGGACTGTCGACATTTGTATTTTCATCCTTCCTCATCAAACAGAATTAAATGTATTCCCATGAACAGCTAAGGGATGAATGACATTGATACTAATTGACACTTACCGTCATTGATTTAGAGATTATACCCAGCCGAAATATTAAAGGTGGAAAGGAACTCAACATTTTTCTCTTTTGAAATAGTGTGTTACAAAATCACAAGATATTTCCTTCATCCAGAGAGATCTCAATGCCATATTCTCCCTTTTTATTTGTTACTGTTATGTCTCTGTAATTCAACATCCTATTCCTTTGCTGATTGCCACTCTGCATTGGCTGAGCATGTTTAGCAAGCTGTTTACTCGGAATCCTGGAAATCTTTCACTTTTGCCATACATATTTCAATGACATTCATGGAGTATGTGCTGTTTATTTTTCTTCCAGAGTTCAGTACTTTACATTGACGTCCATTAAATTTTATCTGCCATTGTTCTGATTATTTGTCCATTTTGTTCAGCTCAATCTTTTATTTCTAAGCTGCCTCTTCTAATTTCATTGCCAATTTATTTTTGTAACATGGGAAATATTTTGCATTGAATTTTGGAATCGAGTTTGTACTGATAAATTAGTAACAGTAAAGGTCCCAGCATTGAGCTTTGAGAAATGTCCCTCGGTATTTCTCCCCAAGATGGCATAAGTTTTCTTTATTCCTACTTTTCTTATCCATTACCAGAATTCATCCTGATACCATATAGTTTTAAGTTCCATTACTCGTTCTTTGTGTGACCTTGGTGAAAAGCGTTTTGGTTGGGATGGGCAACAAATACTGGCCAGCTAGAGACATCCACATCCAGTAAATGAATAAATTTTAAAAAGTCACAATACATAGGGTCATATGGCTCTTCATATTCCTTTTGTGGTGTGATTTCCACAAAGAAGTTAGGCAGCATCCTCATCTGCTGACTTCACACTAACTGCTGACAGATAAGTGATTATTGTTGTGTAGATGATCCTCATGATTATTTGAAATAGATTCCGTTATTTTACATTAATGGAGATAGCAATAAGGGGTCTATAACAGCTTGTATGTGTTTGGCTTTCCTTTTGCATATTGGTGCCACATTAGACTGTTTCCAATAATTTCAAATCTCCCAAGCGTCCAATACTCCCTCATAATGGTTGTCAGTGCTTCGTAAATCTCTTCCCTAGTGTCTTTCAGCAGTCTGGTATAAATACTGTCTTCCCCTTGAGGTTTATTCATTTTGAGCTTAATTACCCAATCCCTGACTTCAATCCCATTTCTAAACATGTCATTGATTTTCCTTGAGGAGGACACGATGCTTATGTGTTCCTCATGAGTACACTGAGGAAGTATTCATTCAGAAAATTTGCTGTTTCGTTCTCGTGCTCAGTTTCAAGCTTGTTTGCATGTTTTATTGTCTTCACTTCTTTGATAACTCTCTTGCTGTTGTGGTGCTGAAATAATATTTTACTGCAGTATTTATTCTTTTACGTTATGCTTTGAGAAGATCAGGATAGAATCACAGTATAATTATAGCACAGAAGAAAACCATTCAATTTATTGTGTCTGTGCTGTCTCTCTATGAGAGAAACTTAGATAGTCCCACTCCTTCTATTATTTGCTCACAGCTCTGTAAATCTTTCTTCTCAGTTAATTACTCAGTTCTGCTGTTGAAACTCCTGATTAAATCTGCATCTATCAAATATCAGGCACTGAATTCCAGTTTATAATCATTCACATTTTTCCTCTGATTCTCTTGTGATTCTTTTACCTAAAGACAGTGTTCTCTGGTTCTTGACACTAACTGTTGAAGATGGCAGTTTTTAGAATCCTTCTCCCTTCACCTTGAGCATTCGGACATTCAATTACTTATGTATAGTTTACTTTTCCCTTCATGTTCTTGGTATTAGAAATCTATCAATCAAGTGCTTAGCATTTGAAGAAGTACAGGAGAGTTATCCCTGGTGCCCTTGGCCCATATTTATCCCAAAATCAATATTGCAAAAAGCAGACTTTCTGGTCATAACTATATTGCTGATTTGGGAAGCTTGCTGTGCACAAATTGACCATCATGTTTCCAATATAATAACAGTAACTACACTTCAGAACTATTTAATTAGCTGTAAAATATTTTGGGATGTTCTGCTGTTGTATAGAGTCATTACCAGCGTGCTATTTGTATAGCAATGATGACATCTTTTAAAAATATATACATGTCCATAATTTTAAAAAATTTAAAAAATTTTAATGGAACAGGCTTTACTTATATTGACACATGACAGGTAAACCTCTTAAGAGACTTCTAGTACCATTCAATGGCAAAGTTAGCAAAGGACTTGTACAACCAAATAACATTCACACACTGTGCTTTTCATCTTATCATTTTATCAATGAACACACAAAATAGTTAAAGCAAACACGCTAATGCTTTATGAATATTGAGATCACATGGTAGTTCATGGTGTCTGTTGCTTATTTGTATTTATAAATTAGCTTTTATTTTGAATGAACAAGTTACACGAATTATAATTAGCCTGTTTTTGAATCAAACTGTTCAGAGATGTCATTACATACCTCTGGAGCAGGTGGGACATGAACCCAGGCCTTCATGGGCCAGACAAGTTGTATTTAGTGATGGGAAATTCAATTAGTGACAGCTGGATCCCCAATAAGATACATGTGGCTGTAATTAATGGCAAATATAATGGACATCACAGCAGTATACGTACAAATTCTGACTAAATACAAATCAGGTATTGAAGTTGGAGAATGGGCGTTTGAGGAAAGATCGAGACCGGGGAATCAAGACGGTGGTGTGAGATAAAGAGTGGAGAAAGGGGGCTGGTGAAATGAAGGTGTCAATGGGAAGCAGTGGAAAGATGAGGAATGAGTGAATATGAGGTCATATGGGAGAGCTAGGGGTGGAAGGTTTGGTACACAAATATGGGAAAACCTTAGGTTGGGATGGGCAAAAAGATCAACACTTTCACAGGGCTAGGAGCAGCAGCAACGTGATGATAGTGAGAAGGAGCAGCACTTGAAAAGGAGCATTCAATGAAGGGATATGTGAATTCAAGGGGTATTATTGTGAATGTATAACAATAAAAAAAATCATTGGTAGTCAAATGGGAGACCAGGGAATGAAAAACAAGTTGTGTCACTGGGTCAAAGATTAACTCTGTTGTCCCTCCACCAATAATGCCAGACCTGCTGTGTTTCTCCAGCAATTTATTCTCATTTTGTTTTAGATTTGTAGCACCCACAGTTCTTTGTTTTATTTTACTGAAAAACAAGGCTTCTCACCTGCATTGTATCTCTGTTCAGCCTCAATCAGGGGCCTGTGTAATGGAGCCATAAGCAACAGTTGCAGAGGGTAGCCATTGTCTCCCAGTAACCATCCTTGTAAGGCATCTGGTCCCTGAAATGGATCAGGAACTTGAGAGTTCTCAAGGATAAAGACATCATGGCAGCTTCCATGGTACCTGGCACAGACTTCTAAAATCAGATACCAATCATCAGCAATGACTTGTACATTGACAAAATAGAATTCATTTTTGTTGAAGTTGGCAGCCACATTATGATAATGCACTCTCGAAACAGCAGTACTCTGTACCAGGGGAAATATTGATCTCATCATGAAGAAATGAGATGAAGTGATGTGATCTGGCACAAATTGTATTGGTAACAGCCTTGATACATTTGTGGGTTGAGGATTGAAAGATCTCCCATTATTCCCAGTGGACTCCTTTGAAGCATCTAGTTGCATAAAAATGTAGCACAGTTATCACCTTGACTGCCGTCAGATTGCAAATCCTCACTCTTGCAGATAGCACAGTCCTGTGGCAATGCCCTGGGACATCCTAGGTGTGTGTGACAGCAATGCACCTTGCTCATCTGGAGGGCATGGTATGAGGATGATAGACTCTGAACCTCCTCCGTATCATAAGGGGATCTTCTTCTTTGACTTTTTTATGTGGATGCTATTCAGGGTGTTGGTCCTGGGCTAATATATCTGTTTCTCCACATTTCTCCACTTCTTCATTGCACCACAGCGACAATTATGATAACCCCTGCTGTGGTTGAATACATTGGTCACATCATCATCTTTGGTCACTGGCTGGTAGGTAGAGGACTTGGATGTTAGCAAGGAAGATGTACTAGGAATTTTGAGAACTTGAAGATAGATAAATCCCCCAGGCCTGATGGGATTTATCCAAGGATTCTATGGGAAGTGAGGGAAGAAATCGCAGGGCCTTTGGCGATGATCTTTTCATCCTCACTGTCCACGGGTATAGTGCTGGAAAATTGGAGAGTGGCAAACGTCATTCCCTTGTTCAAAAAAGGGAATATGGATAGCCCTGGGAATTAAGGCCAGTTAGTCTTACTTCAGTGGTGGGCAAATTATTGGAAAGGGCTTTGAGAGATAGGATTTATGATCACTTGGATAGGCACAGTTTGATTCGTGATAGTCAGCATGGATTTGTGAGGGGTAGATCATGCCTCACAAACCTTATTGAATTCTTTGGAGAGGTGACAAAACATGTGGATGAAGGTAGAGCAGTGGATGTGGTATACATGGATTTAAGTAAGGCGTTTGATAAGGTTCCCCACGGTAGGCTAATGCAGAAGGTAAGAAGGCATGGGATAGAGGGAAATGTGGCAGATTGGATTCAGAATTGGCTGACCCTTAGAAGACAAAGAGTGGTAGTGGATGGAAAATATTCAACATGGTGCTCATTTACGAGTGGTGTACCACAAGGATCTGTTCTGGGGCCTCTTCTATTTGTGATTTTTGTAAATGATTTGGATGTAGGATGGAAGGGTGGATTAGTAAGTTCGTGGATGATACGAAGGTGGGTCGAGTTGTGGACAGTGCAGAGGGTTGTTCTAGGTTACAAAGGAACATTGGTAGGATACAGAGCTGGGCTGAGAAGTGGCAGATGGCGTTTAACCCTCAAAAATGTGAGGTGATTCATTTTGGAAGGACAAACTTGAAAGCAGAATACAGGGTTAACGGAAAGATTCTTAGCTGTGTGGAGGAGCAGAGGGATCTTGGGTTTCATGCCCACAGTTCCCAAAACCTGTCACCCAGGTGGATAGAGTTGTTAAGAAGGCGCATGCTGTGTTAACTTTCATTAATAGAGGGATTGAGTTCAAGAGCCGTGAAGTTATGCTCCAGCTATACAAAAGCCTGGTTCGGCCACATCTGGAGTACTGTGTCCAGTTCTGGTCACCTCATTACAGGAAAGATGTGGAAGCGTTGGAAAAGGTGCAGAGGAGATTTACCAGGATGTTGCCTGGAATGGAGGGAAGGTCTTACGAGGGAAAGGTCGAGAGAGCTAGGGCTTTTCTCTTTAGAACGATGAAGGATGAGAAGTGACTTGATAGAGGTGTACAAAATGATCAGAGGTATAGATAGAGTGCACAGCCAGAGACTTTTTCTGAGGGTGGAGGTAGCTATTACGAGGGGGCATTGTTTTAAAGCGAGTGGAGGTAGCTATAGGGAAGTCGTCAGAGGTAGGTTTTTTACTCAGAGAGTGGTAGGGGCATGGAATGCATTGCCAGAGAAGGTAGTGGACTCAACCTCATTAGGGCCATTTAAGCGGCTATTAGATAGGCGTATGGATGACAGTATAAGGTAGGGGTGGAGGTTAGATAGACCTTAGGTTTAGGGTAAAAGTTTGGCACAACATCATGGGCCGAAGGGCCTGTATTGTGCTGTACAGTTCTATGTTTTATCTCCAATAAACATGTTTGTGGAATATCAGAGTAAAGACAGTCCCGAGCAGTCAGCATTTGCAGCACATACAAATGACAATTTAGCAAATATACCAGGAAATTATAAATGTGGTTGGATTACTGAGCTCTTGCCGCCAACCCCTACTCATTCAAGAAAAGCACCGTCACATAGAAGAGCATGTTGACAAATACCTGCAGTTCAAGGTGAGATGAAATCAGCTTTCTGCTCTGCTGCAGCTTATGAGACATTGCACTGACTTTGTGAACTGTGACTCACAGGTAAAACTTTTTAGATATCTTCAAAGGGAGATAACTATGATCAATTTATAATGACCAATGACATAGTCAAAATTGCTTCTGGACAGAAATTGTGTCCCATGTGGTTGGTTACTGTGTTTCCCATGTAGGAGTCAATGAGTACAGGTGTCTTTAGCCTGTACTGCATAAATGCTTGGTCAATGCTCTTGCCCGTGGAAGAACTCTACATTGATTACAATTAGAGCTCACGTTCTCAGACAGAAAAATAATCACTGAATCTATCAACTCTGGGGAGGTGGCAACCATTTCTCATTTCCACTGCACATTTACAATTTGGATGAATTTGGTTGCACTTCACAGAATGATTTGCAGAGGCTCAGCCTGTTTGTTGAACTAATTCCCTCAAACCTTCACTCTCCTTTCTTCCTTGTATTCCCAGTCAACCCCAGCAGTTCTGAACTTACCTACATTCCACCAAAATTTTTCAATCTTCTCCCAACGCTATCTTCTGTCTCTGGGCTCGACAGCTTTGGTATGCCAACCATCATGCTGCAATGGTTCCCCATCAAAGCCAGAGAAATGGGGACTGTTGATGATGTGCCACCTCCAGCAGTAACCCACATCCTCCAAAGCACTTTTGCCTCCCATCCTAATCATAATTTTTGCCTGTTCTGCAGCTGAGTGTGCTCCCTCCGATTTCCACAGTTAACTTCCCCAAAATGTCACCTCCCATTGTGATGAAACGTCTGAACGAGAATAAGCCAGCTCGGTGAGCAAGTCAACAACCTTCTCTAAAATCCTTACCACAGCAGTGGCCTCCTATAGACCACCTTGACTTTCAAAGAATGGACTCCCAGGACTAAACAACTTAGAAGGACAGCCCCAGGTGATGGATGACTGGGTCCCAATCCGATGCCTGTGCAACACCCTGGCTGATGTGTTGTTAATCCCCAGATTTGTTGCACTGGGCATGCAAGACCAATCATGGCCCAGTCCCCTGCCCTAACCATTTTGAGTGGCAACTGATCCTGTTCATATCCCTGAACTGAGATCGGACATTGCCCTTGACTGACTATTGTCAGACCCCCTGATGGACAACGGTCCCCTTTAACTTGAATGTGAACTATTCCCCTTAGATTTTAAGATATGTCTTTCAGCGGAATATGCTGCTGGCACTTTCTCTCAGTCTGACTTCAAGTTAACATGCTACCATACAGCAACATGTCCATTTCTTTGACAGATACCTGCTGATGACTATGATAGCTTCCTGGCTTTGTGTCTGCAGTAAAAGGCAAGGCAAAATGGAACTCCTGTGAGCCTGTAAATTCCGCATGAGGCAGCAAATTGCAGAAAGGCAAGGAAGGGCTGAGTTACGGTGACCATCTAAGTAGGCGTGAAGAGAGTAAGTGCTAAAAAAGCAAGTGAAGAGCTCTGACATGTATGCTGTTCCATTGCAGTGGTTAGAAACTTGCAGAAATACAATGAAAGGTGTTGGTGCACTTCAAAGTGCACTATTAAAGTGCATAATTGTGTTCTAATTGAGTTGGGATTGTGCCATGATGATGTGGTGAGGCTGGTGCACGTCCATTGCCAACATCCCGTGGATGGAGTATGGGGCAGTCACTGCCATGGAGAGGTTAGGAATTGCTAGCCAAGTTGGAGGTCCAGATGGGAAAATAGCAAGCTGCAGCTAAGAACCTGCTCTGACTTTCATGTTAGGAATTGTCATCTAGTTTCTTTCATGGGATGAGACAATATTAAGCTGCATATAAATGAAGTGAGAATAGGTTAAAATGAGAGGAAAATACATGCAAATTAGCCTCTTGCCTCTCACTAGCAAGATTTTTGACTCACCATTCAAACCATGGGTGGAAAATGAGACTTCTTTTTCTTGACATCAACAATCTCAATTTTCTATTCTTGATATATTTTCAAATTCACTCTCAATTGGCCATGTCATGAATGGACTGGGAAAATTTAATCCGTAGAGTGAACAGTATAACTCAGGTCTATTGGATCAACTCAAACCACACTTGTGTAATGATGCTGTCCCATTCAATGCACTGTAGAAGTTTCTGATATTAATTTTACATATTTATATCCCCCTAAAGTGGCAATAAAAGCTTCACCATAAATGTAGTTGGCTTGTATTCCATCAAAGCATCACATTTGGTTAGTTCAACAATTCACATAAACAATGATACAAGAGGAATGGAGCACTTAAGAATATCAAATTGGAGCATTTGATGTGCAGCATAACAATATCTTTCAGATAATTTAAGCTTTTCAGGGTAAATTTGCACTTACAACATAATTTTCATCAGACTTAAATTTATAATTCCATACGAAGTCTGATTGCAGGACACTTTAGAGCCTGCCCACAATGTTTCTATTGCATTTGCTTTTTGTACAAGGAAATAGTCATCATGTTGGATGCACAATTCACAGGTAACAACTATGAATAGCTACTAATTATTTATTTCCCATGAGCAGTTTACAGTGATAATATTTCAATAGCACACAAACAGTATAACCACACTCTTGTACTCAGGACCACAGTGTGTATAATGAACCACCACAATTCTTGACACTTATTGTTAATGTAGAAATAGACCTCAAACTCGAAAATATAATTATTGCAATGTATATATACAGGCACTAGACCATAACTAGACGGCTTAAAATCTAATCTGAAGGCTCTTGGTGGAATTAACTATTTGAATGAAAGCGAAATATTGCGGATGTTGGAAAACTGAGACAATGTCAGAGAAACTCAGAAAGTCTGGCAGCATCTGTGGAGAAAGAAACAGAAGTGGCAGTGAATTAAGGGCTATAGAGTAAAAGATGGTTTGTTGTGTTAGAGAGAAACAAAGTTCATGTTGTATGACTCTTCTTCAAACTTAACTTTTTTTTATTCATTAATCAGATGAGGGCATCACTGGCTAAGCAGCATTTATTGCCATCCCTCATTGCCCAGAGGACAGTTCAGAGTCATCCACATTGCTGTGGGTCTGGAGTCACAGACCAGGTAAGGATGGCAGTTTCCTTCCCTAAAGGACATTGGTGAACTACATGGGTTTTTCTGACAATCGACTAGTGATCATCATTAGATTGTTAATTCCGGATATTTTTATTGAATGCAAATCCCTCCATCTGAAGTGGCAGGATTTGAACCTGGATCCCCAGAATGTTATCTGGGTCTCTGCTTTAACAGTCCAGCAATTATGCCACTAGGCCATCATATGCAGTTAATTGAGCCCTTCAAATCACATGATATCTCCCAAATATTCATTATTATTGTTTAGCGACATTGCTCACTGTAATACTTTAATTGTTGTAGCATCTTATCACAGTCACATTCCAAATCATTCAACACTGCTTTTATTTAGATAAGTGTGGAAGTAAATTGTGACAAGATATAACAAACAGCAGTTGAGATTAATGACTCATTAATCTACTTTTAATGGGATGGGTTGAGTAAAGAATGTTACCCAGTTGAAATCCTTGCTTTATGAATACTGACAGATTATCTTTTTTTCTATTTGTTATTCTTTTGAAGCCATAGTTTTGTAAATGTATCAAATTCTGATACCCTGAAATGTGATGGATACGTCCCTGGTGCAAGAGGTTTATGCATGCTTGATCTATTGTGAAAGTGTATTCTTCTGTGTTTTGCTAAGTACAGATTCACCATGGCAATCTTTTATGTTCAGCTGCCCCAGTGATCAGTTGGCTGCAGATCAAAGTTGTGAAATAAAGCCATTATCTGTTTTTGAGAGATTGTTGGCAGCTTTTTGACATTAGATGAGATGATGATGTCAGGGGTTAGTTGTTGGCTGGCAACAAGGAGGTCCAAATGTTTGATGTGTTTTTCCATCTCACATAAAGAGCAACTCTTTTGATTAGTAACTGCAACAAATGCATTTTGTATAAAACCGTTTCATAAAATGCTTGAATACAGTGACATATGTTTCCCTTGTAATTGTTAGCAGCAAGCAAGCTGTTGACATCATCATCGGCTGAGAAATCACAGCGGATGATCCCAGGCAGTCATTTAGTGGTTAATTTCAGGAAGTGGTAAACAGACAATTTAGGACTGCAGGAATTCTACTGATGCCAGTCTGAAACTGTTATTTACTTGCTGCAGTGTGAAGCCACCAGCCCTGAATCATGCTATCAGTTGCACCTTTCTTCCGGGCACATTACAGTCAGCATTATAAAGAGTCTGTTAATTTATGCTTTGAATAAATTCTTAGAGCTTTCATCACAGGTAGCTTATATTTTTATTGCTGTGCAGAAGCAGGCAGACAGCCACTTTTTCCCAATGTTAAAAAAAAATGAATTTATAAAATTCCTACTGATTCCAGCAAACGTAGACACTTTTAAAACTTTCACACCAGACCGAAGTTATACTGCATCTCTTGACATTTTCACACAGCTGTCATCTTCTGAGCTCGCAAGAGTCAGATCGAGAGTGATCCCTGGGAAAATCCTGGGACAAGCTAAGCAGAGACAGGCACAGGAATTCCTAGAAGCCTGGTACTCCACGAAGAAAGCCATCAATAAACACATAGAACTCGACCCCATATACACTCCACTACGAAGGAAAACCGGAAGTGAAGCAATCCAGCTCAACGGACACCAGAGTTTAAAAACCAGGCAGGAAAACACACCAAGCTTCATCAGAGGCTGCACTGATGATGTTACCCAGCAGGGTAATGAAACATCTGTGGAACAACAAACCAGCTCGGCGAACCAACCAACCTCAACACCCACAACCCGAGCTACAAATCTACTCCAAAACCTTAGCGATCCCTGTGTTATCCTACTACTTTTCATAACGTAAAGCAATTCCTGTTGCACATTGATACAAAGATTGTAGGTTCAGGGCAGTATAAGTCATCTTTGTCCTGCAGATGAAGCAAAATAAGCGTGGAAGAGGCCTGGAGTATTAATCAACTAACTGGCAGTTAGCAGGCAAATTACCATCTTCAGTTCTTTCCTGAGATTAAGGACCCTGGAGGAGGAAGTAACAGCTTCTGAGAGCTGCCAACAATGCACATGCCAGAGACTGGTGGCCCTCTATTACAAGCAGGGTCAGTTGTACTGGCGGGGGTGAGGTAGGCATAGAGAATGATTAAAGGGCAGGGGTTTGGGTCTCCACAGTGTCCACCTTCCTGTTACTGGATCCCATGATTAGGCATTAAGGGCCTTTGAATAACGTGCCTCCCAGAGAGGTGGCAATAAACCCTGATTCCTGCAAGGAGACTGCCCTGTTTGAATACCAGCAATCATAACATGAAGCCCGTAATAGGGAAGGACATCAGATCTGTGCCAGCTCTGTTAAATAGGAGCTCACTTATTCCTACTCTTACCTCTGTTCCCAATATTTCGCTGACTACTTTTTATCCTTCAAGGTTTTACCCAATTCCCATTTGAAAGTTTAAATTAACTTTGTTCTGGAATCACAACCCTGTTGCATAATAAAGTTGTTATTTGCTTGCTTCTGATTTTTTTTAACCAGTTACCATTAGTTTGTGCCCTATGGTTAGTCAATCAGTTTCCACTGAATACCGTTTTTGTTATGTTTACTGTGTCTAATCTCTTCATAATTTTCAACACTTCTATCAAATCTGATTTTAGCCTCTACCCTTCTTTAAGGAAAACAACGAAGCTTCGGATAATGTATATCTAAATAGCTGTAATTTCTCATGTTTGGAAACCATACCAGTAATTCGCTTCTATCTTCCTGAAAGCTATCACTTCCTCCCTAAATTATGTTGCCTATAAATAAACACAATCATCCAGTTAGTGTCAAACTAATGTTTTATATAACTTTAAATAACTTAATGTTTTTTAAAATTAAACTTTATGCCTCTATTTAAAAAGCCTAAGTTTCAATATGTACCTTTGGCTGCTTTGTTAACATGTCTTACATGAAATTAACACATTATCCATGGCTGTCTTTTCTTGCAGCCCCTTTAAAGACAGAAAATGACAAAATTGCACAGCATGGAACTAAGGCAAGGAGATAATTCTGACTATTTGATACTGATTGACTTACTGTGAGCTTTGAGACATTCCAATTTGTGATGTATGATTTCAATTAAAGTTATAAAAAAGGTATGGAATAAGAAAAGGCCATGTGGATCTAGTTCTCCCCATGGACAAAATTGAATTTACTCGTTGTGAAATCTAACTAAAATCCACAAAATCAATCTGACACAACAATCCAGAACATTCTGTCCTAATTGGTTGCATTTTGCAGAAGGCATTCTGCTGTAGAGTAACATTTTGTTGTTGTTGGTTCACTCGCTGAGCTGGTTCATTGTTCTGCAGACGTTTCATTTTGTATTTATTCTTAGCCAACCAGTTTCAATCAATTCCCGACTATCCTCATTTCTAACACGTTAGTCTTTGACGTTAATAATGGGAAACAACAACAAGCAGAAACTAAAAATAAATATTTAATTTTATATATATAATATTACATCATTATATATTTAAATATGAGCTAGATAACACTGAATTAGATCATCTTAATGCCCATAATCATGTTTGAATCCACTTCAGACTGACAGCAGATGCCTGAACTGTAAAGATCCTACATTAGTCATCTTCTCAGAAGAATTATATTGACTTTGACTGGTAGTGTAAAACACACAGTAATGAATTACCAGGATTGGCTACAATAGAAGTTAAAATGAGGAGAGATGTATATATCGCATGCTGATAGTGCAATATTACCTGCTTTACATTATTGTCCAGGGTCAAAAGGACCTTTTGGGAGTGCTTGTGATGTAGTGATAATACCTCACCTTCTGAGCCAGAAGGCCAAGGTTCAACCGGCCAAGAACTATGTCTGAACAGGCTGATTAAATATGTTTAGCCCATAATGGGCTTTGCTTGTAAATGCTCAGTTAGATACCTGGGTGTTTTTCACTGGTAGTATTTGCTAGATAAAGAAAAAACATTGAGAAGTCATGGTGATTTTGGTGGTGGGAAGGCGCTCAGTTGCGTGTGGGAACAGTTTTGGGTAGTAAAAAAGGACCTTTTGGCAGTTTGAACAGAATTTATGGTGGGTGCTGGTCAACAGCATGGAAACTTGTCATTAATTCACGCAAAATTGACAAATATATTCGTGTCATAAAGATGGATTGGCAAACAGAAGGATTAGCACTATTACAAATATATTGAAATTAGGATCAAGGTAGGATTTTTAAGGCTTTCATTTCTGTTGTACTTACTTGGAGTACTTCCTGTTGAGAATAGCTGCTAAATAGTATTAAAAAGTTATACTCTCCAATATTTGCATTCTTCACTTGCTCAGTATAGATAAAAGAACACCCCAGCAAAAAAAAGACTTAGTTAAGGCAGAATTAAAATCAATTACAGAATCTTAGGCTCACCACATTTTACACATTATTTAAACATCACACTGTAAATCACAGCATGAAGGATAACCATGGAAAATGAAATGCCAGTTTGTTTGATATAGTCCACTTTTTTTGTGTTCAATGAAGTTACCAATATTATTGTCTGGAGAAAATTTCTACGTAAATACACATTCCTTTGACTAAGTTAATCCAACATATTCATCCCTTTTTCACATATCTTTAGGACTCCTCCCTGGTCTACATCACTTCTTAACACAGTAGTTAAAATTACCCAATCTGAGAGGGTAAAACTATAATACCTCCTGCAGGTACAGGGTACCCATGACCAGTACTACCTCTAAGAACAAGGGCAGCACAAATATGGGAACAACGCCACCTGCAATTTCCTCTCCAAGCCACTATTTTGCCATTCCTTCAGTGTCACTGGGTCAAAATTTTGGAATTCCCTCTGTAAGGGTGCTGTGAGTCAATCCACAGTACGTGTACTACAGTAGTTCAAGAAGGCAGATCAGCACCACATTCTCAAGGGCAACTAGGGAGAGGCAATAAATGCTGGCCCAACCAGTGATGCCCATGTCCCACAAGTGAATGAAGAAACCCTGCCAGCCTGGTCTGAAGTGGCCATCCATGGTGTGTCAAGGAATTGCACATCCACATCCTGCATATCTGCCTTAAAGCCTTCTCTTCCCTCCCACACAGCGATAGGATCCCCCTTGTCCTCACTTAGCACCCCAGAAGCATCCATATCCAAAGGATCATTAAACGTCATTCCCATCACCTCCAGTAGGATGCCACCACCAGACACATAGTCCTCTTCCCTCCTTTGTCAGCCTTTGCAGGGACCATTCCCTCTGGGACACCTTGGTCCAGTCCATCTCCGCTCTCCACACCTACCCCACACCTCCATGGTATCTTCCCATGCAATCACAGAAGGTGCAACTCTTTCCCGTTTACTTCCTCCCTCCTCACTATCCAAGGCCCAAGACCCCAGGTGAAGCAACGATTTATCTGCACTTCACTCAGTCTAATCTACTGTATTTGCTGCTCACAATGTGGTCTGCCATACAATGGAGAGAAGAAGTGCAGAATGGGTGACCACTTTGTAGAACACCTATCTTCTGTCCACAAAAATGACCCTGAGCTTCTGGTTGCCTGCCACTTCAACACACCACTGTGTTCCCTGGCCAGAATTCTGTCTCAGGCTTGCTACAGTGCTCAGCAAAGCTCAGCACAAGCTGGAAGAACAGCATTTTATGTTCCTTCGACCTTCTGGACTCAATATCGAGTTCAATAATTTTAAAGTCAGAGCATCTTTTCTCATATCCTTAGCCCAAACCCCATACACCAGACCTTGTTATCACATGGGCTGCTCCCACAAACAACCCATTGTCAGCTACTAATAGTCTCCATTAGCGGATATTCATCCTCCCAGACAGACCATTACCCATTCCTTTGTCTGCCCAACTGTTGTCTTTCTCTGCACTCCATCTCCAACTATCGTTTAGCTCTTTCTCTTCCCCCAACCCCACTTTCAGCGTATATACTGAATTTTTTCCAGCCACAGTCAGTTCTGAAGAAGGGTCACTGGATGTGAAATATTGACTTTGCTTTCTCTTCACAGATGCTGCTGAACCTGCTGAGTTTTTCCAGCAATTTCTGTTTAAATACTACTCTGCATGCCTCTGCCAATCTCCCACTAACTGCGCTGTCAGTCTTGTTCATTGAATACCACTTCTAAACACCGGCTGCAATGTCATCTCTCATTTGCGTTTTGCAGTTACAGGCAGTTGCCTCACGGGCTCTGTGGAGAAAAGCCCAGCTACCCCAGAAGCACCCGCCAGGAACTCGGAGGACGAAAATATCGAGGCCTGAGAGAAGCATCAACAAGGTTGCCTCCTGTACCTTCCCATCAGCCCATATACCAACATCTTTCTGGGTACATTAAACAGAGAATGTGGGAGCATGTTCTGATGATACTCTGCAGCTGGCTGGGAAGATACCACCCCAGGTCGCTCGCTGTTTGAGGACTGCCAGAGACCAGGTATCTGCTCAGGCCCAGGCACGGACTGCAATCAGGGACTTCATCCACAAGCACAGGGAGGACTAGCAGAGGCAGCTATGTATGTGGGACACTATGGCCCTCATTGCCCAGAAGCTGCATCAGTGCAGTGAGTCATGTGACTGTGTGGCTGCCACCATGGATAGGCTGGCAGCTGTGACAGTGAGCTGGTTCCATCTCCCGGAGCAACTTCTGTAGGTATGCATACATCGCCCCACCCTGGTTCTCAGGACTGAAGTCATGATGTCAGGGGAACCTTGATCCCCACTCCATGTGCCCTCTCCTCACAAGGAGACAGGGTGGTACCAAGAGGCACCCATCTGAAAATGGAATTAGACTCAGGTACCTTCAGAGGTGCTTTGGGCCTCCACTCCCACCTGGCCTGATCTTTGGACCCTTCAAATACAACATTTTATACAAGTTCAATACAAAGAGTTTGACATAGGCTCAGTTAGAAAACTCTCAGCATGTGTGGGCCAATCAGACAGAAGCACTCCTGGGATTTTCCCAGCAAACCTTCAGGGCTAATGGACTCCACAGCTGAACAGGCTCCCTCCAACCCAGTTGCAGGGCAAGGGAGTACTGAGACATAGTGAGAGGGAGAGGAGAAAGAAAACTTACAGAGTGCACTGTGGTGGCATTGGATGCAATGGTTTGTATGTGAATCTCACATTATGTTCAAATGTTTGCCCTTTGACCTTACATGTGGTGGTTAGTCTTTCTGTTTAGGCACTCCGAGTATGAGCATAGCTATTTTCTTCCCCATTGTACACTTAGGATTTCCAGCACGATGAAAGGCAACAGTGAATGCTGCTCTGCCAGTGGCTTCCAACCTCAGCCTGAACATGCCAGTGAGCCCCCAGATATTCACATCCCCTTCCATGTAGACCATCCCCTTAACTTCACAGGCTTCATATTTCACCCCCAGTGCCCACCCAATCTGTCTAAATGCTCCTCACCTGCCTACCTTTCCCATCTACCCAATGAATCTGCCTTATAAGCTGCTGGCGCATGGTACAAGTGTGAGATTGACATAGCACATTGGTGTAGGGCAAAAATGCTTGCCCCCTACGCTGAGGACTGCTGAGTAGTAAGGCAAGCTGCCTCTGTGTGTGATTATGTTCATTGTCAAAGCAAGCAAGGCAAAGTGTGGGTGCTGTGAGCACGCAGGTAGGGCTAAGTGACTGAGCGCTAAGAGAGCAGATGAGCAGCCCTGAGGTGCAACCTAATCCAGTCTGTGAGCTGGGTCCCTGTGCCTGTGTGCAAACTGTTCCCATTGCAGTATTTCTACACTAATTGCTGGTGTACACTGTGAGCAAGTCCACGCTTCCAGAGTACACTGCCTGTGCATTGGAGAGGTGCCATTGTGGTCATGAGGGGTTGCCACATGCTATATATAATGCTTGTGGATGAAGGATGTTCATGAATTATACCTGGACTGTGGGTTGGTCGTAGGCAACATGCAATTTGCTCAGGAAAAGCAGCAAACTGAATCATCACCTATCATTTATGTACTATCTCTAACATTGTAAAAAATCTCAAAGTGCTTCACAGTAAAAACATTTGACACCAAATAGGGGATAGCAGGACAGGTGGCCAAAAATTTGGTCAATGAGGGAGGTTATACAAGTGTTGAAACAGAACCGAGAGAGACAGAGAGCCAGAGAGAATTAGGAAAGAAGTTCTCGAGTTTAGGGATGACCACATTCATAAATTTTTTTACAGAACAGAAGGAGCACATTTGGCCCATTCTATCTGTGCTGAAGGAACATTTACTTATGGTACGCTCTTGCCTTTTCCCCATAACCCTACACTATCTTCACTTTCTGATAATGCATTCCAGATCTTAACTGCTCATTGCATGAAAATGATTCTCCTTGTGTCTCTACTGTTGTTTTGTCAATTGCCTTGAATATGCCACTTATTCTTGACTCTCCAACTATAGGAACAGTTTCTCCTTATACTTTGTTCAGTTCCCCACATGAGTGTGAATACCCATCTTAAGTCTGCTCTCAAACTTCTATTCCAACACGTGAAGTGAAACGGCCTGAAGAAAAACAAGTTTCTGGAAAAGCTCAGCAAGTCTGGCAGCATCTGTGAATAAGAAAATCAGAGTTAACGTTTCGGGTTCGGTGACCCATCCTTGGAACTGGATTTGAAAGTGGTGGCACGGTGGCTCAGTGGTTAGCACTGCTGCCTCACAGCACCAGGGATCCTGGCTCAATTCCAGCCTTGGGCAACATTCTCCCCATGTCTGTTTTCTCCAGGTGCTCTGGTTTCCTCCCATAATAAAAAGATGTGCAGGGCAGGTGGATTGGTCATGCTAAATTGACCATAGTGTCCAGGGATATGTGGGCTAGACATGGGAAATTAGGAGAATGGATCTGGGTGGGATGCTGTTCAGAGGGGCAGTGTGGATGTGTTGGGCTAAAGGGTCTGTTTCCACACTGTGGGGATTCTATGAGTCTAAAATAAATTTAATGATGGCTCAGCATTTTGATTCTCAAATTTTTCAGAGCAGTTTCTGGACCACACTCATATTTTCAGATCACCAGGACCCATCACAACTGAAGTAATCATAAGTTTAAACTTTGTCCCTAAACTAGGTAATCGGAATCCATTTATATAATACTGTTTCATTCTTGATCCTAAATATATAACCACATATCTCTACAATCAACTTTGCAATAAAAGTATGCCATTAACTATTGACTGCCAAAATTGCTCCTAATATTTTAAAGATAAATATTTTCGCAATTATTTGCATGACATTTTAATTGCTTTAATTTTAAACCACTTTGTCTAACCCACACAGATCAGATGAGAAATGTAGAATGTGTGACCAGTGCTCAGTTTTGAAAAGTGGCACTAAGCCGTTATAACCTTCTTCACTTCCTCTATTAAATTACCATCATCTGTTCTCAGCTGTTTAGGTTAACATGGGATATTTTCCCTGTTATTATGGATGAAAGCAAAATCAGTATCACCTGTCTGAAACCATGGCATTATTCGCATTTTGGCACTGAAACCATGAGTCCATAAATGTGTAAGTATTAAACACAAACTAAATTGTTTTTGTTTGATTTTTACTAATAAGTTGCAGCTTGGATGCCGTGGTAAGGCAGAATATATAAATATCTGACTGTATGGACTACAAAGGGAAAACAACTGAGAAGTACTAACAAGAAGCATGTGATCAAATGAAATACTTCAAGGTTCATTTCTCCCATAAGAAAAAAAAAATGTTGTTATGTCTGATCACTGATGATCTCTTACTTGCCATCAGAAGATAGAAAGAAAAGCACCAGATGCCTTTTCTTTAAATTCTAACGCTCCTCTGATTGGTTTTTGTGCATCTTTTGTGGCTATACCTTCAGATACCGAAGTCCCATGCTCTGCAATATTCTACACAAATCCCACTGCTTCTTCACGCGGCCCTGATCCTCTAAGGCCTCCTTAAAGCTTATGTCTTAACCAAACATTTTGTTTTCCTCCTAAATAATCACTCCTGGGGCTTGGTGTCCATTTGATTCTCAATATGCCTCTGTGACACTTATATTAAAGGTGTTATTTTAAATAAGTTGTTCTAGTAGCAGTGCTTCAAATCAATATTTCAGTGATAATTTTATGGAAGCAGGCCATTCAGCCTATCGAGTCCATACTGACAATCTGAATGTCATCCCACTCCCCCACCCGATCCCTGGAACCCTTCATTTCCCATGGCTGATCCACCTAACGTACACATCTCAGGACACTATGGGCAATTTAGCATGGTCAATCCACCTAACCCACACACTATTGGACTTTGGAGGAAACTGGAGCACCCGAAGGAAACTGACACAGGGAGAACACGCAAACACCACACACTTGCCTGTGGGTAGAATTGAACCTGGTCCCTAGCATTATGAGGCAACAGTGCTAACCACTGAGCCACTATGCAATAAATATTTTTGGACGTATTCTGGCCTTTAGAAGATTGTCAAGATGCAACCCATTTTTACAACACCACACTAATTGGAAGTAGCATTCATTTTAACCATAAGCTCTTTGCAACATTTTACGACATTAAATGCAAGTTATTTGTTGTTTAATTACATTTATTCCAAAATACTGAAAACTTTAAGGAAGTGTGGTTTGTATCATTTATACAATGGCATGTTTCTCTTCGCTGTTGGGTTCTAGTTGTTCAATTGCCAATGTTTGATTAGCAAGAATCGACTGTGTGACTACCTGTGGCAGTTAAAATTAGGGATCCAAAAGAGGTTAAAAGTAGAGGCGTTCAGGGGATTTGATGGTTTTAGGGTTGGAAGAGCTTGTAGACATGGGGAAGTGTGGGGTCATGAATGAATTTAGAAACAAGGATGACAGTTTTACCATTGAGGTATTGGCATTCCAGGAGCCAACACAGGTCGACCAATAAAGACATTTGGACAAAGTAACTGATATCTGCTGGAACCTGATGCAATATACTCCACCTTGTAAACTGGAGCAAGCGAGATGGTGGGTGCAAAGAAAAAATGGATACAAATGAAAATAGTGGCTGCATAACATTAGGGACAGATTATTGGCGAAGTGCTTCAAATGATAAATTATGATGACTTGAGAATTTTGCTGTTTTAGTTTACTCAGCTGAAACAATCCAAGAGGGTATCAAAATACTATCTGTCCATGGTATGACACATTCTGTTGCATCCAATATCATTTTAAACAAATGAAGGTAACAACTCCCATTCCAAAATCCTTTTAAACTACCTTGTTTATCGGCAATGCAATAAATATTTCTTGGAGGTGTCCTGGTGTTTAGAAGATTGCCAAGATGCAATCCATCTTTAAAACACCACACTTATTGCAACTAGCATTGTCTCAACATTCATTCATTTCTCTGAAGAAAGCATTTGGAAATACCAATTACTTTTAATTTAAGCAAAATGTATTCTCTTGAGGTTTATTAAAAATGCATCTCAATGAAGATGCAAGATATTTTCCCAATGACTAAAAAGTTAGGAATTTATCATTTTATGTGGGTAATTTAAGGTATTTTACTCTTATCAAGTTGGAAGTTGTTTGATCCTGTCAAATGATATATCACACCGCATTGCAGAGGAATGCCATTTTTTAAATTCTCTCTTATTTTATGAATGCATATATTGTAGTATATAGCAAGTAGGAAGATGAATGTGGCTATTGGAGGTCAATCATCTAGCTCCAGGGCATCTTTGAAGGAGTTCCTCAGGGTAGTGTCCTAGACTCAATAATCTTCAAGAGCTTCATCAATGACCTTCCCTTCATTGCAACGTCAGAAGTTTTGGTGTTGGCTGATTTGTTGCGCAATGTTCAGCACCATTTGCAATCCCTCAGATCCTGAAGCATGTTCAAATGCAATAAGACCTGGACAATACCCATGCTAGGGCTGAAAAGAGGCAAGTAACATTCGTGCCACACAAATGCCAGGCAATACAAGAGACAATATAACTATCATCCCTTGGCATACAATGCTATTGCCATCACTGAATCCCCACTGTCAACATGCTAGGGGTCACCATTGATCAAAAACTGAACTAGACTCACCATATTTTCTGTTTTTCTAGAATTTAGTAGGTTAAGGAGTGATCTGACTGAAAAGTCTTCAACACATTAACAGGAAAAGACCGCTTAATTGAAGATAAACTATTTCCACTGGTTGGGGATTCTAGAACTAGGAGGTACAGTCTGAGAATTAGGGCCAGACTGTTCAGGAGAGATGATAGGAAGCACTTCTACAGACAATGAGTGATAGATGTTTGGAAGTATTTTCCACAAATGGCAGTGGATGCTGGATCAGTTGTTCGTTTTGGACCTGAGATTTTTTTAAGCAAAGGTATTGAGGGATATGGGCCTAAGACAGGTATACAGAGTGAGGCCACAGATCAGCCATAATCTCATTGAATGGCGCATCAGGGTCGAGGGGCTGAATGGCCTCCTCCTGTTCCTATGTTCCTGTATAAATAAAGTCAACTCAACTTTAGAGTTCCCAGAGCCTGTCCACCATCTACAAGGGACAAGTGAGGAGTGTGATGGAATACTCCCCATGGATGGGTGCAGCTGCAACAACACTCAAGAAGCTTGAGACCATTCAGGACAAAGCAACCCACTTGACAGGCACCACATCCTCAATCATTCAGTCACTCCACCACTGATGCTTATCTACAAGATGCACTGCAGAAAGTATACAAAGTTCCTTAGGCAGCACCTTTCAAACCAACAAACAATTGAATTTAGAAGGACAAGGGCAGCAGGTTCATGGCAACACCACCGCCTTGGAAAAATGGTGCCATTCTTCAATTGTCATTGGCTGAAAATTCTGGAATTCTATTCCTAATGACATTGTGGGTCTACCCAGAGCGCATGGACTGCAGCGGTTCAAGAAGGCAGTTCATCACCACCTTCTCAAGGGCAACTTGGGATAGGCAATAAATTCTGGCCCAGCCAGTGACACCCACATTACATGAGTGAACAAAAAAAAATTGAATGAACTAAGTCTGATCGTAATGGTTATTCAGTGTGTGCAGATTATTGCAATATAAAAAAGCTTACTGTTTTGAATAAGGCCTTAAAACACCACTGTTTTCTCAGTTCACCTTAAGACAGCTTGAAGAAGCATTTATGTGAAAGACAGAGTACCTGATCCACATCCTGAAAGGTTGTTATTCTTTTGTCCCTGGATTATGCAATTATTTGTGCAGAAAGAAGGCAGTATGAACCAACTTCCATGAAAGTAAAACATCCAGAATACTGATGGAAGTGACTGATGTCAGTGAACCTGAAAAAGGTACCTACAGCAGATCTAAATTTGTAACACTAACACAATTACAATTTAAATAGTCCCAAGGCTTTCAATTGCAATTGATAAATATGACCTCATTTATGTAAGCAAGAGCAACAGCTAACATTAATCTCAGTTATTAACTAAATATGAACATTTCTGACTGAACTGTTTGTACATGTATTGGCTCAGACTTTGCTGACCTACATGTGTCATTTAATGCTATTAACTATGCCTGAAAATAAATTAAATCATTTGATTTTTTTTTAAAGTGCTATTAAGCTACAATTTTAACATAAATGGAAATCAACTTCTGAAGTCAGGGTGACTCAGAATGACATGATGTAAGACTCCAGGGACAATTTGTAAACCTACCTGTTCTTACTTTAATTACATAGAATCTAATGCAAATAAAGAGGCCATTCAGCCGAAATAGTCTATGCCAGTGTTTATACCTCATACAAACTTCCCTTCTTACACATGTATGCACCAAAACCGTCCATTCAATGTATGAATGCTGTTTCAGTTGCTCAAGTTAACAGGGGGTTCTACATTCTCAATACTTTCTGTGTAAAAGAAAACCTACTAAATTTCTCCTGAGAGAACTAGCCTGCTCAATCATTCGTAATATCATCCTGTGAAACCTGGCAACATTGTTGCAAATCTTTTTGCAGATGCTTCAATATCATTTTTATACAACAGGAGCCAGAACAGTACATAGTTCTCTCAGCTGTATCCTAACTGAGGTTCTATTTTTTTTGGTCTTCTAGAAATGAGTCACAGTATTTTGAGTAAATTCTTCATGACTACCTTATCACCTTGCGTTACTGCTTTCAAAGGCATGCAGTATATTTCAGAAACTTAGCTTTTGTTTTCCTGGCTGACTTCAGAATCATGTTGGGCCATATGTCAACAGGAATAGGGGAGTAATAGTCCTCCATGATTTTAACCCTTGAAAATGAAAATTTAGAACATCCCGGAAGTTTTCCATTTATATCATCATCCAAATCATTTGTTTTGAGCATTACATCACCTACTGTTCAAGGAAATGTAAAGAAAACCACTTAGATGGCAAATGGAAAACAGGCACAATCTATTGCATGTATCAATCCTATGCTTTTCAATGGCAATAACTTGACAAAAAAGCTTTGAATCCAGTCCAAGTTGATGCAATGGAATTCTCTTCTTCCCTGCTCTTTAGAAAGATTCTAAGTTAATGAGAACGACCAATCTTAACCAGTTGTTGACCGCAATGAATCAACAGCAAACCCCTTCATATTTTGGTAGTACATTAGTAACATTACTGAGCTCCAAATTTGGAATCCAATTCCTACATCATACCTGACAGCTCTTCTACCTACACTCACTTTTACTGGCTCCATCCCCGCCTCTTTGACTTGTCTGCCTCCTCTCCACCTATCTTCTCCTCTATCCATCCTCTATCCGCCTCCCCCTCTCTCCCTATTTATTTCAGAACCCTCTTCCCCTCCCCCATTTCTGATGAAGGGTCTAGGCCCGAAACGTCAAATTTTCCTGCTCCTATGATGCTGCTTGACCTGCTGTGTTCATCCAGCCCCATGCTTGTTAGCTCTTCAGAGTAGTCAGTAAAGTTACACATGAAGACGTGGGAGTGTTGAATAGGAAGCAATCAGAAGATCCATTGAACTTGACCCACAGATAACTGATTCCATTCCAGGCAACATTGCCACCTCCTGGGAGAATCAATAGAAAAATAAGAATTAAGGCCAATTTATAGTGACACAATTTGGAAAAAATGAAATTCTTTTTCAGAACTCTACATAAACAAACTTGTCCACAAAACCAAATTGAGCATGGTTAATATCACAGAATTACAGAATTATTAATGGTAGAAGGAGGCCATTGTACCTAAACCTGCTGTTAAAATGAACATCATTAACTAGTGCCAATCTCCTGCCTTTTTGCCATACCGTTGCACACTATTTCTGTCCAAGTAACCATCCAATGACCTCTCCAATGTCTCAGTTGAATCTGCCATAACTGTATTTCCAGGCAGTGTGTTCCATATCCTAACTACTCACTAAGTTCACTTTTTTCTCACATTGCCCTTTCTTCATTTGCGCGTCACTTTAAGTCTCTGCCCTCTCATTTTTGTTCCTTTTCATAAGTGGGAACAGCTTCTCCTATCTATTGTATCCAGCTGGCTCATGATTATGAAAGTCTCTATCAAATCTCCTCTCCGCCTTCCTCTCTCCAAGGAGAACAGACCCAACTTCTTTAATCTATCTTCATAACTGAAATTTATTATTCCTAGACCCATCCTTTTAAATTGCTTTTGCATGCTGTCCAATGCATTCACATATTTCCTACATTGTGGCACCCACAACTGTAAGTAATATTCCAGCTGAGGCCTGACAAATATTTAGTGCAAGTTCAATATCACCTCCTTGCTTTTATCCTGTGTGCCCTATTAATAAAGTGGAGGACACTGTATGCTTTATTAACTGCTCTTTCTGCTTGTCCTGCCTACTTCAATAGCCTGAGCACATATACACCTAGGTCCCTCTGCTCCTGTACCCCTGTGTTACATTGTCGTATGCAGCCTGATACCTTATCTATCTCCTGTGTATTGTTATTTTTGTCCTAGTTTGGATCTGTTAGTGCTATCTGGAAGATATGCAGAGTATATTCATTGCACAAGCTGACAAGTTGTTCTATTGTCGGACTACCTAACCTGGATAGATCTGTGCTAGTTCTAGTTTTGCATGATATCAAGTTTTCCTGAAATTATCTGATTAAAATAATCAATATATACAAAAACAATATTGCCTCTTTACTGCTTTAAATGCCTCAAATTAATTGCAATGAAATTGCTTCTCTGAAGTAAGCAGCCCCAGCTTTGTGAGCCTAGAAGGGTTACTGAGATGTCTTAAACTTGGTATCGTTACTGAGGTCTTTGATATTTTTTATCTAAACCCTCAATATAACCCACACTATGAGGGGAGCAAAAGTTTAACACAACATTCTAAGTGAGGTCAAATCGAGTTCTTATGTGAAAACAATAAGATGCTTTTTGGTTTATATTCACTTATCCAAGTAATGCAACTAAATACTCTATTTTCTTTGGCTACCACTTCACAATACTGATTATGAATCAGTATGTATGGGACTTATGTATGATAGTAGTGAAGTCATTTTTTTTTCTCAATTGACTTTAATTTTTTTTTACCTTGTAGGACATTAATATCCTTGGCACTGGCCCTGCTCACACTGTGAGTGAGAACTAGAAAGCAAACTTGCATTTAAAGTGGTTCAACATAATGTGTGTGTTATTCATTACACCTATTCCCTTAGCCATGCAGTTCTAGTTAACCCTGTCTGAATACCTTCTATGCCAATCTCCGAGCTGACACCAGCTATCATAAAGAATGGAAGCTATTAAAATCATTTACTGAAAATCTGGTCTCAGCAGAACCTGCAGTTTTGAAGGTATGAGTCCAGTTTTGGAAGCAAAATGTCACCTGTTCTATGCATACACACTTAAACATAGAAGATAGAACTTAGAACAGTACAGCACAGTAAAATGCCCTCTGGCCCACCATGTCTGCATTGACCATGATGCTATTCTAAACTAATACTACCTGTCTGCACATGGTCCATATCCTTCTAAAACTTGCCTATACATGTATCTGTCTAAATGCCTATTAAATGTTGCTATCATATCTGCGTCTGCCACCTCCCCTGGCAATGTGTTACAGGCATCTACCTTCCTCTGTGTAAAAAAAAACTCATACATTTCCTTTAAACTTTCCCCCTCACATCGTAAACCTATGCTCCGAGTATTTGACATTTCTACCGTGGGAAAATGACTTCAACTATCCAACCTATCCATATCTCTCAATTTTATATACTTCAATCAGGATGTCCCTTACCCTCTGATGCTCTAGCAAAAATAATCCAAATTTGTCCAACTTCTCCTTATAGCTAATACACTCCAATCCAGGCAGCATTCTCTTTTGCACCCATTCCACATCCTGCCTATAGCGTTGGGACCTGAACTGAACAAAATACTGCAAATGTTGCCTAACTGAAGCTTTATAAAGCTGTAACATAACTTGTCGACTTTTATCCCTGACTAATAAAGGCAAGCATGCCTTATGCCTTCTTTACCACCTTATCCACTTGTGTTACCACTTTCAAGGAATTATGGACTTGCATTCTAAGATCCCTTTGTTTATTGATGCTCCTAAGAGTCCTGCCATTTACTGTGTACCTTCCCCTTGTATTTGACCTCTCAAAATGCATCACTTCACACTTGTCCAGGTTAAACTCTATTTGTCATTTTCTCTGCCCAACTTTCCAACATTTCTCTATCCTGCAGCATCCTTTGACAACCTTCCACACTATCCACAACTCCACCAACTTTTGTGTCATCTGCAAACTTACTAATCAGACCACCTATATTTTTTATGTGTGTATTATATATATTTATATACATAATACAAATAACAGAGGCCCCAGCACTGATCCTTGCAGAACACCACTGGTCACAGACCTCCAGTCAGAAAACCAATCCTTCCAACTACACCCTGTTTTCAATGATCAATTTTGTGTCCAACTTATCAACGCAACATGGATCCCATGTAACCTAGTCTTTTGGACTAGCTTACCATGAGTGACCTTGTCAAATGCTTTAATATTTGTGCAACAAAAAGAGAAATTGCTCGAAAAGCTCAGGAAGTCTGGCAGCATCTGTGGAGAGAAGTCAAAGTTAACATTTCGAGTCAAGTGACCCTCCCTCAGAACTTTTGTTTTTTTCTCCAGTACGTGCATTCTGAATATTATTCAGGTTAAGGCAGTAGTAACATGCATTGGCAGAATAGACAGATCATTATGTCATTTATAATGTAGTGCTGCTTTGCTGCCTGCATGTCATGTTCAACCTCTCCACCCTAGCAAACACTCCCTCTTAACCTCAGAGTTTTGAACTTGTACCTGGCAGCATGAAAAGCACTGTATTTAATCAGTAACCAGATATAAATGAGTTGTTCATTGACTTACTTTGACCTCATTTAAGTGAATGCAAATGTTGATCTTTTGAGGAGTTGGGTAAAGTTTGTGAAATCTGCAGGTCATGGCACTGAACTGGAAAAGGTCTGACAAGTAGACAAAAGATGCTCCCAATTGTGGGTTCTGCATTTGTTGTAATCCCTATTGTACTCCAGCATCAGGGCGATTTGGAGCAAAGGCAGAAAAGAAGAAGACAAGCTGCTCAGGAGGAAGAGGATGGAGTGAAGGGCGCACAGCAGGTGACTAAAGCCATATAGGTTCTTCAGAAAGGCTAACTGTTACGTTCGCCCAATCCAGGAGCTGCATGTCTACCATTTGTGATTTGTGAATGAAGTATTTACAGAACGCTACCTCCTCTTGGAATCAGCCTTGCAACCTCAGAGCAAGACAAGGACAGCACTGCCAGTTGGTGTGAAGGCAATTCCAGCTGTGAACGTCTTGGCATTGGGATTTTTCCAGACTGGAAGAGGTGCAGATAATATTTTCCAGATTACCATCAACTGCTGCATCAGAAAGGTGACAGATGCTCTTTATGCGAGAAGATGGGAGTTCGTTGTACTTTCTCTGAACAAAGAGAAGCAGGTGGGAGTACATGTGGCTTGGTCAGGGTAGAAGATTTACCTAAGGGGCAGGGTGCCATTAACTGCATATACAAACATTGCTCTGCAGATATGTACCACAGCCACAAATGTTATCACTAGCTGGATATACAGTTGACATGTTTCCATCCCAATGCATTAGTGAATGGCCACTATCCTGGCAGACAGGTTTTGGAGACTATTGAGTTTAAAATTCATTGAATTCTATTTACCATCTTTTTTTCCATTAAAACATTGGCTGGTCTTTTTTCAAGAGTGTTTAGTTCTTGACATTGTAACAAAGCTGTGAGCCACTTCTGCCTTCGCTCCCTTTGCCATTTCCCACGAGATTTTAACTAACATTGAAAGTGCCAGTCTTGTGCATGTTAAACATATCCAATTTACCAGCAGGTAATGAAACCTACTGCTGACAAAGCTGTATCTACGAGCAACCTTTTAAAGAGGCTCCTTGTCAAACAAGGAGGTACTGCACAGAGACTGCATAAAAAAAACTGAATCCAAGGTAGACAAACAGGAGGCTGGAAGAACACAGCAAGCCAGGAAGGGAGAAGTCAATGCTTCAGGTACTAAACTTCTTCAGGCTCTGCACAACAGCCAGAATTTTTCTGCTCAACTACATTGCCATTAACAAAAGATGTAAGAGCCCAAAGGTGGCACAGGCATTTTTGAAATTGAATTTCACTTACAAATATTTCACATTACATTGGCTTCACTGCAGTTATATGTGCATCATCATTAGTTGTTGCAACCACCTTAATTAGAGAGCCAAATGTACTAGCACACGGTATGGTTGTTACAAATCAATAGTCACAGAGAAGTTAGAACATTTTCTTTATTGTGGAAGAAACTGTGTGTGTCTTCTTGTTCATTCTTTAATGAATGTTCATGTTATTGTCCAGTATTCATCACTCTGGGACATGGGTGAATTAGCTGACTCAGCTGTCACTCTCTTCTATGCATTGTGAAGGGCTTTTTAAAAATTCCTTGGTAGGACGTGGTCATTATTGGCAACGGAAGCATGTTTTGCCTGTCACTTTAACTGAGTGGCTTGCTAAACCATTGCAGAAGATAGGTAAGAGTCAACAACCAGATAGAGATGGCAGATTTCCTTCCCAAAAGAACAATAGTAGATGAGATTTTTTTTTTACAAAAATCAAGAATAATTTCATGGCCAGCATCCTGGTGCTGGTGTTGAATGCCAGATTCATTATTTCAAATGAAATCTCACCAGCTACCAGCCTGGAACATGAACCCACTTGGCTTCCATGCTGAATGACTTTATTACTATTCCACAATCTCTCCTCAGGATAAGGAACAAGATGTCACTTTAGATGTACGGACATAAATTTTGCAAAAGTACCCTGATTCAGGTGAAGGATTCTTATCAACACTTAAATTATGTTTTTATTTGACTTAGGCAGCTGCCAATGGTTTTCATCGGTTGCCTATAGTAATGAGGTATTTGTTGTACTTGCCATACGATTTCAGCGTGGAATGCCACACTGTGGAACTTGACTTTGGACCCTGTTGATGAGCAAAATACCTCACAATTTCAATTTTTACCCTCAATGCCAAAGTGATAATCATCTATTTGTTCGTCACATTATGGAGGCAAATCACCAAACTTACCTACAAGTTCTCTACAGATGCAATTCTGGGATAACCGGCAGAATTTCACAGTCGGCAGCTTCAGCCCTCATTATCCTGTCATTTGCAAAATGTACTTTGGTACATTTTCTGTCGACAGCCAGTTCTGATGGAATTTAGCATGTATTGGTAATAAGTATGTCTGGTGTGTCTAAGTTACAGCACAAATGCTAATCTTCCTCCCTTTAATAAAACTACTTTTGAATTGCAAGAAAGCTGGAAAACTAGAAATTTTGGGCCTTGTACAGTGTCAAAACAGAAATTAAAAACCACAACTGTTTCTATCTCTGTCTGGCAGTAAATCTTCTTTAAACATTTACTTCAGTACATGCTTTTCATGCCTGTTACTTTCATTGCTCTGCTGTAATAGTACCGTGGTTGTGATCATTTCTGTTTGTTGTTTCTGGTACTTGTTTACATAAAACAGAATTTGATTGCCAGTGCTGTACATGTTGCAACAGAACTAAGTTACAGCCCAGTTATACTGTGATTTTTTTTGTGTAATTGTGATATCGCGGCTAATTTTAGGTTTCTGTGCCCACTGTCCAGCAGATGTCACCAGCGAGAAACCTGGAGGATTTTCCTCATCAACGTGATCCTTGTGCTTTTGGAGTGTGATCAGACAAGTCGTCCATCATGGAGGTAAGGAATCTAGTGGATCCTTCATGGAGAAATATTTAGTAAAGAGGCAAGGGTTGCAGTTGATCACAGGAATGAGGGTGCTATTGGGTGTAGTGGGACCGGCATCAGTTGAGATGATACTTGAAGCACTTGGTGTGTATTTATGTTCCTCTAGGCCCCTCACAAATCAACAACTTACAGGGTGCCTTTAATATAAAAAAAATGGTGCCAAGGCTATTCACAGACATATAATCAGAAAAAAGAATCAAAGCTGAGATAAAGTTAAGAAGGATGACGAAAGCTTTATCAAAAAGGCCTTAAAGGAGTCTAGGGGAGTAGATGGGCTGAGGTTTCAGTGAGGAGTTTGCAGAAAGTTTGTATGGCAGAAGTTGCAACCATCAAGAATGGAGTGGAGTTGTGAATTCTGGCTGGTCATATTCTGGAAGTGTTATCACATTTTCCACTTTAGTTTCGCTGCTGAGTCAAAAAAACCCCACTTATCCACTTTTAGTACTTTTATAAGCGAGAAAAGTGTTCAGTGTGAAATTGTTGACTGTTCACAATGGTCCCTATAGGAGATTAATCTTTTACTGTTGGTACTACAGGATAATCTGGAGAGTTGACAACCCTATGGTGAAGGGAAGAAGTGATAAAGTCAGAGTTAGATAAACAGATTGTTAATTACTTGAACTTAGCTTCAGCGATTTCACAGAAGCCTCTACGAATGGCTTGCTGGTTAGACAGCTCGCTGCTACTCGCTGAGTACCAATGAGTGGAGAATACGTCACACATGGTTTATTCATTCAAATCTATAAATTACCACAAGGTCGTGTTCATCATTGAGCTGAGAATTGCATAAGACAATGAAGATTCTACTTGGGTCCACCAGGAATTTGGTCACTTGTTTCAGGATGCTACCAAATGGGTGAGACCCAGACATTAGCGGAAATGGGAGTGTGCTGCATTGTGAGTTTCTGAATGCTCTAATCCAATCCATAAGTAAGGTTGATTTTTACTAAAATTTTAAAATTCTAACCCATACCGCCACTTCGAACACTACAGTCTGTAGATTTAGATCCTGTAAGATGATAGCACATTGATGTAGCAATATGTGATGTATAATTTTGGTGAGCTGGTTGTTTCACGGCATCTTAACTTGGTGATTGAAGTACAAAGATTTTTGTGAGGTTAGCATTAGTATTTCCTGGATAAACAAAATGAAAAGGTGTTAATGTAACCATTAGTTGAATAGTTTAATCTGTCCCTCCTAAAAATTTTTCTTTACTCATGAGAATTTGCTTTTATGCTGGGGTGTAATTCTGGCCATTCTTCATATGTGAGCTTTAATAGTAAGAACTTAATAATTGGCAGTAGAACAAAAATGAAATGAAAAGATATTGTTTTACACAGCAAGTTGTAATGATCTGGAATGCAGCAGCCAAAATGGCGTGGAAGCAGATTGACTAGTAACATTCAAAGGGAATTGGATTCATAGTTGAAAGGAAATAATTGCAGTGTTATGGGGAAAATGTCCAAGCCTGAGATTAATCCACTTTCAAAGAGTCAGCACAGGCACAATGAGCTGAATAGCCTTCTTTTGTGCTGTATCATTATGATTCAAGAATTACCCCAGCAATCCCCATGATGCACAGCACAGTACAGTAGTAATCAGAAGCAAGCCCACTATCAACTAGGTTAGTGATGGAATATTTCAGTTATACCATTTTGTACAATAAACTGATCATGTTCAGTTCCACTTATAGATCATGTTTTCCCAACACACACAGTTTTGCACATAATTCTATCACAGACTTTACTCTGCTTGAGTCTTCTTCCTTAGAAATCAACCACTTTATGATACAACTTCATCTTATGGTATAACTTAATTTATATTCACAGCCAAGCATACATTTATTCAAGTAAAATCATAGCCAGCAGTGAAGATCTCGAGAAGAGGTGAAAAAAAAAGATAAAAAAGAATGTGGTCACTATGTTACCACATGCATGTTATCATGCATCTGTGCAGTATAACAAAAATCCCTCCCACAGTTTATCATACCACACATGTGGTAGAAATCAAAGTATCAGATCTTCTGGAAGGCAAAGGATGTCCGTTAAAAAAAAAGTGCCCAAGGCTGCACACGCTCACCCACATGGAGGTTAGCATTTGTTGGAGTTTCAAAGCTTTAAAGGCACATATAACTGATCACAAGATGTTTCTATAAACTTTGAAGTTCATCAGTAACAAAAAGAATATGATCACAATACAGGATGTTTCACTAATCACAAGCTAGGACTATAATGTTCCACATTTATTAAAAACAGATTTTTTTTGCTAGACATTGCCACAGTAATTCAAAAAAATCATCTGTACATGCAATTAATACAAACATGATTAAGTGTCATTTGCATTATACATCTGCTCACATTAGCTATCCTTCATTTACTATGAATTATCCTCCAGGAAAATCCAACTTTAGTTGTTTAAATCACCTTCCTTCATTAAAGCAACTTTGCTATCCATTTATGTTATAAATTTACATGTTCTGTTATTTCTAAGTAACAAGTAATTGACGCTCAGAGGATGATCTGTTTAACTGAAAGGGGAATACAGAAAACTAGTTTTGTTTGTCTGAACAACTGAATTTGGTGTGGTACCATATGGACACTCTAAAATCACTGAGAATTTTTGGGCATAAACTTAATGAGGTACAGGGGGGTGTGGGTCTCACTTGTTGGATGGTGAGGCCAACAGTAGGTGTTCCCCAAGAATAAAGACCATAGGGACAGAAGTTCCACCTATTGAGAACTACTGGTCAATCAGAGGCCAATAGCTGTTGCACTTAGTAATGCCCAGTGGAGGCAATGGTTGCCGGTGGAAGAGCATCCCTGGAGTCTCAGGATTGCAATGGTCCCTGGACAAAGCTGCAGGGGAAACCTCTCTCAGTTAGGGGTTGTGGGAAGAAGGGGCAGTGGACTTAAAAGCATGAGCAGTGGAGTGGTTTCCAAATGGATACCTCTACCTGGTTTCCAGTCTCTCAATCAGGCACCGATTGCCTTTGATCAAGGCATGTCATCCTCTCTTCCAGCACCTCCCTCATCCCCTCCCTGCTTGAAGAGGTGATAAACTGCCTGCAGAATAGCTATTGTGCATGCTGCAAGACAACAAGCCTTCCTGAGAAAGTGAACCGTGGGGTTTTCTAGCTCAGAACTTCATCCCAGTGCAAGGAGGAAGTCAGCAGGACTTCCCAAGTATGACATTATCCACCCTAATTAAAGGCCCTTCCCAACTCCAAGCTCACAGTCTCCAGCAACAGAAGATTCTGCCCTTGTGTTATCACAGGAAAAGAGAGGCTGAATGTTTCTTTCTTTTGAATGCACAAAATGATTGATCTCAGGTCAGTCAAAGCTTAAGAGTTCATTTAAAAGTTAACCTATATTTGTTGGTTTCATTCAATGTCTTGTGTCTTTTTTAAAGTCCCTTACTTTGCCTTTGGGTGGCTGCTATCCTGCCTTCTTTACACACATCTTTTGCTTAATAACTTGTCTTATTAGTACTCTGTTTGGGTTCGTGTAAAACTTTATGCCCTTTAATGTGTCCTGCCTCCATTCTATCACAGACCTTGCCTTGCTTTTCTTTCCCTCTTTCCTGTATTCACTTGCACTAGAACTATTACATCTCTAGCTTTTCTCAGTTCGGATTAAAGGTCGCAGACCCTAAGTATTAACCCTGTTTCTCCCTCTATAGTTGCTGCCAGACCTGCTGAATGTTTCCAACCGCTTTTTTATAAAAGTGAAAACTCTGACAAAGTGCAGCATCTTACCCAGGAGACAGCATAAACCTCTGGTTATTTAAGTTTAGATCAATGATCCAGTTAGTAAGCTCATTCTTACACTAAAGAACTAAGTTACATAGATCACCTAACTGACCTCAACTGAGATGGCAGTGAAGGGTCTATATTTGGCATCAGTGTCCTTGGGCGAAAGACTGATAAAATTATCTCATACTCTCCATTTGTGTCTGTTAATCCATGTCCCTGGTTTATAGATGTGCAACTGCAGACCCTAGACAAGTGTAGGAGCTTGCCTGAGTGATGCCTTCCATGATAAACAGCCTAGTGGTCTAGTTTCATTGTGAAAATAGTCACTTATGTGAAGTACAAGAGGATTACTACCAATTGTAAAACCACACTAAATCGAAGATGTTGGGAGAAAATAATCAGAACTCTAGTTTGACATTCCAGGGTATACAAATTGCAATATGCTGAGCTTAAATCTAAATGATTAATGCCTTGCAAATTGCTTCTGTTTCAGTGCCATACAACCAGTCATACTTTAAAGAGGAGTAGAAATTGGGAAAAGTAGCTTTTTGCTGTAAATAATCTGTACAGAATGTGACACAAATTATTCTGATCATCTATTAGTTTGGAATAGAGGACTGGAAAATTCCTTTGGGAACTGGGAAAACAGAAAATTCAGAACCCACAACCTACCAGTTTCTGCTTTGTTTCATGCTATGTGTTAAATTACTGATCTGATTGTTTGTGAGTGCTATTCACTCTGGCACATAAGTGTAAAGGTGTCATCATTGATTCCAGTCCTTTTCAGATGGAAGTACAATGTCTTAGCCAGCCAATTACATTCATGCTCTAGTACAATGCATATGCAGTGCATACAAACCATGATTTGATGTTTTTCCCACGCCTCTGTGGAGCATCTTGATATGTTCTTCCACCATAACAGCATTATGTAAATACAAATCCACCCAGCACAGACCTCTCTTTTGTTCTTGTCTCCTCCCTGCCCCCTCCTTCTGCCCTGAACTTATTTAAAACCTGTTACATCTGTAACATTTTCCAGTTCTGACAAAGGGTCACAGACCTGAAACATCTGTTTCCCTCTACATAAATGCTGCCTGACCATTTCCAGTATTTTCCATTTATATTTCAGATTTGCAGCTTCCACAGTATTTTGCCTGTTATGTTTCGGTTGCTGCTGTTTCCCTGAGGCATGCCAGTGAAAAAGTGTATAAGGGTGGGAATGGGGGTGAGGGGAGAGCTTGATGGGGTTGGGGTAGGCAGGGTGGAATGGTATCATGAAAAGAATGGCACAAGCATTGCATACAGGCACACCTCCAGTTCACATCAATCATTTCTTCTTTGCTGTCAACAACAAAAATCTGCAGGTGTAGACCATTCAGCCAATTGAACCAGCCCCATTTTATAAAGTCATGATTAAGCATTTTGTCAATGCCACTTTCGTGCAATATCTCCACATCCCTTATTATTACCTGCTCGTTAATTGAGCTTCCATGGCTCTCAGGGAAAAAGAACTCCAAAGATCACTACGCTTGGCTGGCTAAGACATTGTACCCTTGGAGTGAAGAAATTCCTCCTCATCATGGTCTTAAGTCTGTCAATTATCCTGAGACTATGTCCTGGTTCCAGAGTGCTCAAGCAGGGGAAATATCGTATCTATGTCCACCCTGAAATTCCCTGCAAGTATTTTGTAAGCTTCAATGAGTTGGCTTCTGATTCTTTGAAACTCTACGGAATGCAAACCTGATTTCCTCAATGTCTGTTCGCTAATTAATCACATTACTCTGCATTACTTGTTCATAACGGAATACTTAATGTTTTGAAGACCTTGAAGTATTTCTTTAAATATTAGCCAATGTCTGTCTACCATCAAATATTTTAGCATATCTTCCCAATCCTCCTTAGCCAACTTGACCCTCATACCCTCATAGTTTCCATTACTTAGATTCAAGCTGGCTTCAGAATTAACTGTGTCACATTCTATCATATTGTGGTCACTGTCTCCCCAAGGCCCTTTAACAGGAAAGTTATTAATTAGCCTTTTCTCACACAGCAATAAATTCAAAATAACCCAATCCTTAGTTAAAAACCAAAAGAACTGCGAAAATCATAGCACAAATTGCTGGAAAAACTCATGGGGCCTGGCAGCATTTGTGGAGAGAAATCAGAGTTAACACTTTGAATCCAGTGACCCTTCTTTAGAACTGGATTCTGAATCAGTTCTGAAGAAAGGTCACTGGACCCGAAATATTAACTCTGATTTCTCTCCACCGATTCTGCCAGACCCCATGAGTTGTTCCAGCAATTTCTGTATTTGTTTCCAATCCTTAATTGGCTGTTCAATATACTGATCCAGAAATCCATCTCATAAACACCTGAGGAATTCATCCTCCACTACATTAGTACTGACTTAATTAACGAGGCTATGTATTAATTAAAGTCATTCATTATTACTATATTAATATTACAGGTACCTCTAATTTCCTGATTCATAATGTGTCCAACATTCGCACTACTGTTTGATGTTGTATAAACAATTCCTATCAATATTTACTCACTCTTGTTCCTTAACTTGATCCAAACTGATTCTACATTTCAAGCCATTAATAAAAGATCTTGTCTGACTAACGTACTAATGTTGTCCATTATTAAGATTGCTATCTAACCTCCTTTTCCTTTTGTCTATTCCTCCTAAATGTAGAATTTTACTTTGCTAGAATATTCAGTTCCCAATCTCAGTCAACTTGTAGTTATACCTCTGTAATGCAATGACATCATAAACATTTACCTCAATTTATGCTTTTGATTCATCAACATTTTAGTGAATGCTACACTCAGATAAAATGCCTTTAATTCAGCTATTTAACATTATTCTCCATTTTGACCCTATTTGATATTTGCTATTGCTTTGTCTGTGTTCCATTTTTACTAATTACTTTTCTATCTTTCTTAAACAGTTTTACAAGTAAACTTTGAATCAGAACTGTCTCTTAGGTTTCCATCCCCTGCCAATCTAGATTAAACCCTCCCCAATTACATTAACAAATCTCCCTGCAATGATGTTAGTTCCAGTCCTGATAAGATGCAACCCATTCATCTTGTACAAGTCCTACATGTCCCAGAACTAGTCCCAAAGAATTTTGATGTCCTCCCTCCTATATTAGTTTTCTAGCCATGAATAAAGAACAAAGGACAATACAGCACAGGAACAGGCCTTTTGGCCCTCCAAACCCATGCTGACACATTTTGCCCTTCCATACTAAAACTGTCTTCACTTACAGGATCTATATCCCTCATGTCCCTTCCTATTCATGTATTCATCCACGTGCTTCTTGAATGCTGCTATTATGTCTTCTTCCACCACCTCCTCTGGCAACGTGTTCCAGGCACTCACCACCCTTTGTGTGAAAAACATGCCTCGCACATCTGTTTTAAATTACCCGCCCCTGCACCTTGAACCTGTGTCCCCTAGTAATTGACCCCTCTGGCCTGGGAAAAAGCCTCATTCTTTCCACTCTATCCATGCCATTCACAATCTTATAAACTTCTATCAGGTTGGCCCTCAACCTCATGTGTTCAATCACTCAATTTTCTTATTTTCACATTCACTACAGCATGGATTTGGGGTTATCCTGAGATTACTGTTTTAAAGATCTGATTTTCAGTCATGTTTCTAACTCCCTAAAATCTGTCTTCAGGATTTCATCCCCTGTCCCCCCCCTTCCTACTGACGTGAACCAAGGTCTCTGGCTGTTCACCCTGCCCCAGAACAATCTCCTTTATCTTTCTGTGGCATCCTTGATGCTGGTGCTAAGAGTGCAACATACCAACCTACAGTCATATTTATAACTGTAGAAATGTTCGCTGTTCCCCCAACTAAAGAATCCCTTATTAGTATTGCTCTTTCACTTTTCTAGGAAACAACTCATGGGCTACAAAATAAAAAAGACAGGGTAATGTCACTATGTGAATTCCTCCTTCAGAGAGGGCCAGCATGAACATAATGAGCTGAATGTCCTCCTTCTGTGCTGTAACCATTATATGATGCCATACAAATGTTTATTGCATAAGGCAAATAATGCAAAGAATGACAAAAGTGAAGGCACTGATCAATTTCCCATTCCTAAAACTAAATAAAGAAATCATGCACTTCTTAGGAATGTATTGGTTTTATTGGACATTTGTGCCTAAATTGAATACAGTGGCTGCACCTTAACTCATTTATTACAGAACAGGCAAAATTGGTAAGATCACCAGAATGTTGCTTGACTAATCAATGAAACAGTGCTCAACACCCTGAACTTTATCATGCATAAGACCAGGGACCTGGGAATAGGTGCAGTCTTATTTGAAGATGTTCAGTTGGGTTAGTTTTCTAAGAAATTAGACCAATACCAGAGGAAGTACTGTTCAGTAGAAAAGGAGTCTTTGGAATTACTACTGGCTCTTCAACATTTTAAAATCTTTGTACATCAGGGTTGCACTAAAATAATAACCTATAGTGACCATAATCCATTAATATTCAATGGAAAAATTAAAGCCCAAAATGTGAGATTGTTCAGGAAGAGTTTACTGCTGTAAAAATTGTTCACATTGCTTGTGAAGAAGATGTGCTTGTAGACATGTTATCAGAATGCAAAAAGATGGAATAAGTTAAGGATTTAAGAAGAAAGATAGTACAGATTGTATTTGTTTGGTATAAAGGATGAATTGATTTAAGTCTCATCATTTGTTGTCTATGTGTCATGTAGCATGTGATTATACATAATTTAGAAATGGTGCTTCATTTCTTGTAAGATATGTAAAGACTACTTTTTTTAGTCTGAGAATGTAAAAATGGAAGGAAGATGCAGCTTTAAACCAAGGAACTGTGGAAGAAAGTGTTGCAATTTTAAATGTTACCAGAATGCATGGTGTGTCGTGTCTAAAATGTGGCCGTGTTGAAGCAATGGAGGTCAGGGGGCTGGGGATACTAAGCCCTTCATTCCAATGAGTGTGCATTTTATCCAATGACAGACTTTTGATTGATTTTTAACAAGAACTAGGTGCATCTGTTCAGATGTACTCTACAGTAACAACTTCTTCATTTTACCTTGCCCGCGACGCTATAGCTTTGTATTTGCGTAATACAGCAGAAATAACCAACTGGTAAAGGAAAATGCATATCTCTCTCTCTCCCTCTCTCTCTCTCACTCTCAGACACACACACACACATACACACTCCCTTCTTTGAGTAGAGAAGTAAAAGAATATCCCAAGAAAAACCCTACAAATTCTTGAAAGAAATCAAGCAAAAACACTTTCAGACACAGTGAAAGGGTTAAACATTGACTGGTGAACAGAAATTTGAGGATCGGTGTATGCCCAACCACATGTCTTCATCAAAAGTTGGGAGGAATCAGAAAGGAACTGAAGTAAAACATCTCATTATTGTCTATAATCTGGACTGGTGCTGAAACTGAGCTTCAATAATTTTTTGTTACTTCCTCACCTGCATTATCCGTGCCTTACCTTGTCTCTTTGTTTGTCTGTTTTAATGTGCATGGGAATTTTTATAAAGTGGTAGAGTTTACATTATAGACATTTCAGTTAGTAATTTGTGTTTATTTTCTGCCATTGGTTAAAAACAATCTGTTTGCAATAAAAAAATTATTCTCTTGTTAAGTACAGATGAATGTTGTCTTCAAATCTTGGTTTAATCATATACATTGGGGATTTTGGATAGTTTGATTAAATCTTTTCACATTATGATGACGCCGTGAATAGTAAAGCTTGATTTTCTGCCTACTAACGCAGTGAGTCATGACAGAACGATGCAAACTGAAAGCCAACAGAAGCTTAAGAAGCTGATCAGACTTCATCACATTTCTAAGGTCCAAAGTCACCACTGTGCCACACAATTGACAAACACAAATGTCATTAAATTCTTTGATGCTAGATCTTACTGCTCTAGATGCGGTGTTAAAAAAACACAAGAAAGGAGAAAAAAATGTTCAATTCTTTCACACCATTGCAGGCTTGGGGACCGCTTTGTGGAACACCTATGCTCAGTTCGCACTAAACAACTGCATCTCCCAGTCACGAACCATTTCAGCTCCCCCTTCCATTCCTCAGATGACATGTCCATCCTGGGCCTCCTGCAGTGCCACAACAATGCCACCCGAAGGTTGCAGGAACAGCACCTCATAGTCCGCTTGGGAACCCTGCAGCCCAGTGGTATCAATGTGGACTTCACAAGCTTCAAAGTCTCCCCTCCCACTACCGCATCCCAAAACCAGCCCAGCTTGTCCCTGCCTCCCTAACCTGTCCTTCCTCCCACCTATCCGCTCCTCCCACTTCAAGCCCCACCACCATCTCCTACCTACTAGCCTCATCCCGCCCCCTTGACCTGTCCATCCTCCCTGGAACTGACCTATCCCCTCCCTAACTCCCCACCTATACTCACATTTACTGGCTCTATGCCCGCCTCTCTAATCTGTCTGCCTCCTCTCCACCTATATTCTCCTCTATCCATCTTCTATCCGCCTCCCCCTCTGCCCCTATTTATTTCAGAACTCCCTTCCCCTCCCCCATTTCTGAAGGAGAGTCTAGGCCCAAAACGGTAGCTTTCCTGCTCCTCTGATGCTGCTTGGCCTGCTGTGTTCATCCAGCTCTACACCTTGTTATCACTAATAAAGCTTACTGGCTAAAGAGGTTGACTCCTTAAAGAAAGCATCTTTGAAAGAAAACTCACACTATCGAGATCTACCTTCATTGGAACATACGTCGTAATATAATGATTTACGACATTTACAGGACATGAATCAATGTTTCCTAGGAGTGCTTCATCTAAACCAATGATAACAGATATTATACAGATTAATGGTCATCCAAATAACTTTAAACTTAACACCAGGGAAAGAGTTACTATTTTATGTGAAAACATTCCATATTTGAAGACATGAAACTGTAATCTCTGACAGAGCACTGCCTGGTGCAGGCAGAATACCACTCAAAGTGAAAGAATGCTGAGGGTATTCTTGAAATACAGAGATCCATTCTATGCGGAAAAGATGTACATCGTCAGACACCAGCCCTTATCACTTCTGAGTCGGAATGCATGCTATGCTCTGTATGTTGAAGAACAACCTCAACCAGACCGGAACCAAAGGCCAGTGATCAATGTAGCAAATGGAATATAATCTGGGAAAATTGTCCATTTTGGCAGGAAGAATAAAAAAGGCACCTATTATCTTCAGGGTGATAGTTTGCAAAGATTTGAGGTGCAGAGGGATGAGGGTGTCCTTGTGCATGAATCACAGATGGTTAGTATGCAGGTATAGTTAGGGGAATTGAATATAAAAGTAGGGTGGCTATGTTTCAGTCCTAAAGGGCACTGGTGAAGCTTCAGCTGGAATATTGTCCGTAGTATCCATCATTTTATTTAAGGAAGGATGTAAATGTATTGGTCTAATCTAAAGGAAAATGAGAATAACTTGCCGGAAGTCCTAAGGAAGTTAACGGAGGGTGAAGGACAGGGTCTAAATAAAATTAGCTTAAGTGAGTGATCAATAATGGGGAAATTAATGGAACCGAAGAGTGACAAATGCTGAAAACCCAAAGATTTCCATCCACACGTGGCAAATGAGACAGGAGAGCACATTGCTAATGGCCTAACTATAATCTTTCAGAGTTCCCTGGATTTAGGGGTTATACCTCTGTATTGGAAACTTGCCAATATCACTCTGTTCTTTAAGAAGGGTGACAGAGGGAAACTGGGGAATTACAGACCAGATAGCCTTACATCTGTGGTGAGGAAATTGTTGGAGTCTATAATCAGGGATAGGATAACTGATCAAGTTGAAACTTTTAATTTAATCAGGAATTGTCGGCATGGATTCACAAAGGGTAGGTCATACCTGACAAATCTCATAGAGTTTTTGGAAGAGGTGACGAAGGAGGCATTTGGAGGTAAATCAATAGCTGTTGTTTATATGGACTTCCAGAAGGCTTTTGATATAAAGTCCCACACAAGAGACTGTTAACCAAGGCAGAAGCCACAGAACTGAGAGCAAATTACTGAGATCAATAGGAAATTGCTTGGGTGGCAGGAAGCAGAGTTGGAATAATGGACACGTACTCAAATTGGCAGGATGTGACGAGTGGTGTCCCTCAGGACCTGTGTTAGGGCCTCAATTATTCACAATATTCATTAATGACTTGAATATTGGTGTAAAAAGTTAAATATACAAATATGCTTATGACACAAAATTGGGCAATATTGTAAATAGTGTTGATGACAGCATAAGATTACAACAGAATATTGATAGATTAGATGAATGGGCAAAGCTGTGGCAGATGGATTTTAATATAAGCAAGTGTGAGGTTTCCCACTTTGGACTATGAAAGGATAGATTGGGGTATTTTTTAGAAGGTACAAAGTTATATGCAGTGGTTGCCAAGTGAGATTTGGGGTTTCAGGTGCATAGCTGTTTAAAGTGTCATGAACAGGTGCAGAAAATAGTCAAGAAGGCTGATGGAATGCTGGCCTTTATATCTAAAGGGCTGGAGTATTGGGATGCAGATTTTATGCTGAAGTAACACAAAACACTAGTTGGACCCCATTTAGAGTATTAAGAGCAGATGTGGGCACCACACTTTAAGTAGGATGTTTTGGCCCTGGAGGGAGTTCAACACAGGCCTACAAGGATGATATCTGGACTTCAGGAGTTATGAAGAGACATGAGGCAAATTAGGGCTTTATTCTCTAGAATTTAGAAGGTAAAGGAATGTATATTTACAGTATATTTAGTATATTTACAGGGATAGACAGGGTAGTTAAAGATAAATTATTTCCACAGGTTGAAAATTCTAGAACCAGGGAGCATAGTCTAAAAAATTAGGGCAAGACCATTTAGAAGAGATGTTAGAAAATACTTCTATGCGCTAAAGAGTTGTGCAGATTTGGAACTCTCTTCCTCAAGCAGTGTTCGATGCTAATTCAATTGTTAGATTTATATCTGAGATAGACAAATTTTAATAAGCACGGATATCAAGGTATATGGAGTTAGGCCACAGATCAGCCATAATCTTATTGAATGGCAGAGTAGCCTTGAGGGGCTAAATAGCCTGCTCTTGTTCCTATGTTTTTATGAGTCAGAGAAGGTTTACTAACCTAATATCTGGAATGAGTACGTTGTTTTATGAGGAATGGGTGTACAGGCCAGGCTAGTATCTGTTACTATCTGCTACTATCTAGCAAAAGGTGACTTAATTGAAACAAATGGAATCTTGAGGGGCCTGTCAAGGTAGATGTGGAGAGGATGCAATCTCTTATGTGGGAATCAATAGCTCGGGGCCATTGTCTGAGAAATCTGAGGAATATTAGAGATGGTCTCAGGATAACATCTCTTTAAAGCCTGCATGTCTGTAACATTCAGGGTTATTTTGCATCTCTCTATAATATGATTAGGCCATGGTTCTGGGTGCTCATTTATGGGAAAGAAATTGAAGCCACAGAGTAAATAATGTAAATTCATCATATAACAGCACTGCAAGAAAATGACAATGTCTTCTACCTGTCTCTGCACTTGAACAATTAAACGATCATTCCCTCCTCTCCCTCCTCAACTAAATTTCTCTTTCCAGAGCAAAACTCTACAGAACATATTAGGCTTCTACTAACTTAGATTCACAAGCCAGTGGATTTTACATGTGCTTTCAGACATTTTCCAGTCTGAATTTCAGCATGTCAAATAAGTAATCCACATTAATCCAAGTGAATGCCTCACTGTATGTGTTTCAATAGGATTTCAAGGAATCCTGATAGGAGTTATTGGGTACGTATGAAGATCTCTTCTCTCCAAACAGCCATCATTCAATTGTTTCTGATCTGTAAAGAGTACCATGCTCTCAACCACATCGAGGCAGAATCTCTTTAAATTCCTCTCAAGCAAAATGCATCAGTCCTTTTCCCTAACTTGAAATAACAAGTGGAACCAATAGCAGGACTTTCCCTGCAAGCCTTCAGCAATGTCCCTCCACTATCGCACTGCACCAAACCACTGCCAGGAACCCACCTCTGGGTAGTTAAACTGGTCCCAACACCTGTGGGAATAGGGAGGGTCACTGGAAAATCCCAGTCACTCTGTTTACAAGTCTTAACAGGCCCTTAATTTCATGGATTTGCTGCCCAGTATATAGGGACATGAAGCTCCGCTACATCTCTACCCCACCCCAATTTTATCTCCACTAAAGTGGCCCAGGGGTTGGGTGGAGCCAGGGAACTGACACAGAAGCTCATAGCACTATTTTTAGTTCCTGTTTGTCTCTAATCCTCAAGCCAGTAGAGACTAAAAATTAAATCCCTGGTGTCTACATGATTGATTGGGCTAGTTATTCACTGAGTGTGGAATCCATCTATTCTGGACCAGCAGACCCTCCATCTAACATAATTAGGGGCAGCATAATGTGAAATTATAGCAAAGTCAAGGACTGAAGGCTCTCTTCCTGTGCAAGTTTGCTTCCTGCTGATTTAAACTTAGGACTTGTTAACAAAGACATTGTCTTGTCATGTTACAAAGTAAACAGTATATGCCATGAGTGCCCAGTTTCCACTCCACTATTTCAGCCATTTCCTAGTTAAGCATTAGTGCAAGAATGACAATATGGATACAAAGTAACTTGTGATTTCACTGCCACAAGAAACTATTGACCTCTGCCTTTAAAATATTCAGGGACTCTGCTCCGTCATTTTTTTCAGAAAGAGTATTCCAAATACTCACAATCCTTTGAGAGAAAAAAATTTAGCCGAACCTCTGTTTCAAATGAGTGAGCTCTGATTTTTAAACAATGGCCCCCCAGTTATTGATTCCCCCACAAGACATAGTATCCTAATAATGAAATAAAAGTTGCGAATTAGAACCAAACCTTTCAGCGCACTCATGATAATGAGTTAAATAGAAACTTTTAATATGTTCCAAATTTGTGATTCAGTCCTATCTGTTATTCTTATTTAAATTTATAAAGGAAGACTTAGCTCAGTTATCTCAATGGCTGCTGAATTGATGTGATAATATAAAATCATGGGACATGAGGTTTCCCCCAGAAGTCTTCCTATGAAAGCTCCCCATAGGAGTTAAACAAGAAAAGATCAGTAAAATAAAAACAGATGGCTGGTTGCTCCGACCAGCCAGTCAGAGAAGCAATGTAAGCAGGGGCCAGGGAACAGGTAATTTTCCCACTAGGCCTCACAAAATCTGAGAAAATAATTTGCGCAAATGGATACCAGCCACAATGTGAATATGGATGGATCAATTATTCTTTTTTCTTTTATTATATTGATGCTCCTTTATTCCAAGCACAATAGTATAGGTTATTTTAATAGCTCTATCCAGACTACGCAGTTTTTAAAACCTGAAGGAATGTGGACTCTTTAACTCTTGGTCAATAGTGATTCCCTGTTGCCAGTGACAGAATTGCAATATGTTCGGGGTCAGTGAGATGAAAAGCCTAATGGTACTGATCATTAAAGACAGTCTAAATACTGAAACTGTATTCTTTTCAGTTTATGCTCTCCCTAATAAAAGTGTCCTCCTAAAAGATGTCATCTCATTTTCTCTTTTACAAGACCCTTATAACAACACTGCCTGAAGTAATAAAATTCTCCATGTGTTATCCAATTATTACTTGTAAACATAGCTTCCCACTGTTGGTGTTTGCCAAAAATGCAGGGCAAGGAAGTACAGGAAAATGCCAAGTATTTCTTAATGAAATCAATCTGTTGTCCATTTATTTTATTTTGATTCTCATTAGGATAAAGGTTAACAATAATGGATAATGCAATATTTTTCTATTTCACAGCTGATAAGAGCGTAACTATTTTGTAATTGTAGGTCATGAATGTTAGAAATGATAACATGAACTTGTGGTATTGGTCTCTTCAAATGTTCCACTCGAGGATGCTTACAAATCACTTTGGTTAGCATCCAGATCTTTTCTCAATGCAATCATGTCCAGTATAAGTTATTCCTTCCCAACTATGTCTTAACTGGCAACATCTCAGATCAGTGCAGCATTTAGTTACTTGCAATTGCCAAACTATTTTACTCCAATTTCTCAACTTCTGTACATTGAGAAGTGAGACTTGGTCTGTTTTTGTAAACATGTTCTTCAATCCAAGTACAAAGAAATGCAATTAGGTATTGCTGCATCACCACTACTGCGCATTAGTAATTCAGGGAGTTCGGTTGTGGACCAAAGATCAAGACCTCAAAGGCTGTAATCTTTGGATTATTCCTGATGTCACATGCTAGCGAGTACAGAAGTAGGTGAATAGGGTGGATGAATGTGTGATTCAAGTCTTGCTGCAGGATGGAGGGTTTTCGATTCCTGCATCACTGGGACCATTTCTGGGGAAGGTGGGACCTGTACAAATGGGAGGAATTACACCTGAAGTAGAATGGGTCCAACATCCTTATGGGTGGCTTTTCTCGTGCTGTTTGGAGGAATTTAAACTAGTTCAGCAGGGGGAGGGAACAACAGAATGTTAGGCGAATAGGGACACGCATGATTTAGTAAAGAAACCAAATGAAAGGGAATTCAGCCATGTTGAGTTTCATAGGAGTAGGTGAGGCTTGATGATCTCTACATTAATGCTGGGTGTGTTGTAGGTAAAACAGATGAATAAAGGTCATGAATTGACATCTGGAATTGCAATGTTGTTGCCATCACAGAGATGTGGTTGAGGGAAGGGAGGGATTGGGAACTCAACCTTCTGGGACATACGATCTTTAGGCAGGACAGGGGAGGGTGTAAGAGAGGAGGTGCATTATTGGGGAGGCGATAGCCTATTGGTACTATCGCTGGACTGTTAATCCAGAGATTCAGTAAATGTTCTGAGGACCTATGTTTGAATTCTGCCATTGCAGCTGCTGGAATTTGAATTCAATAAAAATCTAGAAGGATATGACCCAAAGCCATTGTTGACTGTTGGACAAAAAACCCATCTGGTTCGTTGATGCCCTTTAGGGCAGGAAACTGCCATGTGACTCCAGACCCACAGCAATGTGGTTTGCCCTCAGCTGTCCCTGAGGCAATTAGGGATGGATAATAAATGCTGACCTAGCCAGTGATGCTGTCATGCTGTGAGGTGTGCATAAATGATGATAGCATAATTATATTAGAGATGTCAACTTTCCTAACATCAATTTGGATAATTGTAGTGTAAAGGGATTAGAAGGGACAGATTTCTTGAAATGTATTCAGGAGAGCTTTTAATATAAACACATAGAAGGTCCAACAAGGGACAGTACAATCCTGGACCTAATTCTGGGGAAAGAAGCTAGACAGGTGTTTGAGGTGGCAGTGGGAGACCATTTTAGTAATAGCGATTACAGCACAGTATGTCTTAAGTTTGTTTTGGGAAAGGAAAAACAGGGTTTGCAAATAGAGTTTTGGTTTGAGGAAAGGCAGATTTTCTTAAAATAAGGCAGCATCTCACCAAAGCAGACTGGAGACAGTTACTTCTGGGCAAATCTCTGGCAAAGCAGTGGGGATGGTGAGGGTAGGCGTGTTCAAACAAGGAACTAGGGACAGTAACCCAACATGCTGAGTGATATGTAGGAGTAATAAGTGCAGAAAACCCCAAGACTGAATAAAGAGAAAAAGAGAGGCTTTTAATAGACTCAAAGGGAGCAAATCAATGGAAGCCCTAGTAGAGAAAGTGCAGCACAAATTTAAGAAAACATTTATAAAAGCAAACAAATGGCATGAAAAATTACTGGCAGGTAAGATTAGAGAGAATTCCAAGATATCCTATCAGTATAAGGATAACTAGAAAAGGAATAGGGCCCATTAGGTTCTAAGGGGGCAATCTGTGCATGGAACCAAGAGGACATTGTTTGGATGTTAAATGAATATTTCACATCTGTCTTCACTTGGTAGAAGGCAGACGTATGTACAAAATTCAGGAAGAGGGACTGCAAGGTTCTTGAACAATTTGACATCAGGAGTAAAGAAACGTTGGTGGTTTTGTTCGGATAAAAAGGGGACAAATCCTCAAGTCCAATGAGCTGTGTGCCAGATTGCTGTGTGAGATGATGGGAGAGATTATGGGTGCTCTGACCCAAATTTTTAATTCCTTTTTAATCACAGGACAATGCTAGAGGACTTGAGCGCAGCAAATGCGGTTCCTCTTTCAGGAAGGGTGGTAGGGATAAGCCAGGGAATGGCAGACCAGTGAGTCCCGCATCAGTTATCCGCAAACTATTGAAGAAAATTCTGAAGGGGATAATTACTCTTCACTTGGAGAGGTGGCTAATGTCCTTCAGGGAAGGAAACTGCCATCCTTACCAGGTCTGGCCTACATGTGACTTCAGACCCACAGCAATGTGGTTGGCTCTCAACTGCCCACTGGGCAATTAGGGATGGGCAATAAATGTTGCCTAGCCAGCGATGCCCTCATCCCATGAATGAATAAAAAAAGGTAAGGTTTGATCAGTGATAGTTAGCATGGCTTTGTCAGAAAGAGGTCATGCTGAATAAATTTAATTGAGTTTTTCAAGGAGTTGATGAGGTGTGTACAAGAGGGAAGTGCAATTGATGTAGTTTAAATGGATTTCAGCAAAGCGTTTGTCAAGGTCCCACATGGGACACTGAAAATGAATGTGAAAACACATGGGATCCAAGGTAACATGGCAAGTTGGATCCAAAACTGTCTTTGCGGTATGAGACAGAGGGTGGGAGTAAAAGACTGTTTAGATGACTGGAGGTCAGTGTCCAATGGTGTAGCAGAGGGATCAGTGCTGGGTCCCATATTGTTTGCGTTATATATAAATGATTTGGAAGAAAATGTGGGAGGAATAATAATTACGTTGGTGGATAACACAAAGATTGGCCGAGTGGTTGACAGTGAGAAAGAAGATCTTATAATACAGATGTATATAGACAAATTGGTCAGGTGGGCAGATCAGTGATGTACTTTGTAAGAAATAAAAAGACAATGGAGTACTCAATGAATGGCAGGACACTAGGAAGCTCAAAGGAACAGAGAGATCATGGGTGCTTGTGCACAGACCCCTGAGGTGGCAGTAATGTGTAATAGTGTGGTTAGGAAAGCATATGAGATACTTAGACAACAAGGTGTAGAGCTGGATGAACACAGCAGGCCAGGCAGCGTCAGA